>CM054061.1:236651200-237398040 GCA_028641055.1 Alopecurus myosuroides
ATCTAATTAGTGAAGCACATAGAGAGAGAGATACAAGTGCTACTTCCACAAACCCATAGCCCTGGGGTGGACTACTCCCTCTTCATGGAGATGTCAATGGAGATGACGTTGGAGGGGTAGGAGATCACACCGGCGGCGCCCCGCCGGAGTTTTCCCCCTCCAATCTGGAACTTCTGGTCTCTGTTTTGGTGTTCCGGTGTTTCGGCGGCGCTCCTCTCCGTAAGGGTACGGGGGACCCTTTTGTAGTCGGTTTTAGGCCAAGACGGAGTCGGTAAGTCGAAGATGGAAGGAATTGGGGCCACAGGAGCCAAAAGGGGGCCTCTCACGCGGCCAAGGAATCTGGCCACGTGGAGGGTCCTCTTTTGGGCGTCCTTGCCCAATTCTCGTGGATCCTTCGCCCGCAAGTCTTCTCCTTCCAAGAAAATGACCCCCGCAGATTTTTAGGTGATTTCGCGGAAGTTTGCCCCCTGAAACGTCAAAAATATAGAAAACGGGGTTTCTGACAGGCAGGGTTAATTCCATAAAAGTTGGGGGACTTTGTAATTTAACCCCAAAATACTATAAAACATTGAATTATACCCTTATATGATGCAATATGTAATAGAAAACCATGTGAAAATATGCAAAATTCATCTATGCATTTTACATGCATCAACATCCCCAAGCTTAACCCATGCTAGTCCTCGAGTATGAAGGTGATAAAACTAAGATGGGTTTTGCATATTGAAACAATCATGGGATATCAAGGAGGATTATTCATGCTACATATAATCAAATGATTAATACTAGAAATGAGTAGCAATATACAATTCATGTTGTAAGAAATATCAAATATGCAAGCAAAGATGCTTCATGAAAGTTCACAAAGTGTATAATGAAATAAAAGCACTATGGACCAAATGCATACACAAAATGAAAAATAAAATCCTATATTGGTCAAAGAATAGCATAATGGAGAATAGAAATATAGTGGACACTTTGGAGAAAATTGAGTAGAGGTAAAACATGATCAAGTCTTATTTAGCCTCTAAATTATTCAACTAAAATTACTAATTGAAATGTGGTATCCATTGATCTAGGACTCTCATTGCCCCTTTATCACTAGCATCTTAAAATTGTGAGTATTGAAGTAATGAGAATGACAAGGTGGTTGAAAGCCTCATGCCCCGTGAGTGTGAAAACCTACTCCATGATTACTCAACTTAAGATTCCTAATAACCTTTGTACAATCATAATAAGTATTAATGACATCATAGGGAACCGCAAAGAGGCACCTCTTTCCCCATGACATGGAAACAAGCCCCTGTTACAATGACAAGATGAACAAACGGAGTAGACTCATCATCCTTTTTATTTTCATTCACTATTATGCATAGCTTCTTATTTTATTATAGGATGTGTTGTAGAGTCACTCAAGCTGTAAGTAAATTTCCACCATGGTAAAGCATGGCTTGGGTTAGCGGCCCAATGCGTTTCTCTAGTCATATAGATACTTACTCATCAAAACTTAATATTCCTCTATTTCATTTCGGCATGGCAGGAGTCCAAAAACAAAAGTACATGATATCAACCAAATGTAAATTTTTTTGTGCAATGTTGAAAGCTTTCCGGTGATACACGTTTAGAGCTAGCTCCCAACCACACACTTGTCAAACGCAAAACTTGTGGCTCCCATTATTGGGTCATGTTTATTAGATGCATAAAAAGTAAAGTGTGCCTTCAAAAGTTCGTGAGAGTCCTATCCCAAGTTCAACCCATGACAATTAATAAAGTGAATATCTTAATTTAGAACATAAATAAGACAATAACATGGTGAACATACTCGGAATAGCAATGAAGCTAATGGGAAGATATGGTGGACTCACTGGAAATACTTGGCTAAGGAGTGTTGGAAACAAGTTTTTACTTGTTGGAATTTTTAAATTTTTGGGCTAGCAAGAGGGAGATAGTTGACCAGCTACTATGCATGCATATGTCCATAGAACTACTCATTTCATGACAAACTAAATAAACCAGCAATTAACATCAATGACATGAATAAGAGATAGCTCAAGACAACATTATTGCAAATTTCTACACATAAAAAGCCTATAAATCATGCAAACATATGTAGCTCTTCAAATCAACCATGGCATCCCTATTCCAAGTCATAATACTAGAATCCAATACATTCCAACCCCAAAATCCAGTATATCAATCTCATATAAAATGATGGTGGTGGTCTTATCAAAACAAAAATAAAACAAAAACTAGATGCTTCAAGTCTCTACGATAAATGCTTTGCTTAGAAAAACAGAAAGTAGACACGTGCTAACCAAAAGAGTGTAGCTCCAGTGGGGTGTTCATCACATCCCCAAGCTTATGGCTTTCACCATTCTTGGATGTCTTGAGGCGCAGCTCCTCTATTCCCTGTGAAAAAACTTCACAAAACATGTTTCTCCCATTCTTTTTCTGTGGAGTGAGATTAGCAAGGACAACCAAATCACATGCTTGCTGTGAAAAATTCCAAATCAAATGCTCCAGTAGATAGACAATAAGGTTCATTATGTTGTATGTTCACTCTCTTGCTTGAAAGAATCATGGAAATTCGATTCCGAAGCCCAAAGAGTGCATAAAACAAAAGAAGGCAGAATCTGTCCAGAAAAACAGCAGCAGAAAAACGAACGTTTTTACCTAAGCTAGACTCGTCAAAAAATTAAGCCAATTTTTGTGCTTACAGAGGACGCAAAGTTGCGGAACATACTATAAAATTAGCTCAATCCGACATACGAATAAAAAAGGTAAAATCATACGGTGAGAAGACTCGTGCTGAAATAGAAAAATTTCATGCACTAGGATAGCAACTTATAAGTCCAAATGGGTTTGACATGACTCTTTATTGAAAACTCCAGAATTAAAACAAAAAAACTAATCTCTTGAGACAGAAAGAGGACACTAGGAAAATCCAAACAAAAACAACCGGGTTGCCTCCCGTAAAGCGTTTTCTTTATAGCCATATATCTAGGCTTTACTTACTTGATAATCAAGAGGGATAAAGCTCATGAGGGAGCTTGTTCTTCAGCGTGCCCCTCTTCCTTGGGAAGTGCTCCATGCTTTTCTTGTGAGGGAACTGAAACTTGACATTCCCTTTCTTGGAGTCTATGATTGCACCTGTAGTACGAAGAAAAGGTCTACCCAAAATAATAGGACTAGGGGATTTATCCCCCATATCCATAATAATGAAATCAACGGGTACGAAAGTCATGTGCAATTCAATCATAACATCTTTTACTTGTCCTACAGCATGTTTAGTAGAGTTATCAGCAAGGAAAAATTTACTTGAGCACTTTTCTAAATTTTCTAGTTCTAGCAATTCATATAATTCTTTAGAGAGTACCGATACATTAGAACCTAGATCTGACATAGCATGGTGAATTTCTTTTCCAATTGAAACTAGCACCTTGGGGATCCATGCATCCCCAAGCTTAGGAGGTATCATGGCCTCATTCTTGTACCTAGCAATTTTTTCTTGCAAGACATGATTAGCAATATAAGATCCAAAGCCAGGTTGATTAACATTTATAGTGGGATCACTAGCAAATTTTTGTAGAGTAGCAATAAGTTCTTGCAAGCTACTTTTTTCTAAATCAAGCAATGGATCCTTAATTTCAGTAAGCATCATAATTTCATCTACTTTTCCTTTTCTATTATGCATATTAAAAATCTCATAGCGATCATCAAAAATATCCTCGGGTACTTCAGCTTTTTTTAAGCTCACTTTAATTTTAACCTCTAAGAGCAAACTTTCAAGCAAAACATGGGTATTTGCAGCATTAGTACTAGTAAAAGACCCCCCACATTCATTATCTAAAAAGGCTCTAGAAGTTTCAGAAAGTCCCTTATAAAACATATGCATAAGTATCCAATCTCTAAAGCCATGCCCTATTCCATATGCTCTACTTCTAAATCTCTCCCATGCTTGTATCATTGATTCATCTTTTTCTTGTTTAAAGGTAATGAGCAATTGTTTAACATTGTAATTCTTTTCAGCATGACAAAACCTTTCAATAAATGCATCCCTTAAGTTGAACCAAGTAATAAAATTGCTAGGAGGCCATCTTAATATCTAATCTAATGCTTTGCCTCCTAGTGAGTAGGGAAAGAGTTTAACTTTAGTAGTGTTGATGTTTGCATGATTCAAGTTCAAAGTTTTACATCTTTCATCAAATTTCTTAAGATGGAACAAAGGGTCTTCTTTAGGCTTTCCATAGAAACGAGATTCATAAATCATTTTAATAACACTAGGATCTACCTCTAATTTTTCAACGGGAATATTTAGCTCTTGAGGGAAATTCCTAACACTGAATGGCCAATAAGTTCTCTGCTCCATTTTCCAAGTTTTTATGTAGTTTTTAATTTTTTATGCAAAACTGAAAAGTAAAGTAACTAGGCAAATTCGAAATACTAAAATAAACTAGATAACTAAATGCAAAGCTAAAATGCAAACTAAAATAAAATATGCAAGACAAAACAAAAACAAGAACAAAAACAAAACAAAAACAAAAACAAGACAAGAAACAAAACAATCTACTTGAAAGAAGGTGGAGATAGAAAGGACGGTACTCACGTAGGTACAACCTCCCCAAGCTTAGGTGTTTGCACACCTTGTTGGTGATGAAGACTTCTTGTGAGCTCCCTTGGACAACTCCTTCACCTATGGCTCCCCGGCATCGGCGCCAGAAAAACGCTTGATGGCTAGGTTGAGACTCCAAGTGCAGAGTGTGTAGCTAGTGGCAAGCCTTCTTCCCCACGAGGGTGACTCGAGGGTTTATATCGAACTCTTGGGGAGCCAATATTTCAGCAGTTGTCTTCCAAGCTTCCTCCAGGATCCTGCAAACAAGTAGAGAACTTTGTGCCCTCAACCTCACCATGTGGTTGTCAAGCACAAGGTGTGAGACTTCTAAATTGCAATGCAAAACTGAAAGTAAATGTGAAATAATTAAATCTACTACTAAATGCAAATGAGAAAATAAATATGCAATGGATTGTTTTTGTATTTTTGTGATGCAAGTGGTGATGGAGATACTGTAAATTCGAATTGGAGATGCAAGTAAGTAAAGTGCAAGTAAAGTAAATTGCAGCAAAGTAACTAGAGTGTTTTCTTATAATTAAAATAGGACCGGGGTTCATGGTTTCACACTTGCATTCTCTCAAATAAAGTAGACGGTGGACATAAAGAATTACATGTGAGATTACAATAACATGTTTAACATTGAGTACTTTCATATGGGCATCACGTCATAGCATAGAGATCTCTACGGTCATATTGATCCCTCTTATACTCCACCAAGATGCGAAATAAATCATAACACCTCGATAATTAAGGAAAAATCAGAGTATAGCTTTAAGCAATGTGACATGAAGTTGAAGTAAGAACTTGCTAGATCTAGTCATGGAGATTGATTAGTGTCACTTCAAATCCTCGGTAACAAGGTACTCCTTTTTATCCCTAGTGAGGTAACTAAAAAAGGTTTAACAAAACCTAAGTGGATCGCTGAACTTCTGTCACTTTCACAGCACTAGCCACCCCCCGTTACTCCAACTAATGCACCCAATCACCCCACACACGCTCTCAAGAACTAGATTGATCAAAGCTAGCAAATAAGAACGGGGTACATAAGATACATCTACTCAAATAACTCAAGAGAAACAATTGCAATCTCAGATTCAATAACTCATACAAAAGATCCACCACATAGGAATTACAACGGTGCCCGTAATCATGTGAGGCAGCTCATACGGATCTAATTAGTGAAGCACATAGAGAGAGAGAGAGAGAGAGATACAATTGCTACTTCCACAAACCCATAGCCCTGGGGTGGACTACTCCCTCTTCATGGAGATGTCGATGGAGATGACGTTGGAGGGGTAGGATATCACACCGGCGGCGCCCCGCCGGAGTTTTCCCCCTCCAATCTGGAACTTCTGATCTCTGTTTTGGTGTTTCGGTGTTTCGGCAGCGCTCGTCTCCGTAAGGGTACGGGGGACCCTTTTTATAGTCGGTTTTAGGTCAAGATGGAGTCGGTAAGTCGAAGATGGAAGGAATTGGGGCCACAAGGGCCAAAAGGGGGCCTCTCACGCGACCAAGGAATCTGGCCGCGTGGAGGGTCCTCTTTTGGGCCTCCTTGCCCAATTCTCGTGGATCCTTCGCTCGCAAGTCTTCTCCTTCCAAGAAAATGACCCCGCAGATTTTCAGGTGATTTCGCGGAAGTTTGCCCCCTGAAACGTCAAAAATATAGAAAACGGGGTTTCTGACAGGCAGGGTTAATTCCATAAAAGTTGGGGGACTATGTAATTTAACCCCAAAATACTATAAAACATTGAATTATACCCTTATATGATGCAATATGTAATAGAAAACCATGTGAAAATATGCAAAATTCATCTATGCATTTTACATGCATCACACACTCACGTATACATCCAAATTTTCCTTTGGCCTTTCCTTTTTTTTCCATTGATTTCCAACGCTGCCAAGACCGCACACAATAATTATTTTGATCGGATCCGAATCCAGCGGAAAAGCCACGCTGAAACCTTCCTTTTGATGTCCAGGTCGTAGACGTCCATGATTTTTTTTGATTTATCTGCACGTACGTACAAACCAATAAATCACCCATCCGTTCTGATCCATGCCCAACTTTTTTTTTAATCTTGCAGCGGCGCTGCACCTTGGTCGATCCGTGCGGCGGCCAACTTAACGCGCGGGAGCGAGCGTCTGGCGAACGCGCTGTAGACGACGCACCCAACTCTAACCTGGGCCGCACGGCCCAATACATGTAAAGCGCCCCACTAGCTCAAGTACCAGTTAAAAACGGTTAATGATCCCAATATGTACACATGATTTCGATCTGGCCCACAACCCAGACCTACAACCACTACAAATATGTGACCTACCCCCATCTTCTTCCTCCCCAAGACAATCGGCCGGGATCGACGGGGCAGTTGAGGCCAGTTCTTCTAGGAAAAAACCCAGTTCATATCTAGATCCCAGGAAAAAGAAGAACAACAGGATCATAATCCAGGAGCAAAAATCTGAGGTATGTACTTCCTGAAACATCAATTACTTTGAACTCGTCCAAATCCCTGCCGATTCTCTCTGAAAAAATCGAACTATACCATTGACACGTACAAAACAACATGGATCATAACCTTTTAATGGAAACTTGAAACACAAGAACAACCGCTGAGATCAAAGGTGCAAAATAACTACTTAATGATGAGACTGGTAATATTCTCCACAAACAGAGGTACCAATTTCTAGGTAAATAAAACATGTAGATCCAATACATTAAGGAGTTTGCATGAGTCTGAAAAAAATACTACGGAAATCTAAAGTTCAAATTCAACACAGACATTGCCATGTTTCTTTCCAGTAGTACCAGTTGCTTTTCAGTAGATCCATTAAAATTTTCCCACTTGCTTTTTAGTAGTGCCAGTTGCTTCATGTTCCTCCTCTGTTGCAAGAAATTAGATATTTCAGTTAACTAATAGCCCAACATTGCAGGTACAAAAAAAATGGACATTGATGATGGATCAAACCAGTCAAATTCAGTTGTTGTCATGTCACATAACCAAGGTAAAAGGGAAAATTCAGCTTACCAGATTAAAAAAAACTTGGTTCCCAAAATGTTTCATTTGAGCTATCAGGTTTGCTTTAAAAAACAGAGCTATCAAGTACTTTACTTACAGCTATCAGGTATTTTATTAACAACTATCATGTTTATTAAAAGAACAACAAAATTCAGTTGTTGCCATGTCACACAACCAAGGTAAAATGGAAAATTCAACTTACCAGATTTAAAAAACTTGTCTACCCAAATGTTTCATTTGAGCTATCAGTTTTGCTTTAAAAACAGAGCTATCAAGTACTTTACTTACAGCTATCAGGTACTTTACTAACAGCTATCAAGTTTATTAAAAGAACAACAAAATTCAGTTGTTGACATGTCACATAACCAAGGTAAAAAGGAAAATTCAACTTACCAGATTAAAAAAACTTGGCTACCAAAATGTTTCATTTGAGCTATCAGGTTTGCTTTTAAAAAATAGAGCTATCAAGTACTTTACTTATAGCTATCAAGTACTTTACTAACAGTTATCAAGTTTATTAAAAGAACACCAGTTACTTGGATACTTAAAGCTTTCTATCAAGCTGATTTATTCCATTTATCAAATTAATTATAAAACAAGTACTTTACTTACAGCTATCGAGTACTTTACTTAAATCTATCGAGTACTTTACTTAAAGCTATCAAGTTTATTGTAAAAACACTAGTTACTAGGATACTTAGAGCTTGCTATCAACCAGTTTTTATTCCAGCTATCAAGTTAATTGTATACAAGCTACATTGATCTTTCCAAGAAGAAGTATACTACTTAAAATTCACTTTGTAGTCGCCAGGATAAACGACAGTGGTTAGAAAGATGTTTGATAATAGTTACCATGTATGATATTAGAAATTACTAATTTTTCAATTACATGAACTGCGGGGGATGCACCTACTGAAAACAATGGACAAGATTCGGCTAAACAGACACACGCTACTTAAGGCATGGAATTAACCGTGGCTGAATCTAGTGTTCACACACCAAGGGCTGACGAGGAAAACACAGATGATGGCATGGCAGAAGCTGTCTCGACACCACAGCTACCTGCCCCACACATGAGGTTTGATACACTGGAGGAGGCAGAAAAACACTACAAAAGATATGCCAGGAGTAAAGGTTTCGGCATACGGTACAACTATAGAAAGCCATATGAAGTAACAGGAGAGATAATAAGAGCTGGTTTGGTGTGCACAAAAGCAGGTCATCAGGCAAAGAAAAAAGAAGACACACAAAACCCGAAACCTGTTGTGCCTGGAAGGAGACGAAACACAATCCCAAGGACTGACTTCCATGCACCGATGCTGTTGAAGTTCCGGGATGGCAACTGGGTTGTAACTGAATTCTCTGACGAGCATAACCACCCACTAAGCAAAAAGTGGTCATTGACTGGATTCTTACGCTCCCACCGAGAAATACCAGAAGAAGAAAAGGAGTTTATCAAATTGCTTCACTCAGTGAATTTGGAAACTAGTCGCCAAATGCAAATCATGACAACTTTGCATGATTCACTAGAAGGACTAGGCTACACTCCAAAAGATATTCTGCTCTGTTTGGAGCGGTAGGGGGACCACTCATAGTAGCATGAGCTTGAGCAGCAGGGGCAACCTTCTTTTCCCTTTTCAGTTTCTCCCTCTTTAGATCGGCTAAATCCTTCTTCAAGTTTTTCAAATGCATCCGTACCAGCCTCCTTCCATCGTCTTCAAACTTGTTTCCTTCTATTGCGAGTCCCTTGAAATCATTGCACAATAGAGCAAGATGCATCTTTTTCTTTGATTCTTCTGGGCATAACAGCTGGGTGTCCTGGAACTTCTTCGACAAGATCTTCCTCCCAGACCCATGTCCACCGTTTCATGATATATGTATCTGGCATTACTGCCACTCCAAGGTGTAACATGGCCTGCATTATTCCCAAAGAATACATTAGTACAGAGTTTTTTTTTACTCCTTGTTTATTCTTATGCAATTAATAAAAAAATCTGATAGCTGTCAGTAATGAAACCTAGTAGCTGCCTTAATTTAACTCGACAACTCAACAGTTTTATAGAAATAGTAAACAAATAAGTTTAAAATAGTAATAAAGTTGTACACTGATCCTGGTATTTGTGTAGAAAGTAAATGGTAGGTATGCACTGAAATCATGGTAACTACTTGGTTCTTTTTCCTTACCCTCAGTATGTGGCAGCAAACTATCCCATCTCTTTCAAATTTGCAGCATACACACTTGTACTGCTGGTTATCAAGATCTGCATAAACTTCGTATGTCCGATTGTAGTAACCTGGTACAAACTTTGTAATGCAATCAACTAAATAGGTCCGATCAGCTATCTGTCGTATGTTGTACGAATATGTCGACTGCATTTCTTCTTGCAAACGGATACGGGTGTACCGCTTCTTCACCTGTTGCTCCATGGAGTGGTAACAATAGTTACCAGCAACTGTTTGTGAACTTTCAGCTTCCTTCTCATTCTCATTCCTCATTAGGCTTGCTTGTATGGAAATATATTGCTTAACAAATTCCAGGACAGAGTTAGCAGGGTTCACATATCTCTTTAGAACTGCGTTAAAGCCCTCACTTCGTTGAGTTGTTTGCAAAAATAGGAAAAAGTTGTGCATGAAATATGCTGGTACCCAGAAGCTTCTCTTCTCAAATAATGCTGCAAGCTTGTCATGATGTTGAACACCAAATTTGGTAACTATTTCATACCATTTCCTTTCGAAATCTTCCGGCGACAAGCTACTGTTCAAACAGTTGTTGAAATCTTGGCGTAGTTCTTCATTTTTTGCAAGGAATGGCAGGGGTCTCCTCCGTAGCCTTGCCAATAATGTGCCAGCGACAATTCCGATGGCATGCATGAGGGAAGATTTTGTCAATTCCGTTCCTCATTCCAAAATCCTGATCTGTAATGATATTCAACGGTGCTAGTTCATCCATTGCTTCAAGAAATGTCTCAAACAACAAAATGAAGTTATCACTAAGCTCTTGCCTCATAAAACCACACCCCAACTGAATTGACTTCCTGTGGTTATTTATTCCTATAAAGGGGGCGCATGGCAATAACAGAAAAAAAACCCGCACTTGCAAGCAATGTGGCTCAGAGGAACATGATTACAGAACATGTCCACAGAGAGGGGAGCTACCTGAAGAAACAACACCTCCACATATCAATTGAACAAGGATATTTGTTGCATAGATTGCTATAGTGCTAAGTTATTTGTTTCTCATTTGTAAGGAAACTTCGTTATGTAATAATTATCATACTCAGTTTGGAGACTCTACTTCACTTTGGAGATATATAAAATGCAGAGACTTGGTTGGTTGAAAAAATAATTATGAGGCCTTCAAGATTTTTTTACCTCACATGTTATTATCTAAATGCCACCTCCAGCCCTTAGCTAGGTTGAAGTGCGCACTCGCCCACTTATTCGGGAACAGTTTCCTCAACTTAAGTACATCATCCTTTCCGATTTGTGGGATGTTCTCCCCATCCCAGTGTTCAATATTGAACAGAGTATGATAGACGCAGTCATGGCTGCCCACAAAAAAGAAACACAAAAGAACATTAAAGAAGAAAAAGTTGTTCATGTATATGGATGATCGCGGGATAAAGCACAATGGCAGAAAAAACTGCTAGTAAACTAAAAACAATCACTTGGCTAGTTTAGTTGTTGGTATATAGCTTTGTTTGCTGAAAAAGATCCTAACAGGTTCTTGCTATCAGAAATTTCAGATAAAGTTATCAAGTTGTTTTATATAGCTATCAGTTTTTTTGTAACATAACTACCATGTTATTTACCAATAGCTACCATATTGTTTTCAATATGCTATCTGGTTCTTGAATAAACCCCCGATTCTCCTGTCGAGGTACCAGGTATCTTAATATAACTATCGTATTTTTTTTGAAAATAACTACCATGTTAGTTATCAGTAACTACCAGCTTATTTTAATATGCTATCAGGTTTTTTGAAATCAAACTGCATGGTCGCCTGTCGAGCTACTGGGTTGTTTCAATATAGCTATTAGATTTTTTTAATATAGCTACCATGTTATTTACCAATAACTACCAAGTTGGTTTAATGCAACTACTAGGATGCTACTAGTGTTTTTCGAAAATGAATTACCAAATTGTTAAAATACAGCTATCAGGTTCATGTCACACACCTACTATGTATTTAAAACATATTAGTAGTACAAACTTTATTTGATGCAGTTGTTTAGCTAATTCATCATTAATTACCAAATTTTAAAAATGTGGCTATCATGTTGCCTTGGTACACCTACCACATATTTATGAGAAAATATCAGACACATGTTTTGTACTGAACAACTAGGTCAAAAAAACAAAGGAAGAAACAAAAAACAACATGTAAATAAACAAGAACATAGAACTTACGGTCCATGCTGTTTTGGCACATCTATTATCTTGAGATCATAGTGTTGGATTTGAATCTTGGAATCAACATAATATGTAGCCCATAATTCCTTAATCCTATTAATGAGAGCAGTTGCATGGCCAATGAGCCCAGAATTGCCTTCACCACGAAGGGAATCAAGGAAAAATGCTAACTTTGCAAAAATATTTTGGCAATTATAAAAGAATTGTAATAAAAAAACATGGAGATAGCGCCACACAAAAATGGTACTAATAGTTACCACAATTGTTCCTTATTGGCTATCATGTTATTTCTACCTAGCTTCCATGTTTTGTACAATTAGTTATAAGGTGTTCCCATCTGCCAGTTAGCGTGTCACTACTGGTAGCACATATCAGCTTATCAGTTTATTTTGCTAGTGGTTAAATTATGAGCTAGCTGCTAATTCCCATGTTAGATGTCATGAGGACGGCGGCAGGGGCATCGAGGTAGATCGTGGTGACATGATGTTCCCCTCTACGCATGTGTGCATGTCGGACGGGAGCGACTGTCATATAGCTCACATCGCGTCGTCTTTTTTCATTGTGCTCTACAGCTCCTTGTCCGCCAAGTGCACCACACTAAATCCAACACACCCCAAGCCTTCGTAGCGTGCTCGACCCTGATGGCACCTGATACCCACCAACGACATAGCTGCACCCACGAAACCTACACCTGCATCCCAAACCGCGCCACCTCGCTCACAAATGGCCGTTATAACGTCAATAGCTCCACGGCCGTAAGAGAGAAACATAATTATTCTAAATAAAAACACAATTATTAGGTTTCTAAGATGCAACTACCAGGATATAAATAGTCATTTATCAGATTAGTTACATAAAAAATACCAAGATCTACCCAAAAATAAAATAACAAATTAATTGCTCGTATTTTGAAAAAACTACCATAGAAGGCTTGCAATTTTAATACAACAGAAATAACAATGTATTCACAAAAAAATACCAACTTGTTAGAAAAATGCATCACATTCAACAACAACAACCAACAAACACCAACTGCCCTAAACGCATCGCGCATTCTCAAAAACAAAACAGAAAAAATCATACTAGAGACATAGACACATGAAAAGGGCATGACACTTTCACTGATGACAACTCCCAAAATGCACAAAATCTGCATCCACACTAAAGAAGAACATGAGAACCAACATTGGTTAAATGACATTTGAACCTACAAACCAACAACTCCAAAATTGCATAACAAAAATGGGATAACATCTAAAAACACCCTACAAGGGATCCAACACATCTGACATACTGAATAACAACTGCATGCCAAGCAGAACAATCATCGGACAAATAAAAACACCACTAGCTTGATCACAAACCCTAAAACACAACAAAATTAGGAGATCTCCACTAGATTGACTACCAACTACAAGCATCTACACCCAAAAACTCCATGCATCTGCAACAACAAAAAACTACCCGCCTCTGAAGCCCGCCACCCTCCTCCCCGCCGTCATCCCTCACCGGCGCCCCTCCTCTGCCTCCCTACCTCCCTCGCTGCTGGCCACCTAATTCCCTACCCTTCTCCCGCCCCCTGCGCTGCGCGACTCAGCGGCCATGGCTTCGCCCGCACCAGCGCCTTCGAGCTGGGCTACCGGTGACGCTCCTCCGCGCCCTCCCTCGCTCGACCTGGAGATGGAGGACTTCCGCCGTCCCTACCAGGAGATGGCTACCGCGCAATGACTGCTGTAGGAGGAGGGGGCTGCGCGAGATCTGCGCTAGCACCGACCAGGGCCGATTTGGCAGCAGCTCTCGAGCATGTCGAGCAAGCAAATCAAAGCAAAATAGGACGAAACACGCGGAAGTGCGGGAACTCACCAGGTCGGGGCTGCGACGGCGACCTCTCCGCCGGCAAGGATCCGACGGGGAGCGACCAGAAACGGCGAATCGCCGGGGGAATCGCCTGGACTGGGAGGAGAAAATCGCCGGGGGAATCGCGTTCCGGCCCAAACCGCCTGGGCTCGTCTCCCGAAATTCAAAAATGGGCACACGCTCTCGACACCCCAGTCTGGCCGACAAGTGGGACCCGTGGACCGTTATCTCCTACTGCGACGTGCGGACAATATGCTTTGTGTGGCCGACAAGTGGCACCAACAAATGAAGCAGCCGTGCGCGCGGGGCGGTTTCGCCACGACATGAACAGGGGCGCGGGGCTGTTTTGCGCAGTTTTTTTCCTATCGAACGCCGTCGCACGACCACGAGAACGGTGCGGCGCTTCTCAATAGATTTTACCTTTAATCTTTGGCTTCTTTTCTCCTGATGCTGGGCGTGCCTTCCAAAAAAATATTAATCGGTACAAACATATGTGGGACCAAAACAAATCGGCACGGAATCCAACTTAAAAGGAACTGATATTGTACCATCCCGATATGTACTTTCCATGGCTCTTCCTTCCAAAATACGCAGCCAATTAGAAAATCGAACCACACTTGGCTTCCTATACGCGTAGGAAATATAGCAAGGCCCGACCAATATTTTTCTCTCTCTCCTAGCCATACCATGCGAGTCTCTCTTTTCAAAACTAGTACGTACTACCAAATCCGATCGAGTCTCCATACACGGAAGACAACTTCTCTTTTTT
The DNA here is from genome assembly GCA_028641055.1 of Alopecurus myosuroides. Taxonomy (NCBI): domain Eukaryota; kingdom Viridiplantae; phylum Streptophyta; class Magnoliopsida; order Poales; family Poaceae; genus Alopecurus; species Alopecurus myosuroides. The sequence continues at coordinate 236,665,872 of CM054061.1, forward strand.
TTTTCTTACTTTCCTTTATTGTCCCATATACTCCCTCCATCCTCAAATAAGGTATGTTTTCCTTTTATGGAAGTAAATTGTTTTAAAGTTTGACCAACTTTATTAGAAAACATAACAATATTTATGATACTAAATTGGTATACTTAGATCTATTTTCAAATATATTTTAATAATACACGGATTTTATATCATATATATTAATGTTATTTCGTAGAAAGTTTGTCAAAGTTTAAAAAGTTTGACCAAGATCATTCTAGAGGTACACTTGTTCGAGGACGGAGGGAGTACACCCTATCAACCGACCAGATTTGTTTTTTCTTATTCCCATCCGTGCCCGTGAAAATTCCTCTTGCTGTCCTCCATGCGGAAACAAACGTTAGCTTGTACATAAACCTGCGATCGAATCTTCTTGCCAACTCCGCCCCGACCCCGACGTGATGATACCAACGCGCGAAATCGCCGATCCAACGCTTTTGAGCAAAAATCAATCGACCAATTTGTGCAAACCTGCATATTGATCTTCGACTGGACAAATCTCACGGTGATCAACCTGACGCTCTAACACCACATGATGTAGATGTTTCTCCGATCTTTCACCACAAGAACCACCATTGGTAACTATCCTCCCAATCACGTGGGCGATACACGCAACCAGGAGAATTTGATAGATTTAGGCGAGCAACAAAGCGATGAACACAATGCCTCACGCCAAACTCGAGAACTCTAGGCAGATCCAAGAGCCCCCTAGCCACGCACGATAATCCTTGGTAGATCCAAGAAAACTCATGCCTTTTTTTGCAAAGATAATTGACGAACGTCCGAGACGCCGGCTACACGCCGATCCTTTAGGGACGGTGGTAACCTGGAACTTTTAGTTCTACATAATTTTCAACCTGACTAAAACCCTCGGCCTTGGCTCTCTTTATATAAGACGCCAAGCCCTAGTCAGTTGGACAGACCCAAACTAAAACTGAGTCGAAACTGAACCTAGTTGGACTCAAACTGGATACAAACCGGCCCATTTAAAAGGCTCGGCCAAAACATGCGGCTCGCAGGTCTTAGACTTTATACATCGTAGATTATTGTCCTAGCGTGCTAATGATGTCTACGCACGCTTTTATTCTTGTAGACAATGTTGAGCTTCCAAGTGCAGAGGTTTGTAGAACAGCACCAAGTTTCCCTTATGTGGATTACCCAAGGTTTATCGAAATCAGGGAGGAAGAGGTCAAAGGTACCCCTCTCAAGCAACCCTGCAATTATGATACAAGAAGTCTCTTGGGTCCCCAACACACCCAATACGATTTTCAGTTGTATAGGTGCACTAGTTCAGCAAAGAGAGAGTGAAATACAAGTAATATGGATGGTTATAAGTGATAATAGAAATCTGAAATAAAAATGGCAGCAAACAAACATGTAGCAGAACTGAATGTAAATGGTGTTTCAATGCTTCGAAACAAGGCCTAGGGATCCCACTTTCACTAGTGGACACTCAACAATGATAACATAATTGAATGCATAAATATCATCTCTTCACTATGCTACTCCGAACCGCTCTTCGGTTGAATAACACACACCAATTCATTGCGTAGGGCTATAAAGCACACCTTAAAGTCACATTCCCATGTCTAGTTAACCCCACACTGTCAAGTTGAGCGCCCTAGAAAGTACTAGACAAACACCACAATTTCATAGGGTCATCCAACACAAGATATAAATATCATGCTAAACCACACGGTGCACACACTGTCACCTTTACACCGTGATCAAAATGCCTATAGAGATCTCATAACAGAACCACTTGAGTAGCATAATACATGAAGAAAAACATCTAGTTATTCAACTAGATTACAAATCTCACGATCACATAGAGATCACACCATGGGAGAGAGGGATTAAACACATAGCTACCGGTAGAGCCCTCAGCCCCGGGGGAGAACTAGTCCCTCCTCATCATAGGAGACAACAACGACGATGAAGATGGTGGTGGAGTCAATGGAGATGGATCCGGGGACACTTCCCCGTCCCGACAGTGTACCGGAACAAAGATTTTTGTCCCTCAAAACTTGTCGTCGGCGGCGGCGGAGCTACGGAACTTTTTTGGAAGGGGCCCAATATCTCTAGGGTTTATACATCGGTGGGCATATATAGGCGAAAGGCCGATGGCGGTGGGCGCCCGAAGGGCCCACACCACCCCTAGGGGCCCAATCCCGCCCAGGCATGGTGTGGGAGCTCCGGGCCCCCCCTCTAGGTCTCCTTCAGACTTCCTTGACCCTCCGGGACTTCTAAGACTTCTGGCTTTTGAATCTTTCAATTCCGAGAATATTTCTAGAACAATTTTTCTGAAACTAAAAACAACAGAAAACATGAACTGGCTCTGTGGCATCTTGTCAATAGGTTAGTCGCGTGAAATCGATAAAAATGACATAAAGTGTAAGGAAAACATGTAGCATATGGCATCAAAACAACACAGAACATCAGGAATTAAGGATACATTTATGACGTATCAACATCCCCAAGCTTAGTTCCTACTCGTCCTTGAGTAGGTAAATGACAGAACAAATAATTTCTGAGGTGACATGCTACCAACATAAACTTGGTCAGCATAGTAATGTAAATCATGTAAACTAGGATCAAATAAATAAAGGCTATAGTTTATAGTTGATATCAAAGAGTAATGTATAAACCATTAGGAATAACAAAGTAAAACATTTCAATGAATCAACACTAAAAGACAATCCACTGTGTAAAGTATATTAGAGATGATTTAAGCTTCAAGAACAACAATATAATCATCCAAGGCATCAAACTCTCACAACAACTCATGTTAGGATCAAGTCAAGTGACAACAATACGCACATAGGAAAATCCTTCAAATAATTGTGCACTCAAAACAAACAAGCGTTCTGTATTGGTTCCTGGCACCAAGGTGTTATGGGTAAAAGAATATTATGGGGGGTTTGGATGGTCAATGGAAGAAAGTCTCACACAACTAAAAGTGACCATTAGAGAAGAGGAAGTCTTATAATCTAAGTTATGCAAGGAGTAGTGATTGCCACACAAAGAATGCACATAGAGCTATAAGTGTATGAAAGCTCTCCAATGGAACTAGTGGGGGGGGGGTGCATCCAACCTGCTTGCTCACGAAGACCTAGAGCTCTTTTGAGGAGGCTCATCATTGGAAGATTGTAGTGTTCCCACATTTAAATAATGCAAGGACACCTGTGTTATTGTGCTAGTCCCTGGATCAATTGCTAGCACCACAGTATAAATTGAAATATCATGCAAATGCATCAAATTCTATTACATCGCATGATCCAGTCTTTACAAAATAGTATTAGAACCTGCATAGTCTTAGAAAACTAGCAGAAAACAAAGAAATACAGCGAAAAAACAGAATAACATTGAGCCCATCTTCTTCATGTGCCACAGGCAAAACATGTTGGCGATAGTCTCGAGATCCTAAACGAAATCCTCACTCGTCTTCAAAATATCTGCAATATGGAATATGCAGCCACAAGGGGTCAATACAATCTAATGTATTGTCAAATGACACTATGGTGGATGTGTTTGAAACAAGTGTTCCTCCTAGACAGATAACTTCTGTACCGCAAACAGGAAAGAAGAGGCGAAGAACTAAAGCTGTGTCTACAAATTGTGCACAAAACAGTGGAGCTGGCCATAGTGCCCCAAACATGCAGGCATAATCTGAAACGTCTCAGGCTGGTGAAATCCGTGACCCTCGAAAATCCAACACAAAACTGACATGCATGACACCAGGTCATACTTTGAAGAACTGAAGAAGACAGACCCTGATTTCTTCTACAAATTCAAGGTGGATGAAGAAGACCGGGTAGTGAATATGTATTGGGTAGACGGTGCAGCAAGGAAAGCATATAAGAAATACAACGATTGTGTATATTTTGATACAAGTTCAAGGCTGGATTTTGCAGAAAGCTAGTTTTATCCTATCCTTTTATAAAACACTTTACATCTAAAGTTGTTCACAGGTACAGTTCAGTGAACTATGAAGAATTTTGGTTCCAAGGTCTTACAACAATAAAGGTCTATCTCCATAGGTTGTACTGGTCTATCTCTAGAGCCTTATAACACCAATGGTCTATCTGGTTGTGCTGGTCTATCTCCAGTGGCAGGTCTTTCTCCTTTGCCATGTCACACCAATGTTCTATCTCCAAAGGTGGTGCTGGTCTATCTCTAGTGGCAGGTCTTTCTCCTTTGCAATGTAACACCAATGGTCTATCTCCAAAGGTGACGCTAGTCTATCTCCAGTGGCAGGTCTTTCTCCTTTAACTTGTAACACCAATGGTCTATCTCCAAAGGTGGTGCTGGTCTATCTCCAGTGGCAGGTCTTTCTCCTTTGCCACCAATGGTCTATCTCCAAAGGTGACACTGGTCTATCTCCAGTGGCTATGCTGGACTATCTCCAGTGCCAAGTAATGGTCTATCTCCATAGGCAATTCAGGTCTATCTCCCTTGCCAAGTAAAACAATAATCCATCTCTCATATAACAATCATCGTTGGAATAATATCAAACTTAGTCTACAAGCATGGCTAAGCAAACAAATTCCACTTTGGTATCTACTATGATCAAGATAACAAGTAACTATCTCTACTTGGTTTGCCTAGCATTGTTTAACAAAGTCCTAACCATGCAATTTTCTGAAACACTAATGCATATAAAATCTTAGGAAGTTTATGAAGTGTGCCACTTTCCTTGTTAAAGTTGGTGTAGATGTACTCTCTCTTCACCACTAGATAGTTTCTCTTTGTACAATCTGGACAAGTCAAACAAATAACAATAAACTACATCCACAAACAACAAGAAAACAAAGAATACCAATCAACACACTTAGTCAGAAGGGTTTTATGTTAATCACAATAATTTAGTTTGCTAAGGAAACTATTGTGATTTGGTTAAGGTCTTCCAGAAGGGACTATAGTTGGTAAAGACTTGGGTTTGAAATATTCAAACTCAATTTGTCATACTTGTCAAGGAAGTTCCAAGAGTTCACCAAGGTGATCTCACTATTTCAACTAAAGTAACACATAACAAAGTGTAACACTTAGTTGTTTTCATCAAAAAAATTGAGTGATCTAAGTTAGTCTTTCCATTTTGGGTTAAGGTAGGTCTAGGTTCAACTAACTTCATAGCAATAGATATAACAAGATAATTATTGGTATTTTCCATTTTGGGTCTATGGTTGGACAAAAACACTTGTTATTCTTCAACTTGTGTGGATTTCTCCAAGTCTTCACATGCTTGTCTTCTTGAAGATCATCTTCATGCTTCTATTGTAGACTTGTTCCTTGGATGGATTCTTCTCTTGGTCTTGATAAATTCTTCATGGCTTATCACTAGTTGGTCCAAGGTAGGAGGGGTACAAAATATCACTAAGTCCATTTGGAAAGAAAGGAAATAAGAAAGATAGAAAGAGAGAGGGAGATGTTTTCTTCTGGATTTCTTCACACTTGTACTTCCTTGAGTTGCTTCTGGTTGTTGTGGAGTCTAAATATTTTCTGAAAAACTTCTTCATTGATCTTCCTTGTAGCTCTTCATGTTGTCACCAAGTTGAAGATGGAGTTCCTTCTTGTGGTTGAGTCTTGACTTCCATTTTGTAATCTTGATAGATTCTTGAAGCAATAATGGGGGAGTGGATAAGTAGATAGAAAACTAAGGTTTAGTACTTGGTACCATATGTGATTGACACATTGGTGACTTGGTCTTGGCTCCAAATAGCCATAACACCAAAGAATAGATGATGGAAACAATTCCTATGACACGGTGAAAATGGATGTATCACTATGTTGGATTTTTGGTAAAAAACACATGGCCATGGTACAAGGGTGTCGAATATATTTAGGCACTAATGTCTCTGGTTCAAGGTTACCCAATGGAGCAACTTTGGTTAAGGAATCGTAATCTAATTATTTAGAGAATTAAATCTATGTAAAAAATACTCAAATAGTCCACTTAATTTTAAATTCAATTTAATTTGATCAAAAATTATTTCGGGACAGAGGGTATGAAATTACACATCCTAAGGTTTCCAAATATATTTTATTTGCAATTTTTGGATTTGTAGAATTTGAATTATGCCAAAATTCATCAAACAAGCATATTTGAAATTGAACCAATTTAAGTTTGTCAAATTTGAAATTGAACAGTGCTAAAAGTTTCTACATGTTGTGCTGATTTTAAAAAGTCCAAGTTTTATAAATTTGGGCTTATGGTTAAAAAGTTATGATGAATCTAAGATGTAGGGCCTTTCCGCAAAATAGCCATTCCATTTTTATTCGGGAATTAATTCCAGAGACGGGCTGGGCTCAGATCTGCTATTTTCCGCGCGGGCGATGGATAGGGACTGGGCCTGGGCCGGCTACGTGCTGCATTGGCGACAAATAACGAAATCGTGCGCAGCTGACTGGCGCACACGTGGCACATTATGATTGGAGGATACCGATTCGTTAAGTGATGTAACATGGGCCTTAGGATCCAGATGTAACGGATGAGGTTCAAAGAAACTCACTGGGCGGCAGGATCTCACCGGGAAATGCCGAGGCGGCGGCCGAAGTTTCGATCGTTGATGGCGGCGGCGTTTCCGAGGTGCTCCGGGCTCGGGGAGGTTGCAACGAGGGGAAGCACGACACGACAAACTCTATGGTGGCCTCGGGGATCCTCGGAGATGCCTGTAGTGACGAAGCGATGCAGAAGGAGGGTGCGGGGACTCTAGCGGCAACAGATGTGCACGGCGGCAACGATTCACAGTTCGCCGGGATCGGGAGAGAACGCGGCAGACAGAGAGGTCTCCGGCGACCAATTTCTTTGGCCTCGAGACGAAATTCGGGGAGCCTCCAGAGGGTAAAGAGAGAGGGGAGAGGGGGCTTTAAGCTGCGGTGCTCGGGGAGAGTTATTGGGCCTTAAAGGGTAGGAATCAAGGCACGAAAATTTCGGCCAAAACAGCCATGGCAGTTTCCATACGGGGAAGATGATGATGACGTCATCAATGTTTTTTTTTTCTTCTTTTAATTCCTGTTTTCTTATTTCATTAATAACTTCTGTTTTCTCTATCCAATTAAGGTCAAATAAATTTCTAAATTTCTGTAATATTAATATCTTTCAACCCATATCATTTTTGTAAACTTTTCAATATGTTTTTAATTTTGAATTTTGGAATTTTGAATAGTTCCCTAATAGTTGCTTAATGTTATTTCCAAAAATAAAAAATATAAAAATGTAAACTTAGTCAAATAAAAATTTAATTTCATTCTATTGGTGGAATATCATTTTTGAAGATCTTTACCACTTATTTCCATATTTTATATTTTTAAGATATAAGTGATTTATTAATAGCAACTAATGCCATTTTTAAAATAGAAAAACTAATATTCATTAAAGTGGCTTAATAAAATTTAGAATAAAACCTCAAGTCATAATATTGTTTTCAATGCCCTCTTTTATGTTATTTTCACATCAATGCATTTTATTTTCACACCTTTATGTTTAAAACTTGGAATAACAAATAAAAGTTATTATTAAATATTTTATTCTTATCCAATGGTTTTGAGGCTTAGAACTTTATTAAGGGTTATAAATCTTTGATCTTTGTTGTCATAAAATATCTTCAAGGTAATATTTGAATCGAAAATATTTTATGTAATAAAGTTTGCTAAAGATAAAATGGTTTTCTTTATCTAATGAAAATTCATTTTGAGAGGGTTTTAGGGTTTATGGAATAGTGGCATAATTTGGACTTCCAATTCCATTAAAATTGGTATAGGACCTAATATTTCATATGTGTTTGAGTTTTATTTGTTTTTGGTGACTTTTATTGACGTGAAAAAAAAAGTTTCAAATTTTTGTGATTTCTGAGTTTTTCCAAAAATCAGGGATGTTACAGACTACCACCCTTAAAGAAATCTCGTCCCGAGATTTGGGAAGGTTAGAAAGAAAGATTAGGTTTGGTAACTGGGTTCCAGATCAACTGGGTGGGGTACCACCCTTAAAAGAAACTTTTGTGGGTAGTCTATTTTCATTAGATTGGAGTGTTGCTTGATTCTAGATTGGCTTGAGTAGATATTTCCTTCATGGTGGAGTTGTAGACCAACATAGGTATGTTAAACTACCTTTGAACCCGAGGGGTCACTCTTTGGGTCCATCAAAAGACCAAGTTGAGAGGATTTCACAACATCATTTCATTTTGTTAAAAGGGAACACATTTGTCAACCACTCTTTATAGTTTATTACGTTGGAAGAAACTCCTAAGAAACATTTATTTCTGGAATAACGCTTAAATAAGATTTATTGCGTGTTAGACACTCTTCAGTGAGCATTTGGTCTTTATTCAGTGGTGGCTGCATTCAGTTGTCAAGGCTAACTTGCATAATGAACTCCACTTGGGCAGTCTTTAGCATAATGTCCTAATTTCTTACACATGAAACACTCCACTTGGCTAATATCCTTCTTGACTGATTGGTTATGCTCATCCCTCCTCTCAGGACAGTTACTTGCATAATGTCCCGCCTTTCTGCAATTGAAGCACACCACTTGACTAAGATCTTTCTTTCCTTTGTTACGGTGTTGTCCATTACCATATCTATTTCCATTGCGCTCTTTATTGTTTATGTGACGTCCATAGTTTCCTTTGTATCCACCCTTGTGGTTATAGCCTTGGCGATTGTGGCCACTCCCATTGTTGCGATGATTCCAATGCTTGGGATGGTTATGTTCACCATTTTCTTCAGAGTGATATTTGTTGTCACTATACTTCCTCTTCTTGCTTTCTTCCTTTCTCAGATTGTTGTCAAGAGTGAAAGCTTGATCAAGTAGGGCCTGATAGTTTGGGGAATACGCTACTGACAGTGGTATCTTCATTTCACCACTCAGTCCGTTGAGAAATTTCTCCTTCCTCTTAGCATCAGTGTCAATATCCTCAGGTGCGTATCTTAAGAGTGAACATAAGTCATCTATGTATTCTTTCAGTGTTCTATCTCCTTGCTTTAGGCTTCGAAACTCGTCTTTCTTCAGTTTCATTACGCCAGAGGATATGTGAGCATTGCGAAATCCTTCCTTGAAGGTATCCCATGTCATCCCTTCCAAGGGATGGGTAATCTGATAGGTTTCCCACCATAGTGATGCTGGTCCTTCAAGCAAATGAGCAGCAAATCTCACCTTCTCAGCATCGATGCACTCACAAGTCACTAAGTCCTTGTTAATAGTGTGGAGCCAGTCGTCTGCCACAATTGGCTTAGATGAAGTGGAGAACTTAGAGGGTTTAAGTCTCAGAAATCTAGCAAGTCTATCCATTTGGGGGTTTTCGTTGTTGTTGGCAATCGCAATAAACTGAGTCATTACTTGCATAAGCTGAGCTTGAGCAGTCATCATCTGTTGTAGCACATCATTGTTGTATTCAGGGTCATGACGAGGAGGCATCCGTGGGGTTTTTAAGATAGACGAGTAGAGATTAGAAAGATAGCTAAGGGAGGTTCCTATCCAAACACAGCAGATCAAGGAAACTCATCTTACAAACAACACATAACAAACACATAGCAATACAATCATCACTCCAAACAACATGGTTTTTAGAAAACACTAATATTGTCATACCACACTCATTGGTGTGATCAATACACTAACACGTTTAACGTTGTTCTAACAAAGCAACTAGATTGGTGGTCTCATCTATATATTCTTGAGTTTTTCTTCAAATTTTTCTCTCAATGTATTGAGGTGTTCTTGAATGTTGTGAAGTCCAGGTATATCTCCAACTTTCTTCAATTGTCTTGGGTGTAGATCTTCATGTGGTGAAAATACTTCTTGCACTTCTTGATATGATCATCAACATTCCTGTCTTGATGGTATTAGAGAGGCAGGTCATCTAGAAAACTTTGAAGGTGAATAATAGATGAGATGATATGAGAAGAAATAAGATGATTGTTTTGTTTCTAGAAAATTGAACATAGTAAAAAAAATCAATCCTGGGGTCTTTTCCAAGCTTAGGGTCTCGAATTCTACAGGCAACACAATACTCTGATACCATTTTGTAACGTTCCCACATTTAAATAATGCACGGACACCTGTGTTATTGTGCTAGTCCCTGGATCAATTGCTATCACCACAGTACAAAATGAAATATCATGCAAATGCATCAAATTCTATTACATCGCATGATCCAGTCTTTACAAAATAGTATTACAACTTGCATAGTCTTAGAAGACTAGCAGAAAACAAAGAAATACAGCGGAAAACAAGAATAACATTGAGCCCATCTTCTTCATGTGCCACAGGCAAAACATGTTGGCGATAGTCTCGAGATCCTAAACGAAATCCTCACTCGTCTTCAAAATACCAGCAATATGGAATATGCAGCCACAAGGGGTCAATACAATTTAATGTATTGGCAAATGACACTATGGTGGATGTGTTGGAAATTTCTATCTTCTACATGCTTATTTGGCTAAGTGGAGTTCAAGGCTGAATTTTGCAGAAAGCTAGTTTTATCCTATCCTTTTATAAAACACTTTACATCTATAGTTGTTCACAGGTATAGTTCAGTGAACTATGAAGAATTTTGGTTCCAAGGTCTTACAACAATAAAGGTCTATCTCCATAGGCTATACTGGTCTATCTCTAGAGCCTTATAACACCAATGGTCTATCTCCAAAGGTTGTGCTGGTCTATCTCCAGTGGCATGTCTTTCTCCTTTGACATGTCACACCAATGGTCTATCTCCAAATGTGGTGCTGGTCTATCTCCAGTGGCAGGTCTTTCTCCTTTGCCATGTAACACCAATGGTCTATCTCCAAAGGTGACACTGGTCTATCTCCAGTGGCAGGTCTATCTCCTTTGCCTTGTAACACCAATGGTCTATCTCCAAAGGTGGTGCTGGTCTATCTCCAGTGGCATGTCTTTCTCCTTTGCCACCAATGGTCTATCTCCAGAGGTGACGCTGGTCTATCTCAAGTGGCTATGCTGGACTATCTCCAGTGCCAAGTAATGGTCTATCTCCATAGGCAATTCAGGTCTATCTCCCTTGCCAAGTAAAACAATAATCCATCTCTCGTATAAAATCATCATTGGAATAATATCCAACTTAGTCTACAAGCATGGCTAAGCAAACAAATTCCACTTTGGTATCTACTAGGATCAAGATAAAAAGTAACTATCTCTACTTTGTTTGCCTAGCATTGTTTAACAAAGTCCTAACCATGCAATTTTATGAAACACTAATGCATATAAAATATTAGGAAGTTTATGAAGTGTGCCACTTGCCTTGTTAAAGTTGGTGTAGATGTACTCTCTCTTCACCACTAGATAGTTTCTCTTTGTACAATCTAGACAAGTCAAACAAATAACAATAAACAACATTCACAAACAACAAGAAAACAAAGAATACCAATCAACACACTTAGTCAGAAGGGTTTTATGTTAATCACAATAATTTAGTTTGCTAAGGAAACTATTGTGATTTGGTTAAGGTCTTCCAGAAGGGACTATAGTTGGTAAAGACTTGGGTTTGAAATATTCAAACTCAATTTGTCATACTTGTCAAGGAAGTTCCAAGAGTTCACCAAGGTGATCTCACTATTTCAACTAAAGTAACACATAACAAAGTGTAACACTTAGTTGTTTTCATCAAAAAAATTGAGTGATCTAAGTTAGTCTTTCCATTTTGGGTTAAGGTAGGTCTAGGTTCAACTAACTTCATAGCAATAGATATAACAAGATAATTATTGGTATTTTCCATTTTGGGTCTATGGTTGGACAAAAACACTTGTTATTCTTCAACTTGTGTGGATTTCTCCAAGTCTTCACATGCTTGTCTTCTTGAAGATCATCTTCATGCTTCTATTGTAGACTTGTTCCTTGGATGGATTCTTCTCTTGGTCTTGATAAATTCTTCATGGCTTATCACTAGTTGGTCCAAGGTAGGAGGGGTACAAAATATCACTAAGTCCATTTGGAAAGAAAGGAAATAAGAAAGATAGAAAGAGAGAGGGAGATGTTTTCTTCTGGATTTCTTCACACTTGTACTTCCTTGAGTTGCTTCTGGTTGTTGTGGAGTCTAAGTCTTTTCTTAAAAACTTCTTCATTGATCCTCCTTGTAGCTCTTCATGTTGTCACCAAGTTGAAGATGGAGTTCCTTCTTGTGGTTGAGTCTTGACTTCCATTTTGTAATCTTGATAGATTCTTGAAGCAAGAATGGGGGAGTGGATAAGTAGATAGAAAACTAAGGTTTACTACTTGGTACCATTTGTGATTGACACATTGGTGACTTGGTCTTGGCTACAAATAGCCATAACACCAAAGAATAGATGATGGAAACAATTCCTATGACATGGTGAAAATGGATGTATCACTATGTTAGATTTTTCGTAAAAAACACATGGCCATGGTACAAGGGTGTCCAAAATTGTTACGCACTAATGTCTCTGGTTCAAGGTTACCCAATGGAGCAACTTTGGTTAAGGAACCGTAATCTAATTATTTATAGAATTAAATCTATGTCAAAAATACTCAAATAGTCCACTTAATTTTAAATTCAATTTTAATTTGATCAAAAATTATTTTGGGACAGAGGGTATGAAACTACACATCCTAAGGTTTCCAAATATATTTTATTTGCAATTTTTGGATTTGTAGAATTTGAATTATGCCAAAATTCATCAAACAAGCATATTTGAATTTGAACCAATTTAAGTTTGTCAAATTTGAATTTGAACAGTGCTAAAAGTTTCTACATGTTGTGCTGATTTCAAAAAGTCCAAGTTTTCTAAATTTGGGCTTATGGTTGAAAAGTTATGATGAATCTAAGATGTAGGGCCTTTCCGTAAAATAGCCATTCCATTTTTATTCGGGAATTAATTCCAGAGACGGGATGGGCTCAGATCTGCTATTTGTCACGTGGGGCGATGGATAGGGACTTGGCCTGGGCCGGCTACGTGCTGCATGGGCGACAAATAACAAAATGAGGCGCAGCTGACTGGCGCACACGTGGCACCCTATGATTGGAGGATACCGATTCGTTAAGTGATGTAACATGGGCCTTCGGATCTAGATCTAACGACCGAGGTTCAAACAAACTCACTGGGCGGCGGGATCTCGCCGGGAAATGTCGAGGCGGTGGCCGGAGTTGCGGTCGTTGATGGCGGCGGCGTTTCCGAGGTGCTCCGGGCTCGGGGAGGTTGCAACGAGGGGAAGCGCGACACGACGAACTCTATGGTGGCCTCGGGGATCCTCGGAGATGCCTATAGCGACGACGCGATGAAGATGGAGGGTGCGGGGACTCCAGCGGCAACGGATGTGCACGGAGGCGACGATTCATAGTTCGATGGGATCGGGAGAGAACGCGGCAGACAGAGAGGTCATAGGCGACCAATTTCTTTGGCCTCGGGACGAAATTCGGGGAGCCTCCAGAGGGTAAAGAGAGAGGGGAGAGGGGGCTTTAAGCTGCGGTGCTCGGGGAGAGTTACTGGGCCTTAAAGGGTAGGAACCAAGGCACGAAAATTTTTCGGCCAAAACAGCCATGGCAGTTTCCATACAGGGAAGATGATGATGACGCCATTGATGACGTCATCAATGTTTTTTTTTTGTCTTCTTTTAATTCCAGTTTTCTTATTTCATTAATAACTTCTGTTTTCTCTATCCAATTAAGGTCAAATAAATTTCTAAATTTCTGTAATATTAATATCTTTCAACCCATATCATTTTTTAAAACTTTTCAATATGTTTTTAATTTTGTATTTTTGAATTTTGAATAGTTCCCTTATAGTTGCTTAATGTTATTTCCAAAAATATAAAATAAAAAAAATGTAAACCTAGTCAAATAAAATTTTAGTGACATTCTATTGGTGGAATATTATTTTTGAAGATCTTTACCACTTATTTCCATATTTTATATTTTTAAGATATAAGTGATTTATTAATAGCAACTAATGCCATTTTTAAAATAGAAAAACTAATATTCATTAAAGTGGCTTAATAAAATTTAGAATAAACCTCAAGTCATAATATTGTTTTCAATGCCAAATTTTATGTTATTTTCACATTAATGCATTTTATTTTCACACCTTTATGTTTAAAACTTGGAATAACAAATAAAAGTTATTATTAAATATTTTATTCTTATCCAATGTTTTTGAGGCTTAGAACTTTATTAAGGGTTATAAATCATTGATCTTTGTTGTCATAAAATATCTTCAAGGTAATATTTGAATTGAAAATATTTTATGTAATAAAGTTTGCTAAAGATAAAATGGTTTTCTTTATCTAATGAAAATTCATTTTGTGAGGGTTTTAGGGTTTATGGAATAGAGGCATAATTTGGACTTCCAATTCCATTAAACTTGGTATAGGACCTAATATTTAATTTGTGTTTGAGTTTTATTTGTTTTTGGTGACTTTTATTGACGTGAAAACAAAAGTTTCAAATTTTTGTGATTTCTGAGTTTTTCAAAAATCAGGGATGTTACAAATATACAAGTCAAGTTCTATAATGTAAGTTCCCCACATAGTTATGCAAGTCATAATATAAAGCACAAGTGTGGAATAAATGATAGTAATGTTGCCCCCTCTCTCTTTATTTTCTCACTTGTGCCTATTTTTTTTCTCTTTTGGGCCTTTCCTTTTTCTTTTTTTATATATAACCTCACTGGTAGGGGAAACACTCTATATTACAATGAATCATCACACTTTTAGTACTCATAACTCAAACTGGAATATCTCTGATGTAAATAAAACTAAATGCTCCTCCCAGTGTAACAGTATGCAAAATAACACTGAAGCATGACAAGTAACATAAAGATGATGAATGTTGTATGGCATATATCTCGGAATGGCTATGGAAATTCCATGGTAGGTAGGTATGGTGGCTGTTTTGAGGAAGATAAATTTTGGATTATGTGTAGAAGAACAAAGTTCTCCCACGGGGTTTGGATGTACTGGCAAAGTTTGCACCAACTCTCAATGTGAGAATGAGCAATGCATAGTACCGAAGAGGCTAGCAAATATGGATGGTGGAAGTGCCAGAAAATCGCAACATAGAACTCACAAGTTAAAAGATTCCAAATAAAATCATGATATCATAAGGCATAATTAAAATCACTCCAAGAGGGTCCGTGGTAGTGATAAGTCACTGACAGCAACCCCGACCGCAGCGCGTAACAAAAAGCCATTACGATTTTTATCAGCAAAGGAAGTCATATACCATTATCCTATCAACTGGTTATTTGACTGTGGCAGAGTTTCAAGCTTCTAGACCAACCATTAATTGTTTTTACTCTATTAAACCAACAAGTTTACCATTAAGAATATTAATACCTCAAAACAACAACAAATAATCAAGTGAAACAGTTTAATGATCTAAAAGAATATGCAAGCTTTTTCGTTATACCATCTACCACACGTAGCATTTTCTACCAAACACCAAACAACAAAAACTCTCCAAGAGATATAGCAATGAAACAAGAGAGTCCTGACACAGCTCTACTAAAACTAACAGCTCTGAATAAGAGATGCAAGAAAAACAGGAGCTAAACAGGAATTTTGCAGCAGCTAGAAGAAAAACTAAGAATACAAGCATAACGAGTATTCAATGAAAAAGCAGAGCGTGTGTATCTCCGAAACAAATAGTGCTAGTTTCCAACTATATTATTTAAGCAAGGAAAACAAAAGAAAACAAAGGAAAAAAAGAAAAGGAAAAATACGCTCCAAGTAAACTTCATATGATGTGACCGAATAAAAATATAGTTTCACTAGAAATGACCTGATAAACTGTTGATGAAGAAGTGGATTCCTTGGGAATCCCCAAGCTAACATGCTTGAGTCTTCTTAGAATTTTCTGGGATGACCCACGCGGGCATCCCCAAGCTTTGACATTGGACTCTTCTTGTTCACATTATATCACCCTCTTCTCTTGACCCTTGAAAACTTCCTTCACACCACACTCAAATTAATTCACATTAGAGGGTTAGCGCAACAATGAAAAAAATCATGTTTTCTGCATGGGAACAAGTAATATTGATAATTTTAAACATTAGCTACAGCCACTGATATTTTGTGAAGCAAAGAAATCCACATGACATCATAAGAGAGCAAATGCAAGAAAAATGACTAAATCTGCCAAAATCAAAACAGTCTGTAAAGACGAATTTTTTTGGGGCACTTACGTTGCTCAGATAAAAAAATTAAAGAATAAAAAAGTTTCGGAATTAGCTTAGGAATAAGAAAAAAAAAATCAGTTCATTCGGATCTTTCTAGATTTTATACTTTTTTTACGGTGGACAGCAGAAATATGTTTCCTGCGCAGAAATCCAAAACCAACTCCAACTTTCACTAGAAACTTTACTTGGCACAAATAATACATGAAAATAAAGATACAAAGGAGTTTCTACATAAGTATAGAAACCCTTGACTCAAAGAAAACAGAGAAAAACAAAGAAAAAATAAAACCATGGGTTATCTCCCAAGAAGTGCTTTTCGTTAAAGCCTTTTAGCTAGGCACGATAATTTGAGAAGATGCTCACATAAGAAATATGAATTGAAGCAAAAGAGAGCATCAAGAAGAAAATATAAAAAAAAATTTAAGTCTAAACCACTTCCTATGAAAAAGAATCTTTTAGAAGAACAATTCAATAAAGCACAAAGTGGCTAGCATAGGAAAACAAAATAAGTGCAACTTAAAAAATTTCAACATAAAGAGGGGAAACTTGGTATTTTTGAGATGCGTAAGACTATGTTTCCCTCTATCATTATAACTTTCAGTAGCATCATGAATGAAATTAACAATATAACTATCACATATAACATTCTTATCAGGAGCCACATACATAAAAGAATTAATACACTCCACACAAGCATAGTCATTCTTATTAATAGTAGTGGGAGAAAATTCAACAAAATAGCTATCATTATTATTCTCATCACCATAATCATCAAATATAGGAGGCATACTGTAATCATAAATAATTTTATCCTCGAAAGTACGTGGACTGAAAATAGCATGCCCATCATTGTAATCATTATAAATAACTCCAACATGATAGACAAGTTGTATATTAGGGAGATGGTTTTCTGTAATCCCTCCATAACTATGAAAAGTTTCATGAGGATAATTGTAATCATAGCCTATCTTATAGCATCTTTTATAATAGTTATCAAAGACTAGAGGCTTGGTATTATCATAAGCTATAGAATAGTTATCTTCCATAGTGCATCATTTGTAAACATATCACAATTTTTACTAGAAGGAGATGTATCAAGCATATAATCATCAGTAGCAAAAGGATTTTCAAACACATCATCCACAAGCTCAGAGCTTTCTATATCATCATTGGAAGGAACACGGATGGTACTAATAGTACAACAATTATTATCATCATTTTCAGAACTAGTACCAAAGAGATTTCCAATATCAAAAGTAGTGTGTTTCCACCAGTCATGATCACTTTCATAAATAACAGGCATAGGAAAATCATCGAGTTCAGACTCATAAAAAACTATAATAGGAGCAACATTCTTAGGGGGAGATACCGTTACCTCTCTCCTTTTACTCCTCTTCTTCTTCTTCCCCTCTTTAGGAGGGAGAGGCTTGAAAGGAAGCTTCTCTACATACCCTGGTTTATTGTCAGACACAATAGAAAAAACTTTGGAGGATTCCTCCTCTTCATTAATAAGACGAAAACAAATATTAGTGCTGTCATATTTTGATAAAGTCTCCTCTTTTATAATATTTTGTATGTAAGTATTTGCGTGGCAATTCTTAACACAATAGAGATGACAACCATGCAGGACACTATTCATATCAAGAGCACTCATATCTACCAAAGAAGTTTTTCTTGATAACACTTCACACCCCAAAAATAATGTAAGTTCATCATGCTAATTATGAGTGATCATCTCATCACAATACAAAATTGCAGTACTCATAGGATTCGAATGGTCATTATTACATCCCCAGCATTGAAAATTGAAACGACCCACTTTACAACAAAGTTCACAAATAAAAGGATAGAGGGCACAATTTTTTTACCAAGATATCTAAAGCATTGTCCCACGTTCTAGTTTGTTCATTCCTATGATGGATGCAATATTCTTCTTCGATTTGATTCTTTTGACAAGGTCTAAGTGCTCCACAAAAATTAACATGCTTATAAGAAATAGTACTTTTAGAAGTTTGAGCATATTCATTGCAATCATTAATAACAATTTGATTTTTCATGCAAGTGTATTTAAAAGGTTCATGATATATGTCCCCATTTGTTTTAGGAAGATTAATATAAGAAGCAAAGGATCTATACCAACCAACAATCATTTGAGGATCAATACCATATTTAGCACCAAGCTCTTGAAAATCAGCAGTTTTAGCGAAAGACTTAATCCAATCATACTCGTAGTTTATACCTGATTCTTTAACTTTGTTGTTATTCACCGTCATTATTGGTTTGAATTGTTTCAAGAAGATCCCATTTAGTTTCAACCTTCTTACTTGAGAAAGAACCCTCCGAACATGCATCTAGATAATCCCTGTAATTTCCTAAAAGCCTTGCATAAAAGTTAGTAACAATTATTTCCTTAGGAAGATCATGGTTAGGACATTTGAGTATTAAAGTTTTCAGTCTTCCGCAAGCTTGAGCAATGCTTTCTCCATCACGAGGCCAAAAATTATAAATGTAATTCCTATCTAAATACAGTTCATGAGAAGGATAAAATTTAGAATAAAATAGAGACTCAAGCTCCTTCCACTCCAACTGATGAGGATCATCTAGGAGCTCATACCACTCCCTTGCTTGTCCGTAAGTGACAAAGAGAATAGCCTCCTCTTAACTTGGTCCATTGAAATAACTGCACACTTGAAAAACCCGTATAATTCATGTACAAAGAGTAAATGATCACTAGGATGGAGAGTTCCATCTCCAAAATAGCAGTTGTTCCTGACACGTTCAACACGTTTCATAGGTATTTTAAAAGGAATACTTTGAGCAGGAGGATTTAAAATATCACAAGCATCATTAGATTTATCACATATGGGAGATAAAGTATCATCAGAGCAAATTTTCTCCTCTAAAGCTGGGGAACTAAAAAGTTTATAAAAACTAGCTTCCCCAAGCTTAGACTTTTCCATAGTATTAGAAATAATGGTATCTGATGGGAGATACTTGCTCTCGTTCGTAAACCCCAAGAGAAATGTTGTGAAGAGTGCAGCGAAAAGTTTTCCCCCAGTAAGAAACCAAGGTTTAATCGACCAGTAGGCGGAAGGAGTAACTTCAGAAGGTTGAAGCAGTTGAGATGGCAGGGCACACTACCGGTTTTAGAAGCAACATGGAAACTACACAACACAATCAAATCACTTTGCCCCAGCGAAGCAGTGAGGTTGTCAATTTCACCGGTTTTGCTGAACACAAAGAGGTTAAACGTATGGTGTGGAAAACAATTTGAAAGCAGTAGGTGTTTTATCATTATGAGGAAAAAGGACCAGGGTCCACAGTTTAGTAGTGGTGTCTCTCCGTGAAAGATAAATAACATGTGTGGTGAACAAATTACAACTAGGAAATTGACAGAAATGAAGGCTGCACCGTAGTGCATATGCAAGACATAAAGATTACTATGTGATTCATGCGGGCATTACAACAAAATACATAGACCGTCATCCAACTGCATCAATGTCTAATAATCCACCCTCCGAATATCATCCGAACAAACAATGGATATTAAGTTGCTAGCAACAGATTATCGCAGTAAGCAAAGTGTGTAATGTAAACAATGTAAACTAGGTAAACTCTGTTGTTTTCTCCCTAATGGAAACATCACATCCTCCATCCGTCACATTTCTGTCACTCGAGCACAGATGCAAAGGAGGCATGAACCCACTATCGACCAGAAATACTCCCTCTTGGAGTTACTAGCATCTACTTGGCCAGAGCATCTACTAATAACGGAGAGCATGAAAGATCATAAATAACATAAGTATGAAGATAACATGATAGATTGATAATCAGAAGACATAACATTCAACATTCATGAGATCCCAGCAAACACAACATGTATCATTACATAAAGATGATCTCTATCATGTGAGGCAGCTCACGAGATCTAAACATGAGGTACAAAGTGGAGAGAACAACCATCTAGATACTGCTATGGACCCGTAGTCCAGGGATGAACTACTCACGCATCACTTCGGAGGAGGGCATGGTGGTGTATACTCCTCCAGTGATGAATTCCCCTCCCGACAGGGTGCCGGGGAGAGTTCCAGAACCCTCCCAGTCTCGAGATGACGATGACGGCGGCCTCGGGTGTTTTTCGGGACGAAGTCGTATATATTTAGGGTTTACGTCTCGGGGGGTATAAATAGGCGAAAGGGCAAACGAGGTGGAGGCCTTGGGGCCCCACACCACCCCATGGCGCGGCCAGGGGGCGCGCCGCCCTATGGTGTGGGCCCCCCGTGCCCGCCTCCGGGACTCTTCGGGACTCCGTGGAATCTTTGGGAATTCTGGGAACTCCGGACTTCGAATTTTCGAATTCCGAGAATATTTCCAGAACAACTTTTCTAAACTAAAAAACAGCAGAAAACAGGGAACTGGCTCTGTGGCATCTTGTCAATAGGTTAGCTCGGAAAATAGATAAAAATGACATAAATTGTATAGAAAACATGTGGGAAACAATAAGAAAACAACATGGAACATTAGAAATTAAGGATACATTTATGATGTATAAACATCCAAAAGCTTAGTTCCTACTCGTCCTTGAGTAGGTAAACGATAAAAACACAAAATTTCTGAGGTGGCATGCTATCAACATAAACTTGATCATCAATAATGTAAAAGCATAAGTAAGCTGAGATCATAGAACTTAAACACAAGAATGATAACTAGAATTTTAATAATGAAGATAAGAAATCACCTTGGATCATCAGAAGTAACAAAATAAAAGATCATGAATAACAATGCAACGAAAGATATACATTTGTTTCAAGTATAGAGAAAACATGGCAAAGTGATATTTCGCTAGTCCGTAAGAGTGGGGAACAACATAAATGCCTGGACACCTTCATAGTTCATGAGGAAGACTAGAACAAATAATTAGAGAACAAGCAATAACACATCATGAATCAATTAATAATGATTCTGGGACAAATGCACATAAAAGTTGGCAACTATGCTCTCTCAACCGTGCATAAATTTACAAGATTGAGACTCAAAATAAAAGTAAAAGAAAGGCCCTTCACAGAGGGAAGCAGGGATCAACTCATGTGCTAGAGCTTTTATTTTAGTAAACAGAGGTATTGAAAACATTTTTAAGAGAGGTGTATGCTTATGTCAGCGAATGGTAAACAAAAAATACAATACATCACAAGCCAACTAGACTTTACAAGAGCGGCTCCCATAGGAGGACGCATCTGGGTAGAAGGTTGTCCCTCTTTATCTTTTGTTTACACACTTATGCTTTGACTGATAAATCAGGGGCAAAAATAGTGAATAGAATTTGTTGTTATTAATTTGGGGCTGGGCACCCCGCTGCCAGCTCTTCTATCATTGGAAATTGTCTTCATCTGCTTATCCACATAAGCATACACCTCTCTTAAAAATGTTTTCAATACCTCTGTTTACTAAAATAAAATCTCTAGCACATGAGTTGATCCCTGCTTCCCTCTGTGAAGGGCCTTTATTTTACTTTTATGTTGAGTCTCAATCTTGTAACTTTATGCACGGTTGAGAGAGCATAGTTGCCAAGTTTTATGTGCGTTTGTCCCAGAAAAATTATTAATTGATTCATCATGTGTTATTGCTTGTTCTCTAATTATTTGTTCTAGTCTTCCTCATGAACTTTGAAGGTGTCCTGGCATTTATGTTTTGCCCCACTCTTAAGGACTATCGAAATATCACTTTGCCATGTTTTCTCTATGCTTGAAACAAACGTATAGCTTTCAATGCATTGTTATTCATGATCTTTTATTTGTGTTACTTCTCATGATGCAAGGTGATTGCTATGCTTTATTATTAAAATTCTATTTATCATGCTTGTGGTTAAGTTCTATGATCTCATCTTACTTATGCTTTTACATTATTGATGATCAAGTTTATGTTGGTAGCATGTCACCTCAGAAATTATGTTTTTTTATCGTTTACCTACTCGAGGACGAGTAGGAACTAAGCTTGGGGATGTTGATATGTCATAAACGTATCCTTCATTTCTGACGTTCCATGTCGTGTTCATGTTGTTTCCTACATGTTTTATATACATTTTGTGCCTTTTTATCGATTTTCTAGACTAACCTATTGACAAGATGCCACAGAGCCCGTTCCCTGTTTTCTGTTGTTTTTAGTTTCGGAAAGGTTGTTCTGGAAATAATCTCGGAATTGGAAAATTCGAAGTCCAGAGGTCCTAGAATTCCAGAAGGTTCCATGGAGTCCCAAAGAGGCCCGGAGGGGGGGCGACATGGGGCCACACCATAGGGCGGCGCGCCCCCTGGCCACACCATAGGGTGGTTAGGGCCCCTCGGGCCTCCACCTCCTTTGCCCTTTCGCCTATTTATTGATATGGGGTGGCCCAATCTTCTCAATGAGCTTATCTCTATTTTTGTGGATTTCCTGATTTTGTGATAACTAGTGCTACACTGAGACCTCTCACTTGGACGACCCCTGTTGCCAGATGCAACAATAATCAAGCCCTTTGGATATTCTCAACTACACACTCTTGCACAAGTAATCAAAGATTACAAGTGGTCCTGTATCCCCCTATTCCCAATGGAATAACAAGATATCACACAACTTTGACTTGGTAATACTTCAAGATGAATGCTTAACAACAATACAATCTCAAGACTAGGGTTTCTTTGGTTTAAATTTGTTCTCCCTCTTCCACACGCAGGTGGGGAGTATATATAGGTGGAGGGCTCCTTGCACAAGCACCTCTCCTACTAGGACTAGGAATCAACTAGGACTCCTACTTGGACTAGGAGGACTCTACTAGGACTCCTACTTGGACTAGGAAGGGATACAAACCGACCCAACTTTAGGGGGTTCGGCCATTATGGCATATAGGCCATGCCTAAATTAATTAGGACTTTCACTATGGCGCATTTAACCCTATGGAGGCGCCCTCCCCTTGTTTTCACCATTTACAGGATTGTTTTCACCACTTGCATGATTGTTTTCACCATGGCACTTTTGTTTTCAACACTTGTAAGTTTGTTTTCCATCATCTCCATGTTGTTTTCCAGCAAGTCCTGGGGTCTTCCTCCATCCATGTTTGTGTTAACAATAACCCTGCTAATACATAATGCAATAGCTTAGGTAGTATAACATTCTTATAATCATAAATAATATTTATTAATAGGAAATAATTCACCTTATAATAATCATGAGTGAGGCTCAATATTTCCTTCCAACTTAAGCATGTACATTCACCATGGACCCCTATTATATCCTGATCATTTATACCCCCCGATACGTCAACCCTAAAAACATAACACTTCGTCCCGAGAAACACCCGAGGCCGCCGTCATCGTCATCCCGAGATCGGGAGGGTTCTGGAGCTCTTCCCAGCACCCTACCGGGAGGGGAATTCATCACCGGAGGGGTCTACACCACCATGCCCTCCTCCGAAGTGATGCGTGATTAGTTCATCCCTGGACTACGGGTCCATAGCAGTAGCTAGATGGTTGTGTTCTCCACTTTGTACCTCATGTTTAGATCTCGTGAGCTGCTCTACATGATCGAGATCATCTTTATGTAATGCTACATGTTGTGTTTGCTTGGATATGATGAATGTTGAATGCTATGTCTTCTGATTATCAATCTATCATGTTATCTTCATGCATATGTTATTGATGATCTTGCATGCTCTCGGTATTAGTATATGCTCTGGCCAAGTAGATGCTAGTAACTCCAAGAGGGAGTATTTATGCTCGATAGTGGGTTCATGCCTCCTTTGCATCTGTGCTCAAGTGACATAAACGTGACAGATGGAGGATGTGCTGTTGCCATTAGGGAGAAAACAACGGTGTTTACTTAGTTTAGCGTGTTTACATTACACACTTTGCTTATTACGATAATCTGATGCTTGCTACTTAATACCCAACGTTTATTCGGATGATATTCGGAGGGTGGATTATTAGACATAGATGCAGTTGGATGACGGTTTATGTATTTTGTTGTAATGCCCACATGAATCACATAGTAATCTTTATGTCTTGCATATGCACTACGGTGCAACCTTCATTTCTGTCAATTTCCCAGATGTAATTTGTTCACCACACATGTTATTTATCTTTCACAGAGAGACACCATTAGTGAACTGTGGACCCTGGTCCATTTTCTCATTCTGATAATACACACACTGCTTTCACACTGCTTTCATATTGTTTTCCTACTGTTTTCCACACCATACGTTTAACCTCTTTGTGTTCAGCAAAACCGATGAGATTGATAACCTCACTGCTTCGTCGGGGCAAAGTGATTTGATTGTGTTGTATCGGTTCGACGTTGCTTCTGAACCGGTAGTGCGTGCTGCCATCTCAGCTGCTTCAACCTTCTGAAGTTACTCCTTCCTCCTACTGGTCGATTAAACCTCGGTTTCTTACTGAGGGAAAACTACTGCTATGCTCATCATACCTTCTCTTGGGGTTTCCCAACGAGTGCAAGATCTGCACCATCAGTGGCGACTGAATCACAACCTTTTAAGCATGCAAACTAGCAACGCTGCGCTTATCAATGCCAACATTGGGCGCATGCATAACAGGATAAAACGATGGCATGCATAAAAGGCTGACACTACGCATGGGTATGCTATCAGGCTGAATTTAATTATCAATAAACTCGGCCTGTTCTACGACGTACGAAGCATACAATGGCCCAACAGACAATGCCACAAAAACGCATCCGCACTTGTCCCACTTGTCAGGTCCAACGAGTGACACACTGCCACACGGCCCCACTAGTCAGAGTTAACGGAAGACACAACAACGTCGGGTGTGAGAATTTGTGAAAGTTTCACCTAAGGAGATGGGGAAGAGTGAGTAAAACTTTCAAACGTGGGAGAAAGTGAGCAGAACTAAGGAATTAGGGGCACATGAGTAATAATCCCTAGCGGTAAAAACATTATTAATAAAAGCATAAATGATATTACAAGTCAAAAACTAAATGATCATAGAGGCTAGAGTTGACTGGTTTGTAGTGATATGGAGGGTAAACCTCTAGGGTGGCCCGATCTTCACGAATTGACCAAGAACACGAAGAACGAATGATGAACACGAGAGGGGAATAAGGGGGAAATCGGGTGAAATCAAGGGGGAAACGTGGGGAATCGAGGGGATATAACTAGTAAGAACCGAAGAATCCCAAATCCCGCGTCAACTAAACCCCGAGGGCTGCCTACGGAATGATGGATCCAACTAAACTCACCTTAACTGAAAACGCTTCACACCCGTGGCCGGTCCACCACGACAATAGAACCTCAAGGATTAGTTGAGGAAGATTGGAAAGTCCCTAACTGAATCCCAAGGGGAAAGGATAGGTAACTTGGTGAATCTTGATCCGGTCCTAGATACACATCATAGTAGTAGCCTCACAAGAGGAGTCACCTCACAAGAGGGATACAAGAGAAAAGCTCAAAGTTCTCAAATCATCTCTAACCTAGATCTGAACCAAGGGGTTTCCTTATATAGCTTAGGGGGTAGGTGGGGTGAAAAGGGGCATTTTCACCCACTTTTGCGTGCTGACAGGAAAGCCGAGCTGGAGGCCGGCCAGGTCTGTTGGGTGGCCGGCCTAGGCCGGGTAGGAGGCCGGGCGGCTCGGGCAGGTGGACGGCCTGGGGCGCGCAGGGAGGCTGGCCTAGGCTGGGTTGGAGGCCGGCCGCGTCTGTTGGGTAGCCGGCCTAGAGGCGGGCCTGGCCGAGCTTAAGGCCGGGTTTCCTGCACCCTGGTTTCTCCTTCTTCTCTCCTTCTTCCTTGAGGGCTTCTTCTTGGGCATCTTCCATGGCTTCGTGGGAAACTTCTTGAGAACGTTCTTGGGCATCTTGAGCATAGTCTTGGGGGTCCATGGTGGGGTCAAACCTGAGCACACATAGGGCATTTCCATGAGGTAGCGCACCATTCACCAAGTCAATGAAAGCATGAAGAGAGAGGAGTGAGTTCACCTTATCATGTATCGCCTTTGCTTATGATATTGTCATTGGTCCACTTGGTGATGTGCTTGGTGGAATGGGGTGTGCTGCATCATCCCCCCTTAGAAAAGAGTCGACCTTCGACTCGTGATCTTCCTCATCACTTGGGTACCCATGGAAAGGAGAGAGATCCTTGACGTTGAAGGAGTTGTGGACGAGGTACTTGGATTGTGGTAAGTCGAGCTTGTAAGTGTTGTTGTTGATGCGCTTGATGATCTTGAAAAGGCCGTCGCCCCTTGGCTTGAGATTGGAGTTGCGCTCTTGTGGGAAACGGTCCTTGCGCAAGTGGAGCCAAACGAGGTCACCTTCTTGGAACACCATGGGTTTCTTGTTCTTGTTCATGATGGAGGCTTGGTGCTAGTAGTGATTCTCAAGTGAAGCTCTTGAGGATTCATGTAGCTTCTTGATGTAGTCGGTGCGCTTGTCAATGTCCATGTTCACTTGCTCGCGGAGAGGCAATGTTAGTATGTGGAGAGCAGTATTGGGGTTGAAGTCGTAGCCGATCTCAAAGGGGTTTTTCTTTGTAGCTTGGTGTAGGGCGTGATTGTAGGCGAACTCGGCATGTGGGATGCATTCCTGCCAATTATTGAGGTTGGGCTTGTCAATGCCCGTAGGAGTGAAGAGAGTGTGCGATTCACTACTTCGGTTTGGCCATCCGTTTGTGGGTTGTAGGCGATGGAGAATAGTAGCTTGACGCCGAGCTTGCCCATCAATGTCTTCCAAAAGTATGATGTGAACTTGACGTCTCGATCCAACACAATTGACGTGGGCACACCATGTAGACACACAATTTCCCTGAGTGGTAACATGTGAAGCATCGTCCGTTCTATTGCATGGAACGAAATGTGCCATCTTAGAGAAGCGATAAAAAACGAAAAAGATTGAGTACATGTTGGTTTTAGTGCGTGGGATTCCTAACACAAATTCCATACTAATATCACTCCAAGGTGAATGTAGGATAGGTAATGGCAAGTAAAGACCATGAGGGTTGGAAGTAGACTTAACTTTGAGACATGTAGGACATCGCTTCACGAGTCTTTCAACTTAGTGCCCGATCTTAGGCCAATAGTAGTGGTTGGAGAGCATGTCATAGGTCTTGTCCCGGCCAAAGTGTCCCATGATACCTCCTTCATGTGATTCCTTCAATAACAACAAACAAAGAGAGGACTCGGGAATACACAATTTGTTAGCCTTAAAAAAGAAATCTTTGTGAAGATAGTAGTCATCAAAACCTCGGTTGGGCAAACATTTCTCAAAAATGAGTCAAAAGAAAACATCCGAAGAGTATAAGTCTTTGATCTCATCCAAACCAATCACATTGATGTCAAGGCGGGTAAGAAGACATTGTTTTCGAGACAAAGCATCCGCTACACCATTTTATTTACCTTTCTTGTACTTAATAACATAAGGAAAACATTCAA
The DNA here is from genome assembly GCA_028641055.1 of Alopecurus myosuroides. Lineage (NCBI taxonomy): Eukaryota > Viridiplantae > Streptophyta > Magnoliopsida > Poales > Poaceae > Alopecurus > Alopecurus myosuroides. The sequence continues at coordinate 236,693,469 of CM054061.1, forward strand.
TGAATTCTACCCATTTAGCATGTCTCTTGTTTAAATTAGCTTGAGTTTTCAAATATTTCATTGATTCATGATCGGAATGAATGACAAATTCTTTAGGCCAAAGGTAGTGTTTCCAAAATTCTAAGACTCTAACCAAATCAAATAGTTCCTTGTCATATATTGGGTAATTGAGTCTAGCACCATCTAATTTCTCACTATGATAAGCAACGGGACGTCCATTTTGCATAAGAACGCCACCAATGCCTATGCCACTAGCATCACATTCAATCTCAAAGGTTTTCTCAAAATACGGTAAGACAAGCAAAGGAGCTTTGGTTAAACATTTCTTTAGGGTGTCAAAAGCTTTTTGTTGCGCATTTACCCAAACAAAAGGTACATTTTTCTTTGTAAGTTCATTCAAAGGGCAAGCAATTGTGGACAAATCCTTCACGAAACGGCAATAGAAACCGGAAAGGCCATGAAAGCGCCTTATCTCACCCACGGAAGTAGGGTTAGGCCAATTTCTAATTGCCTCGACTTTCTTGTTGTCGACTTCAATTCCATTTGAAGAAATCACAAATCCCAAGAAAACAAGCTTGTTGGTGCAAAAATTGCATTTGGAAAGTCTGGCAAAAAGTTTTGCTTTGCTAATAGCCAACAATATTTGAGAAATATGATCAAGGTGATCCTCCAAAGACTTGCTATAAATGAGGATGTCGACAAAGTAAACCACGACAAATTTTCCAATGAAAGGATGCAAGACTTCATTCATAAGTCGCATAAACGTGGAAGGGGCATTAGAAATACCAAAGGGCATGACGAGACATTCATACAAACCAAGTTTTGTTTTGAAAGCTGTTTTCCATTCATCACCTATACTCATGCGAATTTGGTGGTATCCACTTTTGAGATCAATTTTGGAAAAGATAGTAGCACCACTCAATTCATCAAGCACATCGTCAAGTCTAGGGATGGGATGTCTATATCTAACAGTGATAGCATTGATAGGACGACAATCCATGCACATGCAAGAAGTATCATCTTGCTTAGGGACAAGGATAACCAGAACGACACAAGGGTTAAGAGATTCGCGAATGAAACCTTTGTCAAGTAGTTTTTGTATTTTCCGTTCAATCTCCTTAGTATTCTCGGGGTTGGTGCGGTAGGGAGAACGGTTCGGAAGTGGAGCACCCAGAATGAGGTCTATGCGGTGCTCGATCCCATGTAGGGGAGGTAGACCGGGTGGTAGTTCATTGGGAAACACGTCTTCAAATTCCTGCAACAAAGGCAACAAAGATGGTGGGAAGCTTGTTATGTTGTTAGTTCCAAGTGCTTCTCCTTTGCACACTAGGACAAAGTGAAGGATGTATGGGTCATCTCGTAACTGTCGCATATCTCTTTTGGTGGCAAGTAAGGCAAGACCTCTAGGGGCACTCGTACTTTTTCCACTCATATTTGGCTTGTGGCTCTCACTCTCTTTGATGTGGCTCACTCTCTCACCACTCGTCTCACGAGATTTGATCTCTTCTTGTTTACGTGCAAGAGTCTTGGCGTTGTCGGCAATCACTTGGCTAGGAGACGTGGGGCGAAGCACACACGTCTTGTTATTCCACTTGAAGCTATAGTGGTTGGTACGCCCATCATGAATAGCACTCTTGTCATATTTCCAAGGTCGTCCAAGAAGAAGATGACACACGGTCATAGGCACAACGTCACATTCAACCGTGTCTTCATAAGGTACAATCTTGAATTGCACGGAAACCATATGTTGAATCTTGAAGGTGTCGGAGTCACTAAGCCATTGTACATGGTATGGATGCGGATGTTTCTTGTAAGGCAATTGGAGTTTTTCGCAAAGGTCTTTGCTAGCCAAGTTGTGGAAACTACCGCCATCGATGACAACCTTGATTGATTTTCCATTGATGCCGGCTCGAGTTTGGAAGAGATTGCAACGTTGGTCATGCTCATCTTGAGGAGAAGTAGTAAGGACTCTTGTTACCACTAGCGATGGATTCTTGTCCTCATCGCAATAGACACTTTATTCATCATCATTGGGCATGTCCAAGGAATTGAGAGCGACTTGGTGCAAGGCATAGTATTCGCCTTCACTCATGGAATCACATTCACCATCTTGGTTGACAATCATGATCATCTTGTTGGAACACTCGAAGGATTTGTGTCCACTTCCACCACATTTGAAGCAAGTTATAGTGCTTGACTTGACTTGAGGAGTACTCGAAGAGGGGGTGGGAGGCACTTGTTTCTTGAACGGTTGCGGTCTTGCGGAGACTTGTTGGTATTATGAGAAGCTAGAGGGGTGGTCTTGGAGTTGGTTGGTGTAGTCACTTGTGTCATTGGAGACGAAGAAGAGGAATCCCTTGAGGCAAAGAAGGCCTTTTGCTTGTTGTACTTGAGGTCTTACGCAATTTGGCATTCGGCCTTGAGAGCTTGATGAACAAGGGAAATGATGTTGTCATATGGTTGATACTCGACAATCTTCCTTATAGGATAGTTAAGGCCATTGAGGAAGAGGGCCATTGTTTGTTCTTGAGATTCCATCACATGAGCTCGAATCAATGCGGTCTCCATCTCCTTGTAGTACTCATCAACCGACTTCAAGACTTGTCGAAGTTCTTGGAGCTTTTTGAAGAGATCACGCTTGTAGTGTGGAGGAACAAAGCGAGCATTCATGAATTGCTTCATATCATTCCAAGTGTCAATAGGAGAAATCCGATTTCGAACTCTTTCCGCTTGGAGAAGATCCCACCATAAGAGTGCATAGCCTTCGAATTCCAAAGAGGCCATAGCAACCATCTTCTTGTCACTAAAGTTGTGGATGCGTAAGATCTTGTCTACCTTGAGATCCCAAGCAAGATATTCTTCGGGATCATTTTCACCATTTAACTTTGGGACATTGAAACGAAGGGCACTCATGTTGTTGTCTTCATGTTGTTGATGGGGTCGCTCATGTGGGTCTTCATCATAGATAGGAGGTGAAAGATCATATGGGTCATCCTAATTGTCTTAGCGTTGGCGGTCATGATGAGGAGGATGACGCCGGTGATCAGGAGGAGTTGGTTGTTGGTGGTGAAGTAGTCGTGCTTCTCGGCGTTCACTATCATCATTGTCATGTTGTTGTTGTTGAGGACGTTCTTGTTCTCGGTGAGGGCGTTGCGGAAGTTCTTGTTGTGGTTGTTGAGGACGTTCTTGATCTTGGCGGTCATTGTGGTTGGGACGCGCATTGCAGCTAGGTGGCCTTCGATGTTGACGAGAACTTTCCACGAAGTCATTGTGACCATTGTCATTGTCATGGCCTTATGGAGGTGGTGGACGATATTGTCGAAGGTCCGGTCATTGAGGTTGATGTTGAAGAGGGTCACCACGGCCTTGGAAATGTCGAGGTGGTGGTGATGGCGAGCTATCATCATACCAATGTCGTCGAGGAGGTTGTGGCGAAGGAGGTGGTGGTGGTTGTTGTTGTTGCGGTCCTTGTTGTGGTTGTCCACCATCCTCCATGTTGGGGTTGTGATCATGGCGACGAGCTTGGTGATGGTCTTGAGTGTGGTGGCTTGAGCGTCGAGACCTTGAGGACGATGATGATCCATGGATATTGGCAAGGTTTGCCAAGTTGATGTTGATGCACGTCATTTGATCATTCAATCGAGCCTCTTGAGCTTGGAGTCGACGTTCATAATGCTCCAATCCGTCCTTCACAAGTTGGCAGAGTTGTAAATGGTCATTGTGGGTGACAAAGTTGTGGTAGGCGTTGTCGTTGTCGTTGAAGAATGGGTTTCCTTCATCTTCCGAGATCGGACTTGTGAACACTCCTTCCCTAGCCATCTCAAAAACACACAAGGGTGATATGAAGAAATGGATATCTCACTTACCCAATGTTACCTTTTTCGGTCGTATTGAGGCTAGTGGACGAGCCTAGGTGTAGGTAGGTATGTCAAAAGTTAGTCCAAAGAGATCTAAAGAAAACCTCAAACGACAACACACACACTTTATGTGGAAGGCAAATGGGCGAGAAAAGTGGCGAGGAAAAACAACAAATCCAAGGAAAAGTTTGTTGTAAAACATGGAGAAGAACCGAAAAGAAATGTTAGAACGAGAGCCAAACCAAGATGATATGGTGGAAAGTAAAATGGAACACACACACACAAGGGATAAATGGGGTTAGTGCGGCCAATGGACGAGCGGAGACGAAATGTTCCTATCGAAGACTAAGCTCAATGCCACACCAACGCAAGGAGGACGCTAGCTCCAACCGCAAAATATAAGAGGCAACAAGATTCGCACCGTGGCAACCGGTCACTCTCTTCTCTTTTACGACACAAAGCTACACGTTCCTACAAGTGATAGCAATTGACATCAATCTTTTGCTTCCTTTTTTATTTTCTCTTTTTGATGATTCCAAAATGCCAATTCCTACTCGAAACTGTGCTCTCACAAGTGCCAAAACACACTTCGGTGCCACTAATGCGATGCCAAGAGACGTAAAAGAGCTAGTCCGAATGGGCAAGGTACACAAACTATGGGTTAGTTCAAGCGGAAGCAAGTTATACCTATCCTGTGGATGATCTCGGACTTGCGTCCGTTGGTTGTCGATGTCGTGTCGATCCGTTGGTGTAGATGCGTAGATGGTGTTGTGGTCTTCGCGTGGAAACTTGAATCACTCAAATCGGACCAACAACGACAAAGAAAAACACGTTTGAAAATCTGTCCAAGAATTGAAGAGCAGGATTTTTCTGTGATTTTTGCTCAATTTCGAAATTCCTTTCAAATCAAGAATAATTTTGGACAAATTCGAGGAAAGTGGTTGAATAGAAAGGTGGGGAATGGTCTCGAGCAACAAATCCATGGATGAAATCCACGAAAAACTCAACAAATCCACAGATCGATCGAAATCCCTTTTTGGCTATTTTTGGTAATTTTTTTGAATTTATGGTGGTAGAAGAAAAATTGGGTCGAAAGGAGGGTAGTGGGGGTGGAATTCGTGTCAATCTAGCTCTGGATACAAACTTATATGGAGGGTAAACCTCTAGGGTGGCCCCATCTTCATGAATTGACCAAGAACACGAAGAACGAACGATGAACACGATGAACACGAGAGGGGAACGAGGGGGAAATCGAGTGAAATCAAGGGGGAAATGTGGGGAATCGAGAGGAGATAACTAGTAAGAACCGAAGAATCCCAAATCTCCCGTCAACTAAGCCCCGAGGGCCGCCTAAGGAATGATTGATCTAACTGAACTCACCTTAATTGAAACCGCTTCACACCCGTGGCCGGTCCACCACGCCAATAGAACCTCAAGGATTAGTTGACGAAGATTGGAAAGTCCCTAACTGAATCCGAAGGGGAAAGGATAGGTAACTTGGTGAATCTTGATACGGTCCTAGATACACATCATAGGAGTAGCCTCACCAAGAGGAGTCACCTCACAAGAGGGATACAAGAGCAAAGCTCAAAGTTTTGAAATCATCTCTAACCTAGATCTGAACCAAGGGGCATCCTTATATAGCCTAGGGGGTACGTGGGGATGGGGGGTGAAAAGGGGCATTTTCACCCACTTTTGCTTGCTGGCAGGAAAGCTGGCCTGGAGGCCGGCCAGGTCTGTTGGGTGGCCGGCCTGGCGATGCAGGGAAGCCGGCCTAGGCCGGGCAGGAGGCCGGGCGGCTCAGGCAGGTGGCCGGCCTGGGGCGCTCAGGGAGGCCGTCCGCGTCTGTTTGGTAGCTGGCCTGGAGGCCGGGTTTTCTGTACCCTGGTTTCTCCTTCTTCTCTCCTTCTTCCTCGAGGGCTTCTTGTTGGGCATCTTCCATGGCTTCTTGGGAAACTTCTTGAGCACGTTCTTGGGCATCTTGAGCATCGTCTTGGGGGTCCATGGTGGGGTCAAACCTGAGCACACATAGGGAATTTCCATGAGGTGGCGCACCATTCACCAAGTCACCGAAAGCATGAAGAGAGAGGAGTGAGTTCACCTTATCATGTATCGCCTTTGCTCGTGATCTTGTCATTGGTCCCCTTGGTGATGGGCTTGGTGGAATGGGGTGTGCTGCATCATGTAGTCATAACATGGTGTAAGCATGCGCCAAGTCAACCAAATAAAGCATTCGAAGGAGAATACTACAATAGTATGCTTCGATATGATAAAAACAACTCATTATTTATTTCAATGGAACATTAAGAACTCTCAGATATTTGAGACAAGTCATGCTACATCAATAACTACTAAGCATAGAATTAAAATTATATCTAACATGACATGTTAAAGTCCAAGCCACAGTCTAAACAAGCTTCACTTGCACCGTTATAAGTATGAAATATTTTATTGCTTTCCAACACCAATCACTTTATTTCAACAAAAACTCTCAAAATAATTTATCAATGAAACAAGAGTGTACTACTATACGAGAACTAACACCTCTAAATAAGAGATGGATGAAAAAAGGAGCTAAAAGGATTGCAGTAGCTAGATGATAAATGAAGAATACGAGTATGATAAATGAAGAATACGAGTATTCATATGATAAGGCGGAGCATGTCTCTTCCCCACACAAGAATTCTAGGATTCAACCAAGTTTATTACAGAAAATAAAAGAATACAAAAATAAAACAGACGCTCCAAGTAAAGTACATAAGATGTGACCGAATAAAAGTATAGTTTCACTAGAAGTGACCTGATAAGTTGCTGATCAAGAAGGGGATGCCTTGGGCATCCCCAAGCTTAGATGCTCGAGTGTTCTTGGAATTTGCTGGGATGATCCACGTGGGCATCCCCAAGCTTAGTCTTTTCACTCTTCTTGATCACATTATATCATCCTCTTCTCTTGACCCTTGCAAACTTCCTTCACACCAAACTCGAAGTAATTCTCATTCGAGGTTTAGTGCATAATCAAAAAATCACATGTTCTCCATGGACACAAGCATTAATAATACTTTCTAAACATTAGCTACATCCACTGATATTTCATGGAGCAAAGAAATCCGTTCAACATAGTAAAAGAGAGAATGCAAAGTAAAAGGCGGAATCTGTCAAAACCAGAACAGTCCGTAAAGATTTTGAGGCACTTACGTTGCTCAAATCATAAAACTCCAATCTAAGAAAAGTTGAGTAAATATATATGGATCATGCACAAAACTTTCAGGATGTTTTGATTTTTCTGGAAATTATGGAGAATTAAACGGTAGACATAAAAAACCTGTTCTTGTGTAGAAATCCAAATATAGCATCAACTTTGTAATAAAGACTTTACTTAGCACAACAATTCGAAAAAGGAAAGATACACAGGAGTTGCTACAGAAGTAAACAACACCTTGACTCAAAGAAAAGAGAAGAAAAATTGCAAAAATAAAACATGGGTTATCTCCCAAGAAGTGCTTTTCTTTAACGCCTTTGAGCTAGGCACAGAAAGAAAGAATCAAGTATTTTCAAGTGAAGAAGCATCAAAACTAATAATTTCCCCAAAAACACAGCTTGTAAAAATTGGTACTTTAGGTACCCCTGAAGAAGATTCAACATGTAAATCAGTCTTAATTTCACTAAAAGTTTTATCAATTTTAAGCTCATTATGGGGTTTTAGTTTACACACCTTGGGGACAAACATGAACTTATGCTCTTTTACCGCAAAAGCTTTCACTCTCTTAAATTTAAGAGAAGAAAAAGTTGAACTTAAAGTTTCCATAGCCTCCTCTAGTATACCAATACTAAGGTTTTGATTACCATGGGTATTGCTAGCCTTTAAAATAGTGATTCTTTTATTAATACTTACTATTGATTCATTAACTTTGCTAGCATTATAAAGGAAATTTGGCACATTTTTCTTCAGAGAATTCAGCTTTTTTATAACATCTTCTAAAGTGATCTCAGTCTTAACAACTTTAGTAGGTGGTGTTGCTACCAAACATTCAATTAAATTACAGGCTTCCAAAGCAGAAGTTCCCAGAAAATTACCACATGTAAGAGTATCTAGAACATATCTATACTAGCTAGCAATACCAACATAAAAATTTCTAAGAAGGATCATGGTAGAATGTTTCTTAGTACATCTATGATGAGCATCACTTCTTCTATACGAAGCATCTTTCAACTTTCTCCCCCTTGTTGCCTAAAAGAACGAACCTCAACTACAGGAATACTCATTTTAGCAAGATTAAAATATGATAACAAAAATAACAACTATAGTAAGAACTATTTTGTGTGTGTTTTTGATATAAAGAAGCAAACAAGACAAAATAAAATAAAGTAAGCAAAACAATAACAAACTAAAAAATATTGGAGGTGAGAGACTCCCCTTGCAGAAACCCTCTTCCTCCCCGGCAATGGCGCCAGAAAACTTGCTTGATACGTGTGAACACACGTTCATTGGGAGACCCCAAGAGTTAGGTATGATGAGTACAACAACAAGTTTTCTCTCAGAAAGAAACCAAGGTTTAATCGACCAATAGGAGAAATAAATCACTTCTGAAGGTTGTTGACAACTGATGTTGGTAGGACGCACTACCAGGCTCAGCAGCAACGTGGAATCTTCACACCACACAGCCAAGATAATTTGCCCCAACGAAACAGTGAGGTTGTCAATCTCACCGGTTTTGCTGAACACAAAGGATTAGACGTATAGTGTGGAAAACGATGTATAATTGAAGTGAATGAAAAGAGAACAATGTTTGTAGTAAAAGAGAACAGTTCTTGCAGTGGTTGTATTATAAGTGTAAAAGAATGTACCGGGGTTCACAGTTTACTAGTGGTGTCTCTAAAAAAAAGATAAATAACATGCTGGGTAAACAAATTACAACTGGGCAATTGATAGAGATAGATGCTTCTCGGTAGTGCATATGCAAGACACGATGATTACTATGAGATTTATTTGGGAATTACAACATGGTACATAGACCATAATCCAACTGCATCTATGACTAATAACCCACCTTCAGAACGTAATCCAAGCAGACTTTGGGTATTAAGTTGCGAGCAACAGATTATTGCATGAAGTAAAGTGTTTAATGTAAACAATAGAATTATCCTTAGACAAAGCATTGTTGTTTTATCCCTAGTGGAAACAACACATCCACAATATTATAAGTTATTGTCACTCTCCAAGATAACTTGAGGCATGAACCCACTATCGAGCATAAATACTCCCTCTTGGTGTTACAAGCATCAACTTGGCCAGAGCATCTATTAGTAGCGGAGAGCATGCAAGATCACAAATAACATAAACATGAAAGATCTATAATCAACTTGACATAGCATTCAATATTCATCGGATTCTAGCAAACACAACATGTAGCATTACAATAAAATGATCTTGATCATGTTAGGCATCTCACAAGAACTAAACATGATGTCACAAAAGGAGGAGAAGACAACCATCTAGCTACCTACTGCTATGGACCCGTAGTCCAAGGATGAACTATTCACACATTACTCCAGAGGAAGGCATGGTGATGAAGAGTCCTCCAGTGATGATTTCCCCTCCCGACAGGGTGCCGGGGGGAGCTTCAGAATCCTCCCGAACTAGGGTTGACGATGATGGCGGCTACGGAACTTTTCGTGTATGGAGGCTTAGGTATTTAGGGTTTTCCCGAGAATGTCAATTTATAGGCTAAAGGGTGATGTTGGTGGGCGGCCAGGGGGCCCATACCACCTGGTGGCGCGGCCAAGGGGGGCACCATCCTAAGCTGTGGCTACCTCGGAGCCCCCTCCAAGTCTCCTCCGGACTCCGGGTACGTGACAAAAAATAGGACCCTGGGATTTTGTTTCGTTCAATTCCGAGAATATTTCTAGAACAACTTTTGTGAAACCAAAAACAGCAGAAAATAGGAACTGGCGTTGTGGCATCTTGTTAATAGGTTAGTCCCAGAAAATCTATAAAAATGATATAAAGTGTATAGAAAACATGTAGCAAATGTCATAATATCAATCATAGAACATCAGAAATTATAGATGCGTTAGAGACATATCAAGTACAAGCGCTGCCTTTCCTGGGAAGGGCACTCGAAGCGGGTGATCAGCTCTAGAGAAGGTGATGCTTTCATTTGACCAGTCCAAGAACTCGGGTGTCGCAGGAGGTGAAATTTCTGCTAGATTCACCTTCCTAGTGATAAGCTTTTGGCTTCGCTTGGATGGGGCACCTTTCTGTATCATGTATATTTTCCCTTTTGGCTCCTGGTATCTATTTTCCTCCGGGTAGCCCACCATATACTGCTACTGTATTGTTGTGGCTTGATGTGCTCTGGGCGCTCCTTGCGCTGGAGGTTATTGTTGGGTGGTGCGACTGCTGGTCCTGGAGGAGGTGGTGGCGCACCTATGGCTAATGCTCCTGGGACTGCTGGGAATCCTGCTTGCCGCGCTTCCCTTTATTTTTTGAAAGGTGCCTCCATGAGTAGATTGAATCTACGATAGTCCTTCAACTTGTGGTTTGACCTGGGTACTCCATTATCATCAGTGTAGAGGTGGTTTGGGCACGGTCTTTGAGTTGTTGCTCGATCGACATGGGGGTAGCCCATCCTCCCTGATTTTCCGTGGCTGCCACTCACGTTTCTGTTCTTGCCTGCGGTCACGTTCTTGTTCGCGCAGCTGGCCACGTCCTTGTCGGTGGTAGTCGTTACTGCGACTGCCCGGGAACTCGGCTGCGACTAACTCTGGTTCCATCTTGTCGAAAACCCGGTTCTTCCGCGTCCCTCTTCTGTTCCTATCATTGTTGTACCTTATGTTTCCCTCATGAGCGTAGGAGGTTTCCATGCGATCTTCCTCAAGTGAGGGTGGGTGGGTGTTGCGTGCTGATTCCTTGCCTTCTTCCCAATTGTTTGCTACTTCCATGAGTTTGCTTACTGTTTTTACTCGAATCCTTCCGATGTACTCTTTCAGGTCCATCCGGTGGAGTCCCTCTTTGAAGCTGTCAATTGTCGTTTCGTCCGAGATTTCTTCTACACTATTTTTCAGTGCGGTCCATCTCTGTATATATCCGCGGATATTCTCGTCTGATCTTTGTCTACAAGCATTAGTTGTCCGACTGTTACTGGTCGTTTGCAAGTGGATCTAAAATTCTGGACGAAATCATACTCGAACTCTTCCCAACAGCTGTAATTGTTCTTATTTTTGAGCAACCACATATTTCATTAATCGAAGATCAAGTTACTATAAGAAACACACGTGGAAACTAAAAGACAAACCGAAATAAAAATGATTATCCTGAATATGTAGTAAAAAAACCTAAAAGATCTAGATATACAAAATGATCCCTAGGGTTTCCTACAACAACCGTAGCGAGCGGCCGCCGTCCAACTCCAGCGCCGCCGAGACGAACGCTGGAAGAGATGCCAAGCCTCCATCATTGCAAGATCTGAGAAAGCACCATCGCCAACGAGGCTTTGTGATTCGATGAACAGGCCCGCTGCACGCAGCAAGGCACATGTCGATGTGGCACGTCGACCGGGGGACCTCCCCGTGCTTTCTTGGACCAAGGTGTGTTGCCTCCCATCGACAAAGTCGGAGAGGAACAACAGATCCACCACCTCCGGACCAACATCCTCGCCCCGAAAGAACCACCTCGCCCCGGCCGCCAGCATTGTCGTGAACCACGAACGCCACTGACACACCAAGAAACAGATATCGCAAGAACTGAAGAACGAGGAGAATACCAAGATGCCGATATGAATGACCTTGCAGCACACGTTGACATCAACTCCGAGACACTGCCGTAAAGATCGTCGTTGGTGTGGGAGTGGAGTTGAGGCAGATTTATTCGCCGAGGCGCTGATGTCTACGCACGCTTCTATTCTTGTAGACAGTGTTGGGCCTCCAAGTCCAGAGGTTTGTAGAAGAACAGCAAATTTCCCTTAAGTGGATTACCCAAGGTTTATCGAACTCAGAGAGGAAGAGGTCAAAGGTATCCCTCTCAGGAAACCCTGCAAATACGATACAAGAAGTTTCTTGTGTCCCCAACACACCTAATATAATTGTCAGTTGTACAGGTGCACTACTTCGTCGAAGAGATAGTGAAATACAAGTAATATGGATGATTATAAGTAGTATTTGCAATCTGAAATAAAAATGGCAGCAAGCAAATATGTAGCAGGACTGATTGTAAATGGTGTTTCAATGCTTCGAAACAAGGCCTAGGGATCCTACTTTCACTAATGAACACTCTCAACAATGATAACATAATTGAATGCATAAATATCATCTCTGAACCACGCTACTTCGAACCACTCTCCGGTCGAATAACAAACACCAATCCATGCGTAGGGCTGTAACAGCACTCCTCAAGTCTGTATTCCCTCTCTAGGGCACCCCACGCTGTCACTATGAGCTCCCCAAATTAGTATTAAAAACACGCCGCAATCAAACGCCGCAATTTCATAGGGTCATCCAACACAAAATATAATGTCATGCTAAACCACACGGTGCACACACTGTCACCTTTACACCATGATCAAAGTGCCTATGAAGATCTCATAACAAAACCACTTGAGTAGCATAAAAAATGAAGAGTAAAATATACTTATTCAACTAGATTACAAAGCTCATGATCACATAAAGATCACACCATGGGAGAGAGAGATGAAGCACATAGCTACCGGTAGAGACCTCAGCCCCGGGGGAGAACTACTCCCTCCTCATCATGGGAGACAACAACAGTGATGAAGATGGCAGTGGAGTCGATGGAGATGGCTCCGGGGGCACTTCCCCGTCCCGGCAGGGTGCTGGAACAGAGATTTCTGTCCCCTGAAACTTGTCGGCGGCCGCGGCGGAGCTACAGAACTTTTCATGGAAGGGGAGGCGATATATTTAGGGTTTATGCCCCAGGGGGAATAAATACTCAAAAGGGCGAGGTTGGTGGGTGGCCAGGGGGCCCATACCACCTGGTGGCATCGCCAGGGGCCCAATCGCGCCCATGTATGGTGTGGGGGCTCCAGGGCCCCCCCTAGAGGTCTCCTTCGGACTTCCTTCACCCTCCGGGAATTCTAAGACTTCTGTGTTTTGAATCATCCAATTCTGAGAATATTTCCAGAACAACTTTTCTGAAACTGGCTCTGTGGCATCTTGTCAAATAGGTTAGTCCCAGAAAATTGATAAAAAGGCATAGTGTAAAGGAAACATGTAGATAATAGCATGAAAACAACATGGAACATCAGAAATTATGGATACATTTATGACATATCAACATCCCCAAGTTTAGTTCCTACTCGTCCTCGAGCAGGCAAACGATAAAAACAAATAATTTCTGAGGTGACACGCTACCAACATAAACTTGATCATCATAGTATAAAGCATGTAAACTAGGATCAAATGAATAAAGGCTATGGTTTATAGTTGATATCAAATAGAATAACGTATAAACCATTAGGAAGAACAAAGTTAAATTTTTCAATGAATCAATACTAAAAGACAATCAACTGTGCAAGGTTTATTAAAGATGATTTAAGCTTCAAAAACAACAATATAATCATCCAAGGAATTGAACTCTCACAACAACTCCTGTTAGGATCAAATCAAGTGACAACAATATGCACGTAGGAAAATCTTTAAAATATTTGTGCACTCAAAACAAGCAAGCGTACTGTATTGGTCCCTTGCACCAAGATGTTATGGCTAAAATAACATTAGGGGGGTGGATGGTCAATGGAAGAAAGTCTCACACGACTGAAAGTGACCATTAGACAAGAGGAAGTCTTATAATCAAAGTTATGCAAGGAGTAGTGATTGCCACACAACAGATGCACATAGAGCTATAAATGTATGAAAGCTCTCCAATGGAACTAGTGGGGGTGCATCCAACTTGCTTGCTCATGAAGACCTAGTGCTCTTTTGCGGAGGCTCATCATTGGAATATACAAGCCAAGTTCTATAATGTAATTTCCCCACATAGTTATACAAGTCATGATACGAAAACTCTCTCCAAACTGAAGTAATGATTCTAACCAAGCACACCTGTGGAATAAATGATAGTAGTGTTGCCCCCTCTCTCTTTATTATCTCTCTTTTGCCCCTTATTTCCTTTTGGGATTTTTTTTGATATAACCTCACTGGTAGGGGAAACACTCTATTTTACAATGAATAATCACACTTTTAGTACTCATAACTCAAACTGAGATATCTCTGATGTATATAAAACTAAATGCTCCTGCCAGTGTAGCAGTATGCAAAATAACAGTGGAAAATGACAAGTAACATAATGATGATGGATGTTGTATGGCAATATATCTCGGAATGGCTATGGAAATGCCATGGTCGGTAGGTATAGTGGTTGTTTGAGGAAGATAAATTTGGCTTATGCGTAGAAGAACAAAGTTCTCCCACGGGGTTTGGATGCACTGGCACAGTTTGCAACAACTCTCAATGTGAGAATGAGCAATGCACAGTACCGAAGAGGCTAGCAAATATGGATGGTGGAAGTGCCAGAAATCGCAACATAGAACTCACAAGTCAAAATATTCCAAATAAAATCATGATATCATAAAGCATAATGAAAATCACTCCAGGAGGGTCCGTGGAGTGACAAGTCACTGTTAGCTACCCCGACCGTAGCGCGTAACAAAAAGCCATTACGATTGTTATCAACAAAGGAAGTCGTATACCATTATCCTATGAACTGGTTATTTGAGTATGGCACAGTTTCAAGCTTCTAGACCAACTATTAATTGTTTTTACTTTACTAAACCAGCAAGTTTACTATTAAGCATATTAATATCTCAAAACTACAGCAAATAATCAAGTGAAACAGTTTAGTGATCTAGAAGAATATGAAAGCTTTTTCGTTGTACCATCTACCACAAGTAGTATTTTCTATTTCCATCAAACACCAAACTACAAACAATCTATAAGGGATATAGAAATGAAGCAATAGAGTACTAAAATAACACTACTAGAACTACCAGCTCTGAATAATAAATGCATGAAAAATGAGCTAAAAGGGATTTGCAGTAGCTAGAGGAAAAACTAAGAATAGGAGCAACGAGTATTCATATGAAAAAGTGGAGCGTGTCTCTCTCCCACACAAAGAATGCTAGGTTCCAACAATATTATTGCAGCAAGGAAAAAAAACATACGCTCCAAGTAAAATTCATAGTTTCACTACAAGTGACCTGATAAATTGTTGATGAATAAGGAGATGCCTTGGGCATCCCCAAGCTTAGACGCTTGAGTATTCTTGGAATTTGCTGGGATGAACCACGGGGACATCCCTAAGCTTTGGCGTTGCACTCTTCATGAGAACATTATATCACCCTCTTCTCTTGACCCTTGAAAACTTCCTTCACACCACACTTAATGCAATTCACATTACAGGGTTAGTGCGTAATAAAAAATTCTCATGTTCTGCATGGACACAAGCATTATTGATACTTTTAAACATTAGCTAGCGCAACTGATGTTTCCTGAAGCAAAGAAATCCACTCGACATAGTAAAAGAAAGAATGCAAGTAAAAAAGGCAAAATCTCTCAAAGCCAGAACAGTCTGTAAAGACGAATTTTTTCGGGGCAGTTACATTGCTCAAATGAAAAACAAAAAAGTTTTGGAAATATATGAGGAATAAGCACAAAAGGTTTCAGGTTATTTTGATCTCTGTGTGAATTATGCGTTTTTATACGGTCGACAACAGAAATCTGTTTCTTGCGTAGAAATCCAAAACAAGCACCAACTTTTGCTAGAAACTTTACTTGGCACAACTAATGCGAGAAAATAAAGATACAAAGGAGTTCCTCCAGAAGTATACAACACCTTGACTCGGATAAAACAGAAGAAAACATTGCAAAAATAAAAACATGGGTTATCTCCCAAGAAGTGCTTTTCATTAAAGCCTTTTAGCTAGGCATGATAATTTGAGAAGATGCTCACATGAGAAATACGAATTGAAGCAAAAGAGAGCATCAAGAAGAAAATTTAAAACAAATTTAAGCCTAACCCACTTCCCATGAAAAGGAATCTTGTAGAAAAACAAGTCAATAAAGCACGAAGTGGCTAGCATAGGAAGACAAAATAAGTACAACTTCAAAAATTTCAAAATAAAGAGGGGAAACTTGATATTTTGAGATGCATAAGACTATCTTTTCCTCTCTCATAATAACTTTCAGTAGCATCACGAATAAAATTAACAATATAACTATCATATAAACATTCTTATCATGAGCCACATGCATAAAAGAGTTAATACTCTCCACATAAGCATAGTCATTCTCATTAATAGTAGTGGGAGCAAATTGAACAAAATAGATATCATTATTATTCTCATCACCATAATCATTAAATATAGGAGGAATATTGTAATCATAATTAATTTTCTCCTCAATAGTAGGTGGACTGAAAATATCATGTTCATCATTGTAATCATCACAAAGAACTCCAACATGGTTGACAAGTTGTATATTAGGGAGATGGTTTTGGGTAATCCCTCCATAACTGTGACAAGTGTCATGAGGATAGTTGTAATCATAGACTATGTTATAGCATCATTTATAATAGTTATCAGAGACTGGAGGCATTCATTTGTAAACATATCATAAGCAATAGAATAGTTATCATCTAAAGTGCATTCATTTGTAAAAACATGCTCAAAACTATTCCTATCCCTAGATCTAGCCACCGGGGTCCCTTATATAGTTCGGGGTCGAAACGGGGGTCAAAACGGTGCAAAAACGGACCAATTCCGGGCATTTCGGGGCCACCCCGGCCTGGGAGCCGGCCTGGCCGGCCTGGGTCCCGGCCTGGGGCCAGGGTGGGGCGCAGAGGCTGGCCTGGAGGCCCAGGCCGGCCTGGGGCCGGGGTGGGAAGGGGCCAGGCCGGCCTTGAGGCCGGCCCCCTCTGTGGGGTGCCCGGCCTGGGGCCGGGGTGGGGGAAGCTAGGCCGGCCTTGAGGCCGGCCCGTTCGGCCAGGGGTCCGGCCTGAGGTGGAGGGGGAGGCCGGCCTGGCCGGGGGTGAGGCCGGGAAGCACCATTTTCCCCCGTTCTTCCTCCTCGGAGCTCCGATCTTGACGCCGTCTTCACCCACGTTCTTCCTAGCTTCATGCGCACCTTCTTGGATGTGTTCTTGAGCATCTTGGGCACCATCTTGGGTCTCCATGTGGTGATCCCACCTATGCATGTAGAGGGGTATTTCATGAGGTAGAGCACCGTTCACCAAGTCACCGGAAACGTACGGAGATAGGAGTGAGTTCACCTTGTTGCGTATCGATGTTGTGCTTGGTGGAATACGGTGGGCTACATCATCTCCCCCCCCTTGAAAAAGAGTCGTCCTCGACTCTCGTTCCATCCATATGTGAGCGGGAGAAGGAATCTTGACGACGAAGATGTCGTTGAAGTTGAGCCGCTTGTCGAAGTCCATGTGACGGTAGGCTCGTAGTGGGGGCGGTCCAAAGGTGATGTAGATCATGAAATGGCCCCCCGTGGATGGTTGAGGAAGATCTTGCGAGGCGGTGTAGTCGTTGAAGTTGAGCCTCTTATCGAAGATCATGCCAAGGTATGCTCGTGGAGGGTGTGGTCCAAAGACGATGACGATCTTGACATGATCCTCCATGGGTGGATGAGGATGAGCTTGACATGAGATGTAGTCGTCGTCGAAGAGCTCAAGAGGGTGTTGCTTCATGGGTTGCGGAAGCGGTAGAGTGTAGATGAACTTGACGTATTGGTTGTTGTCGATGCTCGTGTCGAAGTCCATGTACATCGTGGCGGTTGGCATGTAGTCGTGGTGGTCATTGTCGTTGACGCGCTTGTCGAACTCCAAGTGCATCTTGACAATTGGTATGTAGTCGTGGGAGTCATTGTCGTTGACGCGCTTGTCGAACTCCAAGTACATCTTGACGTAGGGGATGTAGATGGAGAAGTCGTTGATGTCGAAGTGCTTGTGACGCGCCGTGTAGATCTTGACTTGAGGAGTGTGGATGGAGGATGCTTTGTCGTAGAAGCTCTTGTCAATCTCCATGTGGATCATGATGAGCGGAATGTGCTCCTTCCAACCCTTCAAGTCGGTGTCGATGTATACGCGATGTGGAGAGCCTTGTATGTGGAGAAGGCGAGGATGTCGAGGATGCTTGATAGGGTCACCAAATCTCTGCAAAATAGACAACAAAGATGGAGAGAAAGTTGGTAAGCCGTTAGTGTCGATAAGCACACATGGGATTTTGCTCTCAACTCTCATCTCACTTTTGGTGGCTAACAAGGCGAGGCCTCTACGAACACTCATGCTTTTTCCACTCATTATGGGCTTGTGGCTCTCACTCACGTGAAGGTGGATCTCTCTCTCACCACTCATCTCACTAGAAGCTTGAGAGGGGACACTAGAAGGCTCCAAAGTCTTGGCACAAGAGGTGTGCGGGTTTGTCGAAGTCGTTGCATTGCTTGGAGTCGGTAGTGTCATAGCATGTGGCGAGGAGGACTCGATCATCTCATCTCTTGGGTTGATCTCCAAGTGTGGAAAGGGTGGCTTTCTTGGAGGAGGAGGTAGGGTCATGGCTTGTGTCGAAGGAAGCTCCAACATCTCCGTGATGTGGTAGGGTAAGCCATGCCTTGTAGCATCCTCAAATGGTCGATGATGATGATGATGAAGATTTCCTTGGCTAGAATGGTGGCTTGAGCGTGGCCTTGTGGAGGTTGGCATGAGATGCGTTGAAGTCAAGCGGAGAGTGTCACCCAATTCGTCATTACCTCCATCAATGATAGATGGGCCATTGACGCCGGCTCTAGAGAGGTTGCATCGTTGGTCCTTATCTTGAGGATAGGCTTGAAGAACTCGTGTCAACACTCGCGATGAGTTCGCGGCCTCATTGCAATAGACGCTTTCGTCACCATTGGTCGGCATGTCCAAGGAATTGAGAGCTAGTTGGTGCAAGGCATAGTATTGGCCTTCACTCATGTAGTCATGGTCACCATTTTGGTTGGCAACCATGATCATCTCATTGATAGCATTGGGAGCTCTCTTGTCGATGGTCGGAGTTGTCACTTGTGTCATTGGAGACGAAGAAGAAGAATGCCTTAGAGATGATGGCAAGGGATGAGCCTCATTGACAATGTCACATGCATCAACGTCTTCACCATAGAGTGGTAGAGTGGTCTCCTCATGCATATGGTGATGTAGATCTTGTGCCATGGGAGGAATAGCTTCACACTCTTGATGTTGGTGTTGCGCTTGTGGCGATGATGGAAGCTCATGCTCTTGGTCATGAAGGTCATTGTTCATCCTCATAGAATGTCGCACATGGAAGTTGTGGTTGGGTGTTGGTGGTGAAGTGAATCTCGCCTCATGTGATGAAGAAGGAGGAGGATCATGACCTATATGGCGATGTAAACCTTGCTCATGTGCTTGATCATGACGTCCTTGGTCCTCATCCAATATGGGAGAAGAAGAATCATGGGTAGCGTTTCCATTTGACGCACCATCTTGGTCGCCGCCTTGGCAATCCCACATTATGTGACCATGGCCCTTGCAAATGGGGCATAAGAGGTCTTCATCGTGAAGGAGAGGGAAAAGTAGGCTCATAGCATCCGTGCCTAGTGGTGGTCGAAGTGGGCGCTCATAGGGGTCCTCATCAAAGATGGGAAGTGAAGTAGCATGTTGAGCAATCCCACTTGATTGTTGTCGATGGTGGCGCTCAATGGGGTCTTCCTCGAAGATGGGGAAAAACAAGCCATAGGGAGCATTCGCACTCGCTTGATGTTGAGAAGGGCTCTCATTTGGGTCTTCATCAAAGATGGGCGGTGGAAGCTCATGTGGGTCATCCTCATTGGTTTGGTGATGGCGATCATGATGGAGAGGATGGCGCCGATGGTCATTGTGGTGGAGTCGAGGGAGGCATTCACTAGAAGCCATGTCGAGGTCACCTTCTTGATAGTGGCTTTGGTCTTGGTGGTCATTGTGGTGGTGACACACATTTTGCCTTGGAAGCCTTGAATGTGGGCAAGCACCATCCACGAAGCCATTTAGACCAATGTCATGAGTCGAGCTTGGAGAAGGTGGATGATGAAGAATATCCGGTCGTAGAGGGTGATCTTGAAGAGGGTCACCACGGCCTTGTCGGTTGCGAGGTCGAGGTAGTGGTGATGGCGAGCGATGCTCAACCCAATGTCGTCGCGGAGCTTGTGGTGGAAGATGCGGTGAGGTGGGTGTACCACTCTCTTCCATATGTCGATGATGATCATGGCGGCGATCTTGGTGATGAGCTTGGTGATGATAGCGGGGTTGATGACGAAGCTTGCGGCGCTCCCGCACTTCATGTGTAGGATGACTCCGCAAGTCATTCGGATGCCTTGGCTTCTTGGCCTTCTCGCTTGATGGAGCCTCGATGATGTCCTTCTTGTGGCGCCGTCTTGATGTTGAAGGAGACCATCTTGACGTTGCCAACTTGGCGGATTTCTTGTCGTGGCGCCATCTTGAGGTTGAAGGTCGTTGTCGTGTCTTGGCCTTGGCAATCTCCGAGGAGTTCCTTGGTGGCGAGCATGAACCATCGGAGTTTCTTGACAGTCGAAGCTTGGCGAGGAAGTTCTTGTAGGTGAGCTCGTCCATGTCGGAGTCATAGTCGGTGTAGCACTCCGCCATGCTCGAGGATGCGTTGTCGTTGTAGTAGGGCTCCAACTCGTCAACCAAGCTGGCGGTGTCCTCGTTGTAGTCGTGGTTCATGTCGTTGTAGCTCATGGAGTCGGAGTCGTCGTGGATGTTGTGGTGGTGCTCCTCCATGCCGATGATGGTTGGGGAGGAGTAGTCGGTGTAGAGCTCGACGTCGTGGTCGTAGTAGTGGTGGTGATCCACCATGTCATGCTCGTAGTAGTGGTCATCCACGATGTCGGGCTCGGAGTAGTGGTCGTCCACCACGTCATGGTCGTAGGAGTGGAGGTCCATGTCTTGCTCGTTGTAGTCGTCGTGGTCCATCAAGGACTCATCATAGTCGTCATGGCCTCCAAAGTCTTCGCTCTCGCTATACATGGTTAGTCACAAGCGCAAGTGTATATATAGAGTGTGAGGACCTAAGAGCTCAACCTCACCTTTTAGCAAATGTTGGAAACTAGTGGACCAAGCCAAGAGAAACCGATGACTAAGAGAATGAAGTGACTTGAGTTCGAAAAATCCCAAAAACACGCTCCAAAACACACTCGGCTTATGGGTGGATGGCAATGGGTTAGAAATGTGGCGAGAAAAACGACAAATCCAAAGAAAAGTATATTGTAAAACGTGGAGAAGAATCAAAGAAAAGTTAGCACGCAAACCAAACCTAGTGGAGGAAAATGATATGGTGGAAACGAAAAACACACACACACAAATGATAAATGGGGTTAGTGCGGCCAATGGACGAGCGGAGACGAAATGTACCTATCGAAGACTAAGCTCAATGCCACACCAACGCAAGGAGGACGCTAGCTCGAACCGCAATTAACAAGAGGCAACAAGATTCGCAATGTGGCAACCGGTCACTCTCGTCTCTCTCGCAACTCGAAGCTAGGCGTTCCTACAAATGATAGCAATTGGCATCGATCTTTGCTTCTTTTGGCTCTTTTTGCTTCTTTTGCTCTTTCTCCACTCTTTTTTTTTTTGATTTTTCGCTTTTTGATGGATGATGCGGAGATGATTCCCAAATGCCAATGCCTACTCGTAGCTAGACTCTCACAAGCGCAAAACTCGCACTCTCGGTGCCACAATGCGATGCCAAGCGGTGTAAAAGAACTAGTCCAAGTAGGTAAGGTACACAAAGGATGGGGTGGTTCAAGCGGAAGCAAGTTATACCTCTCTTATTGATGATCACGGACTTGCGGCCGTGGGGGAGTCGATGTCGTGTGGATCCGATGATGTAGATGCGTAGGCGATGTCGATGGCGACGCGTAGGAACTTGCCTCACTCAAATCGGAGCAACGACGACAAAGAAAAACAAGATACAAAATCTGTCCAAGAATCGAAGAGCAGGATTTTTCTGAAATTTTTGCTCAAATTCGAAATTTCTCCCAAATCAAGAAAAATTTTGGACAAATTCAAGAATTGTGGCTGAATAGGAAGATGGGGAATGGTTTTTGGCAACAAATCTATGAAACAAAACCACGAAAAACTCAACGAGTCAAGAGATCGGTCGAAATCCCTTTCGGCTATTTTTGGTCAAATTTTCGAATTTTTGGTGGATAGAAGAAAAATTGGTGGTAGGGGAGGGGGTGGGGTGTCGGATTCGTGTCAATCTAGCTCTGGATACCAGATGATGAAGGTGTTGACCTCTAAGTTGGCCCGATCTTCACGAATCGACAAGAACGAACGAAGAACGCACGAAGAACGCGATGAACACGATGAACACGAGAGGGGGAATCGAGGGCAAACACGTGGAAAACACAAAAGAGGGAAGATAACTCGTGAAGCCTACGAGGGATCGCAAACCCAAGTCAACAACACGCTAATTGAAACCGTTTCTCTTACCGGCCGGTCCACCGATCCAACAGAAGCCCAAAAGGGGAAGGTTGGCAAGCGCTACTAGAATCACTATGTGAGAGAGTAGCTCCTTGGAGAGATCTTGATACAATCCTAGATGAACATCATCAACATAGGAGTGGCCTCATAAGAGGAGTCACCTCAAAAGAGGGATACAAGGGCAAAGCCCTAAACTCTCGAAAACAATGCTCAAAACTATTCCTATCCCTAGATCTAGCCACCGGGGTCCCTTATATAGTTCGGGGTCGAAACGGGGGTCAAAACGGTGCAAAAACGGACCAATTCCGGGCATTTCGGGGCCACCCCGGCCTGGGAGCCGGCCTGGCCGGCCTGGGTCCCGGCCTGGGGCCAGGGTGGGGCGCAGAGGCTGGCCTGGAGGCCCAGGCCGGCCTGGGGCCGGGGTGGGAAGGGGCCAGGCCGGCCTTGAGGCCGGCCCCCTCTGTGGGGTGCCCGGCCTGGGGCCGGGGTGGGGGAAGCTAGGCCGGCCTTGAGGCCGGCCCGTTCGGCCAGGGGTCCGGCCTGAGGTGGAGGGGGAGGCCGGCCTGGCCGGGGGTGAGGCCGGGAAGCACCATTTTCCCCCGTTCTTCCTCCTCGGAGCTCCGATCTTGACGCCGTCTTCACCCACGTTCTTCCTAGCTTCATGCGCACCTTCTTGGATGTGTTCTTGAGCATCTTGGGCACCATCTTGGGTCTCCATGTGGTGATCCCACCTATGCATGTAGAGGGGTATTTCATGAGGTAGAGCACCGTTCACCAAGTCACCGGAAACGTACGGAGATAGGAGTGAGTTCACCTTGTTGCGTATCGATGTTGTGCTTGGTGGAATACGGTGGGCTACATCAAGCCACATGCATAAAAGAGTTAATACTCTCCACATAAGCATAGTCATTCTCATTAATAGTAGTGGGAGCAAATTGAACAAAATAGATATCATTATTATTCTCATCACCATAATCATTAAATATAGGAGGAATATTGTAATCATAATTAATTTTCTCCTCAATAGTAGGTGGACTGAAAATATCATGTTCATCATTGTAATCATCACAAAGAACTCCAACATGGTTGACAAGTTGTATATTAGGGAGATGGTTTTGGGTAATCCCTCCATAACTGTGACAAGTGTCATGAGGATAGTTGTAATCATAGACTATGTTATAGCATCATTTATAATAGTTATCAGAGACTGGAGGCATTCATTTGTAAACATATCATAAGCAATAGAATAGTTATCATCTAAAGTGCATTCATTTGTAAACATATCAACATTTTTACTAGAAAGAGATGTATCAAGCATATAATCGTCAGTAGCAAAAGGATTATCAAACAGATCATCCACAAGCTTAGAGCTTTATATAACATCATTGGAAGGAACATGGCTGGTACTAATAGTACAACAATTGTCATCGTTTTCAGAATTGGTACCAAAGATATTTTCAATATCAAAAGTAGTGTGTTTATCCCAATCATGATCACTTTCATAAATAACAGGCATAGGGAAATCATCAAGTTAAGACTCATCAAAAACTATAATAGGAGCAACATGCTTAGGGGGGATACCCTTACCTATCTCCTTTTACTCCTCTTGTTCTTCTTCTTCCTCTTCTTCCCCTCTTTAGGAGGGAGAGGCTTGAAAGGAAGCATGTCCACATACCCTAGTTTATTGTTAGAAACAATAGAAAAAACTTTGTACGATTCCTCCTTTTCATTAATAAGATGAAAACAAATATTAGTCCTGTCATATTTTGGTAAAATCTCCTCTTTTACAATATTTCTTATGTAAGTATTTGCGTGGCAATTATTAGCACAATAAAGATGACAACCATGTATGACACTATTCATATCAAGAGCACTCATATCTACCAAAGAAGTTTTTCTTGATAACTCTTCACACCCCAAAAATAATGTAAGTTCATCATGCTGATTAGGAGTGATCATGTCATAACAATACAAACTTGCAGTACTCATAGGATTCGAATGGTTATTATTACATCCTGAGCATTGAAAATTGAAATGACCCACTTGACAGCAAAGTTCACAAATAAAAGGATAGAGGGTACAAACTTTTTACCAAGATCATCTAAAGCCCTGTCCCACTTTGTAGTTTTTTCATTCCTATGATGGATGCAATATTCTTTTTAGATTTGATTCTTTTCACAAGGTCTAAGTGCTCCACAAGAATTAACATGCTTATAAGAAATAGTGCTTTCAGAAGTTTGAGCATGTTCATTGCTAATAACAATTTCATTTTTCATGCAAGTGTCTTTAAAAGGTTCATGATATATGTCCTCATTTTCGTTAGGAACATTAATATAAGAAGCAAAGGATATATACCAACCAACAATCATTTGAGGATCAAGACCATATTTAGCACTAAGCACTTGAAAATCAGCAGTTTCAGCGAAAGACTTAATACAATCATACTCGTCGTTTATACATGATTCTTTACCTTTGTCGTTATTCCAACCTTCATTATTGTTTTGAATTAATTAAAGAAGATCCCATTTAGCTTCAACCTTATTACTTGAGAAAGAACCCTCTGAATAGGCATCTAGATAATCCCTGTAATTTCCTGAAAGCCTTGCATAAAAATTAGTAACAATTATTTCCTTAGGAAGATCATGGTTAGGACATTTGAGTATTAAAGTTTTCAGTCTTCCGAAAGCTTGAGCAATGCTTTCTCCATCACGAGGCAAAAAATTCATAAATGTAATTCCTATCTAAATACAGTTCATGAGAAGAATAAAATTTAGAATAAAATAGAGATTCAAGCTCCTTCCACTCCAAATGACGAGGATCATCTAGTAGATCATACCACTCCCTTGCTTGTCCGTAAGTGACAAATAGAATAGCATCCTCTTAACTTGGTCCATTGAAATACCTGCACACTTGAACAACCCGCATAATTCATGTATAAAGAGTAAATGATCACTAGGATGGACAGTTCCATCTCCAAAATAGAGTTGTTACTGACACGTTCAACAATTTTCATAGGTATTTTAAAAGGAATACTTTCAGCAGGAGGATTTAAAATATCACAAGCATCATTAGATTTATCACATATGGGAGATAAAGTATCATAAGAACAAAATTTCTCCTCTAAATCTAGGGAACTAAAAAGATTACAAAAACTAGCATCCCCAAGCTTAGACTCTTCCATAGCATTAGAAATAATGGTATCCAAAACATTAATGCTAATAACGTTGCTACTAGCATGCAAATAAAGCTTTCTCATATTTTTGTTGTTTTCCATTAAGACTAACTAGTAAAAATAAAAACAAGCAACAAGTAAAAATAAGCCTAACTAGTGAAAATAAAAATAAGAAACAAAAAGATATAATTTCAAAATCTAAAGGAAATAACTTCGAGCACTCACATAGGATGTGAGAACCTTTTACCTTACCACCCCGGCAACGGTGCCAGAAAAGAGCTTGATGTCTATGCACTCTTCTATTCTTGTAAACAGTGTTGGGCCTCCAAGTGCAAAGGTTTGTAGAACAGCAACAAGTTTCCCTTAAGTGGATTACCCAAAGGTTTATCGAACTCAGGGAGGACGAGGTCAAAGTTATCCCTCTCAAGCAACCCTACAATTACGATATAAGAAGTCTCTTATGTCCCCAACACACCCAATACAATTGTCATTTGTATAGGTTCACTAGTTCGGAGAAGAGAGAGTGAAGTACAAGTAATATGGATGACTATAAGTAGCAATTGCAATCGGAAAAAATGGCAGCAACCAAACATGTAGTAGAACTGATTGTAAACGGTGTTTCAATTCTTAGAAACAAGGCCTAGGGATCCTACTTTCATTAGTGAACACTCTCAACAATGATAACATAATTGAATGCATAAATATCATCTCTTCACTACGCTACTCTGAACCACTCTCCGGTCGAATAACAAACACCAATCCATGCGTAGGGCTGTAACAACACTCCTCAAGTCTGCATTCACTCTCTAGAGCACCACATGCTATCACTATGAGCGCCCCAAATTAGTAATAAACAAACACCACATTTTCATAGGGTCCTCCAACACAAAATATAAATATCATGCTAAACCACACAATGCACACATTGTCACCTTTACACCATGATCAAAGTGTCTATGGAGATCGCATAACAAAACCAATTAAGTAGCATAAAAGATTAAGAGTAAAATATACTTACTCAACTAGATTAAAAAGCTCATGATCACATAAAGATCACACCATGGGATAGAGAGATGAAACACATAGCTACCAGTAGAGCCCTTAGCCCCGGGGGAGAACTACTCCCTCCTCATCATAGGAGACAACAACGATGATGAATATGGAGGTGGAGTCAATGGAGATGGCTTCGGGGGCACTTCCCCGTCCGAGCAGGGTGCCAGAACATAGATTTCAGTCCCCCAAAACTTGTCGGCGAGGGCGTTGGAGCTAGGAAAATTTTCGTGGAAGGGGGCGATATATTTAGGGTTTATGCCTCGGGGAATAAATAGGCGAAAGGGAGATGTCGGTGGGTGGCCAGGGGGCCCACACCACCTGGTGGCGCGGCCAGGGGCCCACCCGCGCCCAGGTATGGTCTGGGAGCTCCAGCACCCCCTCCGGGTCTCCTTTGGACTTCCCTGACCCTCCGGGAATTCTAAGACTTCTGGATATTGAATTTTCCAATTCCGAGAATATTTCCAGAACAATTTTTCTGAAACTAAAAACAGTGGAAACCAGGATCTGGCTCTGTGGCATCTTGTCAATAGGTTAGTCCCAGAAAATCGATAAAAAGGCATAAAGTGTAGAGGAAACATGTAGCATATAGCATGAAAACAACATGGAACATCAGAAATTATGGATACGTTTATGATATATCAGGCGCCGCTCCCACCATCCCAGCGAAGCCCCAAGAAAACACTAGAGAATTCCCAACTACAGACCGACACCGAAGCGCCATGGTCCCCACCTACTCGCGTCGCCGAAGTGGCCAACAGAGGAGGTAGGGACCGGTGGCGGCCTGTGAAGTGCGGAACAAATGTGTCCGCCTCCCAATTGCCTCTCTTGATGTGCGAGCGAAACAATTTCCATTCTTTTTATGAGTCAGATGTACTTGTTATTGGGTCCACTCTTCAACCAGTTTCTTGCTTCTCCAACCAGCTATAGTTGTATGTACTGCATTGCTATTGTTTTGTTTCCCTTTTGGAATCTTACGGCTGTTAGGTAATCATCCAGCCAAGCCTCGGGTTCCTGATCACCGTCGCATTTGGGCATTTTGGCTGTTAATTTGAATTGTCTTGGCTTCCTGGACTCGCGGATCTCTCGAGTAAAGTAGGTAGGGCCGCAGAGTTCTTCGTCATCTGAGTCAGTCGAGACGTATTCTGGAATCCTATCTCGGGTTCGACCCGTTCTCGGAGGTGGTGTTTCTACTTCTCTTTCCCTTCTGAGCATGTCCACATTGTTCTGCGTGATCTAGTCTCACAGTTTCTTCGGGGTTTCCTCCTTGCGTGCTGCTGGCGTAGTCCTGGCGGCTTCGCGGGTACTTCCACTCGTGGGGCGGATGTCTCCGCTTGCGGAATAGATTGATGCTTTAGCTCCGCCCTTGCTATATTAAGGCCTCACAACATCTCGTCGTGTACTTCTCCACGAGGATCACCCAACGATGGTTTGATGGACATTAGATATGTTTGGACCTGTAGAAGACTTTCTTGAGGGGTTATGGGTGCCAGTTTTTCCGCGGATTCGGGTTCCTCTAAGTTCTGCTCGAGGTTAATGTAGCACCCTACCTTTTTACAAAGGTAGAGTACTTGTGTACCTGCTATTCCCGATATCACTGATAGCATACACATGAAAAAATGAAATATTCATTGCAAATAGTATCATTCTACATCGTTGATCGAGTGGATAAGAATAAAATAGTCTTACAAATGGCATAGTCAACATGGACTAGCCCAAAGACAGAGTTTCAAAGTAAACACAGCGGAAATAAAACATCAATGAGCCTTCTTCATCTTCATGCTCCACAGGCAGAACATATTGGCGATAGACTCAAGATCCTAAACGAAATCCTCACACGTCTTCAAATTCATCTGCACGTTGGAATATGCAGCCCCCACGAGGGAGGAAGTCAGTACAAACAATGTAGTGGCAAGTGACACTTGTATGGTGGAAGTTTTGAGGAATAACTAGCTACATGATATTTGGCTGGTGGAGTCTGGGCTATTTGCATAAAGCCAAATTTGTCCTATATTTGTAAATCATTTTCATAAAAAAATGAAGACTTTAGTACAACCATCATGGCTAAATCCACCATGAAGGTTGACAATTCATCATGGCTAAATCCACCATGAAGTTTGATAAATCATCATGGCTAAACCCACCATGAAGTTTGAAAATCGTCATGGCTAAATCCACCATGAAGTTTGGTAAATCGTCATGGCTAAATCCACCATGAGGTTTGATTGTAGCATCATGGCTAAATCCACCATGTGCCCTAAAAGGGGTTTCTACCATGTTTTATTTCATTCAGAAAGATGAGGAGATCCTTCGGCACCAACTCTGTCTAGCTGCTCAACTCGCCCATAACCGGGGACACGGCTAAGATCTTAGTTTTTAACTCTGCAGAGGTTGTGCACTTTCACCTTGAGACTCATTTTCCCCGAGAGAAGAGTGAGACAAGATATTTGGGAAGAGGGATTCAACCATACCAGCATGACTTGACGCTCCTAAAATTCTACCACCCAATGTCATACAACAGGATGAACCCCCACAACTTACTTAATCTTGACAGAGCCCATATTACCTCAAGGCTGTACTGGAAGCTAACTATAAAGTGAAGACCTACAAATCTCTTTAATCCTGGGTGGCGGTCCACAAGTGTACTCTCACGTGATAACCCCCACATTCATGGCTAAACCACCATGAACATGGTCCTGAGTAGCCACTCAACATAATCCAAGCAAGGTTCAATCCACCCAATTGTTTCATTGGGTTATTAATTTTCAATTTTCAAAACATCACGACCCAACAAGCAACAACAATAGTTGTGATAGCATTCTAGCATAGCTAAACTAGTAACTAGCAGGGGTTTCAGGGTGGCTACACACTACTAGGTGTTCTAAGCATAGCATATACTTGGAAAATAATAAAATCACCTATGATGCATACTACTTAAAACACTAATGCAACTGAAAACAAAAGTGGGACATGAGTATCACTTGCCTTGTGGAAGTTGGTACATAGGCACTCTCTTTACAAATAGAACGTTGCTCTCCGTACAATCTAAACAATACAAATAAATAACAATAAACAAGCAATTCACAAACATACAAACAAATACAACAAAATACAATACAAAAGCATAACAAGTTATTCAACTTGATTGGTGTTAACATGGACAAGGATTTGACACATAATCCAATATGCAAAAATAATTATGATGAGATGGTTATTGCTTGGTCTTGTATGGACAAGTTCAAGGTTTATCACAATAATTCAATTTACAAAAAGAATTATGGCAAAAGTTTTAGGGTTAGCTACCAGGGCATGGGTTAGTCAAGGTCACAAATATTACACAAGGTTTGTCTTAAGGGTTTTAGAGAACAAAATCATGATCAACATGATTCATTTCATGGCTTTGGTTAGTAGGGTTGAATAAATTTACACTATGGCTTGTAAATCTACAAAGGGTTTTGGGTTATGGGTTTCTGGTCCAAAAGTTATTTTCACATGTGGTTAACATAAAATGGGTGTTGGTTTTGATCAAAATAATCACACCACAATTTTCCTAAAGGGGGTTTCCAACAAACAACACTTAATTTAAAATGGCTTATTAATATGGATGGTTTACATGGCCAAGATTACATGGAATGGTTCCTAAGGTCACAAATGGTTTTGGTACTGGTTTCTCTGGTCTAAGGTTACTAAATGGGACAATTTTCCAGAAGAAAACTAATTAAAATTATTTATAGAATTAAAACTAGGTGCAAAATACTCAAATGGCTATTTAAATTCTAAATTCCATTTTAATTGGTTCAATTATTATTTTGGGACAGAGGGAATTAAATTACACATTTTAAGAATTCCAAAAATATTTTATTTGCAATTTTTGGATTTATAGAATTTTAATTATGCCAGAATTCATCAAACAAGAATATTTGAATTTGAAAATTTTAATTTTGTCAAATTTGAATTTGTACAGTTCCAAAAGTTTCTACATGTTGTGCTGATTTCAAAAAGTCCAAGTTTGCTAAATTTGGGCTTATGGATCAAAAATTATGATGGTTGCAAGTTGTAGGGACTTTTCTGTAAAACTGCCAACTAATTTCTATTCGGGATAAAACAGAAAAATGGCTAGGCCACGTGGCTTCCTGTGAATGGCTGGCTCTGCTGACTTGGCGTATACGTGGCATGCTGACGGGGCAGTGCTGACTGGGTTTAAATGATTAGATTGGGGACGTTGGTACTAGATCAAACGGGTGCTTACCATTTCGCCCAGTAGATCTAATCTGGGCCTTTCATTTTGCATCGTACGATAGGAAGAGAGGGAGGAGGCTTACCGGAGGAGATCCCGCCGGGAAAGGCTATGCGGCGGCCGACGCTGCTCGGGAAAACATTGAGGCGGCGTTGAAGGTGGTCTGGGACTTGGCAGAGGACACGACGTGGCGCCGCTCGCGATTTCAGCGACGATGGTGGCGACGGTTGGCTTGCTCACTTCCGGGAACGGCTGAGCGATGCGGACGGAGATGCGCGGGGCTCCGGCGAGGCGCAGAAGACCACGACGCGGCCGTTTCGTGGCACGAAAAGAAACGGCATAAGGTTAGGACGACGCGCGGGGTCACGACAAGTCTAAATAGTTCATAGTGGGGCGGCGGATCTCATTGTGGCGAACGGGAACAGAAGACGGCGGCGACGGCCGTATGTATCTCCGGCGAGAAATCTGTAGGGCCTCGAGGCACGGTTCGGACTGGGGGGAGAGGGGAAACAGAGAGGGACTCCAGAGGCATGTACTACGGGGGTTTTCAGAGGCGAGGAGGGAGTACGCGAGGAGAACGTGCGCGAGGGCATCGTGCGCGAGTTTTTCGGGCGGTGGTGGACGACGGGTGACGTCACGGACGAAGTCATCATGTGGGACCCACCTGTCGGTGGTGGAAACAGAGAGAGGGCTGAGGTGGGCTGGTGGGCTGCTGCTTGTTCTGTTGCGCTGCGCGCGCGATAGGTAAGTGGGATGGGCTTGGCTCGGGCCAGCCTGTTTCTTTCTCTCTCTTTTTTTTTTTTGTTTTGAGTCATTTTTCTTTTTCTGATTTCTTAATTAAATCATATCTTTTATTTGGAAATTCCAATTAACCTCAAATAAGTTTAAAAAATCTTGTAAAATAATTATCTTTCAATTATGAACATAAATGTTTTGTTCCAACACATCTCAAAAATGAATTTTGAAATTATGGATAAAGCCTTAATAATACTAAAAATAATTTTTCAATAGAAATATTAATTAATTGGAATTAGGGTTTAATAAAATTAAGAGAGGTTGTTTCGAATGTAAAAATTGGTATTTTATTTGTTTCAGAAAAAATAACATAATTTATACAAACACTTTATTTGTTAACACTTGATATAATATTTGAAAAGCATTTTGGAAATAATTTTATTCACATGAAATAATTTCTCTTTATAATGAAAACTAGATTTGAAATAGGCTTAGGGTTTAAGGAAGAAAGGTGATTTGGATTCCTAATTCCAATTTCACTGAAATGTGTATTGCTTTCTTTAGTTTCTTGCATCTCATTTGGTTTTTGGTGACTTGTTTACATGAAAACAAAAAGTTTCAATTTTTTGTGATTTTTGAGTTTCTCTAAAAATCAGGGATGTTACAGTTAAGCACCTTTTGCGTGCCCTGCATAAGGTCACTCGACAGAGTCTTGACCGCCGTTTGGTCGCGGGTGGTTTCTACACCACACTACCCGAGCCCTCTGTCGAGTGCGCATCTAGGAGACCCGTGTCGTCTAACTCTTTATACATCTTGTTCAGCTTCTTCCTGTGCTGAGATAATTTTAACTTGTAGGCGATCCGCTCTGCTCGGGTGGCGTCCTCCGTAAGAGGGAGACCTTGTTTGACCAACGAGGTGACTAGCCCTATTTTCCAGCTTTGACTTTCTTATTTTTAGTCGCGGACCCGGACTTGGTGAATGGCTCTCCGAGTCCTCCGTCATCGTCAGTCGGAGTTAGGATTTCCGACGGTGGGGATTTTTCTGGGTCCACGTCGCTGTCGCCTTCGCTTTCTTCTTCTTCCTCCCTGTCTCCTTATGTTGTACGTGTTGCATCGATGGTCTTAGGCGGGTCGACTTTCTCGCCTTCACCCTCGCTTTCGGAGGACGACTGGTCAACACGTCTCGCCATTGCGACAAAGTGAACATGCGGGTAGACCGAACGATTGCACTTGAAGTTTTTTTCCTTGAAGCGTCGGTCTCGAGAATCCTGCCGCGACTACTTCTCCTGATTGGGGTTGGTCAGAGTCTTCCATGTGTACCACTCCTGCGTGTCCTGCGCGGAAGTTTAGGTTTCCGATCTTTAGATCGATACCCATGCAGGGTAATCGAGTGCCGGGTGCGAAGCCAGCGAGTACTTGGCGAAGTCAATCGACCCAAAAAAGATCGATTTGCCCAAGTCGCCGAGTGGTAGATCGATGATGGCATCGAAGGAGCCGCAGATCCAACGCCCAGTATTCCCACAGACGACGCCAATATTGAGAATGTGAACTCAAGAATCCCCATGGTTAGGGACCCGGGGTTTAGTAAAGGAAGAGGGTGCTGCTGGACTACTCGATTTGACGGGTTACTGCCTGCCGAATTTACTTCGATGAGGTGAAAAGGTGTCCATTACAGGGGGTGTTCTCCCGAGATTGGATCTCGGCTAGCTCTGAATCTAGGGTTGTCGGTCCCTCTCGTGACCCTTTCCCATTCTTTATATAGGTAGTAGGGGTCTCAGGGATCGTACATGAGGTGGATTTCGACTCTAGGTCGGTAACTAGACTTTCCTATTCCTGACAACGGAGTCTTTCCTTCTGTCATGGGCTTCTGCACATACCGCTCTAAGAGTCTTGTAGTACCCCTTAATGGGACGCACTGGGTACCCTTCTAAGGGAGGGTCTCTCGGATACCCCCACAACAGGCTCACTTCTTTCAGCGTAACTGGGGTACTCGAAGGAACGAACTGGTAAAGACAGTTGATAACCCACAAGTATAGGGGGTGTATCGTAGTACTTTCAATAAATAAGAGTGTCAAACCCAATGAGGAGCAGAAGGTGTTGACAAGCAGGCTGGATAGAGAATTCACTGTAAACACTAGCAAACGGGTTTTTGGAGGTTTTTGATAAAGCAGATAGATAAAGTGCGAGGAAATAAAGTGCAGTAAATAATATTGCAGCGAGTGCCTGAATCCTTTTTAGAGTAAAGGACAAGCCTGTTGTTCTACTTATGATTACCAAACTTTCTCGAGGACACATGGGAATTTCGTCAAGTGCTTTCGCTTCATTACGGTTGATTAATATCAATTGGTTCATGAAGTGTTGTGTGGGTGAACCTATGCTAATGCACCGCCCAACTAGGACTAATACATACTTGTGATTATAAACGTCCTAAGCATCCTCAAATACTATAAAGTAACTAAAATAAATCTAACCACAACCTTAAAACTCCGGGATTCTAAGCTCACTCGCGCATTGGTTTCCTAACGAGGATTTAGGTTTCTCTCACTCCGGCAACCCGACAATTAGTAGCCAAATACACAAATCCTCCTCCTAGGCCCATAAAGGTGAAGTATCATATAGTCGACGTTCACATGACACCACTAGAAGAATAGCACCACAACTTAAATACTGAACCACGAGATATTACTTCAACATAACTTCACTACTAACATCATGACTTCTCCCATGTCCTCAAGAACTAAACGAGCTACTCACAAGACATCATATGGATCATAATAAGATGTGATATAATGGATAATAACAATCTGGTCATAAAGTGCTAACACCGATAAATCTCACAAGCATCAACTATTAACAAATAATCCACGCCGGGAGAAAGATCTAATGTAAAACAACGATAGAGGCCCCTAATTGTTGCATCAAAATGAAGGTGGATGATGAGGTTGATGTTTTTGGTGGTAATGATGATGACGATGACGATCTTGATGATGCCCGAAGCGATTACGGTGACGATGGCGATGATTTCCCCTCTCCGGGGAGGAATTTTCCCAGCAGATTTCTCCCTGCCGGAGAGTTTTTCTCTCTTTGGTGTTTTCCTCCCCGAGGCGGACGCAGAATAATTATTCGAGGATGTTCTCGGGCTTAGGGTTCCCTAGGTGTCAAGTACGCGAAAGGGGGCGCCCGGGAGTGGGCCAGGGGGCCACACCACTCGTAGGCTCGGCCAAGGGGAGGGGCGCCTCCTGGTGGTGTGGGCCCCAGGTGTCCCCCTCTGGGTGCCCTTCTGGCTCACTTCCTCCTCGAACCTTCTAAGACTCCTCCGGTATTATCCCCCTCTTCTTCTGATCTTCTGAAATAGGGTATCTCGACGGTGTTGTTGGAACGCTTAGAGATAAACAAAAACTTTTCCTACGCGATACTTCCAAGATCTAGCCGAGGTAGAAGGCCACGAGTATTACCACTAGACGCGCATGTGAGGATTATCGATGAAGCGCGTCGGGGCAGTGCAGTCCACGATCCGATCCAGCCGATTCGATCCCTCGAACGTCGAAGTGCTGAACGTACAGCACCTCTGTCGGTATCCACACGTACGAGGAGGAGCTCCGACGCCGGACTGCTAGGTCCGGTGCGACGGCTAGACTGAGTGGGGCTAGGGTTCCCAACGCATGGGAGAGTGGACTAACGTGTCCGCTGGGCAACCTGCGCCCCTCTTTATGTAGCGTATGGTAGTGGGATGCACAACACTTGTGGCCCATTCCCTCTGTGAGTCCGACTCACAAAATTAGTCCATATCCAGTTCGGGTCCAACCCAACCAATACTTGCTCCCGCTCTTAAGTGTGCGACCCTGCAGGCTCATGGCGACTTGGACACGATTGGAGTCCGACTCTCAATCGATCAACCGGTAGTGGTTCCTAGCAGAACGTGCCGACTCCCAAGTCCCATTTAGTCATGACGACATACCTTCCAATGTGATTTACATCTTAGTCCCGTTTGCCTCACGATATACCTTGTCGAACTATAGGCGATTTATCGTCATCCCTTAAATAGTTCGACTCTCTTCTCGATCCGTGATATATGATTCATCTGACTAACTCTTTAGTCAACAGACACAGTTAACACTTAACTGAGTCGCGCATGGCCATGCTTCCTGAATCATATCACTCGAGAGGGCCCAGAGAATATCTCTCCATTCAGAGGGGCAAAATCCCATCTTGATTATCCACATCCCGCAGCTTGCTTCTCATTCGACCCGAACTCTGCCTTTATAGTTGCCTTGTCACAGAACAACGTTTGACAGAACCTAAGTCGGTGATCCACAACTCGGATTGTGCGACAACCTCAGGTCTAAGGATTACATTGATTGAGACATGCAAATGACGACTTGATCGTTGCATCTCAATGTGGGTCAGTCCGACTTGCTAAACTCTTTAGCCAAATCCGTGAACGTTGGAATAGCATCACCATGCCCATGACAAGTGTAACCGTGTCATCAGCCAACACTCACATTAGTCTACGGTGTGTGTCCAGCACAACCTTAACGACCAAGGACAATTAGTATGAACAACAAGAATACATAGTTCCACAATCGAATCACATATTCAATGACATATATCAGATGTTCAAACCAAAGGACGACTTAATAACTTTATGAATACATTGGGAATTACATCATACATGATTGCCTCTAGGGCATATTCCCAACAGTCTCCCACTTGCACTAGAGTCAATCATCCTGGCATCATATGCCTAGGCATCTAATGCCCATAGCTCTCGTGTGCGCCTCATGCTTAGGCTGTGGTAGCGCCTTTGTCAACGGATCTGCAATGTTTGCATCCGTGTGTACTTGGCATAACTTGATATCACCTTGTTCGACAAACTGGCGAATGAGGTGGTACCGCATGAGTATATGTTTGTTCTTCTGGTGTTGTCTAGGTTCCTTGGCTTGTGCGATAGCACCATTGTTGTCACAATATACGTCCAAAGGATTGGACGCGCCTTGAACCACACCAAGATCTATCAGGAGGTTCCTGATCCAAACAACTTCCTTTGCCGCCTCTGACGCAGCAATATACTCAGCCTCTGTTGTAGATGCAGACACCGTATCTTGCTTGGAACTCTTCCAGCTCACAGCCCCTCCGTTCATTACGAACACGTATCCAGATTGCGAACGAGAATCATCTGAGTCGGTGAGATAACTCGCATCCGTGTAACCCTTAACACTGAATTCCTCATCACCTCCATAAACTAGGAACATTTCCTTAGTATTTCTCAAGTACTTAAGGATGTTTTTAACCGCTGCCCAGTGGGCTTCACCAGGGTCAGCCTAGTATCTGCTCGTAACACTTAGAGCATAGGAAACATCTGGCCTAGTACAAATCATGGCATACATGATGGATCCGATTGCCGAAGCATACGGGATCACACTCATCCGACTTCGCTCATCAATCGTCGAAGGACACTGAGTCTTGCTAAGTTTTATGCCATGGGACATCGGTAAGAATCCCTTCTTGGACTCTTCCATTTTGAATTTCTTCAAAACCTTGTCCAGATAAGTACTCTGACTCAATCCAATGTGATAGGGACATAAGAGAGGTTCATGAGGTTTATTCATGCTTGAGTTGGAAAGAAATATTACATCTCACTGATGATTATTTTAAGGTGAATTCTTTCCTATTATTAAATATTGTTTGTGGTTATAAGAATGTTATACTACCTAAGCTATTTTATCATTTATTAGCAGGGTTATTGTTAACACAAACATGGATGGAGGATGACTTCAAGAGGAGCTGGAAAACAATATGTGGCTGATGGAAAACAAACTTACAAATGTTGAAAACAAATGTGCAAGTGTGGAAAACAACTCCAGGAATGTTCTTCCACACTAAGGAATGGTGAAAACAAGAGGAGGGCGCCCCGTTGAAGATCAATGCGCCATATAGAAAGTCCTAATTCAATTAGGCATGGCCTGTATGCCATAATGGCCGAACCTCCTAAAGTTGGGTCGGTTTGTATCCCTTCCTAGTCCAAGTAGGAGTCCTAGTAGAGTCCTCCTAGTCCAAGTAGGAGTCCTAGTTGAGTCCTAGTCCTAGTAGGAGAGGTGCTTGTGCTAGGAGCCCTCCACCTATATATACTCCCCACCTGCGTGTGGAAGAGGGAGAACAAGTTTAAACCAAAACCAATGAAACCCTATCCTCTAGTTTGTATTGCTGCTAAGCATACTACTTGAAGTTTACCCTTGCAAAGTTGCGTGATATCTTGTTATTCCATCTGGGAATAGGGGGATACAGGACCACTTGTGATCTTTGATTACTTGTGCAAGAGTGTGTAGTTGAGAATATCCAAAGAGCTTGATTGTTGTTGCATCTGGCAACAGGGGTCTGCTAAGTGAGAGGTCTCAGTGTAGCACTAGTTATCCACATATCAGAAAAATACAAAAAGAGAGAGAAGCTCAACGAGAAGATCGGGCCACCCCATATCACAATGAGCCGCCTTGATCTATCTCTATAGATCCTGATTCCTAATATGTAAGTCGCCTCACCCAAATCCTTCATTGAGGAGCTCCTTTCCAATGACTCTTTGGTTTCTTGCAACATCATGACATCATTTCCAATCAGCAATATGTCATCCACATATAAGATTAGAAAATTTACTTTGCTCCCACTAAACTTCTTGTATAAACAAGAATCATGATCGCTCTTGATGAAGCCAAACGATTTGACTACCTCATCAAAACGAATGTTCCAACTCCGAGATGCTTGCTTCAACCCATAAATGGATTTCTGAAGTTTGCATACCTTGTCAGCATTAGCTGGATCGACAAAACCTTCGGGCTGTATCATATACACGTCCTCAGTTAAATTTCCATTAAGAAAAGCCGTCTTGACAACCATCTGCCATATCTCATAGTCGAAATAGGCTCCTATGGCTAACATGATCCGAATTGATTTAAGCATCGCTACGGGCGAGAAGGTCTCGTCGTAGTCAACTCCTTGAACTTGTCGGAACCCCTTCGTGACAAGTCGTGCTTTATAGATGGAAACATTTCCATCCATATCAGTTTTCTTCTTAAAGACCCATTTGCCCTCGACGGGTCTTGCACCGTCAGGCAGATCAACCAAATTCCAAACTTGGTTTTCATCCATGGACTTTATCACGGATCTCATGGCTCCAAGCCATGACTCGGAATCAGATCCCACCATCGCTTCCGAATAAGTTGCCGGCTCATTACTGTCTAACAGTAAAACATCTCGAGCACTCTGTAATCTGGGAGATCACCGAGGTTCAGGTGCTGTAACCGGTGTAGGTACCACGACCGGCTCACCCTCCAAGGCCATTGCCGACTCGCCCCTAGCTGGTTCTTCTCGAATTTCTTCGAGTTGCACCATGCTCCCACTGACTTCCCAAATGAGAAATGCTTTCTCAAGGAAGACACCATTCCGAGCGACAAACACTTTGCCCTCTTCCCGGTTGTAGAAGTAGTACCCCAAGGATTCCCTCGGATACCCCACGAAAATACACTTATCCGACTTGGGCGTGAGCTTGTCCGACTGAAGTCGCTTGACAAATGCCTCACAACCCCAAATCTTAAGAAAAGACAAACTTGGCTTTTTACCAGTCCACATCTCATGTGGTGTCTTCTCTACAGACTTTGATGGTACTCTGTTTAGTGTGAACGCTGCAGTTTCTAGACAATAACCCCAAAATGATAAAGGTAGATCTGTCCGACTCATCATTGATCGTACCATGTCCAACAAGGTCCGATTTCTCCGTTCCGATACACCGTTTCTCTGCGGTGTACCCGGCGGAGTGAGTTGAGGAACTATTCCACAACTCTTTAGATGGTCATCAAACTCATGGCTCATGTACTCGCCCCCACGGTCCGACCGTAGAAACTTTATTTTCTTGCGGAGTTGATTTTGTACCTCACTTTGGAATTCCTTGAACTTTTCAAAGGCTTCCGACTTGTGTTTCATTAAATAGATATATCCATACCTACTCAAATCATCAGTGAAGGTAATGAAGTACTCATAACCACCTCTGGCTGTCGTGCTCATTGGACCACATACATCACTATGTATTAGTTCCAACAAGTCGGACGCCCTTTCACAACTCCTTGCAAAAGGTGTCTTGGTCATTTTGCCTAGTAGGCATGATTCGCATGTCTCGAATGACTCTAAGTCGAACGAAGTTAGAAGTCCATCATCATGGAGTTTCTTCATGCGCTTCCAACTTATATGACCAAGCCGACAATGCCAAAAGTAAGTCATATTCAGATCATTTGGTTTCAACCTTTTAACATTTATGTTATAGACTGATTCACTATCAAGATTCAAAATGAATAATCCGTTCTGAACGGGTGCAAAGCCATGAAACATATCTTTCAAATATAAAGAACAACCATTATTCTTAATATTCGACTCATAACCTTGTCTCATCAAACATGAGGCGGAAATAATGTTTCGACTAAGCGCTGGAACATAATAACAATTATTTAGTTCCAAAATAAATCCTGAAGGTAAATGAAGTTGCATTGTGTCGACTTCCAACGCAGCGACTCTCGCCTTGTTGCCAACCCGAATGTCAACCTCTCCTCTTGCCACGCTCCTAGTTCTTACCAGTCCCTGCAACGAGTTGCATATGTGAATAACTGATCCGGTATCATATACACAAGAACTATTAGGCGCATCAGCAAGATAAATGTCTATAACATTGCACACAAGCGTACCTGAGTTGGAAGTCACACCTCCACTCTTGGCTCTGTCAGCCAAATACTTGGTGCAGTTCCTCTTCCAGTGGCCATCTTGCTTGCAATAGAAGCAGTTGGCTCCGGCTGTAGGAGAAGGTTTAGTCTTTGAGGAAGCGCTCTGGACAGGGCCATGGGCGTTGCCTCCTGACTTATCCTTCTTCTTCTTAGTCCAAGAACTCTTCTTGAACTTAGCCTTATTCTGCACCATCAACACTTGACTGGCGCCTTTCTTAAGATCAGCCTCTGCCGTTTTGAGCATCCCATGTAATTCAGTGATACTCTTATCCATACCATGCATATGGTAGTTCGAGATGAACGAACCATACGCACTAGGAAGAGAGTTCAGAATTATATCAGTAGTGAACTGTTCGTTAATTGGGACGCCCAGCCGATCCAGAGACTGAATGTAACCAATCATCTTGATTACATGCGGACTCAGTGGATCGCCATCTTTCATCTTACAGCCCAGCAAAGCTTGAGAGACTTGATACCTCTCGGTCTTTGCCTGAGCCTGGAACATACTTTTGAGGCTTTCGATCATATCGTAGGCCTCAACATTCTCGAACTGCTGCTGCAAGTCCGGTTCCATATGTGCAAGCATAAGACAACTAATTTCCGTAGACTCATCTCTAGTCTTACGGTAGGCATTCATGACAGCGACAGTCGCATCGTCATCAGGCTCATCTGGAAGTGGAGTTTCTAGAACATGTTATTTCTTGTCATGCTTGAGGACTATCCTCAGATTACGGTACCAGTTGGTGAAATTAGTTCCATTAAGCTTATCTTTCTCTAGGATTGACCTCAACGCAAAAGTGGACAACTGAGGAAGGTTGCTAGGTGCCATTGATCTACAACAGAAAATATGAAAAACACTTAAGACATGTATTCATAAAAGAGCAGGCATATTAAACGTTTTAATACTTATGCTCCCACTAGAACCAACACCCCTCCGATGGTTGCTAAGTGATTCAAGATCCTAAATAAGCAAGCCGACTAGTGAGCTTTAGCATCACCGCTAGCCGTCAAGTGATCTAGGTAGGCAACACCTTGCCAATCGTATCCAATACGACTCCTGTTAGTTGGGTGACATCACATGCCCCGGCTCCCAACCTACCTCGCCCCGAGCCCCACAACCGTTGTGATGGACTCGTCTAGATTACCAAGTGCTTCTGCTTGTAAGAGTCCGACTCAAACCCACCTAATCGGAAAGAATTGGTAGCACCTCAATTTCATGAGCCCACTACCAAGAATGTCCGACTTGTGATGGTGCAGCACTGGCGGGGCGACCGACTAGACCTTCTTTGAGGGATTAAATAATCTACCAACTATCTAAATAGAGGTAAATAGAGACATAACAATAACCCAAATAAAGCAATTATAATGTGAAATGGTATGGCTCTCTTCATGGTGATCTCCATCTCCACAAAGCTTGTAAGTCGACTCGTGCCAACTCTTGTCACGTGCCATCTTACTCCATGTAGCCGACTTGTACATCGACTTGCATGCCTTCCGGGTTCTCCAACAAGCTACACTAGCTAGTAAATGAAATTTACATAGAGAATCCGACACGCAGGCCGGTATACAATAAAATGACAGCACCTAGGCTCCAGCCGGCTGACATAAACATGATACGCAGATCATGTATGGATTACACACATCACATCCACATAAGCCATACCATTCACAACTTCCTGCAAAAACAAGTTATGCATAGATACGATATCTATCGGCGTTGTGAAACTCGCAACGACATCTAAGGCGCTACGACAGGGCGAAGCCGGCGGTCCCGACGATTTCGGAAAACGCAGATCTCATCTGCATCCCGATCATGGATTTTTTCATCGGATAAAACGATTTTACCCAAATCTGATATGTACTCCGATTCGATCAAACTCTTTGATCTTCGATCAACGCAACTGGATTTATGTGTCACGGTATACCCCGATGGCGGAAACCGACCGGTAGGGGTAAGTTGTTTCACGACCTTAGCAGTATGATCACGGAAACCAGATCATCCATTAACCCCGAGTACGATTGATCCAATCAACCTTGTACAAAACCGATCTATCTCATAGACCGACCACCAAAACAGCAATTAGATCATATCTACCGATAACTACATATCACATATGTACGGATCTCGGGCCTAATACCAGAAGCTATCGCTCTGATACCACTGTTGGAAC
The DNA here is from genome assembly GCA_028641055.1 of Alopecurus myosuroides. NCBI lineage: Eukaryota > Viridiplantae > Streptophyta > Magnoliopsida > Poales > Poaceae > Alopecurus > Alopecurus myosuroides. Next base: position 236,735,942 of record CM054061.1, read on the forward strand.
GCGTAGAGATACAAAAAAAGGTTTTCCTACGCGATACTTCCAAGATCTAGCCGAGGTAGAAGGCCACGAGTATTACCACTAGACGCGCAGGTGCGGATTATCGATGAAGCGCGTCGGGGCAGTGCAGTCCACGATCCGATCCAGCCGATCCGATCCCTCGAACGTCGAAGTGCTGAACGTACAACACCTCTGCCGGTACCCACACGTACGAGGAGGAGCTCCGACGGCGGACTGCTAGGTCCGGTGCGACGGCTGGACTGAGTGGGGCTAGGGTTCCCAACGCATGGGAGAGTGGACTAACGTGCCCGCTGGGCAACCTGCGCCCCTCTTTATGTAGCGTATGGTAGTGGGCTGCACAACACTTATGGCCCATTCCCTCTGTGAGTCCGACTCACAAAATACGTCCATATCTAGTTCGGGTCCAACCCAACCAATACTTGCTCCCGCTCTTAAGTGTGCGACCCTGCAGGCTCATGGCGACTTGGACACGACTGGAGTCCGACTCTCAATCGATCAACCGGTAGCGACTCCTAGCAGAACGTGCCGACTCCCAAGTCCCATTGAGTCATGACGACATACCTTCCAATGTGATTTACATCTTAGTCCCTTTTGCCTCACGATATACCTTGTCGAACTATAGGCGATTTATCGTCATCCCTTAAATAGTTTGACTCTCTTCTCGATCCGTGATATATGATTCATCTGACTAACTCTTTAGTCAACAGACACAGTTAACACTTAACTGAGTCGCGCATGGCCATGCTTCCTGAATCATATCACTCGAGAGGGCCCAGAGAATATCTCTCCATTCGGAGGGGCAAAATCCCATCTTGATTATCCACATCACACAGCTTGCTTCTCATTCGACCCGAACTCTGCCTTTATAGTTGCCTTGTCACAGAATAACGTTTGACAGAACCTAAGTCGGTGATGCACAACTCGGATTGTGCGACAACCTCAGGTCTAAGGATTACATTGATTGAGACATGCAAACGACGACTTGATCGTTGCATCTCAATGTGGGTCAGTCCGACTTGCTAAACTCTTTAGCCAAGTCCGTGAACGTTGGAATAGCATCACCATGCCCATGACAAGTGGAACCGTGTCATCAGCCAACACTCACATTAGTCTAGGGTGTGTGGCCATCACAACCTTAACGACCAAGGACAATTAGTATGAACAACATGAATACATAGTTCCACAATCGAATCACATATTCAATGACATATATTAGATGTTCAAACCAAAGGACAACTTAATAACTTTATGAATACATTGTGAATTACATCATACATGATTGCCTCTAGGGCATATTCCCAATAGGTGCTTTTTCCATCAGATTTCTGGTTCCAGTGTTTATTCTCCAAAAATTATCAAACATGCAAAATAAGATAAAATAACATAAGTGATGCATCGTAACATGAAATACATCAATGAATAAAAGAAATTAACAATAGAAAACGGTGATGCAAAATGGACGTATCAACGCCCCCCAAGCTTAGACCTCGCTTGTCCCCAAGCGAAACTGAAGTCAGTAAACATGACCACATGTTTATGGAGTGAGGTGTCGATAAATAAAATACAAACAAGAGGCATCACATTTAACAAAGAACAAGTCATTTTAGACAGTAACTTCCTCTCATATAATCAAACTTGAAACAAGTAAAGGAACAATAAAGGTGCAAAAAGTAAATCAAAATTGGTAAAGGAAAATTTCGTTCTTGGTCAGAGAACAATTAACAATGTACTTATCTTTCGACCAGAGTCTTTATGGCAGAGGTTATATTGTAGATTTTATCATGCTAAATTATAACGGTCTCTTGGCAGACATTGGTAACTTTCAAAATGGTATTCAAACAGATAAAAGCATTTGTACAAACAAGGAAGAATAAAGAACATGATTGAGTAAATCAACATATAGCTGGATGAATCACAACAACTCAAATGCTTGCTCAAGACAGAAACAAGTAGGTTTACTGACTCAACATAAAGGTAAAAGAAAGGCCCTTCATAGAGGGAAGCATGGATCATTCATGTGCTACAGCTTTTATTTTGTAAAACAGGGGTATAAAATGGTTGACACCCCTCCCAACCTTTCTTACACAAACCATGGCTAACCGAATCCTCGGGTGCCTGCCAACAATCACATACCATGGAGGAGTGTCTAATTTTGAGAGAGGTGTATTCTTATGTCAACGAATAGCAAACAAAAAACACAGTACGTCACAATCCAACTAGACTTCACAAGAGCGGCTCCCATAGAAGGACGCAACTGGTATAGAAGGTCATCCCTCTTTCTCTTTTGTTTACAAAATTATGCTTTGACTGATAAATCAGGGGCAAAAATAGTGAAGAGAATTTGTATTATTATTTGGGGCTAGGAACCCCGCTACCAGCTCTTCTAGCATTTGTATAAGCGGATGAAGCCACAAGTCGAGGGTGTGAAATCCAATCAACAAGTGAGATAAAGATTCTCTATTTGCGTCCTCATGAGCTAAAACAGAGGCACACAACATGTGTAATTTTGAAGGTTTAAAGGTAGCACACAAGCAATTTACTTGGAGTGTCGGTGAAATACCACATATAGGTAGGTATGGTGGACACAAATGGCAAGGTTTTGGGGCTCAAGGTTTGGATGCACGAGAAGCATTCCCTCTCAGTATAGGTTTTTGGCTAGCAAGGTTGGGTAGCAAGCATATGAATTGAGGTAAAACAAACAAAAACATATATGATAAAGCAATCATGCAATCTTCCTTGAAAGTACAAACAAACTTATTTGAGAATACTAAACTTATGAGCTAACAAGAAAGAAAGATCATGGAATAATATATCTACATGCAACTCCCTCTTTTCTACTTAAGTCTCAACAAATTGTTGCTACTGACCAATGCTAAGTTTGCCAAAACCAACTAGATCAACTTGAAGCTCCAAAATTGATACCAATACTAATAACAAGATCAATCACATAACAAAAATTGCAAACTAAAATAAAGTAGAGCAAGTAGATGATGAAATTTCTCATTAATATTTCATTACGGTAACTCAAACCAAGGGATACAACGATAACCAACTAGAGAGTGACACTTCCATACTGCAAACCATCCTATATGATATTTCCTATACTCACGATATGAATCTACTAAAAGGTAAAAAGGGTGAAAGGTAAAGGTGTGATACCGCGGCACTCCCCCAAGCTTGGAACAATCCAAGGGGATGCCAATTCCAATGACGAATCAATTCTTCGGTGGTGGTGGTGAATCATTCTCATCATCAGACTTCCAAGGTAAAGGCTCTCCATCCACAAATGATGTCTTGGTGTAAAATATCCTGAAACTAGCAACAGAGCTTATATGTTTAAACATGTTCTCATACTCATAGTTCTGATTCTGAACATCGTAGAGTTGTCCTTGCAATTTCTTGGTGGTATCGGTGAGTGAGAAAATCTCCTCCCAAAGCTTTAAAGTCTCCTTTTTGTACTCAGCGATCTGTTCTATCTTTATCTTGTGGATGATGTCAACTTCATGCCCCGCCATCTTCTTGTACCTAAAGACTTCTTGCTCTAGCTCTTCCATCCTAGCTTCCAGACTGCCTTCTCCTTTAGGGCCCCGAACATCTTCAATCTACACCTCCCCATCCTTGAGCAACAACTCTTTGGAATGCATCTTCACCTTGTTCATGTACGGGTTGACGATGTTCTCAAAGAAACTGTCTTTGGGAGATCCGGAAGAGGGCATTGTGGCTCTAGATCTGAAGATGTAACCTGGCAGAAACAGCTCGAAAAAGAAACACGACAAGAAAACGATATACGGACCTCGGGGGGGGGTCTGGGTCTGGGGGGTTATATAGCAAAAATATGCGTAACGAAAGGAAAGTCCAGGTAAAAAAACGAGTCGGGGAGGGGCTTCGGACTCCCACAGCATAGGGTGGCGCGGCCATGGGTGGGCCCGCGCCCCTAGGTGGTGCGGTGCCTCCAGGAACCTTCTCCAACTCCTCTTTGGCTCGGTATTTTCCATATATTCCAAAAACCAATAAATTATAACTTGGAAGGTATTCCGCGAACTTTTTCTTAACAGAATTGTTACCTATTCCAAAACAGACTATCCAGATCCTGGAATCTTCCCTCTAATGAACTTCTCCGGAGTCATTACTTGAATAAGATCAACATCTTCATCATAAGAATCCCCGGAAATATAATGTTTGATTCTTTTCCCATTTACCACTTATGTAGTGTTATCTTTGAGGGAAGAAGTTTTGATTGCATCCAAACGATACGCTTCTTCAATAATATAAGGTCCTTCCCATCTGGAGAGTAATTTTCCTGCAAAAAATCTGAGATGAGACCGATGCAATAGAACTTTCGCACCAACATGAAACTGTATTTTAAGGATTCTTTTATCATGCCATTGTTTAACATTCTCTTTGAAGAGCTTAGCATTTTCATAAGCTTCACATCTCCATTCATCTAGATGATTCAAATCAAGCATTCTTTTCTTACTAGCAAGTTCAAAATCTTTATTAAGTTCTTTCACTGCCCAATAAGCTTTGTGTTCTAATTTTAAAGGCAAGTGACAAGCTTTTCCATAAACCATTTTGTAGGGATACATACCCATAGGATTTTTATAAGCAGTTATATAAGCCCATAAAGCATCATTCAACTTATCAGACTAATTCTTCCTAGATTTATTAACAGTCTTTTGCAAGATAGATTTAATTCTCTATTGGATAATTCTACTTGCCCATTGGTTTGAGGATGATAAGCTGAGGCAATTCTATGATTAACACCATATTTAGCAAGGGTTTTTTGTAAAACCACCATGAATAAAATGAGAACCTCCACCAGTCATAAGATATCTAGGCACACCAAACCTAAGGAAAATAAAATCTTTAATCATTTTTAAAGAGGTTTCACCATCAGCATTATTTGTAGGTATAGCTTCTACCCACTTAGTAACATAATCAACATCAACAAGAATGTGAGTGTAACCATTCAAAGGAGGAAAAATACCCATAAAGTCAAATCCCCATCAATCAAAAGGTTCATTAACAAGAGAATAACTCATAGGCATTTCATTATGTCTAGAAATATTACCAACTCTTTGACATTCATCACAAGATAAAATAAATTTACGTGCATCTTTAAAGAGAGTAGGCCAATAGAAACCTGATTGTAGAACCTTCTATGCGGTTCTATCTCCAGCGTGATGTCCTCTATAAGCACTACCATGGAAATTCTTCAATATTTCACGTTGTTCATGATCTGGAACACATCTTCTCATAATACCATCTAATCTTTCTTTACATAAGTGTGGGTCATTCCAAAAAAGAATGCCTCAAATCATAGAACAAGTTTCTTCTTTGTTGAGATGTAAATGTTGGAGGCAAATACTTGGAAATAATAAAGTTAGCATAATCAACATACCATGGACTATCTTCGGATTTTACCTTTATTGCAGCCAACTGTTCATTTGGAAAACTATCATTAACAGGAATATGGTCAAAAGTAATGTTTTCCAATCTAGACAAGTTATCAGCAACAGGATTTTCAGCACCCTTCCTATCCACAATATGCAAATCAAACTATTGTAAAAGCAACACACATCTAATAAGCCTAGGCTTAGCATCATTATTTTCCATAAGGTATCTAATAGCAGCATGATCAGTATGAATAGTAACCTTTGAGTCAACAATATAAGGTCTAAACTTCTCACATGCAAAAACTACAGCTAAGAACTCCTTTTCAGTAGTAGCATAATTCTTTTGAGCATCATGAAGAGTCTTACTAGCATAATGAATAACATTCAACTTATTATCTACACGTTGTCCAAGAACAACACCTACAACAAAATAACTAGCATCACACATAATTTCAAAAGGTAAATTACAATCAGGTGGTTGAACAATAGGAGCAGTGTTAAAGCCTTCTTTAAAGTTTCAAAATCTTCCTTACAATCATCATAAAAAACAAATGGTACATCTTTTTGAAGAAGATTAGTAAGAGTCTTTGATATTTTAGAGAAATATTAAATAAACCTCCTATAAAAACCAGCATGGCCAAGAACACTACGAATACCTTTAACATCCCTAGGACATGGCATTTTCTCTATTGCTTCCACTTAAGCTCTGTCAACTTCAATACTTCTTTCAGAAATTTTATGTCCAAGAACAATTCCTTCATTTACCATAAAGTGGCATTTCTCCCAATTAAGAACAAGATTAGTTTCCTCACATCTCTGCAAAACTTTATCAAGGTTGTGCAAACAATTATTAAAAGAAGTTCCATAGACAGAAAAATCGTCCATGATTACTTCCACAATTTCTTCACAAAAACCATGAAAAATAGCAGACATGCATCTTTGAAACGTAGCACGAGCATTACACAAACCAAAAGGCATACATCTATAAGCATAAGTAGCATAAGGACAAGTAAAGGTTGTTTTCTATTGATCTTGGATCCAAACAACAATTTGAGAAAACCCAGAATAACCATCAAGAAAGAAAAAAGGAGTTTTCTTAGACAACCTCTCTAGCATTTGATCAATAAAGGATAAAGGATAATGGTATTTCTTAGTAACTTTATTAACCTTTCTAAAATCAATGCACATTCTATAACCAACTACTACTCTTTGTGGAATGAGCTCAAAGTTTTTATTAGACACAACAGTCATTCCTCCCTTCTTAGGGACACAATGCACATGGCTCACCCATCTACTATCAGCAATAGGACAAATAATACCAGCATCAAGGAGTTTTAATACCTCATTTTTTACCACTTCCTTCATCTTAGGAATTAAACGGCGTTGATGTTCAACTACTGGCTTTGCATCAGGTTCAATATCAATAGCATGCTGACATAGAGTAGGAGAAATCCCCTTCAAATCATCAAGAGCATATCCAATAGCTTCCCGGTGTTTCTTCAGAATTCCCAATAATCTTTCCTCTTCTTCACCTGGAAATTTAGCACTAATAATAAAAGGGATATTTTCTTATCATCAATATGCATATTTAAAATCATCAGGCAAAGGTTTTTAATCAAAAACAGGATCCTCCTTGGGTGGTAATGTGGTACCCAAGTCTTCCACAGGTAAATTATGTTTCAGTATCACCGGTTGACGAAGAAGAATATCGCCAATGTCATTTCTCTCTTCCATAAAGACCTCACTCTCATGGTCCTCCATATATTGCTGCAAAGCATTGTTAGGAGCAATAGAAATAGAAGCAAGTGGTTCAACTTTAAAATTCTCACGAGGCAATTTAGATTCATAAGGTGCTCTATCAAATTTGGAGAAATTGAACTCATAAGATTTTCCATCAAATTTAGTCAATTTCTTCTCCCTCTTACAATCTATAATAGCACCACAAGTGTTCAAGAAAGGTCTACCAAAAATAATAGGACAAGTTTTACTAGCAGCGTTACCAAGTACTAGAAAATTAGTGGGATATTTAGTCTTACCACATAAAACTTCCACGTCTTTAACAATACCACATCAATATCTTTAAGCTCACAAGAACAAATTTTCATGCATAATTGCTCTATAAAGCTCATAAGGTATAATACTAGAACTAGCACTAATATCACACAAACCATAATACCAATGATCACAAATCTTAACAGAAATCACATGAACACTAGTTTTCTTAGGTCTATGAGGGTGGGAAACAATATTAGAAGCATCCTCACAAAAGACAATGCGTTCATCCTCTACATTTCCACAAACAAGATCTTATACTATTGCTACAGCGGGTCCAACAGTTACTTGTTCATCAGGTTTAACAGATTTCTTATTACTCTTATTAACCACACTAGCCACAATAGAGTTCTCTTTCACCTTAGCAGGGAAAGGCATTTTTTCAACATAAGGCTCAGGAATAGCGGGATTAACAGCATACACTTCTATATTACTAGCAGGAACAATATCTTTATAAGGTGCATGGTATTTGTGATAATCCATTTTATGAATATCAAGATAGGAGGCAAAAGATTTAAGACAGTTTGCAAAGAATTGAGAATCAAGACCACAAACAACACTAACATTATAGAAATCCTTGGTTCCCATAAAAGATTTAATGCATTCATAATCATAATTTATACCTGGCTTTCTACCTTTGTCGTTCTCCCACCCTTCAGTTTTTTCTTGAATACGGTCAAGAAGATCCCATTTAGCTTATTCCTTCATACGTGTGAATGGTCCAGTACAAGAAGCATCCAATAAATCCTTATCATGAAGAGAAAGCCTTGCATAAAAATTATTGATAACAATGTTACTCGAGAGTTCATGAACAGGACATTTGAGCATTAATAACTTCATTCTCCCCCACGCTTGGACAATACTCTCTCCATCATGAGGGCAGAAATAATATATTTGATTATGGACTTTTTGAATCCCACTAGGAGAATAAAATTTAGAATAAAAGAGAGAAACAATTTCCTCCCATCCAATAGATTCACCATTCTTTAGTAATTTGAACCATTTAGAGGATCTTCCTTCTAGCGATAAAGAAAATAATTTCATTTTAACTTGATCCATTGTAATTCATGCACACCTGAATAACTCGCATAATTCATTTATAAAGAGCAAATGATCACCGGGATGGACAGTTCCATCACCGTAATAGCAGTTACCATAACACGTCCAACAATTTTCATAGGTATTTTAGAGCGAAGGACAAGCCGTTGTTTCTACTTATGATTACCAAACGTTCTCGAGGACACATGGGAATTTTGTCAAGTGCTTTCGCTTCATTACAATTGATTAATATCAATTGATTCGTGAAGTGTTGTGTGGGTGAACCTATGATAATGCACCGCCCAACTAGGACTAATACATACTTGTGATTATACCCCTCGTAAGCATCCGCATATACAACAAAGTAATTAAGATAAATCTAACCACAACCTTAAAACTCCGGGATTCTATGCTCCCTCGTGCATTGGTTTCCTAACGGGGGTTTAGGTTTCTGTAACTCCGACAACCCCACAATTAGTAACCAAATAAACAATGCATCCTCCTAGGACCATAAAGGTGAAGTATCATGTCGTCTACATTCACATGACACCACTAGAAGAATAACACCACAACTTAAATACCGAACCACGAGATATTACTACAACATAACTTCACTACTAACATCATGACTTCTCCCATGTCCTCAAGAACTAAACAAACTACTCAAAATACATCATATGGATCATATTCAGAGGTGATATAATGGATAATAACAATCTGGTCACTAAGTGCTAACACGATAAATATCACAAGCATTAACTACTAACAAGTAATCCACACCGGGAGAGAGATCTAATGTAAAACAACGATAGAGGCCCCTAATTGTTACAACGGGATGAAGTTGGATGATGAAGGTGATGGTGCTTGTGGTGATTATGACGATCTTGATGATGCCCGGAGCGATGACGGTGACGATGGCGATGATTTCCTCTCTCCGGAGAGGAATTTCCCCGGCAGATTTCTCCCTGCCGGAGAGCTTTTCTCTCCGTGGTGTTCTCCACGCCGAGTCAGCGGCGGAATAATTCTTCGAGGATTTTCTGGGCTTAGGGTTCCCTGGGGGTCAAGTACGCGAAAGGGGGCGCCTGGGAGTGGGCCGGGGGGCACACCGTGTCAGGACCTTGGGATCCCGACATGCCGCAGAAGGAGGGGGAAGGTAGGAGCTCGGGGCTCAGATCTAATCTAGGGCAAAATTGATAAATGCAGGAAGGGAAATAACGAAAATAGAAGTTTTGGTATTGCTTGATCCACCCATCCACCCCACCTGCCCTTTATATCCAAAGGCAGGCTCAAGCAGTTTTACATAATGGTCCTGGAATTTATTACAATAGAAGGAAAAGGAGATAGTTGCTTAACTACCCAGCTCATCAACACTAGTGAGGCAAAGGTTTAGTAAGGATCCTGACAGTGCCCCCTGCTTAACCAAGACGTCACGGCTTGAAGTCAGGAAACGCCTGGTTCATGGAGTGTTCGGCCTCCCAGGTTGCTTCTTCTGGCGACATCGTCTCCCACTGCACCAACCATTGTTTCTCCAGCGTATCTGCCCCACCAGCCCTGCACATATACTCACGTTGCTCAAGGACAGCAATGGGAAATGTTTTCAGCTTACCTGACGGCGATACCGCTGGCAGCAAGGAGTTGGGCACTGCATTGGGCCCCAAATGTTTCTTGAGCTGGTTCACGTGGAAAACGTCGTGCAAGAGTGTGCCTTCAGGTAATTGCAGTCGGTACACTCGATTTCCCACCAACTGAAGCACTCGGAAGGGACCGTACCACTTACTAGTTAGCTTCAGGGCAGTTTTTCTTCCAAGCGATGCTTCCCTGTGTGGCGACATTTTCAGATACACCAGATCACCTGGGAGGAAGGATCGAGGAGTTCTGTTTGCATCTGCAAATTTCTTCATTTTGCTCTGCGCTTTCTCCAAATTGTGTTGCAGGATCTCGATCATCCTTCCTTGATCAGCTACAGTATTGGGTAGTTTAACTGATGAATCAGTAGGAAGTGCAGCAGCAGTGAGGAGTGGGGGAATATACTCGTACAGCGCTTGGAATGGTGACATTTTGATTGCTGTGTGGAAACTAGTGTTGTACCACAGCTCAGCAGTTGGAATCCAATCAGCCCATTTCCTTGGTTCCACAAATGCCATGCAGCGCAGATATTGCTCTAAGCATTGGTTAACGCGTTCCGTCTGGCCATCAGACTCAGGATGATATGCTGTAGAGAAGTGGAGGGATACCTTGAGAGTGGCAAAGATGGCCTGCCACAGCTTGCTTGTGAAAATTCGATCACGGTCGCTCACGATCACTGAGGGAGGCCCATGCAATCTGATGATGTTGTCAATGAACAAGTCTGCAACTTTCTGAACCGTATAGGGGTGGGACAGTAGCAGGAAATGAGCATATTTCGTTAACCTGTCAACAACCACCAAGATCACATCCTTACCTTGAGATTTAGGGAGCCCTTCAATGAAATCTAAGCTTATTTCTGCCCACTTCATTTGAGGAATAGGGAGAGGCTCGAGTAGTCCAGGATACTTAACTTTTTCAGTTTTTGATACCTGACAAACAGGGCATTCAGATATTTGTGCCGTGATGTACTGTTTCATTTTAGGCCAGTAGAAGAGTTGCTGGATCCTATTGAGTGTGACCCTGATGCCTGAGTGGCCCCCAAATGCAGATGAGTGGAAGGAGGAGAATATTTTGTCTCTGAGCTGTGTGTTGGTCCCAATATAAATCCTCCCCTTATATCTCAACAAGCCAGATTGCAGTGTATAATTGGTACTGTCTGCAGTAGAGATTGCTAGCTCTTGGAGCAGGGCAGTACAGGCTGGGTCATTGATGTAAGAATTAGTCACTTCTTCTATCCAAGTTGGCACATCAAGAGTGATTGAGTGGCAAGAAGTTTCTGTAGGAGAATCAACTGGCTGATATTTTCTAGACAGGGCATCAGCCACTGTGTTGTCCAGTCCTCTCTTGTACTCAATTGTGAAGTTGAATTCCAGCAGCTTAAGCATCAGCTTATGCTGAATTCCTTCTAGCAAATTTTGACTGCAGATGTACTTCAAACTGCTTTGGTCAGTCTTGATGATTAATGTGTTCCCCAAGAAGTAATGTCTCCACTTTTTAAGGGCTGCTAAGATGGCCATTGCCTCTTTTTCATATACAGACTGGGCACTGTTTTTAGGGCCCAAACACTTGCTGAAATAAGCCAGGGGCTTCCCCTCTTGCATGAGCACTGCTCCCAGGCCAGTGGCTGAGGCATCGGTCTCTAAGATGAATGGTTTCGAAAAGTCAGGCATTGAGAGTAGTGGTGGTTTTGTCATGATCTCCTTGAGCTTCTCAAATGCCATCTGTTGGCTAGGACCCCATTGAAAGGAATCCTTCTTGAGGACTTGATGCAAAGGTTGACAGATCAAGGCATAGTGACGAATGAATCTCCTATAGTAGCCTGTCAAGCCCAGGAATCTTCTCAGCTGTTTCACAGTCTCGGGAGCAGACCACTTAATAATGTCAGAGATTTTTGATGGATCAGTTTGCACTCCTGCAGCAGATATAATGTGTCCTAGGTATTCCACCTGCGGTTGCCCAAATGTGCATTTAGACTTTTTTGCTTTGAGCTGGTGTTCAGAGAGTTTGAGTAATACACTCTGCAGATGTTTCTTGTGTTCAGACAGATATGGGCTGTAGACTAAGATATCATCGAAGAAAACCAACACAAATTTCCTTAGGAAGCTTGCAAATATGGAGTTCATCAAGGTTTGGAATGTGGCTGGTGCATTGCAGAGGCCAAAGGGCATGACAAGAAACTCATAGTGGCCCAGGTGGGTGGAGAATCCAGTTTTATGCACATCTGCTGGGTCCATTCTGATTTGGTGATAGCCAGACCTCAAATCTAACTTGGAGAATATGGTGGCCCCATGTAACTCATCCAGTAAGTCCTCAATCACTGGAATTGGAAACTTGTTCTTGACAGTCATGTCATTTAAGCCTCGAAAATCAACACAGAGTCGCCAAGATTTATCCTTTTTTCCTTACTAGCAAGGCAGGGGAAGAGTAAGGACTTTTGCTTGGTTGAATTTCCTGATTGGCTAGCATCTGTTTGATTAATGCCTCCACAGAGTTCTTCTGGCTATGAGACATACGATATGGTCGCAAATTAGGGATTTTTGCTCCTGGTAGGAGAGGAATTTGGTGGTCACAAGTCCTATGAGGAGGTAGACCTTGAGGTTCTTCAAACAGTTCCTGAAACTGGTCCAACAGGTGGCCAATTTCTGCAGGTATAGGCACTTGGTCAGTCCCCTCTTCTTGGTGGAGTGCATCCCCTGGATTCAACAGAATATATCCCTCAGCCCCCTGTTCCAACAGTTTGCTGCATTCCTCTGACGATATGATGAGTTTCTCTCTTGGAATGAGGTGGTCCTGGAATGTGGCCGTGGTTCCTTCATTGCTCAGTGTTAATGTTCGTTTGATGAAATCAAACGTTACAGGATTGTATCTTTTAAACCAATTGACACCCAAGATTATATCAGATCCCTGTAATTCGAGCACTCTGAAATCTGCAGTGAATTTCTGCCCCTGTATGGTGAAGGAATGGTTCAGTAAGACTGCTTGTGAGGTGAGTATCCCTCCTCCAGCCACCTTAACTTTCCTAGGTGGCGCCACTGCCAATGGGAGGTGATGTTTGATGGCAAAAGCATGATCAATGAACGTATTAGTACTGCCAGTATCTGCTAAGGCAATTGTTGATATTTTATTGAATTTCAACACCAGGGAAATAGTAGAGTCACTTGGATAACCATGATATGCTGCGGCCGTGATGCTCATGCACTGGCCTCTCTGTCCCTGTTCTTCTTGAGGAGGAGGATCGAGTGGTTGATGCTGCATCTCATCTCCTTGCTCCTCCACTTGCTCAGCCACTTCTAATTCCTCTTCCACGTTGCCCTGCATCTGGATCATGTTTAGGGCCCGGTTCATCGTTTGGCACCTGTGACCCAATGTCCAATTTTCAGGACAATACCAACATTTGCGAGGCTCACGGGGTCGGTCTCCAGGGACCCTTGCTCTGTTGTCTCTGTTAGGAATTTGTCTTTGTACTGTGGCAGCAGCTGGTCGAGGTGGGGGAATACTTGCCTGCAGACGCTTGGTGCTCGACAGTAAGCTTTTTCATACTGACGCGCGTACCAATAAGCAGACATGAGTGATACAGGTTGCTGGCATTGCACTGTGTGCTTCAGGTTTTCCTTAAGGCCACTGACAAATCTGTCGATGAAGAAATCTTGTGGTAGATAAGTGCACTCCCTTTTCATCTGTGTCATCCATGTTTCATATTGACCAATGTAACTGTTAACTGATGTAACTTGCTTCAGCATCTGAAGTTGGTCCATGGTGTCACTAGAAACTGTATCAGGGAACCGTTCGAGTAATATTTTGCAAAGGTCCGGCCAGCTAATTATTTTGAGATTCAGTCCAGCACTACTCAGCCATGTTTTGGCTTGCCCTCTGATATGCGCAATACCCCACTTCACTTTTTGTTCTTCTGCAATCCCCACGAGCGAAAATATGTCTTCGCACTCTAACATCCACGATCTGGGAGCATCACCACTGAATGTGGGCAACTCGACGTGCGGCGATCGAAGATTTGGTTCCTGGTGATGTGAGTGCGCAGGTGCTTCTGGAATTGGAACATGCAGCGGCCTTTGTTGCGCCTGTTGTGAATGTTGGGGAACGGTAGACGCGATGAGCAACTGATGATGGTCTTGAGGAGGTGGAGTAGTGTGCATTTGGGATTGCGAATTGGAAGAATGTAAGGGGGGTGGGTAATAGTAAGGGTGTGGAGCGGATGAATATGGTTGCGGATAGCAAGGAGTGAGTTGTTGTTGCGGAAGCTGCGAGAAAACTGGAATTGGCGAAGACAGGTTTGGGTTTCCATGGGTTTGATAGTAGTGTGGCTGGGAATTTGGCGTGGTGATTTGGGAGTAATAGGTGGGTGTTTGCGGACCAGCTGTGGCGATAATTGCCGTGGTGTGTGTGTAGACTGGTAGTGTTGTGGAATTAGCACAAACACCTTGCATGGGGTAGTGACTGTGGGTGGCAGAGACATATGGCAAGCTATTGGCGACGAAAGGAGCTGTATTTGGGTAGGTCGACAGGCCAGGGAAATTGGCACCGATGCCTTGCGAAGGAATTGGATGAGGTAGCTGGGCGGGGCTCAGGTTCCCGAGTTGTGGAGGAAATGGTGGCATTTGTTTTGGGATCGGCGTGGTTGATGGTGTCGGTAATTCGACGATCGGAGACAAGGAATGGGTGGGAAGTGGTGGGGGAGTGGTGAATTGCGTAGCTTTGGTGCTGGGGGTTGCTAGGGATGTGCTCGGCGGTGGCTCTGGTGAAGAACGAGAGTTCTCCGACGAGAGTTGTGCCATGAAGGCCGTGATTTTGGACATCTCACCTTGGAGTGCGTGAATGGCGTCAACCGATTCAGCTTGATGACGGTCGAGGCGGCGGCCGATGCGTAGGACTTCCCGCGGCAAATGATTCTTGATGAGTTCCTCCGCCAGCAGATCTTCCTCATCAGAAGCAGTCTCGATGGCGACCGAATTTCCAGCCTCTTGATCCTCAGCGCGGTTCTTGCCTGCCTCACCAACTCGCTCACGGGAGGAGGAGCGAGATCGGCGTCCAGGGGCCATTACTGGATACAGAGCTCGGCGGGGAGGGATTTTACTACCAAAGATCGAAGCGATCTTGGCAACCTCAGGAAGACGAGCACGGAAGCGAGCGGGGACAGAATTGGGAAGGGAGGGAGGGAGCTCAGGCACGTTTCCCTAGCTCTGATACCACCGTGTCAGGACCTTGGGATCCCGACATGCCGCAGAAGGAGGGGGAAGGTAGGAGCTCGGGGCTCAGATCTAATCTAGGGCAAAATTGATAAATGCAGGAAGGGAAATAACGAAAATAGAAGTTTTGGTATTGCTTGATCCACCCATCCACCCCACCTGCCCTTTATATCCAAAGGCAGGCTCAAGCAGTTTTACATAATGGTCCTGGAATTTATTACAATAGAAGGAAAAGGAGATAGTTGCTTAACTACCCAGCTCATCAACACTAGTGAGGCAAAGGTTTAGTAAGGATCCCGACACACCACCCCCAGGCATGGCCAATAGGGGGCGCCGCCTGGTTGTGTGGGTCCCAGGTGGCCCCCCTCCGGGTGCCCTTCTGGCTCACTTCCTCCTCGGACCTTCTAAGACTCCTCTGATATCCCCCTCTTCTTCTGATCATCCGAAATAGGGTATCTCGACGGTGCTTTTTCCATCAGATTTCTGGTTCCGGTGTTTTTTCTCCAAAAATTATGAAACATGCAAAATAAGATAAAATAACATAAGTGATGCATCATAACATGAAATATATCGATGAATAAAAGAAAATGACAATATAAAACAGTGATGCGAAATGGACGTATCAGTAGTCATCCATGTCTTTGTCGCAAGCCATATGTCGGAAGGAGTAAACGACACCTCGATTGTTCCGATTCCTAAAGTGGATAATCCGATCAACCTAAAAGATTATTGGTCCATTGTCCTTTGTAACGTTCTATACAAAGTGGTGTCTAAATGTCTTGTTAGTAGGCTTTGTCACCTTCTCGAAGAAGTGGTTTCTGAAAAGCAAAGCGCCTTCATCCCGGGTCGGATGATAACCTATAATGCTATCCTTGCTTTCTAGTGTCTACGCTATATGGAGCATGGTAATAAATTCGGATTATGTACTTTTAAACTTGACCTCTCTAAAGCTTATGAAAGGGTCGATTGGTCTTACTTGGAGAGTACAATGCATAAGATGAGCTTCTCTCACTGGTGGTTGCAGTGGATTATGAAGTGCGTGACCACGGTGAACTAATGATATGTCTCAAACGTATCTATAATTTTTAATGTTCCATGTTGTTTTCATTCCATATGATACATGTTTCCTTTACACTTTATGCCATTTTTATGTATTTTCTAGGACTAACCTATTGACAAGATCCACAGGGCCAGTTCCTGTTTTCTGCTGGCTTTGGTTTCACAAAAGCTGTTCTGGAAATATTCTCGGAATTCGATGAAACAAAATCCCGGAGTCAGGAGACCCGGAGGGGGGCCACACCATAGGGGGGGCGCGGGTCCCCCTGGCCGCGCCAGCTGGTGGTGTGCCCCCCTCCCCCCCCCCCCCCCGACGCCCACCCACATCGCCCTTTCGCCTACATATCCCCCGAGGCAGAAACAGTAAAATATCAAGCCTCCGTCCATGAAAAGTTCCGTAGCTCCGGCACCATCGCCGACAAGTTTCGGGGGACATAATTCACTGTTCCGGCACCCTGCCGGGACGGGGAAGTGCCCCCGGAGCCATCTCCATCAACTCCACCGCCATCTTCATCGTCGTTGCTGTCTCCCAGGATGAGGAGGGAGCAGTTCTCCCCCGGGACTGAGGGATCTATGGTAGCTATGTGTTTCATCTCTCTCCCCCATGGTGTGATCTTTATGTGATCATGAGCTTTGTAATCTAGTTGAATAAGTATATGTTACTCTTCATCTGTCATTCTAGTCAAGTGGTTTTGTTATGAGATCTCCGTAGACACTTTGATCACGGCGTAAAGGTAACAGTGTGTGCACCGTGTGGTTTAGCATGATATATATCTTGTGTTGGATGACCCTATGAAATTGTGGTGTTTTTTTGAACCATCTAGGTCTCATGGTGATCGCGTGGCGGTTACCTAGATGGGGAAATGCGAACAATAAGGAGTGCTTTTATCGCCATGCGCAATGATTGGTGTTTGTTATCTGACCGGAGAATGGTTTCGAGTAGCATAGTGAAGAGATGATATTTATGCATTCAATTATGTTATTAGTGTTGAGAGTGTCCATTAGTGAAAGTATGATCCCTCGGCCTTGTTTCTAAGCATTGAAACAATGTTTACTACCAGTTCTGCTACATGTTTGCTTGCTGTCATTTTTATTTCAGATTGCTATTATCACTTATAATCATCTATACTATTTGTATTTTACTATCTCTTCGCCGAACTAGTGCACCTATACAACTGACAATTGTATTAGGTGTGTTGGGAACACAAGATACTTATTGTATCGTAATTGCAGAGTTGCTTGACAGAGATACCTTTAACCTCTACCTCCCTGAGTTCAATAAACATTGGGTGATCCACTTTAGAGAAACTTGCTGCTGTTCTACAAACCTCTGCACTTGGAGGCCCAACACTGTCTACAAGAACATAAACACGCGTAGACATCAATTACCCAGTTAAATTTAATAGGAGTCTATTGTAAGCATTCTCTCCAACACGGGGTTTAAGACAGGGTGATCCTTTTTCTCTGTTTCTTTTTTTTCTTTGTTGCTGATGGTCTTTCGGCTTTGATGCAAGAGGTGGTAATGCAAGGTCTGTCCCCATTAAAGTGTGCGGCCAAGGGATTAGCTAGCCGAGTCAAGCATGTCTTAGGACGTCTATGCTCGTGGTACGGGGCAGTTAATCAATCCTTCTAAGTGCTCCTTTCTTTTAGCGCGTCATGTACAGAAGAGAATCGGGCAAGGGTCCGGGCCACGCTCCAGTTTCAGCAGCAAGCTTTCGAATCAAAATATCTTGGACTGCCTACACCTGAAGGTCGAATGCACAAGGGTAGATTCCTCAGTTTGGAAGATAAACTCGGTGGCCTTCTAATGGATTGGGGAGACAATTTATTATCCCAATATGCTAGAGACATTCTCGTCAAAGGTGTTGGCCAGGCCATACCCACGTACGTGATGGGCGTCTTCAAAATTGACCTCTCGGTCTGTGATGAGCTGAACAGACTACTACAAAACTATTGGTGGGGGACAACTCATGGAGAGCGGAAAACACAGGCTCTTGATAGTGAGAAGTAACTAAGAGTAGTAACATGATGCTGTTACTAGTCTATGTTACTACCTCATAGTGTGGAGTAACATATATATGTGGTGTTATGCAAACAAGCATTTATTAGGTTATAGACATATTGTGCATTGAAATATGTGATGTGATGGTAACTAGCTATGTTACCACCACCATCTCTTTCCACATTAATTACTTGTCACGTCAGATTTTTTGTCTACGTGGCGTTGATGTTACTACTTAGACTAGTCATAGTAGGGAATATCATACACAAGTATCATGCACATGATACTAGTATATGATACTAGCTCTATAATGCATAGTATCTTATACTCGTATCACAATATCATTTTATTTATTATTTTGTAGAATCTCAATGCAAATATGTATATAAGATTTACATGGAACTAAATTTTCTAGTTTTACGTGTCATGATACGGTATCTATCTACTCCCTCCATCCTCGAATAAGTGTACCTCTAGAATTGGTCCTAGTCAAAAAATTTAAACTTTGACCAACTTTACACAAAATAACATCAATATATGTGATATAAAATTAATATATTATTAAAGTATGTTTGAAAATGGATATAATGATACCAACGTAGTATCATAAATGTTGTTACGTTTCCCAGTAAAATTGGTCAAACTTTAAAACAAATGACTTCCATAAAAGGAAAATGTACACTTATTTGAGGACGGAGGGAGTATGTTACTCTAACCATCTCTCTCCTCATTAATTACCTACCACATCAGATTTTTTGTGTGTCCAAATTGCATGATACTAGCTATTAGATTAGTCATAGTGGGGAGTATCATACATAAGTATCATGCATATGATACTAGTATATGATACTATCTCTATAATGCATAGTATCTTATAGTAGTATCATAATCTCATTCTATTTATTATTTTGTAGAATCTCAATACAAATATGATAAGGATGGACCTAAGGATTATGTTCTCACAAGCATGAGTGGAGAGTTGATAGAAGACAACATGATCCTGGTGAAAACAAATATTCAAGAAGTGGAAAACAAGATCACATTGTTGAAAACAATCAATCAAGATGGTGAAAACAATTCATAACAATTGTTATTCCAATAAAACAATTGTTATTCATCAAGACATGGGGATAGGTGCCTCCACCAAGTCAAATGCACTTAAGTGTGGAAAACATTGACAATATGTTATTTCCACACTCATTGATGGACAAGCAAGAGGAGGGCGCCCACAAAGGACATCTATGCGCCATATTGAGTCCTAATAGCAGTAGGTTTGGTTTGTATACCAATTGTGGCCGCATCCCACTTGTTTGGGTCGGTTTGTATCCCTATTGTGTGTCCTAGTTGGACTCCTAGTCCTAGTAGGAGTCCTAGTCCTAGTAGGGGAGGGTTGCTTGCGCAAGGGCCCCTTGTGGCCGCCCCCCTCCACCTATATATGTGCCACCTGCGTGTGGATTAGAGGGAGAACAAGTTTAAACCAAAACCAATGAAACCCTAGCCTCTAGTTTGTATTGCTGCTAAGCATACTACTTGAAGTTTACCCTTGCAAAGTTGCGTGATATCTTGTTATTCCATCTGGGAATAGGGGGATACAGGACCACTTGTGATCTTTGATTACTTGTGCAAGAGTGTGTAGTTGAGAATATCCAAAGAGCTTGATTGTTGTTGCATCTGGCAACAGGGGTCAGCTGAGTGAGAGGTCTCAGTGTAGCACTAGTTATCCAATATATCAGAAAATACAAAAAGAGAGAGAAGCTCAACGAGAAGATCGGGCCACCCCATATCATCTTGGTATCAGATTCTCCAGGTTTACTCGGTGAGCAAAGTTATCCCTAGTTTTAGTTGTTTTTATTCCTATCCAGAAAAAGCCACACAAAAATAGTTGTTTAGATCATTCCCAGAGCCTAGATCAACACCAATTTGCATCTACCTAGTTGCTGCTTTATGTTGATTTGTGTTTCTGTTTTTCTGTTTTTATGTTTTCATCTTTTAGGGTTCATCTAGTTTCCTTGTTTTTCTATCCGAAAATCCCCACCAAAAAGATTGTGGATCTTGTTGCTCTTCGGAATTTTAGACCTACAACTTGTTTTCAGGTTGATCTAGTTCCTAGGGTTCATAAGATTGCGTTGCTTCTGTTGTTATTTCGAGCCATATCATACTTGCACTTCTAGTAGTGTTCGGGTTCCTACCGTGGCACAAAAACGCCTCAAATCGCTGCCGCCACCGATTCCCTGCCACAGTCGGATTCCACCTTACCAAACGCCCCCACGGTGCCATATTTTCCTTACCAGCGCCCACCCTCGCCTTACCGCACTCGAACTCCCACCTCCACTCGGATTCGCTGCCGCGAGCCAAAACGTGCGCGCTTCTCTGTCGCCGCTGCCACCACTTGCGCGCGCCCCACCTAGTTGGTCTCGGATTGCCCTTACCAGTGCCCATAAAACAGCCACCGCGCGCCCCACCCGCAAACACACCGCAGCACACCACCGTAATACGCAGCACCGCTGCCGTGAGCTCTGCCGTGAGGCCAATTTGGCTCGTTTTCTCTGCCGTACGGTTCAAAACCGTGGAATTTTTCTGCCGTGAGCTATAAGTGCTGCCATGAGCTTGTTTCTCTCTAGTTTTTCTTAGTTTTTCTTTTGTTTACCCCCTGTTATCTCTAGGTTTCTTGTGTGATCTTTGATAAGCCTTAGCTACAGCCATTCTACAGCTATATTTAGGTTCCCAAAACCCAAAGACTAGCTATTTTATTGCTCTAACAGGCTGCTCATTTGATCATCTGTCCACTGAATTTTTGTTTTCCATCTACATTGTGCTCCTAGTTGATTCAAAGGCCATTGAAAAAATCAAAATAAATAGAGAAAAGAGAAAAAGTATAAAAAAATTGAAAGAGAGAAAAATTCAAAAGAGGCCATGCTACTATCACTAGTGGAAGCTATTTCATAATTGGATATTTTGTGGACAAATTGAGCAATCTTGTGCCTGTTTTCATTGAGTATTTGCTAGTGTCTTTCTAGTGCTTGCAAAATCTCTACCATATATTTGCTAAGCCACAATTGTCTCCAAGTGTGAGTGTGTTTTCCTTAGTACTTTTTATCACATTAAGCAGTGCATTGGAGTTGTTATTTTGGTGTTGTTAGGAATCCCAACCAAGCCCCACCAAAAACCCTGTTTGCATTGTGATACTTGATAGCTCGGTTATTCTCTTCTCACACCAAAGCACATTGATCATTGCTCCTTGTTGGTAAGTTGATCTTTTTCTCTCTTGGAACATCAAGTGAAGCCCTCTTTGCTTGGTTTTGAGTGAGTTGGGAGAGGCACCACAAACCCATTGATTATTTTGTTACTAACAAGTTAATCATGAGTTCTTCTAGTGATGTTGATGTGCAGGCAAAGAAGAAACCCGAGGATACTGTCCAATGGAATGAGTATGAGGCATTGAGAGATCATTTGTCCAACAAGATTGCTAGAGATATTGAGAGAAGTGATGATCAATTGAGAGAAGATTTGAATATAATTGATTTGAAGATAAGGGAGTGTGCATCCCAAGATTCTGTCAATGAGATCAAGGATGCTATAAGGACATTGACTCTACAAGTGACTACAATTACAAATACATTGCAACAAATTCAACAAGAACCTCAAGCTATTGCTCAAATTGAGGATGGGAGAGGAAATATGAATGATGGCCGTGTACAAGTGGCAAGAAGAGTACCATTGGAAAATAATAGAGAGAATTATGGCTTGGGAAAACCAAAATTCTCCATCCCTAATCTTGCTTGTGACTCAGAAGATGTGGAAGAGTACTTGATGTGGGAGCTCAAAATTGAAAAATTATGGAGACTTCATGAGTATTCCGAGGAGAGGAAAGTGAACCTTGCATCTTCTTCCTTTGATGGCTATGCTCTTTTGTGGTGGGATGGCATTACAAAAGATAGAGAAGAAAAAGAAGAAGACGAGGTGAACACATGGAGAGAGATGAAGCAATTGCTAAGAGAAAGATTTGTTCCCAAGAATTATATTAGAACTCTCTATGACAAATTGCAACAATTGAAGCAAGGATCCAAAACTGTTGATGCCTACTATAAGGAGATGTAATTAATTATTCAAAGGGCACGGATTAGAGAGGCTCCTGAACAAACAATGCAAAGGTTCTTGAGTGGATTACAATTCAAAGTGAGAAGCATTGTGAGGCATGTTCCTTACAACAATATGAGTGAATTACTTCATCAAGCAAGGGAGGCCGAAAAGAGATTGCAAGAGGAACTACAAGTGAGTGCAAGGAGAAGTTTTTCTTCCCAACAATCCAATTTTGCAACACCTACACCTCCAACCCGTGGGACTTCTAGTACCAAACCCGAGCCAAATTCAACAATTTCAAAGAATCCTACTACATCTACTTCGGGTTCTAGTGGTGCTACACCTCCTACAAGAAATAGAGATATGACATGCCATACTTGTGGAGGAAAAGGACACTTTAAGAGGGATTGCCCCAACAAGAAGGTTATGCTCCTCAATGCCAATGATGAATATGAGACTAAAGATTATGTTGATCCCAATGATGAGGATGATGATAATGATGATGATGGTCCTATTGATGCTTTTGCTACAAATTATCCAACTATTGTTTGCACCAAAGCATTGAGTATTGTTCCTAACAATGATGAGAGCTAAAGATGCAATCTATTTCAAACCAAGGCAATTGTTGGACCCAACCTGGCTTGCAAGGTGATCATTGATGGAGGAAGTTGTAGAAATCTAGCAAGCAAGGATTTATGTGCAAAGCTAAGGTTGAAATATATTCCACATCCAAACCCATACTATATTCAATGGATCACTGACAAGGAGGAGATAAAGGTATGTAATATGGTGAGAGTGCAATTTCAAATTGGACCATACAAGGATACTATTGAGTGTGATGTGGTTCCCATGTCGGTTTGTCACCTACTATTTGGAAGACCATGGCAATTTGATAGAAAGGTGCTACACAATGGGAGAGCAAACACCTACCAATTGAATTGGAACAATAAGGATATCATATTGAGGCCTATGTCACCCCAACAAATAATGCATGAATCAAGGCAAAAGTTTGAGGTGAAAGAGAAGGGGAGTGAAAACACCAAATCTATGGAGGAAGACAAGCCTAGGCCAAGTGGAAAGAGACTTTTAACTAATGATAATATATTTCCTAGTATTGTTTCTTGTGTACAGGTTGCTATTGAAGAAAGGGAGCACAAGGAAACAACACAATCATCACATCAATTGGAGGATTATGCCACGGATACAAGAGTTCTTGCTTGTGATATGAAGGTTACTTTTGAAGAAAGGGAGCTACAACCTTCAAAATCACAAGATATTGAGGAGATCATACCTACTACACATGAGGAGGTTAGTATTGATAAGGGTATGGATTTCGGGTTGGTAAACACAACTAGTGAATTATGTGATAATTTACAACCATATAAGACTATGATGAATTCGAAATTTCACAATGTGGTTCTTATTACACATAAAGAAGTACTTGCTAAGATACCATCTAGTGATATTATATATTATGACATGCTAAAAGAACCAATTAATATGCAATGTGCTATGGATAAATTTGATTATGATGATTCTAGCACATATGATACTAGTTTCAAAATTTATTTGATTGGTGATTATAACTTGGATAAAATTTTCATGGTGCATCACATATGTATCACTTATGATAATGTGGCCGAATTATATGATATGTTACCTCGGGATGAATTACAAATTTTTACATATGGGCATAATATTACACATATGTTTGGTTTACCACAATATTCATTGGATACATGTGCTTTTCAAATAAATTTCACTTATATATGCAATTATGATTGCTATGGATTGAAAAGCTATAATTTTTATGTGTTGTTTTCATACAAATTTCGTGATCACAATTCATATGCACTACATTATGTTTTACTAACAACTAATGAGTGCCATTATAGTTACATATATTGTGCATACACTTTGTTCTTTTTGTTTATTCCACTTTCAGATAATAACAAGCCGAGGACGTCTTGTCTTGAAGAAAGGGAGGATGATAAGGATGGACCTAAGGATTATGTTCTCAAAAGCATGAGTGGAGAGTTGATAGAAGACAACATGATCATGGTGAAAACAAATATTCAAGAAGTGGAAAACAAGATCACATTGTTGAAAACAATCAATCAAGATGGTGAAAACAATTCATAACAATTGTTATTCCAATAAAACAATTGTTATTCATCAAGACATGGGGATAGGTGCCTCCACCAAGTCAAATGCACTTAAGTGTGGAAAACATTGACAATATGTTATTTCCACACTCATTGATGGACAAGCAAGAGGAGGGCGCCCACAAAGGACATCTATGCGCCATATTGAGTCCTAATAGCAGTAGGTTTGGTTTGTATACCAATTGTGGCCGCATCCCACTTGTTTGGGTCGGTTTGTATCCCTATTGTGTGTCCTAGTTGGACTCCTAGTCCTAGTAGGAGTCCTAGTCCTAGTAGGGGAGGGTTGCTTGCGCAAGGGCCCCTTGTGGCCGCACCCCTCCACCTATATATGTGCCACCTGCATGTGGATTAGAGGGAGAACAAGTTTAAACCAAAACCAATGAAACCCTAGCCTCTAGTTTGTATTGCTGCTAAGCATACTACTTGAAGTTTACCCTTGCAAAGTTGCGTGATATCTTGTTATTCCATCTGGGAATAGGGGGATACAGGACCACTTGTGATATTTGATTACTTGTGCAGGAGTGTGTAGTTGAGAATATCCAAAGAGCTTGATTGTTGTTGCATCTGGCAACAGGGGTCAGCTGAGTGAGAGGTCTCAGTGTAGCACTAGTTATCCAATATATCAGAAAATACAAAAAGAGAGAGAAGCTCAACGAGAAGATCGGGCCACCCCATATCATCTTGGTATCAGATTCTCCAGGTTTACTCGGTGATCAAAGTTATCCCTAGTTTTAGTTGTTTTTATTCCTATCCAGAAAAAGCCACACAAAAATAGTTGTTTAGATCATTGCCAGAGCCTAGATCAACACCAATTTGCATCTACCTAGTTGCTGCTTTATGTTGATTTGTGTTTCTGTTTTTCTGTTTTTAGGTTTTCATCTTTTAGGGTTCATCTAGTTTCCTTGTTTTTCTATCCGAAAATCCCCACCAAAAAGATTGTGGATCTTGTTGCTCTTCGGAATTTTAGACCTACAACTTGTTTTCAGGTTGATCTAGTTCCTAGGGTTCATAAGATTGCGTTGCTGCTGTTGTTATTTAGAGCCATATCATACTTGCACTTCTAGTAGTGTTCGGGTTCCTACCGTGGCACAAAAACGCCTCAAATCGCTGCCGCCACCGATTCCCTGCCGCAGTCGGATTCCACCTTACCAAACGCCCCCACGGTGCCATATTTTCCTTACCAGCGCCCACCCTCGCCTTACCGCACTCGAACTCCCACCTCCACTCGGATTCGCTGCCGCGAGCCAAAACGCGCGCGTTTCTCTGCCGCCGCTGCCACCACTTGCGCGCGCCCCACCTAGTTGGTCTCGGATTGCCCTTACCAGTGCCCATAAAACAGCCACCGCGCGCCCCACCCGCAAACACACCGCAGCACACCACCGTAATACGCAGCACCCCTGCCGTGAGCTCTGCCGTGAGGCCAATTTGGCTCGTTTTCTCTGCCGTACGGTTCAAAACCGTGGAATTTTTCTGCCGTGAGCTATAAGTGCTGCCATGAGCTTGTTTCTCTCTAGTTTTTCTTAGTTTTTCTTTTGTTTACCCCCTGTTATCTCTAGGTTTCTTGTGTGATCTTTGATAAGCCTTAGCTACAGCCATTCTACAGCTATATTTAGGTTCCCAAAACCCAAAGACTAGCTATTTTATTGCTCTAACAGGCTGCTCATTTGATCATCTGTCCACTAAATTTTTGTTTTCCATCTACATTGTGCTCCTAGTTGATTCAAAGGCCATTGAAAAAATCAAAAAAAATAGAGAAAAGAGAAAAAGTATAAAAAAAAATCTCCTACTCTATCTCTACGAGGCTTATTGCCCTCCAAGTTTGTAACCAAACATATACTCGCCCATATGAGGCTCAATAATACATCCAACATATTCTGCCAATCTCATCCTTCTACATGTTATCAGCCTAAACACGATCTAACCCTAGCCGCCGCCGCTTCCGCCTCGCGCCGCCCCCGGGACGGATCTATGATCGTCGCCGGGGGCCGCACCGCCCGTACCTAGGGTTCGTCCGCCGGTCCCGTGGATCGGCCGCCCTAGAGCGTCTTTCTCTCCGCCGGTCGCTTGGACGGTGTTTTCTTTTTTGGTTTTCCGATTCAATATCGGGTTGCGTCGCCCGCCGCCACCGTCGATCCTCACGCGCCTCTACACCAACACCGGCGCGACTACCGGCCTCTTCACCGACACGGCGGAGTCACACGCCACGCGGCGGCCGTAACGGCCATTGTCCATGTGGCCTCTTCGCCGCCTCGGCGGCTTCGCGCGATGTGACGGCCTTAACGGCCGCCTTCCGCGCGTCTACCCGTCCGTCGCTTTGTGTCGGTCGTCATCGCCCCTGCTCCGATCGGGACTCCTCCACTACCCCGCCTTCACCGTGGCTGCCTCACGCACAGAACTGCCTTGGCCGCTCAGGCACGGTGCTGCATTCGCCGCTCGGCCTCCACCACCCAGCCTTACGTCATCATCATCGTGCTGAGCGACGCATCCTCCACCTCGCGAGCAAGCGGATTGATCACCCGCCCGCCCGCGACCGTTCCATCCAGGCTGCGCGGCCGACCCGTACAGTCGTCAGCGTGCGCCTCCGCAGGTTCCCGTGAAGACCGTCCCTGAGTGTGCGTCTATCACCGATCGAGCAAACGGGCTGCCGCTGCGTCGCCTCATCGGGCCGTAGCGCCACTGCCCCGTGGTTCTCACCGCGGCTGCATTACCCCGCGCGTCGCCGCTGCGTCGCCCCTCCGGGCAGTAGCACCGCAGCACGCGGTCCCCGCCGCCGCCCCGAGCTGTTCCGGCGGTTCACTAGCGGTGCGCTGCCGCTGCGTCGCCCCTTTGGGCTGTAGCGCCGCTGCACACGCGGTTCATGCCGCTGCCCAGAGGTCTTCTCTGCCGTCGCCCTGACACGCGCGTCGCCGCTGCGTCACTCCTTCGAGCCGTAGCGCCACGACATGCGGTCCTCTCCGCCGTCCCCGCGCATTGACCTCTTCGTGGTATGCGCCGCGCCACCTCCCTAGGCGCGGGAACGCCACCGTCCGCGCGTGGTCTTTTTCGAGCTGTTGGGTTCTTCTTCGCCTACGACGAGCAACGCCGCCGCGCTTCTACACGTGACCGTCGTGGCCCTTCGCGGGCTACCACCGCCGCGTCCCTCCTAACGGCAACCGACATGGCCCCTCAATGTCTGCCTTTGGTTCCGCCGACTACATCGCCGTCCACCTCTTCGTCTACGTCCAGCACGAGCTTACCGCCAGCGTTGCCGTCATCTTCCTCGACCACTTCCTCTACTCTGACAACCGTGGTTGACATCGGCACCTTCTACCCCCACGCCGACTGGCGCCGCAACCGTCGTCGAGTCCTTCTCTGCTGGTCCCTCCGTCATGGTGTACAGTTTGTGTTAGTTCCCGTCTACGCATGCCCGGTGCTGGCAACACCGACGCTTGCCTTCGTCCACGACGTGTCCTCGGGCCCGGCAAGCCTGGTGCGACGCCTCGTCAACATCGACTTCGTCCTTCTACGCATGCCCGGTGCTGGCAACACTAACGCGTGCCTTCGTCCACGACGCGTCCACGGGCTTGGCAAACCCGGCGCGACGCCTCGTCCATACCGTCTTCTTCCCGGCGCACCACTACTTCAACATCACTGCGCCCATGTCTAACTTAGCGCCTCCTTGCGCCCCGTGGCTCCAAGGCGACTACCTCGACACCGGCTACCCCGACTCGACATCGACCTCGGCGATCCTCGCACGGCTACCTCGATCACGGCTACACCACGCTACGCTCTCGACTACCTCGACCTCGGCACAATGGGTTATCATCTCGCCTTGAGCACTCATCAGCTTCCTCTAGGGTCCAAGCTCCAGCGCCGTGACACCGTCCACGACGTCAGCCCACTGGATTCTACTTCGGTTTCTCTCCAGTCTGACCGTCCGCGACGCTCTTGTTGTTCGCAACGCTACCACTACGACTGCGGGGGGATGTTAGAGATATATTAGGTGTACGTATCTTTGGTAGTTTAGGATTTGTATTCAATCTCCTACTCTATCTCTACGAGGCTTCTTGCCCTCCAAGTTTGTACCCCAATATATACTCGCCCATGAGGCTCAATAATACATCCAACATATTCCGCCAATCTCATCCTTCTACAATAACCATCCAAGACTCGATGATTGAGGTGCTGATGCTCGTTTACTGGGGGAGCTGGTAGTGAAATTTTGCATAAATAACCTTTTGGCGCAGCAAATTCACACTATAACCCCCCGAACCACAAAATTCAAAAAATAACCCTTTTGCTTAACGTCCGCCCCAAAGGCGTTATAGTCTATAGCTTAACGTCAGGACCCGAGGCGTTATTGACCGTGCCACCGTGGACGTGGACTCCCACGTGGCAGGCACCATAACGCCCAGACGGGAGCGTTATGCTTCTTACCACCCTGGGCGGGGACGTTATACGAGTGAACTTAACACATGCGCCCCCCCCCCCCGACCGACCCCTATCTTCCCCTCCCCTTCTATTCTTCTTTGTCAATCCCGTGAAGAACACCCCGCCGCCACCCCATTCTCTCACTCAAATCCCTCCTTTGTTGGCAAAATCGGAGGCAATCTTTGGGAGATTTTGTTCCCATTGGACTTGTGAAGGCATTTCCCCACTTTTTCCTCTTTTTATTGGTTCAAATATTCACATTTGTTTTTTCCTATGAATTCCCGATCCCTAGTTCATCTAGTTTTCTAACTATTTAGTTTGTTAGTATTATCTTTTTAGTGATGGTTTAGTGGTTTCTATTAGTAGTGGAAATCATAGAACTAGTGGAAACCCTAGATTTCTAGTGTAAACCCTAGATTCTAGTTTTATATTTAGTTGTGAAATTAGATTTGTTAGTAATATGTTGTTACTACTAGGTTGTTATTATGAGGTATTTAGTGGTATGTTGCTATTAGTACTAGTCAAACAATAAATTAATTAATTACGAGTCATTTAGTTCTTTTGGGAAATTTAGTTCATTGTAAATAGGTATTGGATAATATTAGATAATTCATATAACTGTGATCTTTATACATAGTATTGATATTATTTGTAATTTTTAGTTCATTGTAATTTTAGTTCATATGATTTTGTAGTATTTTCTCGTTTCTTTGTTAGTATTAGATAGTTAAATAAGTTTTTAATAATTAGTTCAAATGGAATTGTTATAACTAGTTAAAATAGATTTCTTATTAATATTTAAATAGATTTGTTATAAATAGTTAGCAATTTTGAATCATTACCATTTTATAGTATTGTTATATTTTTCCATCATTGTTTTAATCATATTTTTTCTTTGTTTTGTAGGGCTATGTCTCTTCTCAAGGAGATTTACAATGCGGACCACTGTGGCCGCTTTATGGCGGCCGATGATATTTTACCCACGCTGCATTTCAGGTCCGCAAAAGTTGAAGGTCTGCCGCAAGACGAGCCAGGGCATTGGACGATGCACTACGATGAGAGGTATACCCCGTACATCAGGATGACTGAGATCCTTCCATTTGTCAACATGCTGATTCGTGGGACGCCAAAGTTCAACCCTTGTGCCATCACCGCGCTGGTAGACTGTTGGCGACCGGAGACGCACACCCTCCACCTTCCTTGTGGTGAGATGACCACGACGTTGCAGGATGTTGCGATGATCACGACACTTCCCATCGGGGGGATCTTTTTGTCTGAGCACTGACAGTTCGGGATGGCGTGCGGGAATGATCGGATATCTCGGGAGGGAGCTGGGCATTGCGGGAAGAGCCGCTGGTGCCACATGTGGTTGGATTTCTCGACATTTTGGAAGATTCCCAGTAGAGGCAGATGATGAAATTGTGTAGCGGCATGCCAGGGCATACATGTAGTATGTCCTTTTCCGAGCTATTTTTTCAGACGGCAATGGCTCGAATGCCCCATATATGTGGCTCCAGTTGTTAGCCGTTTGGGACTACAAATATAGCCGGGGTTCTACTGCACTGTCTTATATGTATCGTCAGGTAACCACTTTTCCATATCCAATCCATTCTGAAATGATGTAATGAAATGTGAACCTTATTTTATCCTTTATGCAGTTGGACAAGGCGTGCCGAAGGGGCAAAGTCCCACAAGCTAAGATCCAACAGGGTAGGCACAGGGTTGAATGCAATATGTGTGGGTGCTTGGTCCTTCTGTCCGTATGGAGTTCGGAGCGTTTCTCAATTGGCAGACTAGTGTCTGATATCAATATGCCGTGAGAGGATGGTAGTGATCCAGAACGTCGGGCTACATGGCTTCTGAGATGGTTCAGTGTTAACCGTGAATGGGGTTCAACTATGAACATATATCTTTACTACACCAATCAGTTCGACACCATTACCTCTGACATGGTAAGATTTGTATGCTACATAGTTTGAGAGTACCACCGATATGGCTCAGACTAACAATCTATTTTTTTATTATGCATAGGTTACCTCAGGGCCATATGTTCCTGATGTCTCATTTGAGTTGAATCCAAGGTGTCTAGCCGATCAACATCTTTGGTGGATGGAATGTCCAATGGTGTGTTTCTTTGCAGTGGAGTGGCATTTGCCAAATAGGGTAATGAGATAATTTGGACTGTTGCAAAGGACCCCTCCTCCTTATGAGGACACTGACACGTCGTTGCAACAGTAAGTGATTCTCATTTTCTTACCTAGTGATCATCGTAGTCAATTATACTAGTTTAACGTACCTAAAATTTGCAATGTAGAGTGGACAATAAACAGTTCAGGTCCTCAAAGAATTGGCCAAGGAAGTTTGAAAAGCACATCACCGAGTTCATGCGCACTATTGATGACTTGAATTGGGATCATGAAAATGGAGGAGTCACATTTGATTATCCTCTTCACAACACTTCTGCATTCGACAAGTACCTCCCTTGGCTAGAACCTAGGACTCATCTTAAACTTCTCCCTCCTGCTTTCAACACTGAAAATATCTACGATGTGGCAAACCCTAACAACCTCGATTTGTTAAAACTGGAGTACAATAAGAGCATCAGGGACACCTGTCAACGTCAGGAGTTGGCGCTGGTGGTCAACACAATTGTGCGTCATGATATATTCCATTTTTGAAATCCTTAATTTGGTTTACATATTTGCCGTTGTGAACTAGCTTATATTGTTGTTTTCGTAGACAACGCAGTTGAGGAAAAATCATGACGAGACTCAGCGTGCGCTCCATTACCCTCCTCGATATCTAGAATCTGAGTCTATCCTTAGAACCATGGTAGAGTTATGATGTGGAAATATACATTGTTGATTGTTAGTTTCAATTCTCCAAATATGTTAGCTCAAATCACTTTATTTGTTGTTTGACAGAAAACCTGTGATTTTACACGTGGCCTTTGTGTTCTGTTGGGACGCCGTTTCACGGACGACATAGTTCCCTCGAGGTATACCTCTTGGTCAAGTGGGCATCACTCATCGGCGAGCGGTGGACATGGCTCACGGGGAAGAGGTGCCTCTTTAACCCATCCCTACGGTGCCTCTTCAAGCTGTGGGCATGATGAAGAGACGAAGACGATGAAGGAAGAGATGAGGATGTCAATGAGGAGAAGAACACCTCGCAGATGCCAGATGCACCAAGGAAACCTCCTCGTCAGCATGACCGGAGTCCTTTCGAGCAGAGGGGGCAGAATCGCCCAAGGAGAGAGTCAAGATTTACTCCTGATATGTTAATGACCCACAAGTATAGGGGGTGTATCATAGTACTTTCAATAAATAAGAGTGTCGAACCCAACGAGGATCATAAGGTGTAACAAGAAGGTTGGATAGAGGATTCACTGTAAACACTAGCAAACGGGTTTTTGGAGGTTTTTGATATAGCAGATAAATAAAGTGCGAGTAAATAAAGTGCAGTAAATAATATTGCAGCGAGTGGCCCAATCCTTTTTTTAGAGGAAATGACAAGTGATGACCCACAAGTATAGGGGGTGTGTCGTAGTACTTTCAATAAATAAGAGTGTCGAACCCAATGAGGAGCAGAAGGTGTTGACAAGTAGTTTCGATGAAGGAATAACTGTAAATACTGGAAAACAGATTTGTAGGGGTTTTTGATATTGCAGATAAATAAAGTGCGAGTAAATAAAATGTAGTAGTAATAATTGCAGCAAGTGGACCAATCATTTCTTCAGAAAACGACAAGCCGGTGGGTTTACTTATGATTAACAAACGTTCTCGAGGACACACGGGAGGTTTCTGTCAAGTGCTTTTGTTCCATGCAGCTGAATAATGTTAGATGTTTTGATAAGTGTTGTCTGGGTGAACCTATGCTAATGGACTGTCACATCCAAGACTAATAAATACTTGTGATTATACCCCTTGCAAGCATCCGCAACTAGAAGAAAGTAATTAAGAAATAAATCTAACCACAGCTTTAAAATCTGGGATCCTACGCTCCCTCGTGTAATGGTTTCCTAACGGGGGTTTAGGTTTTTGTCACTCCGGCAACCCCACAATTAGTAGCCAAATAAACGATGCATTCCCCTAGGCCCATAAATGGTAAAGTATCATGTAGTCGACGTTCACCTGACACCCCTAGGAGAACAACGCCACAACTTAAATATCAAACATTAAATATTGTTCAACATTACTTCACTACTAACAACTTGACTTCTCCCATGTACTCAAGAAAAAACACGAAATACTCACAAGAAATCATATGGACCATAATCAGAGGTGATATAATGGATGATAACAATCTGGTCATAAAGTGCAAACAGCGATAAATCTCACAAGCATCAACTACTAACAAGTAATTCACACCGGGAGAGAGATCTAATGCAAAACAACGATAGATGCCCCTGATTGTTACAGCGGGGTGATGGTGGATGATGAGGGTGATGGTGCTGGTGGTGATGACGATGATGATGACGATCTTGATGATGCCCGGAGCGATGACGGTGACGATGGCGGTGATTTCCCCTCTCCGGAGAGGAATTTCCGCTACAAATTTCTCCCTGCCAGAGAGCTTTTCTCTCTCGGGTGTTTTCCGCCCCGAGGCAGCGATGGAATAATTATTCGATGATGGAATGATGCTTAGGGTTCCCTCGGGGCCAAGCACGCGAAAAATACCCCCAGAGGTGGGCCAGGGTGGCCACACCCCTAGGTGGCGCGGCCAGGGGGCGCGCCACCCCTAGGTGTGGGCCCCTGGTGGCCCCCCTTAGGCTCTCCTTCTGGCTGGGTTCCTCCTTTGAACTTTTAGGACGCCCCCGGTGTCCCCCTTCTTCTTCTGATCTTTTGAAGTATGGTATCTCGACGGTGCTTTTTCCATCAGATTTCTGGTCCCGGTGTTTATTCTCCAAAAATTATAAAACATGCAAAATAAGATAAAATAACATAAGTGATGCATCATAACATGAAATATATCGATGAATAACAGAAAATTATGATATAAAATAGTGATGCAAAATGGACGTATCAACTCCTCCCAAGCTTAGACCTCGCTTTTCCCCAAGCGAAACTGAACTCAGAAAACATGACCACGGGTTTATGGAGTGAAGAGTCGATAAATAAAATACGGACAAGAAGCATCACGTCTATCTATGCACCAATCATTATAGACAACAACTTCCTCTCATATAACTTAACTTTAAATGAGCAAATGGAGTCACAAACAAAGATGAAAAAGAGAGAATCAAAATTGGTGATGACAAACTTCGTTCTTGGTCAGAGAACATTTAATGAAATCATACATATCTTAGGTGAAGTCTTTATAACAAGGTTTATATTATAGAGCTTAACATGTTTAATTATAGAAACTCTTTTACAGTGATTCATAGCTTTCAAAGTAATATTTATTCAAATAATAAGGCATGCGCTAAGAAAAGAAGGATAGAAAACATGATTGAATAAATCAACACATAGATGATGAGATCACAACAACTCAAATGCTTGCTGGAGACAGAAGAAAATGGGTTTACTGACTCAACATAAAAGTAAAAGATAGGCCCTTCATAGAGGGAAGCATTGATCTCATGTGCTAGATCTTTTATTTTAATAAACAGATGTATAATATGCATGACACTCCTCCCATCCATCTTACACAAACCATGGCTAACCGAATCCTCGGGTGCCTGCCAACAATCACAAACTGTGGAGGAGTGTCTAATTTTGAGAGGTGTATGTTTATGTCAACGAATGGCAAACAGAAAATACAGTACGTCACAAGCCAACTAGACTCACAAAAGCGGCTCCCATAGAAGGACGCAACTGGTATAGAAGGTCATCCCTCTTTCTCTTTTGTTTACACAATTATGCTTTGACTGAAAAACCAGGGGCAAAAGGAGTGAAGAGAATTTGTATTATTATTTGGGTCTGGGAACCCCGCTGCCAGCTCTTCTAGCATTTGGATAAGAAGATGAAGCCACTAGTCCAGGTGTGTGAGTCCAATCAACAAGTGAGATAAAGATTCTCTATTTGCATCCTCATGAGCTAAAACAGGCACACAAAATAGGGGTAATTTGAAAGTTTTAAATGTAGCACATGAGCAATTTATTTGAAGTGGCGGTGAAATACCACATATAGGAAGGTATGGTGGACACAAATGGCAAGGTTTTGGGGTTTAAGGTTTGGATGCACGAGAATCATTCCCTCTCAGTACAGGGTTTTTGGCTAGCAAGGCTAGGTAGCAAGCATAAGAGTTGAAGGAAAACAAACAAATATACATGTGATGAAACCAATCATGCAATATTTATTGAAAGCCCAAGCGATCTTAACTTGTGAATACTAAGTTTATGAGCTAATAGGCAAATTCCTCTTTCTTATACTAGCATCTCAAATTATTATTTCTGCTGACCCAAGCTAAGTTTGCCAACACCAACTAGATTAACTTGACGATCTCTAGAGTGATACCAGATACTAAAAATAAGCTCAACCATATGAAAGAAATTGAAAACTAAAATAACATGTGCATCAAGTAAATGATGAAACTTCGTATTAATATTTCAAACCGGCAACTCACACCAACGGATACAACGATAACCAACTAGTGAGAGACACTTCCATACTGCAAACCATCCTATATGATAAACTCTCTACTCATGATATGACTCTACTAAAAAAAGTAAAAAGATGAAAGATAGTGATGTGATACCGCGGCCCTCCCCCCAAGCATGGAACTAGCCAAGAGGATGCCAAAACCAATGACGAATCAATTCTTCGGTGGTGGTGAAGGTGGAATCACTCGGAGAGGAGTCAGAAAGCCTTTGATGATACGACGAAGCTCAATGTTTTCCGCTTCCAGAATTGCTACCTCGGCCTTGAGAATACGTTATTGTTCGCAGAATTGATCGGCAACCCGGTGTGCTTCAGCTATCACAGAGAACACGTTGGGGTCTTGGTCCTGAGGTGTAACATCCCTGATTTTTGGAAAGTGCAAAAATCACAAAAAATTGAAACTTTCTGTTTTAATGTTAAACAAGCCACAAAAAACCAAATGGATTGTAAGAAACAAAAGAAAACAATAGATATTTCAATGTTATTTAAAATAAAATCCAAGTGCCTCTGTTTTCCATAAAACCTAAACCCTTTCAAATAAGTTTTCTTATTTCAAAACGGTTGTTTATTTATAGCAAACCTTAATTAATCCATTGTTTTCTATGTGACTATTATCATATTCTCAAAGGTATTGTATTCCTAATTTATATTTGACCATATTTTCAATTAATTATCCTCTATGTGGAGAATGACAATAAGTGGCTATTTGTAAATCCCTCATTCTCTAAAAATATAAAATTCAGAAACTGAGTTGAAATGGGTTTCAAAAATAGTATTTGACTATTATAATGTTTTAGAAACTTTATAAAACTCATTCCTAATTATTGCTATTTTTCTATTTAGAATTAGTTTTAAGTACTATTAGTAGTTTATTATATTTTCAAAATCTAAAAATTCAAAAGTGTTGAAATAACATACAAATGTTCTTATGTGAAATTTTACATTTTTACAAAACATTAGAAATTGGTTTGAGCTTATTTGCAGCTTATATGCAAAAGTAATTAAAGAAAAAAAAAGAAAAAGGGAAAAGAAAGAGAACAAAAAAAAATAAAAGAAAACAGGCGAGCTAGCCCAGCAACCGGCCCAAGCCCACCCCTGTTCCCTACCGCACGCACGGATAATAGCATCCCGCCCGCAGCCCGGCCTTCTCTCCGTTCCTGCCATCGACAGTGGGCCCCTTCTTGATGACGTCAGCCCGCACGTCAGCTGTCATCCCCTACCTCCAACTGCCCACGCCCCACGATCCACCTGAACCACCTCTCGCACAATCTCCTCCATCGAGGCTTCTCCTCCCCTGTTAGACAGACCCCGAGAACCCCCACACGCTACTCTCGGGTTCTCCCTCTGCCCCCTCCAAAAATCCCTCCGCCCATCTTCCACGATTGCTCACCGGAGATGCATTCGCCCGCCGTCCGTCTTCGTTGATCTCGCCCACCATAGCACGTCCCGATCTCCCTCTCTTGTCCCCTTCGATTCCTCGTACCCGCGCGCACCTTCTTGAACTCTTCTCGGATTCGTCCATCGCAGAATCGTTGCCGGCATCCACAGCAAACGTCGTCGGAGCCCGCGACCTCTCCATCCGCGCGTTTCCGTCAGCCGTGGAAGCGCGGGCCTGCGCCGTGACCACCATCAAGCTCGATGTCCCGTTATGAACCTCGGGATCACATTCGTTGATCTTGAGGGCCACCGGAACGTCGTCGCCGATGAATTTCCGAGCAGAGCGCCGCCGTGTCTCCATCTCTGGTGAGTAATTCCGGCGAGGTGAGGTAACCCTAGCCCTGTACCGTAGGATTTAAATCCAACGTCGCACGTTAAATCACTTAACGAAGGGGTACCCGCGAGTAGCAGAGCGCCGCGTGGCACGCCTGGTCAGCAGCCTCGTCAGCGCCACATCAGCCTGCCCTAGCCATTCAGGAGCCGCCACGTGTCCTAGCCCATTTTCCTGTTTTTTTTCCCGAATAGAAAATCAAATGCAGATTTTCAGAAAAGCCCCTAGAACTTGCAACCCTCATAACTTTTGATCCACTTAGGAAAATTTAGCAAACCTGGACTTTTTGAAATCTCCTGAACATGTAGAAACTCTTGGAACTGTCCAAATTAAAATTTGACAAACTAAAATTGGTTCAAATTTAAATAAGATTTTTAATGAATTTTGGCATAATTCAAATCCTACAAACCCAAAATTTGCAAATAAAATATTTTTGGAATCCTTAGAATTTTTACTTTCATACCCTCTGTCCCAAAGTAATATTTGAACCAATTAAAAGGGAGATTAGAATTTAAATAGCCATTTGAATATTTTGCATCTAGTTTTAATTCTATAAATAATTCTAATTAGTTTTCTTGTGGAAAATTGTCCCATTTAGTAATCTTAGACCATAGAAACCAATACCAAAACCATTTGTGACCAGAGGAACCATTCCATGTAATCTTTGCCATATAAACCATCCATATTAATAAGCCATTCGGAAACCCCCTTTAGGAAAATTGTGGTATGATTAAACTTGATCAAACCAACACCAATTTTATGTTAAGCACATGATAACTAACTTTTGGACCAGAAACCCCTATCCCAATAACTTTGTAAATTTACAAGTCATATTGTAAATTACTTCAACCCTATTACCTGAACCCATGAAGTGAATCATGTTGATCATGATTTTGTTTTCTAAAACCCTTAGACCAAAGCCTTGTGTGATATTTGTGATAAAAGGCCAAACTATAACCATCCCGTCATAATTCTTTTTGCATATTGAATTATGTGTCAAAACCTTGTCCATGTTAACACCAATCAAGTTGAATAACTTGTTATGCTTCTGTATGGTATATTTTGTTGTATTTGTTTGCTTGTGGGTGAATTGCTTGTTTATTGTTATTTATTTGTATTGTTTA
This sequence comes from Alopecurus myosuroides, assembly GCA_028641055.1. Taxonomy (NCBI): domain Eukaryota; kingdom Viridiplantae; phylum Streptophyta; class Magnoliopsida; order Poales; family Poaceae; genus Alopecurus; species Alopecurus myosuroides. Next base: position 236,774,480 of record CM054061.1, read on the forward strand.
GATGGTACGGAGAGAAACATTCTAGTTGTGAAGAGAGTGTCTCTATACCAACTCCCACAAGGCAAGTGATGCTCATGTCCCACTTTTATTGCATTAGAGTTTTCAGTAGTATGCATCATAGGTGATTTTATTTATTTTCCAAAGTATATGCTATGCTTAGAAATACCTAGTAGTGTGTAGCCAACCTGAAACCTCTACCAGATACTAGTTTAGCTATGCCAGATTATTATCACATCTATTGATGGTACATGTTGGGTTGTGATGTTTTGAAAAATGAAAATTAACAACCCAATGAAACACCTGGGTGGACTGAACCTTGCTTGGATTATGTTGAGTGGCTACTTAGGACCATGTTCATGGTGGTTTAACCATGGATGTGGGGGTTATCACCTGAGAGTACACTTATGGACCGCCACCCAGGATTAAAGAGATTTGTAGGTCTTCACTATATAGTTAGCTTCCAGTGCAACCTTGAGGTAATATGGGCTCTGCCAAGATTAAGTAAGTTGTAGGGGTTCATCCTGTTGTATGATAGTGGGTGGTAGAATTTTAGGAGCAACGAGTCATTACTGGTATGGTTGAATCCCTCTTCCCAAAGATCTTGTCTCATTCTTCTCTCGGGGAAAATGAGTCTCAAGGTGAAAGTGACAACATCTGCAGAGTTAAAAACTAAGATCTTAGCCGTGTCCCCGGTTATGGGCCATTGAGCAGCTAGACAGAGTTGGTGCCGAAGGATCTCCTCATCTTTTCTCAATAAAGTAAAATATGGTAGAAACCCTTTATAGGGCACATGGTGGTTTAACCATGGTGCCACAACCAAACTTCATGGTGGTTTAACCATGATGACTTTCAAACTTTATGGTGGTTTAGCCATGATGATTTGTTCACCTTTATGGTGGTTTAACCATGAAGGATTGTACAAATGATTTCTTTTGTTTAAAAGAAATTTGTCAAATATAGGACAAAATTGGCTTTATGCAAAAAGCCCAGACTCCACCAGCCAAATATCATGTAGATAGTTATTCCTCAAAACTGCCACCATACAAGTGTCACTTGCCAGTACATTGTTTGTACTGACTTCCTCCCCTGTGGGGGCTGCATATTCCAACGTGCAGGTCATTCAGACGATGAGTAACTGTTTAGGATCTCGAGTCTACATCCCAACATGTCTGCCTGTGGCGCATGAAGAGAAGGAGGCTCATTGAAGATTTGTTTCCGTTGTATTTGCTTTGAACTCTGTTATTTGGGGCTAGTCCATGTTGACTATGCCAATTGTAAGACTATTTTATTTCGTATCCAATGGATCATACGTTGTAGAATGATGCTACTGCAATGAATACTAAATTTTGTCATGTGTATGCTATCAGTGATCCCGGGAATAGCAGGTTACACATGTGTTCTATCTTTATCAAAAGGTAGGGAGCTACAAAATGGTATCAGAGCATAGTGTTACCTGTAGGATCGAGACCCTAAGTTTGGAAAAGACCCTAGGATTGAAAATCTACTTTCTTCAAACCTATAGAAACAGAACATCACATCTTAACCTTTCTCATATCCTCTCATCTATTATTCACCTTCAAAATATTCTTCTCTTGTTATAGATGACCTACCTCTTGTTTTTCCATCAGGACATGGTTGGTGAAAAATCATGGAGTGAAAGGAATAGTTTTCACATGACCTTTTGGTTTCAACATGAAGATCTACACTCAAGACAATTGAAGGACTTGGAGTTATACCCAGACTTCATAACAATCATAAACACCTCAAGACATTGAGAGGAGGATTTGAAGAAACTCAAGAAGATATAGATGAGACCACCAATCTAGTTACTTTGTTAGAACAATGTTAACGTGTTAGTGTATTGGTCATACAATTGTGTGTGGTATGACAATACTAGGTTGTTTGTTTAACCTTGATGACTGGAGTGATGAATGTTTTCTATATGCTTGTTATATGTTGTTTGTCTGATGCTTTGTCTTGCTCTGTTGTGTTTGGGTAGGAATATGAGTGTGGCCTTTTGAAGGAGGGAAAGGACCCATAAAGTCAAAACCCCAACAATCAAACAGTTCAATAACAAGAGAATAATTCATAGGCATTTCATTACGTCTAGAAACATTTCCAACCCTTTGACATTGATCACAGGATAAAACAATTTTTTTAGCATCTTTAAAGATAGTAGGCCAATAAAAACCTGATTGTAGAACCTTATGTGCAGTTCTATCTCCAGCGTGATGTCCTCCATAAGCACTACTATGACATTTTTCTCAATATCTCTTGTTATTCATTTTCAGGAACACATCCTCGAATAATACCATCAACACCTTCTTTATATAGGTGCGGGTCATTCGAAAAATAATGCCTCAAATCATAGAAGAATTTTCTTCTTTGCTGAGTTGTAAAGGTAGGAGGCAAATACTTCGAAACAATAAAATTAGCATAATCAGCACACCGTGGACTCTCTTGAGAGCTCACTTTTATTGCAGCTAACTGTTCATTAGGAAAACTATCATTAACAGGAATAGGGTCATCAGAGATATTTTCTAATCTAGACAAATTATCAGCAACATGATTTTCAGCACCCCTCCTATCCACAATATGTAAATCAAACTCTTGTAAGAGAAGCACCCATCTAATAAGCCTAGGTTTAGCATCTTTATTTTCCATAAGGTACTTAATAGCAGCATGATCAGTATGAATAGTAACTTTAGAATCAACAATATACTGCCTAAATTTATCACAAGAAAAAACTACAGCTAGGAATTCTTTCTCAGTAGTAGCATAATTCTTTTGAGCAGCATCAAGAGTTTTACTAGCATAATGAGTAACATTTAACTTCTTAGCTACCCGCTGTCCAAGAACAGCACCTACAACATAATCACTAGCATCACACATAATTTCAAACGGTAAATTCCAATCAGGTGGTCGAACAATAGGGGCAGATATTAAAGCCTTCTTTAAAATTTCAAAAGCATCTTTACAATCTTCATCACAAACAAAAGGTACATCTTTTTGAAGAAGATTAGTAAGAGGTTTTGATATTTTAGAGAAATCTTTAATAAACCTTCTATAGAAACCAGCATGACCAAGAATACTATGAATACCTTTGACATCTCTGGGACAGGGCATTTTCTCAATAGCATCAACTTTAGCTCTGTCAACTTCAATACCTCTTTCAGAAATTTTCTGTACAAGAATAATTCCTTCATTAACCATAAAATGGAATTTCTCCCAATTAAGAAAAAGATTAGTCTCCTTGCATCTCTGCAAAACCTTATCAAGATTCTGCAAACAATTATCAAAAGAAGTTCCATAGACGGAGAAATCGTCCATGAAGACTTCCACAATTTCTTCACAAAACCCATGAAACATAGCAGACATACATCTTTGAAAAGTAGCAGGAGCATTACATAAACCAAAAGGCATACGTCTATAAGCATAGGTTCCAAAAGGACAGGTGAAAGTTGTTTTCTCTTGATCAGGCTTCCTAACGGCAATTTGAGAGAACCCAGAATAACCATCAAGAAAGCAGAAATGAGTTTTCTTAGACAACCTTTCTAACATTTGATCAATAAAAGGCAAAGGATAGTGATCTTTCTTAGTAACTTTGTTAACCTTCCTAAAATCAATACACATCCTATAACCAACCACTACTCTTTGAGGAATAAGTTCACTATTTTCATTTGGCACAACGGTCATCCCTCCTTTCTTTGGGACACAATGCACATGAATAACCCATCTACTATGAGAAATAGGATAAATAATACCAGCATCAAGGAGTTTTAATACCTCGTTTCTTACCACATTCTTCATCTTAGGATTTAAACGGTGTTGATGCTCAACAACTATCTTTGCATCGGGTTCAATATTAATAGCATGCTGACATATAGTAGGAGAAATACCCTTCAAATCATCAAGAGTATAACCAATAGAACCTCTGTGTTTCTTCAATATTCCCAATAATCTCTCCTCTTCTTTACCAGAAAGTTTAGAACTAATAATAAAAGGATATAGTTTCTTATCATCAATATGAACATATTTAAGATTGTCAGGTAAAGGCTTTAAATCAAAAACAGGATCCTCCTTGGGTGGTAATGTGGTACCCAAGTCTTCCCGTAAATTATGTTTCAGCATCGCTGGCTGGTGTAAGAAGATCTCGTCAATTGCATTCCTCTCTTCCATAAAAAAATCACTTTCATGGTCTTCCATGTATTGCTGCAAAGTATTGTTAGGAGCAAGAGCAATAGCAGCCAATTGTTCAACTCTATAGTTCTAATTAGGTAATTTAGCTTCATAAGGTGGTTTAGCAAATTTGGAGAAATTCAATTCATATGATTCTCCATCAAACTTTGTAAGGATTTTCTCCTTTTTACAATCAATAACAGCACCACAAGTGTTTAAGAAAGGTCTACAAAATATAATAGGACAAGTATCACTAGCAGAAGTGCCTAGTACTAGAAAATCAGTAGGATACTTAGTTTTACCACATAAGACCTCCACATCTCTAACAATACCAATAGGAGAAATAGTTTCCCTATTAGAAAGTTGAATAATCACATTAATGTCTTCAAGTTCACAAGAACCAATTTCATGCATGATTTCTTTATAAAGCTCATAAGGAATAGCACTAGAACTAGCACCAATATCACACAAACCATAATAGCAATGATCACCTATCCTCACAGATAGCATAGGAACACTAGGTTTCCCAGATTTACTAGGATGAGAGACAATATTAGAAGCATCTTCACAAAATATAATGTGTCCCTCTTCTACATTTTCAGAAACAAGGTCCTTTACTATTGCTACTGTAGGTTCTACAGTTATTTGTTCCTCAGGTTCTACAGGTTTCCTTGCACTTTTATTAACCACACTAGTTAATATTGAATGTTCTTTTACCTTAGCAGGGAAATGCATTTTCTCAATATAAGGTTTAGGCACAATAGAATCAACAGAGTAAATTTCTATATCTCTAGCAGGAACACAATTAATAGTATCTTTATAAGGTGCATGGTACTTATCCCATTCCTTTTTAGGAATATCAAAATAAGAAGCAAAAGCCTTATATAACTTTGCAACAACTTGAAAATCAACACCATAAACAATACTAACATTATGAAACTCATCGGATGACATAAAAGTTTTAATGCATTCATAATCATAATTTATACCTGACTTTCTATATTTGTCATTCTCCCATCCTTCAGTGTTTTCTTGAATACGATCAAGAAGATCCCATTTAGCTTCATCTTTCATACGTGTAAATGATCCAGAATAAGAAACATCCAATAAATCCTTATCATGAAGAGAAAGCCTTGCATAGAAATTATTAATAACAATATTACTGGGAAGCTCATGAATGGGGCATTTGAGCATTAGTAACTTCAATATCCCCGATGCTTGGGCAATACTCTCTTTGTCATGAGGCCAAAAATTATATATATAATTCAGATCTCTATGAATTTCACTGGGAGGATAAAATTTAGAATAAAAGATAGGCACAATTTCCTCCCATCCAATAGTCTGGTTATTTTTCAGCAGTTTGAACCATTTAGCGGCTCAGCCTTTCAATGATATAGAGAATAATTTCCTCTTAACTTGGCTCATTGTAATACCTGCACACTTGAACAACTCGCATAATTCATATAAAAAGAGCAAATGATCACCAGGATGGACAGTTCCATCACCTGAATAGGAGTTATCTCTAACATGTTTAACAATCTTTATAGGTATTTTATAAGGATCCAAATCATCAGGCGATGGGTCACTTACTACCCTAGCAGTGGTAGCAGTGCCCGCAAATAAGGACTAAAAGGAGACCCAAACATAATGTAATAAAGCATTAGACAGAAATAAGAACAACACTTACAACAGAAGCTTCCTTTATCAATTTGACTTCCCAATAGCGCTTCACTCCCCGGCAACGGTGCCAGAAAATCGTCTTGATGACCCACAAGTATAGGGGCTGTATCGTAGTACTTTCAGTAAATAAGAGTGTCGAACCCAACGAGCAGAAGAAGGTGTTGACAAGCAGTTTCGATGAAGGAATAACTGTAAATACTAGAAAATAGATTTGTAGGGGCTTTTTTGATATTGCAAATAAATAAAGTGCGAGTAAATAAAATGCAGTAGTAATAATTGCAGCAAGTGGCACAATCCTTTCTTCAGAAAAGGACAAGCCGGTGGGTTTACTTATGATTAACAAATGTTCTCGAGGACACACGGGAGGTTTCTGTAAAGTGCTTTTGTTCCATTCACCTGAATAATGTTAGATGTTTTGATAAGTGTTGTGTGGGCAAACCTATGCTAATGTATTGTCCCATCCAAGACTAATACATACTTGTGATTATACTCCTTACAAGCATCCGCAACTACAAGAAAGTAATTAAGAAATAAATCTAACCACAGCTTTAAAATCCGGGATCCTACGCTCCCTCGTGTAATGGTTTCCTAACGGGGGTTTAGGTTTTTGTCACTCCGGCAACCCCACAATTAGTAGCCAAATAAACGATGCATTCCCCTAGGTGTGGGCCCCTGGTGGCCGCCCTCTGGCTCTCCTACTGGCTGGGTTCCTCCTCTGAACTTTTAGGACACCCCCGGTGTCCCCCTTCTTGTGATCTTCTATGGTATCTCGACGGTGCTTCTTCCATCAGATTTCTGCTCCCGGTGTTTATTCTCCAAAAATTATAAAACATGCAAAATAAGATAAAATAACATAAGTGATGCATCATAACATGAAATATATCGATGAATAATAGAAAATTATGATATAAAATAGTGATGCAAAATGGACGTATCTACAAGCCGATTGTATTACTTATGCCTACCAAACATTCTCGAGGACACATGGTAATTTTGTCAAGTGCTTTTGCTTCATTACAGTTGATTAATATCAATTGATTCGTGAAGTGTTGTGTGGGTGAACCTATGCTAATGCGCCACCCAACTAGGACTAATACATACTAGTGATAATACCCCTCATAAGCAGCCGAAAATACCAGAAAGTAATTAAGATGAATCTAACCATAGCCTTAAAACTCAGGGATTCTACGCTCCCTCGTGCATTGGTTTCCTAAAGGGGGTTTAGGTTTCTGTCACTCCGGAAACCCCACAATTAGTAGCCAAATACACAATGCATCCTCCTAGGCCCATAAAGGTGAAGTATCATGTAGTCGACGTTCACATGACACCACTAGAAGAATAACACCACAACTTAAATACCGAACCATGAGATATTACTTCAACATAACTTCACTACTAACATCATGACTTCTCCCATGTCCTCAAGAACTAAACGAACTACTCACAAGACATAATATGGATCATAAATAGAGGTGATATAATGTATAATAACAATCTGGTCATAAAGTTCTAACACCGATAAATCTCACAAGCATCAACTACTAACAAGTAATCCACACCGGGAGAGAGATCTAATGTTAAACAACGATAGAGGCCCCTAATTGTTACAGCAGGATGAAGGTGGATGATGAGGGTGATGGTGCTGGTGGTGATGATGATGAGATGATGATCTTGATGATGCCCGGAGCGATGACGGTGACGATGGCGATGATTTCCCCTCTCCGGAGAAGAATTTCCCCGGCAGATTTCTCCCTCTCGAAGAGCTTTTCTCTCTGTGATGTTTTCCGCACCGAGGCGGCGGCGGAATAATTCTTGGATGATGTTTCGGGGCTTAGGGTTCCCTCTGGGTCAAGTACGCGAAAGGGATCGACTAGAAGTGGGCCAGGGGTGGCTACACCACCGGGTGGCGCGGCCAGGGGTGGCACGCCACCCCATGGTGTGGGCCCCTGGTGGACCCCCTCTGGCTTCCCTTCTGGCTAGCATCCTCCTCTGAACTTCTAAAACATCTCCGTTGTCCCCCCTCTTCTTCTGAACATCTGAAATAGGGTGTCTCGGCGGTGCTTTTTCCATCAGATTTGTGGTTCCGGTGTTTATTCTCCAAAAAAATATGAAACATGCAAAATAAGATAAAATAACATAAGTGATGCATAATAACATGAAATATATCGATGTATAAAAGAAAATAACAATATAAAACAGTGATGCAAAATGGACGTATCATATGTATGCTAAGGGAAAGAATCCAGCCACTCAGTTGCAACACCATAGGTAGCAGCAAGGGGAGACAGAGGATGACGAGGAGAGTCATGTCATGTACCAAAGGAAAAGGAAGCTCACGAAGTTCGCTCGGTAAATCCCCGGGTGATGATGCATAGTCACCCTTGTCATGAACTTATGTCGGAATTGTGTCATGAACTTATGTCGGGATGATGTCATTGTGCTTGAACTTGTTTCATGAAATTGTGGTGTATTTGTGAACTAGTGGTAAACTTATGTCGTGAAGTTATCGTCATGGTGTAGTTGAAATTATGTTATGATATTTTCTATTTAGAGTTGTATTCTCCTGAATTAATTTTCTCACGAACCGGTGGCTCTTGAACTTAATTTCATAAATCAAGAAATTCAACGCGAATTATATTCTCTACAGTCATCCTCGATAGTTTGGATCAAATTATTTGTAAAACTACTTGCATAAAATTATTTGGTAAATTACTTGCAACAAATACGTAATACAAGTATGTGGAAAAAATGTTACTGAATATGTCTTAGTAAAGTTGGGAAAAATCCGGCCTGGGCTTCCGCCCCTAAATCTGGCCTGGATCTATGTGGTTGAGGAATTAGCGAGGAATTGGTACGGAATTCCGTGTCCTGTTACAGCTTAATTCCCTACGCTGAGGCATTAAGGCACCCACAAGCGGAATTCCGCCCTCAATACTGGCTAGGATCTGTTAGCTTGAGGATTTAGGGCGGAGTTCACCCGGAATTCTGCGCTTTACGGTTTAACGCCTTTAGTCATGGCGTTATACCCTAGATGGTAACGCCCAGCGAGCCGCATTGTGCCTCTCAGCTTAACGCCTTGGTCCCGGGCGTTATGTCCTGTTATTCTATCTTTTTCCTTGCTCACTTGTTATTGAATTTGTTAAACAATTGGTACACTCCATGTTACTTAAAGTGCATTGCATTGTAACATTAAAAATTCTTTGATCGTCAAAAAATCTAACATTTCTAATGAGAAAGATGGCACAAAGGCTTTGTTACACGAATAAGAACATAAACACAGATGCAAACGAATAATAATATAAACATAGTCGCACACGCATAAAACATTGTGTCACATCCTCATTTGAGAATCATGATGTAAGGGGGAGAACTCAAAATTTAGGACCAATAAAAACTTTTATGTTGATCCTATTGTTTTCTGGGTTTGTAACTCCATATGTAAACCCATATGTGTTTAATGAGAATAAAGAGTGGAATGTTGATATCCTTGTTACCTTGTCTTCAAAATCATCCAATTAATCTTGCCTTGTGATCACTCTACAAACTAGAAACAAAAATCCTTTGAAAACTCCAAGGAAAGACATAAGTTTTTCATTTCTGTTTCTGGTTATTTTCTTCCTTTTTGACCACCTCCAAAAATTATGAATCCTATCTCAAAATCTTTTTTTTCTTTGGTTGTCATCCATCCTTGAGTTATGCTCTCACTCACAATGCTCAAAGAAACATTTTTGGTCAAGTGAAACCCCTGTTTTCAAGTGTGTTTTCCTGCCTAGTTTATAAAACATGATTTGGGAAAACAGAGAAAACAGAAATCATCACATTTTTCTATCTTGTTTTCAGTGCCCAAAACATTTTTAAATTAAATAAAAATGGGTTTCTGAAACTAGATATCATAATCTTCAATCACACGTCTTCAATTTGAAAATTGGAATTCATTTGGTACATTTTCCAAGTCCAAACTTTCCTCTGTTTCTAACAAAAATCCAAACTTAGAAATTTCCCCAAATCTTAACTGAATTTTCTGAACTTTCTGTCAATGTTTGGACTGGAACCAAACTCGATCAAATTCATGTTTTGGTTCAAAATCTCGAACTGAAACCTTGCCAAACCAATGCACCACATACCCCTCTTCCCATTTGTGTCCTTGTTTGCTTCTAGAAGAGCCCAGGAGAGCAGCTAGATGCCAATGATGGTGGTTGTAGGCCCGAGCTGTCATTCACACGGGGAGGCTCTCTCTTCACCCATGCTCCTTCTTCCACGGTTTTGAGCCATTTGATGCTAGCTCGTGGTGCCACTAAGCTCACTCGCAGTTTCCACGTGTTGGCCAACTGATAAGGATATAATAGGGGTCCATGGTGATTATACATGCTTAAGTTGGAAGGAAATATTGAGCCTCATTGATGTTCATTATAAGGTGCATTCATTCCTAGTAACAAATATTGTTTGCGTTTATAAGAAAGTTATACTACATAAGCCTATGCATATGTATTAGCAGGGTTATTGGTATCAGACACATGAATGGAAGAAGACCTCAGAGCATACTAGAAAACAAGATGGAGATGCTGGAAAACAAGAGTACAAATGGTGAAAACAATTATTGAAGTGGTGAAAACAAATGTGCAAGTGTGGAAAACAACTCCAGGAATGTTATTCCACACTAAGCAATGATGGAAACAAGTGGAGGGCGCCCCATTTAAGACCAATGCGCCATATAGAAGTCCTAATTCAATTAGGCATGGCTTGTATGCCATAATGGCCGAAACCCCCTAAAGTGGGTCGGTTTGTATCTCTCCTAGTCCAAGTAGGACTCCTAGTTGAGTCCTAGTCCTAGTAGAGGTCTCTCCTAGTCCAAGTACGACTCCTAGTTGAGTCCTAGTCCTAGTAGGAGTCTCTCCTTGTCCTAGTAGGAGTCTATCCTAGTCCAAGTAGGACTCCTAGTTGAGTCCTAGTCCTAGTAGCAGTCTCTCCTAGTCCAAGTAGGAGTCCTAGTTGAGTCCTAGTCCTAGTAGGAGCAGTGCTTGCGCAAGGAGCCCTTGTGGCTGCACCCCTGCTCCTTTATATACCTACCACCTGCATGTGGATTATATAGAACAAGTTTAAACCGAAGAAACCCTAGCATCTAGATTGTATTGCTGCTAAGCATTCATCTTCAAGTAAACCTGCAAAGTTGTGCGGTATCTTGTTATTCCACTGGGAATAAGGGGATACATGACCACTCGTGATCTTTGATTACATGTGCAAGAGTGTGTAGTTTAGAATATCCAAAGGGATTGATTGTTGTTGCATTGGCAACAGGGGTTTTCCAAGTGAGAGGTCTCAGTGTAGCACTAGTTATCAGAAAATCTACAAAACATCCACAAAAATAGAGAGAGCTCATTGAGAAGATCGGGCTACCCCATATCATCTTGGTAACAGATTCTCGGGTTTACACGTGAGAAAATTATCCCTAGTATTATCGTTTTTATTTCCTATCCAGAAAAAGGCCCACAAAAATATTAGGTTTAGTTTGTGCTAGAGCCTAGATCAACACCAAATTGCTACTCTCATTGTTGTTTTCTGTTGATTTGTGTTCCTGTTTTCTGTTTTTAGTTTTTTTTCTATTAGGGTTAGGGTTCCTCTAGTTGTTCTTCTTTATCATCTCAATAAAAAATCTCATAGAAAATAGTTGGATCTGTGTGCTTTACCTCTTTTTCTCTCGGGAAAACAAGACCTACAATTTGCTTGCAAGTTGATTTTGATTCTCGGGTTGATATTTGGTGTTGCGAGTTGATTTACTACCTGCACTCGAGATCCTAGCCTTAATCGGATTGGTTCTGCCGTGCACGCTTTTTGTTCCTTTTCCCTGCCGCGTGCAAGCCCTAGCTGCAATCGGATTCAAATCCGAGCCTGACTGTGTACGTGTTTGCACACGTTTTTCCACCATGCGCGTGTTCTCCTAGCCATACTCGGAGTCCAACTCCGACTTGCTGCCAGGGCACACAACTTGCCCTTTTTGCTGCCGCGCGCGCTTGCCTAGCAGCTCTCGGACTCGATACGGTGGGCATAAAAGCCACACCACAACACACCCGCAGCACACCACCGCACACCCACGCACGCGTGCGGTCTGTCGTGAGGTCCCGCCGCGGTACAAAAACCCCTAAAATCACTGCCGTGAGCACTCCACCCGCAACACGTACACAATCGCGCGCAACCTTTGTCGGGCAGCGTTTTTGAGACGTTTTCCCGGCCGTACGGCACGATTTCGACTATTTCTCTGCCATGAGCTGTTGTCACTTGTTTTTCTCTGTTTTATTTAGTTTTTCCGTTTTTTTCTTCTGTTTTCTCTCTAGGTTTCCAGCCTGCTCATTGTTAAGCCTTAGCCACAGCCTATCTAGAACAAAATTTTAGGAACCTTTCCAAAGACTAGATGTTTGTATTGCTCTAACAAGCTGCTCATTTGATCAATTTTTTTTTTCATATCTCTGTTTTCTTCTACTTGTTTCTCCTAGTTGATTCAAATGCCATTGGAAAAGTACAAAAAAATAGAGAAAAAGAGAAAAAGTATAAAAAAATAGAAAGAGAGAAAAATCAAAAAGAGGCCGAGCCATACCTTATCACTAGTGGAGCTTGATACATCATATCTTGGAAATTTTTGTGGACATATTTGAGCAATCTTGTGCCTATTTTCATAGAGTATTTGCTAGTGTCTTTCTAGTGCTTGCAATACCTCTTCCATATAATTGCTAAGCCACATTTTTCTCCCAGACTGAGTGTGTTCCTTTATTGTTTTTCATCAGATTAGGCAGTAAATAGGAGTTACTATTTTGGTGTTGTTAGGATTCCCAACCAAGCCCCACCAAATACCATGTTTTGTCTTGTGACACTTGATATCCTAGTTATTCTCTTCTGACACTTGGTACGCTCTTCATTGATACTTGTTGGTAAGTAAATCCTATTCACTTTGGAACGGTAAGAGAAACAATTCTTTGCTGGTTTTGAGTGAGTTGTGAGAGAACACCACCACCCATTGTTATTTAATCACTAACAAATTAATCAATGGACTTTCCTAGTGTTGATGCTTGCAGTTATACATTTTGGGAGTAGGATGCTAGTGGGATTCCAACAAAAGATTTAGTCCACTTCACAGCAGACATCAAGGAAAGCCAGGTTGCTATTACCCTTGATAAAGGTACACGGTATAATTTTGTTAGTCCCGAGGTTGTTGAAAAATTGCAGCTGGTTCCAAAGACATGTGATCCATTTAGGTTACCTACTTATGATGATGAACTTATTATTACTCACATAGTTCCTGTTCCTTTAACCATTCATGGCCATAAGGAGAGAATTTTGTGTTATGTGATGCCTAGAGCTATTACTAGTTCTCATCTTTTGTTGGTTGACAATGCTACATTAGATATAGTGCTAATTTTGTTAGCCATTATCCTGATTTACAAATCTGTTGGAAAATGAAGAAAAAATGGATAATACATGCATGGTTTCCAAAAATTTGGGACATTAGACGTAAACCATTATTTTTGTATCCTCAATTCCTTGAGAAGGAAAGACTTGAAATCCTTGCGATGCAATGGTTTGACAATTTAGTGGTTATAGAGACATGTAAGGATGTTTCTACTAATGAAATCATGTCTACTCCAAGTGTTGTTTCTTGTGATGTGCAGATTGCTTTTGAAGAAAGGGAGCCTATAGTACAACCTGCACCCCCACCATCACATCCATTGGATGAGCATGCCATTGTGCCTAGTAATATTTCTTGTGATATGCAGGTTACTTTTGAAGAAAGGGAGCCACCTCAAGTAGAACCTACATCACCACCTGAGATAGATGACTCGGTACCTACTAAATCTGAGGAGGATGTCATTGATATTGGTGCTGATTTGGAGCTTCCACCTGCAAGTACAATTTTTTGTGAGTTTACTAATGTGCTAGTTGATTCTTGTGAGTTGATAACCACATATAGTTCACCACCAGGTGACAATTTGAAGATTCCGAATTTTGTGCATGTTGTTTTGATTCACATAAAGAAGTGCTTGCTAAAATACCACCTATTAATATTGTGAATTCCATCGCGTTACATGAACCAATTACTGTGCAATGTGGTATGAATAGGATTCCTGAAATTTCATATGTCAATTCTAGCACCTATACTACTTGTTTCACTTTTAATTTGGTTGGTGCCTATAACATGAATGAAATTTTTATGGTGGATCAAACATGTATTACTTGTGATAGAATTGCTGAATTGAACATTGTGTTATCTCGGTTTGATTGTTTATAATTTGATAAATATGAGCATAATGTAACACATATGTTTGATTTACCACAAACTTTGATAAATACATATGCTATTGATTTGTATTTCACTTATATTTGCAAATTCAGTTGCAATTTACATAATGAAGATAATAAACATGTTACAACAATTGGGTGTACTACCAAATTTGATCATAGATCTTCTGTGAGAATACTTGATTTGATACTAAACAATAAGAATGTATACATAGATGTTTCTCCTTATGGTCATGATTCTATGAGCTTCACTTATACTTGCAATTGTGATTGCTATTTGATGAGATGCTATTTGTTTTCATATGACAATTATGTGCTATTTACATGCAAAATTCGTGTTCCCATGTCATGTGAGAATTTTTATCATGTGCACACAACTAATGCACCCCATTATAGATACATATATTGTGCATACACGTTGTTCTTTTTGTTTCTTCCACGTTCAGTTTACCACAAGCCGCGGACGTCTTGTCTTGGAGAAAGGGAGGATGCTGAGGATATAATAGCGGTCCATGGTGATTATACATGCTTAAGTTGGGAAGAAATATTGAGCCTCGCTGATGTTCATTATAAGGTGAATTCTTGATATGGGGTTGCCCGATCTTCTCGATGAACTCACACGATAACTTGATATGATAACTTGTGTCTTGCTGAAACCTCTCCGGCTGATCCCTGATGCCAATGCAACAGCTCTCAATCCCTTTGGATATTCTCAACTCCACACACTTGCACAATGTAATCAATGACTACGAGTGGTCCTGTATCTACTAATTCCCAATGGAACAACAGATAGCACGCAGAATTTGCAAGGGGTAACTCCACCAAACTGGTGGGGATAAATTCAGATGAACATAGTTCAATTCTGGAATCTAGGGTTTATCTTAAACTGGTTATAACCTCTCTAATTCGCACCTAAGAGGTATATCTGAGGGGGGGTGCGGCCAAGAGAGGGAGGTGCGGCCACAACCAGCCCTAATGCGCCCCCTAGCCCACTCCCACTCGGTTAGGTGCAACCAAACCATTACAAACCGAACCCAACATGGGTTCAGCCCATTGGACTCGCAGGTCCTCTACTAAAAACGTTTGGGACAGCCTAGGACATATCCTTGCTGCTCCCATATCAGCCCCCAATGCACGGATGGCTCCTTTAGCTCCTTTAGGTCTTGTGGGAAACAATCTCCATATCTTCCTCCATGTGTGCACACTTGTTTTCCACCATTGCATGCTTGTTTTCCATCTCCTCTTGATGCTCTCCTCCATCCAGGTTTGTGTTATCAATAAACCTATCATACATAAATACATATTCTTAGGTAGTATAACATTCTTGTAAACACAAACAACACAATTCATTAAGAAGGAATTCACCTTATAGTAATCATAAATTAACTTCAATATTTGCTTCCAACTCAAGCATGAACAATCATCATGTACCCCTATAATATCCATATCAATTCTTTCCTAGTAATAAATATTGTGTGTGCTTATAAGAAAGTTATACTACATAAGCCTATGCATATGTATTAGCGGGGTTATTGGTAACACAAACATGAATGGAGGAAGACCTCAAGGCATACAGGAAAATAAGATGGAGATGCTGGAAAACAAGAGTACAAATGGTGAAAACAATTATTCAAGTGATGAAAACAAATGTGCAAGTGTGGAAAACAAATCCAGGGATGTTCTTCCACACTAAGCAATGATGGAAACAAGTAGAGGGCGCCCCATTGAAGATCAATGCGCCATATAGAAGTCCTAAGTGAATTAGGCATGGCTTCTATGCCATAATGGACGAATCCCCCTAAAATGGGTCGGTTTGTATCTCTCCTAGTCCAAGTAGGACTCCTAGTTGAGTCATATTCCTAGTAGGAGTCTCTCCTAGTCCAAGTAGGACTCCTAGTTGAGTCCTATTCCTAGTAGGAGTCTCTCCTAGTCCAAGTAGGAGTCCTAGTCGAGTCCTAGTCCTAGTAGGAGTCTCTCCAGTCCAAGTAGGAGTCCTAGTTGAGTCCTAGTCCTAGTAGGAGTAGTTCTTGCGCAAGGATCCCTTGTGGCTGCACCCCTCCTCCTTTGTATACCTACCACCTGCGTGTGGATTAGATAGAACAAGTTTACACCCAAAAAAACCCTAGGATCTAGATTGTATTGCTGCTAAGCATTCATCTTGAAGTATACCTGGAAAGTTGCGTGATATCTTGTTATTCCACTAGGAATTAGGGGATACAGGACCACTCGTGATCTTTGATTACGTGTGCAAGAGTGTATAGTTGAGAATATCAAAAGGGATTGATTGTTGTTGCATTGGCAACATGGGTTATCCAAGTGATAGGTAGAGTGTAGCACTAGGTATCAGAAAATCCACAAAATAGAGAGAGCTCATTGAGAAGATCGGGCCACCCCATATCACCAACATCTGAGGAGTGCACACGAGCTCGGGAGGGAGCTCAACTCCATTATTGCCGAACCATCGAGTGGTCATGCTTGTGCAACTCGAGTATAAGAGAACCCCCTGCCCCTCTGCCTTTCCACTCCACTCCTCTCCACTCACTCATCCACCCCAGCAATGCTCAGCTCGTGTCTCTCTCTGTGAGAGCGAGGAGAGCCTCGCTCTGTCCGAGAGGGAAGAGAAGACACCGATCGACATTGTCTCTCTCTCTCACCTTGCTCCATTTCCTTATCCACATTCATCCCTTACCCTCACCTTCGTGCCTGATACCGTTTCGCAATCGTTTATATGCAAGAACGGCGCCACTAAGCTCGACGTCGCCGGATCCGCGATGGTGCGCATCGGGTGCGTTCGTTGTTGTTGCTGCTGCTAATGCCTCATCGACTCACCCTCGACACTCCTCATCATCCTCGACCACGCCTCGCATGCCAGAACACGCCCTAGGTGAGCCCCTCCTCGATATCATCGTAGCTAGGGTCACCGGCGCCGTTGGCCGCGTTGAGATGAAGGAGATGAACCCTCACTGTTCATCTCCGGATTTGTGGTTCTGTTTGAATCCACTCGACTTCTGTTTTGCACCGCTGGATGAAGATCTCAAGGACACTTACCGGTTTTCTTGAGCGAGAACACGTACTGGGCCGGCCTAGCACCGCACATCCCAGTCTCCGGCTAAATCGGCTGGTGGAGCAATTCCCCTACGGTTTTAATCATTTTTGAAATTCGAGAGAATTGCTCCATCACTTTTAATCCAAATAAAATGCTAAAACTTTAGATCTGTCCACACCCGTTTTTCCTATGGTACATGCATGTTATCTAAACCACATGCAACAGGTAGATCTAGGTTTTCAACTCTAGTTTATCCAAGAAAAATCCCCAAACTCAACCTATCTGAAAGTGAAAACATGGGATAACTTCTGTTTCAGGAATCCAATGGAAGTGAGGTTAATTTCTATGGATAGATCTTGTTGATACCTAACTATATTAGTTGCATTCACATGCACTTGAGTTTCCTATAAAAAATGACATGCAAAATGGTAAATGACCAGAGAGCCACTAATTGATTTTTAATAATTTGTCTAAAATTATTTTTTAGATGAATCCTTTTGGATGTGCTTCTGTATGTTTAGATCTATCATAACCTAGCTTGGTGTGATTGTTTGAGATGTAGATTATTTTTTGGGCATGCATTACTAGATCTAGCAGTTTTCTGCCATTTAGGAATAATATGTCTTTGTTGTTTGATAATTATTTAGATGTGTTGTTTGATCTTACTAGGATGTGTAGATGTTGTTTTCACTGTCATATGGATGCTATCTTGTAGATCTATCATGTTAGAATATATCTTGTTCACGGAACAAGTATGGATTTGCATGCATGTTCTTCTATATGCTTGTTTTATAGTTTTTATAATTAGTAGTTATATTCTCCATGTTTATGTTCATGCCTAGTATGATTCCATGCAATGTTTTATATGTTTATTTCTCTGATATGGTGATGCTTAGCCTCTGTTTGCAAGTTCCTTCCATGTATAGAAGTGTATGAGTTGCTACATGCTTACAGTAATGCTTATCTCTACTTTTATATGCATGTGTAGTTGTTCCTAGATTGTTTTCTTGTTATTTTGTTCATCCACATGAATGACCAGAGAGTAATTTCACTCCTTATGGCCTTGTATGAGAGTGTTACACCCACTGGACTCATGCCATTTTGTTTGTGGATGCTTAGTATCAAACTATAACTTTGTTTGTGTGTTGTCTATGCATGTTTGAGTGTTGTAGTGTATCTTAGTGCTAATATATTTGGATGTTTTTATGTGTGTAAATGCTTTATGTATGTGTACTCTAGTAGCTTGTGCTTGCCTTTGCGGTGTACTGATTGGGTGTTTTCTTTTTACTTTTTACGACATTAGATAACAAGGAAGTTGTTAATCCTGAAGTGGTTTTCTGTAACTCTTGTTTATTTCAAGAGTTTGATCAAGACCATGGCCAAGGAAAGCCACTCTAAATGCTTGCTTGTTTTTTACTTATCATTATCTCTCATGCATGTTTTACTTCTGAAGTTTTACAAAAGTTTGACTCAAAAACTATCTATTTAACTAAACTATACCACTATCTATGTTATGTATCTAATATGCTATAGCCACTATACAATCTTGGTGTTACCAAGCCCTTTAGACATTTTAGTATCATTACTTAATCTATTTAAGTCCCTTAGTGGACATTTTAACTTGATGTTTTTGGAAAACAAAAGCCTTTTTTGGAAAAACCCCGAGGAAAGGTGGGACCTTGTCCGAGGGAGGTATGTGAAGGAGGAAGTGTTTTCAACTTGTTTTCCAAAAATGACATATAACCTAGTCTTCGCCGGACAACCAAGCCGTACTGCCACATTACCTCAATATGGGCACGGGGTCTAACTAAAGTCTTGTTGGTGTTAGTCCGTGTCTACCTCAATGTGCTATAGGGGTTAGAGTCCCCTGAAACGAATTGTCGCCGGGAGGGAGAAAATGGGACATGCAGAGTGTGGGATTAACTTCGCCACCAGTTGCAACAGTTGGGTCTCCTATCATGGCGGTGTGTTGTCAGGGGAAACCGGATCGATACGGCTAACTCACTCGGTGCCGGGGAGAAAAAAATCAGTTGAAGAGGTAGCCATTTACTTGCACTTGCAAAGTGGATAGTTAGGACCAGTTATTTGATGTTCGCATACTGTCGTGGACAGTCTGTGGTTGTTCATTGCGGATGTGCTGGATCTTGTGGATTGTGTACACCTGTGCAGCGTAAAACTATTCATAATAGCCGCATCCTCGGGTATGGACAGTTGAATGACCATGTAGCTAGCATTGTGTCAATGTTTTCAAAAACTTAAACTGGTGGCTGGTGTTGTACCTGGGTGGTACTCGAAAGGGAATGATTGTACCTTTGAGGTACTAGAGAATGATGGTACTTAAGTTGTGATCTTTCAAGAAATTTTGCGAAGGAAAACCCTCTTTTTATTTCTAGTATGCTTTATCAAAACCTTGTGGTTATGTGATCTCTACAAGTGAAACTGGATATCTTTTGAAGTATCTTCTTCAACAAGGAAAAACTAAAACTTTTGCAACCATGATAGGTCTTAAATTCATCATGGCTAGTTAAGCCCTAAGTATAGCCTTCCTACTACTTATACCGCATACTTGCATTGTTATGCTTTTATTTCGGGTGTCTTGCAAGTACAATCCAATGTACTCATATTGGTTTCTTCCTTGGCTATTGTCTGGTTCAGACTATGAGGACCTGCCTCAGGAAGATATCTACGGGGAGGAGTACTATGACGATCCCGCGAACTAGGCACGTCTCCCGATCAGCAACCTGTGGTGTTAAGGCGTTGACATGGGTTCTACTCATTGTGTTGGCTTCCGCTGAATAAGTTAGTTGTGTATGTGTGGTTGTCGCTTTCCCTGCGTGGCAGCTGTCTCAGACTTGGTCAGTAGACCATTTGTGTAAGCCTATGTTATTCATGTAATGGATGTGAACTCTGATGTACCTTCTCTAAATATGTTGCTCATGACTGTCAATCTGGGATCATGACTGTATGCATATTGGCGGTCTCAGACATCTAGTCTGGGGTCCCCACAGAGTTGGTATCAGAGCCATCCTGACCATTGGAGACCTTAGTGTCGTGGATGAGTAAAGACAGATGCCATGGTATGGCTTAAGGTTGGGGCCGATGGACGCTGTAGGTATCCGGGGAGGGATCGCACGTCGAGTAGACGCGCTCAGGAAACACTGCAAACACCAAGAACTACCCAGGTTCGGGGCCCACGTGTGGAGGTAACACCCCTACTACTACCTGTCTCTCTGTATGTATGATGTCCGAGTAGCCACAGTACAAACTTTTCTCTTAGCCGAGTAGCCACTCTCTGCTCTCTCTAGCTCTAACACTTGCTCGTGCAAATAAATGCTCTCTTGCGTAACGTCCCTCGCGCAGGAGGGGGTTGGGAACCTTATATACTGGTGCCCAGCTGAGTAAACAAAGAATAAAAGGTTCGATGATGGGAGGTCTCTATTGTGAAGCAGAGCACGCCTCCGGCTTCTCGCTGACGCGGGTGCGGGAAGTCGCCGTGCCGTTCGGCTGATGGGACCTGTCCACCCTGTCAATCTCACAGAGTAGGCCCCCCCCCGACATGTCCTGTCCCCTCTGTTAGTGACAAGACGTGACAGGCGCCTACTTCACTGTACCCACGCCGTTGCACGGATAACCATGTACTCCGTAAGTTGAACCGCACGCCTGTACAGCTGCGGGATACGCGTGATCTTGTCAGAACGGCTCCAATGACTTCTTGCCCGAGTAGGATTGCAGCCCATCTACTCGGACCACTTGATCGCTACTCGGACGTTTCCAAACTTGCTCATTATCTTCTCTTGGACTTCAATACTTATGACCGGATAGCAACTACCGGATATAGTGTACCCGGGTAGCCGCCTACCCGGCAAACAGTACCTTGAACTCTGTTTCACCACCTGTCTTACCCCTACTCGGGGGTAGCCCCCCGACATTAGTCCCCGAAGCTGGTAGAGTCCAGTGAACTTTTTCGTTGGGACCTGCCAGCTTAAACCAAATTGTCTCCTTGAAGCACTTTTTCCGAGTTGCTCCTCAACCCGGACCCATAATTCCTACTCGAACTTCTCCCACCATGTTTACTGGAGAGATCCCTTCAGAGCCGGGTAATGCATATTCAACACAGTGCGGCCGAGTAGGTTACCTTAGTGAAACTTTCGACGCGATCTCGCGCTGTCCAGATCAAATCCATCTTCTCGTGTCCACGTGGGGCACGTGTCACACGCGCAAGCCCCCGACGCCTCGATGCTAGTGCAGCAGCAGGCCACGCGCCTTTCGCTGCGCACGGGGCCCACAGCCCGTTAGGTCACCTCGAGCGAGCACTCGAAAGCCCACGACCCACGTCGTGGGATTAACTGTGCCCGTTACGCGCGCCAAATGCGCTAACGGTCAGTTAACCC
This sequence comes from Alopecurus myosuroides, assembly GCA_028641055.1. Classification (NCBI taxonomy): domain Eukaryota; kingdom Viridiplantae; phylum Streptophyta; class Magnoliopsida; order Poales; family Poaceae; genus Alopecurus; species Alopecurus myosuroides. Next base: position 236,796,062 of record CM054061.1, read on the forward strand.
ACGCCGCGTGATTCCCGGACACGATCAATCTCAGTAGTAACCGCAGCTCGCGGAGGTATAAATGCCCCTACGCCGCCCAAATTGCTCTTTCCCTTCGCATTTTCCCCCTTTCTGCTCCCTCTCTGCCCTCGCCTCCGCCGTCAAGCACAGCGTCGCCGCAACCGCAACGCACCGCCGCTCCACGCACCTAGAGCTAGACAGAGAGAGAGTCATATCTCGAGCGCCTCCGTCCTCGTCGTCGCCTTCGACTTCGACGAGAACCCATGACCTCACCGATAACCTCGCCGCCATGGATCTCGAGCACGCCGTCATGGACGAGCACGAGCACGAGGAGGAGATGGCGCCGGCCCGAGACGGCTGTGAGGGCTCGTACGTCACCGCTGCTGATTGCCAGTGGCCGGTGAACACCCGCCGAGTGCCCCCCGGCGTAATCTGTCGCCCTCCCGGCACCGAACTCGTCCCGGCACCCCAAGACGGTGAGTACGTCGTCTTCCTGTCGCACTTCAAACGCGTCCTAGGCCTTCCCATCTCCAAGTTCTTCTCTGATTTCCTCCGCTACTCTGGCCTGCAACCACAACATATTCCTCCCAATGCCATGGTGATGCTATCCACTCACGCCACCGTCTGCGAGGCCTTTCTGGGTGTCTACCCAACTGTCCAAACCTGGGCTCATTATTTCTACCTCCGCCAGCAGAGCGTCCCCAATCCAGGCAACCGCCTTGCTCCACGCGCGATGACCCAGACGGGTAGCGCAATGATGCTACAGCGTACCACCGGGCACCACCTGCGGGTTCTTGGTCTGGCGTGCGCAAGTGGCAGCGCGGTTTCCTGTATGTGAAGAATGTTTCTCCTGAGAAGGGAAAACCCGCTGAAGACCGGATAGGGCTCCCCAAGTTCGTGAATGCTTTGCCCACTGGACAGAACTGGGGATACCACCCGAAGAACATGGTGCCTGACGTAGTTCAGGTGGAGAAGCGCATGACGCAGCTCGCGAAGGAAGGGCTCCTGCAGGATGACCCAATCGCCTACTGGATCTCGCGTCGAGTGCTTCCGCTCAAGGAACGAGCACACAAGATGTGCTATATGTAAGGCCCTCGGGACTGTACTCGTACGACGATGTTCGAGCTCACCAAGGCAGAGGTGGCCATCTGGGCCAAATCCATCATGAAGACCACGCTGACCGACAACCGGGCTTACGGCTTTGTGCCGTACATCCGCACTAAACAGATTACCCAGGTTAGTCTTCTTCTCTGCACACTCACTACTTGTGCTTGATACCGAATAGAACTCCTCTTAGTTTTATATGCTTTGTGTTTGCATGCTATGCCGGGTAGAACCACTTAGCTTGATATGCTTTATGTTTGCATGCTTGTTCCGAGTAGAATCACTTAGCTTGATATGCTTTATGTTTGCATGCTTGTTCCGAGTAGAACCACTTAGCTTGATATGCTTTAAGTTTGCATGCTTTTTCCGAGTAGAACCACTTATCCGAAACTCAACTCATTGTGCTCTATGTTTGCATTAACAGCACATCAATCGTCAGAGGGACGAGGACAAATCCATCTTCGAGGCTAACTGGGAAGCCGATAGGACCGAAGATGATGAAACCGCATATATACGACATCCAGGACACCTTGTGCATCCCGCGTGCCGGTCAAGATGGTAAGTCCCGAGTCACGGGTTCTATCTGGGACTGGTCTGAGGATGACGAAGGTGACCGAGTTCACCTCCCTACTTGCTTGTACTGTTCATAACTTCCTCTTTTCTATTCTGAGTTTTTCCTTCTTTCTGCTGCAGAGGAACCTGAGTTGGATGAGATGGAGGAACCCGTGGAGGTGGTTCCGATATCTGTTGTTGCTCCCACTACCCGGAAGAGGACTGGCAGCAGTGCACAGGATCCCCCTCCTAAGAGGGCTAGGAAGAAGGCGGCAGTCAAAGCCACCGCCTCCCGCAAGAGACGCGTCCCTACCATGGACGGGTAAGTACTTTCCGAGTAAACACTTGATTCATTGCCGCCTTCTTTCCTTGTTCCCTTCTCTGCTGCTGCTTTCAACTTCGCTCTTCCTTTGCACCTTTCTTTTCAGTGAGGCTCTTGACGCGGATGCCACCGCTGCACCAGCTCCCAAGAAGAGGAAAAATCCACCACGAAACCTCGTGGAGCTCTCCGATGACGAGGAGGAACAGGTGCCAGAGGACAGGACGCCTGCGCCCTCCCCTCCCCGAGAAGATCAAGATCTCGGCGCCGAGAACACTGGCGCTGGGAATGAAACTGAACACGCCTCCGAGCAGCTGCAACCTTATGTGCAGCCAGCTGCTCAAGATATCGACAACACCGCAAGGCCGCCAACTCCTCCAGCTGCATCAGCTAAGGAGGATATCGAGCACGCTGCCAAGCAGAAGCAGGACACCACAGCCATGGAGCAGCCAGATGCTGCCACCGAGCAGCAGCCAGAGAACAACGCTGCCGAGCAGCCCAGCCCCGCTGCCGAGCAGCGGGTAGAAGACCATGTTGCCGCCGCTGCCGAGCAGCGCACAGAGGACCCCGTGGAGGAGCCCTCACGCGAGTACGCGATGCAGCCGGATGCCGCTGCTGTCAATCAACCACAAGCACCTCCAACTCGCCAAGCACCTTCACCTGTCAAACAGGTCCCACCTCCTTCTCAGCAAGCCTCTCCGCCAGCTCGCCAACCAGTTGCACCTTCTCCGCGAGTACCTCTGCCCACCACCAGGAAATCTGCCAAGACAGCTGCCGAGCCAACCCGGCAACAGCCAAAGCGCGGCGTCGCGCAAGCTGGGCAGGCGCTGCTACCCTTCAAGCCACAAGACAAACAGACAGCGCAGCAGTCCCAGAACACCAAGCTGGTGGCCAGCCAGAAGAAGAAGCCGCTCAACCCGAACGTCAGCTTGGTTCCAACAACTGCCACCTTTGGCCTCACAAAGGAGCAGGGTGCCGGCTCTGGTGCCAGCGAGAATGATGCTGACTCCAGGCTTCCTGACTACTGGAGAGAGCTGCAAGAGCGCCACCAGATTCACATGACCCATGAAGAGGAGCGGCTAGCCGCTCTCAAAGAACGCAAGGCCCTGAATCACTCCAAGTCCAAGGGAAAGAAGGACTCCTTGATTATCAAGGAAATTTCTTCCCGCGGCGAGGATGATGAGGAGCTTCCCGAAGCAGGCATCATGGCCATCTTGGACGGGGTTGGCCACATCGAAAAGGTCTGGGACAGCAAGGTGTTCGGCAACGCTGCCTGGGACGGTACCGAGTTGGGCAGACTTGATCACTACCGGACAGACTGGAACAAAGCCGACATCGGCCCTGTTGGCATGGCGGTAGCTAGTCCTTGCAGCACTCTAGCCAGCAAGCTATTCGTCTTGCGCAAGTCCATTGAGGAGATCGAGCAAAGCTATGTGGTAAGTATTTTTTCTTTCTCTGAATCTTCCGAGTTGCCAGTTTCCTTTTTCTCCTTTTCTTAGCCATTACCCCATTCCTCGAGATTCGGGCTGAGTAAGTGAAAAATCAACCGAGTTGACATCTACTCGGGCCAAATCATCCAAAACTTCCAAAACTCATACTCCTTCCTTCTTCCCTGCAGGATAGCGTCTAGGACAGGACAAAGGTCTTCCGCCAGCTTCTCTGGAATCACCGCCAAGTCTGAGAGCAAGGCTCTGGAAGCTGACAAGAGCGACCGGGATGCCTTGGAGAAGAATGCCCTGGACCGCACTCTCAAGCTCTCTGAAATTGAGGGTAAGCTTTTAGCATCTCGGTTTGTGAGTTTTGTACTTACGCTCATTTTTTGCTTTTTCCTCAACTGTTGTCTTCTCTGCAGGCGAACTCAAGGCCCTGGTGGAGAGACACCAGGATTGCGAGGTTTTCGCTGCCTCAGCGCAGAGTAAAATCTCTTCTTTGGAAGGTGAGTACTTTTCTTTCTTCTCTGTATTTGCCCTTTTCCATTTGGCTACTCTACTAATCAGTGTTGTGCTACCCGCAGAAGAATATAAGAACTTCCGGGAACAGCACCTGCAGTGCCTTACTCCTGCTGAGGCACACCAGCAAGTGCAGGCCCGAGAGGTCGAGATAGAGAAGGAGCGCGCGGCCGATATGCCGGATTTTGAGAAACTCCAGGTTGATCTTGCAGATGCCCTTCAAACTGCCATCAACCATGTCCGCGAGAAGCAAGAGATCGAGAAAATAGCTGCCGCCCAGAAGCGGGCACTCGAGATGGAAATCCAAATGCTGAAGGGACGGAACCAGGCTCTCGAGGCTCAACTCAGCGACTCGTGCCGCCTCCAGGACAAGCAAATCCAAGACGCAGAGTACTGGAGAATCAAGCTGGGAGCTCTAGTGGTAGAGATGGAATGTGAGTTGCCGCTACTCTTTACTCTGCTTGACTTTCTTCTTCTCTGCCTTCTTCTACCCGGTTTTTCCTCTTCTCGGTCACTCTTTCTGATCCAACTCTGCACCTCCTGATTCAGATATCTTCCCGGAACTCCGTTCCGCTGGTGAAACTGTCGTGGATAAGGCAAGGCAGGCCAGGGCCGCATCTGGTCTGAGTGTTGACAGTACCTCCAGCATCAACGACCATCTCGTCAACCTTAAGACCCAAATACGCTCCCTCAAGGGCTTGGGCACCTCCATGTTGTCTACTGGAATCAAACTGCACAAGCTGTTCTAGCCCGAGAAGGATGTTCCGGGGACCTTTCGCGACATCGCCACCAACCTGGATCAGGTCAAGGTGGAGTTGAAGAAGTGGCGTGCTTCCGCAGCTCGGGCAGGCGCTGACGAGCTCCTTCACTTCATTCTGTCCTGGTACGAGAACCTAGATCTCGACAGGATTGGCACTCGCCGCAATGGATCCAAGTGGACTACACGCCCCGCGTGCGTCTCCCGCCGGAAGGAAGTGGCCTATGAGCTTGCCTCCTATGCTGACACCAGCTTGTACATTGACGGCCCCACTGAGCCGGATACGGATGTTGAGGGCGAAGAGGATGAGGGCGAGGCCGAGTTCGAGGATGATGGCGACGAAGACCAAGGCCAGGATGCCGAAGAAGAGGAGCAGGAGGGGTCTGACCAGGAAGAGGCCGAAAGAATGGAGACCGAGTAGCGCAGCGCCGCAGAGGACTCCGGGTTGGGAGCCAACCCGAAGACTGAGCAGTCGCAACCCACCGCGCCGGAGGCAAGCTCATAGGCCACTTCCGAGTTGGGCGTAATTGGGGCTGCGACCTCAGAGCTTTACCCTCTGCCCAGCACTGCGGCCACTCAAGTATCCAACTCCGCCTCAGAGCCAACCTCCACTACTGCAACTCCTTCTGTAGCCGAGCCAACCTCTACAACCTCCGAGCTGGAAACGCCTGCCAACACCAACACGGATACTGCCTCCACTGCTGTTTAACTCCTGCACATTTTATCTCTAAACAATCTCATCAGATCCCCGGGATGTCGGGTGCATATGTATCGAACAAGTTTATGCTTTAACTCCTTTGCTACTCAATTTTATTTAGTTAACAGTTTAGCAACTCTGGCTCAATGCCGGGTTGCGTTTCAATGCAAGTCCCCGAGTTGCATTTTTCATTCACTCGTTCTCTTTGTCTTTGCTCTTACCTGCCACTTGTGGCTTTTTGGTAGTCGAGTCACAAGATTTCAAAGTTCGAGTTTCAGATACTTAGCCACTTAGAAAACTGCATGGTAACGCTGCCCACCACTTAACCGAAAAGAGACACAGAAAAGTAAAGAACACCCTACTCGGTTGCTACACTTCTCTTTTCCTTAGCAATTTTTCATGTGCTCAATGACCTTTGGCTTGATCTCTTGCTTGCCATGAAGCCGGGTTGCGGACAGCAGCAGAGTCGAAGAGTTGGCTTGTGGGTTTAAACACACTACTAGATATGCGCATGAAATCCTAAGTAGACCAACCGAGTAGACAAAGGAAATAAAGTAAACAACACAAGGCTAGGTTTTTGCACAGGCAGTCCCCGAGTTTGAATTCGGAGTGCCGACTAGAATTTTAACTCGGTTGAGGAGATACATACAACTTTTGCTCATGAATGAAAACGGCGGAGTAGAGCTACATTCCATGGGCGCTTGGATTCCTCTCCAGCTTTATCCGGCCTATTCTTCTGGGGTGCCTGTGCGTCAACTAGGTAGTAGGCATCATTGTGTAGAGCCTTGCTCACAATGAAGGGCCCTTCCCATGGAGGGGATAGCTTGTGCATCCCGGCCGTGCACTGCACGTGCCTAAGGACCATGTCTCCTTCTCGGAAAACCCTTGGGTTTACTTTCCGGCTGTGATAACGCCTCAGGTTTTGCTGATAAATGGCTAAACGTGACAGAGTTAACTCTCTTGCTTCTTCTAGAAGGTCAACGTCATTTTCTCGAGCTTCTCTCGCCTCCGCCTCAGTGTAGAGGGTTACTCGGGGCGAGTCATGCTCTAGGTCAGTGGGCAACACGGCCTCATCTCCATATACCAGGAAGAATGGTGTGTATCCGGTTGATCGGTTAGGGGTAGTCCTTAGACTCCACAACACCGCCGGCAACTCGTCCAGCCAACAACCAGGGGTTCGCTGTAATGGCTCAATCAGCCTTGGCTTTATCCCGGATAGGACCATGCCATTTTCTCTTTCAACTTGCCCATTGGAGGCCGGATGCACAACAGATGCAACATCTAGTCGGATCCGCTTCTCTCTGCAGAATCTTGCGAATCCACCCTCAGAAAAGTTCATGCCATTATCAGTGATGATGCTGTGCGGGTAGTCGTATCTCAGAATGACATCCTTTAGGAAACTCATGGCTATGACTCCATCACACTTCCGTATAGGCTTGGCCTCAATCCACTTGGTGAATTTATCAACCAAGACCAAGATGTGAGTCATGTTGCCTCTAGCTGGCTTGAAAGGACCCACCATATCCAAACACCAGACAGAAAACAGCCAAGTAATGGGAATGGTATTCAACTCAGATGCTGGCATATGAATATTGCTTGCAAACCTCTGGCATCCGTCGCACTTTCTCACTATGTCTTCAGCTTGCCGCAAAGCAGTGAGCCAAAAGAAACCATGCCGGAAAGCCTTGTTGACCAGAGCCCGAGAAGAGGCGTGATGCCCGCATTCTCCCTGGTGTATCTCTAGAAGAATTTCTTCTCCTTCCTCTGGCTCTACACAGCGTTGCAGCACGCCGGTAGGACTCCTTCTGTGCAGCACCTTGTTGATGATGGTATAGCCCTTGGATCTTCTCTGTATTTGCCCAGCTGTGACCTCATCACTCGTCAATGTGCCATCCGTTAGAAAGGATAATATGGGCATAGCCCAACTCGGTGTCTCCCGGGTGGGAAACACTGGTTCGTCCACTTCCATTGGATCAGCTACCCAGACCTCTTCTGAGCTGGGGGCGAGTCCCCGAGTCCCCGAGCACTGAGAAATGATTCCCTCAATGAATGCGATAGTCCCCGAGTTGAATGGAGCAGTCCCCGGGTTGCAGGTGTCAGTCCCCGGGTTGGAGACGACAGGCCCCGGGTTCTCTTTTGCAGACTCCCAGTCAATCTCCATGGGAACAGCTTCCGCTCCTGGCAGAGATGGAACGAAGATGGACTTCGAGTTGGGGGATGGCTTGATGGATGGTTTTCCCAGATGCTCCAAGGCAATCCCAGCCGGGATAAACTGCCGAGAAGACCCCAACTTGGACAGCTCATCAGCTGCATCATTCTCAGCTCGGTGTATGTGATGGAATTCACACCCTTCAAAGAATCCAGTCATGGTTTGCACCAGAAACCGGTAGGACGCCATGTTGGCATCCAAAGCATCCCAATTGCGGGATACTTGCTGCACCACCAAATCCGAGTCGCCATAACAGAAAATGCGCTGAACTCCGATCTCCTTGGCTACCCTCAGGCCGTGTACCAATGCCTCATACTCGGCCACATTGTTGGATGCCTTGAAATGGATCTGCGGCACATATTTGAGTTGATCTCGCTTAGGTGACATAAGCACTACGCCCGCACCAAGGCCTTCCTTCACTTCGGAGCCATCAAAATGCATCTTCCAGTAGTTGGTTTCTTGCAATGGAGGATCATACTGCATCTCGGCCCAATCCACCAAGAAACCTGCCAGAGTTTGTGACTTGATCGCTTCTCTTCTCGCATACAGAGGGGTGTACGCGGCTAGCTCAATTGCCCACTTGACTACTCGGTCGCTTGCTTCCTTGTTGCCCATGGTCTCCGAGATGGGAGCAGTACTCACCACTGTGATGGGATGCTCTTGGAAATAATGCTTGAGCTTCTTGGCACCCAGGTACACGCCGTATGTCATCTTCTGGTAGTGCGGGTAGTTTTGCTTGGAGCTGGATAGCACCTCGCTGAGATAATACACTGGCCGCTGCACCTTTTTGCCTTCCTCTTCTCTTTCCACCACGATCACCACGCTGACTACCCGGTTGGTTGCAGCAATGTACAGCAACATTGGTTCTCTGGGTAGCGGGCTTGCCAGGATGGGAGCGCTACCCAGCATGGTCTTGAGTTCTCTCAAGGCCACATCATCTTGTGATGTCCATACAAACTTATCACTTTTTGTCATGAGTTGGTAGAGAGGCAAGGCCTTCTCACCCATTCTTCCCAGGAAGCGACTAAGAGAAGCCAAGCACCCGGTAAATTTCTGCACATCCTTCAGTGATCTCGGCAAAGACATGCTCTCTATAGCTTTTATCTTTGAAGGATTGGCCTCAATGCCCCGGCTGGATACCAAGAAACCTAGTAACTTGCCAGCCGGAACGCCAAAGGTGCATTTAATCGGATTCAATTTCATCCTGTACTTGCGCAGGCTAGCAAATGTTTCCTCAATATCACTAAGCAGAGTATGTGTTTCTTTCGTTTTGATGACAATGTCATCTACGTACACCTGCAGATTTTTGCCAATTTGATCATGCAAGCATTTCTGCATGCATCTCTGATAGGTAGCCCCAGCATTCTGCAACCCAAAGCACATGACACGATAGCAATAAGCCCCGTACGGGGTAATGAAAGCAATGTTTATATGATCAGCCGGATTAAGAGGTATCTGGTGAAGACCAGAGTATGCATCAATGAAAGACAAAAATTCACACCCGGCAGTGGAATCGATCACCTGATCTATGCGGGGTAGCGGGAATGGGTCCTTGGGGCAGGCCTTGTTCAGGTCGGTGTAGTCCATGCACATGCGCCATGCAGTATCGGCCTTGGGGTCCTCCTTCTTCTTCTCAACCATAACCGGGTTGGCCAGCCAATCCGTATACAGTACCTCCATGATGAATCCGCTTATCAGCAACTTGGTGATCCGATCACCGATAGCTTTCCTCCTCTCATCACCAAAGCAGTGCATTGCCTACTTAACTCGCTTGGCGTCAGGACGCACATGTAGCGAGTGCTCAACCAACTCCCTCGGGACACCCGGCAGATCCTCATTGGACCATGCAAAGACATCCCGATTCTCACGGAGGAAGTGGATGAGCTCGCTTTCCTATTTCACGCCCAACACGGCGTCAATGATGGCAACACGGTCTGGGAACTCAGGGTCCACCTGCACCTTCTTGGTTTCCTGGGAGGCCTAGAAAGCTTCTCCATACTGAGTACCAGGCATGCCAGGCATGCCGTCTTGCGCTGCTTGGGCCATAGCAACCACCTCGTGTATCTTCTTCTTCTCAGCAGCGATGACCATGGACTCTGCCAGCAGAGAACCAGCAGACGCGCACTCCAAGGAGCGCTTGTAATCACCCGAGATGGTGATGACACCATTGGGACCAGGTAGCTTCATCTTCAGGTAGGCTGCATGGGTTGAGGCCATGAACTTGGTGAGCGCAGGCCTACCGAGTAGAGCATGGTAGGAGCTCTGAAGATCAACCACTTCGAACTGCAGGCACTCGGTGCGGCAGTTCTCCCTGGTACCGAATAGCACATCTATCCAGATGCGGCCGATCGGAGCGCAAGACAATCCCCGCACAATGCCATGGAAAGTGGTCCTGCTGGGTAGCAGCATGTTCTCGGCAAGGCCGAGCTTCTCCAGGGTATCTCGGTACATAATGTTGATGCTGCTGCTGTTGTCAATCAGCACTTTGCTGAACTTGAAGTTCTTCTTGGTCCCCAGAAAGGTGGGATCCACCACCAGTGCATATGTACCCGGATTGGGCATCACCTTGGGATGATCAGCCCTGGAACAGGTAATCTCTTGCTCGCACCAGTGCAAGTAGTGAGGCACAGCTGGGATCACTGCATTTACCTCCATTGCACGCCTATGCAGCGACTGCTTGTCATCTGGCTCGGTGGTGAATACCATGTAGCTCTCATGGTGCTCCTGGTACTGGTTGCGGTCTCCACCACTATTGTTGCCGTTGTTGTTGTTGTTGTTGCGGGTGTAGTAGTTATGGTTGCGGTCATTGAGGTTGTCGTAGTTGTAGTTGCGGTTGGCTCCCTGAGCCACTTGGTTCACATTCTCCCTTCTCGGATTCACTGCTGGCCTAGGAGCAGCTGCCCGAATAGGCTGCACATTGGCATTCGCAGGTGGCAGAGGAGGAGGAGGGGGCAGCTGAGCAAAACCTTCAGTCTTGATGCGGTCCCACCAGCTGCATTGCCGGGTAGTGTGGTTGGCTGGCCTACTCGGATGCCGAGTATGGAAGCTGCATGGCCCGTCCTTCATGTTCTCAAAGATAAATCTCTGATCATCTCCTACGTCCGGGTTGCCGCTACCTTGCTGGGGAGCATTGTATGGCTTCTTGATGCCTCCTGATTCTGGATCTGCCCGTACTGGGCTCCAGCAGTTTTTTGCGTTTGGCTACTCCCAGCAGCCGCAGTGTCTTGGTTCACAACATTCACTTGCTTAGACCCATACCGAGTATCGGGCCGGTCCTCTCTACGCTTGTTGCGGAAGTCCTGGCGTCTGCTGCCATCATGTTGTTTCCTTCTTGGCTCGAAAGCATCGAGCAGAGGCTGAGTAGGGTCTCCGAGTGCATACATATCAGCTATCTTGATCGTCTCGGCGAGCGTACTCGGCATCTCTCTCTGCAGCTTTTGCCACAACATGCTGCCATGCCTGCAGCCCCGAGCAAACCAGGCGATCGCCTGTGACTCGTTCACACCCTCGCAGGTGTTCCTCAATGTACTCCACCGAGTAAGGTACTCTCGGTCAGTTTCCTCTTCTCGCTGCTTGCAAGCTGAAAGCTGCTGCGGCCTATTCGGCCTCTTGTACGTGCTGGTGAAGTTGCTGATGAAGGCTTCCGAGAAGTCAAGCCAGCAGTTGATATTGTCCTTGGGCAAGTTGTTCAACCAGATCCGGGCAGGGCCCTCCAGCATCTGGGGAACGTATCTCACGGCTCATCTTCGGTTGCCGCTTGCAATATGCACAGCGGTAACATAGTCATTCAGCCAGTCTTCTGGCTTGGTGCTCCCGTCATATGACTTGGTCTCTCTAGCCAGCTGGAACTTGTTCACGGAAGGCTCTCCCATGATGCGGTGGCCAAAACAACTTGGGCCGGGTGGCCCCCTCTTCTCAATCTGCTCGGACCGGTGAATCCGGTCCAACTTGTATCTTGCATCACTGGGCTCCAGCATCCGGTCACCCAAACGATCCGTGACATCCCTTGGATCTGCGTACCCGGCCATCTCCATTGCCGAGTACCCATCATCATAGCGGTCTTGCGGCACGGGACCAGGTTGAGCAACCGGGTTGGCCACTGCCACAGCCGCTGGCGGCTGCACCCTCTGCTGAGCCGGGTTGGCAGCATGATGCCGAGATGGTCCCGTGCGGTTTCCTCCTTGCCCCTTGCTATGAGCTTTAGTGTCTTGATAGTCTGCTCCTCCAGAGTTGTGTTTCTGACCGGGCTGCCGTGCTACAGCGGGCTGTTTTCCGGCGACAGTCGGGTCGTACACCTGCATCTGTTTGTTCTTTCCAGAGTTCACACTCTGGTCCCTCTCATTGCAAGGAATCGGCGATGAGGCCTGATCCATAGATCTGACCGCATGCGAGTGGACAACCTGAGAAGCACCAGCTCCCGGATTGGCTTTCCGGAACTCCTCCTTCTGCCTGCCAGCTTCTAGCACTAGCTCATTAAGCCTATCCTGTTGCCTAGCGCGCGCGTCAACAGTGAGATGCGGCAACTCAGAAAGCAACTGCCTCTGCATCCCTAAGAGTTTTGGCAGGGGAGCTATATTTCGGCCTAGTAGCAGTGTTCAAACTAGCAGATTGGCTAGCAGCCCTACCATCTCTGGCTAACTCAGCGCCCAAGTTGCGACGGATAGTACCTAGCTTGCTAGGCAGCCTAGAAATGGGAGTAAAGCCATGCGCTCTATTGTACTCATTTTGGTCTAGGTTAAGCTCAAGCCTAACCTTCTCCAGCTCCAGGGCCTCCGCGTGCAGCGCTTGACGCTGCTGCTCGAGTTGCGCCTTCAACGCCATGAGCTCGGTGTCGGTGGGAGGCGGCATGCCCAGCTGCTCGGTGGTGCCAATGCGAGCAGCCGGTATAGCCGTTGACGTGGAAGGAGCCACGTAGCCCGGAATGTTCCGGGGCATGTCGTAGGGCTTGTGGACCCTCACAGGAGCCGGCTCCTCGATGACCTCGCCCGCAGCGGCCGCGCCTTTCCCGGCACCGATAGCCGGGCCCGTCATCATCACCTCCACGCTGTTCGCAGAGCAGCCCGTAGGCTTCCCGCGAGCAGCGAGTACAGCAGGAGGACCATCCGCGACGAGCACCTCCTCCGGGAACTCGCGGATGACGGTGGTGGCGACATCGACCAGATGTGCGCCGAAGGATAGGACCGAGCCGCCTGCAGGCACGGGCCTGTCGCCGAAATCTTCGGCGCTGTCGGTGAAGAAGTCGAAAGAGCCGAATCTGTGGACAAGGCCACAGACCACGCGCTCTCCCGATGCAGAAACGGGTCCCGTCCGAATAAGAACCCCAGCCAGCGCTGCTGCTGGCCCCACGGTGGGCGCCAACTGTCGTGATTGAGTAAAGACAGATGCCATGGGATGGCTTAAGGTTGGGGCTGATGGACGCTGTAGGTATCCGGGGTGGGATCGCACGTCGAGTAGACGCGCTCAGGAAACACTGCAAACACCAAGAACTACCCAGGTTCGGGGCCCTCGTGTGGAGGTAACACCCCTACTCCTGCCTATCTCTCTGTATGTATGATGTCCGAGTAGCCACAGTACAAAGTTGTCTCTCAGCCGAGTAGCCACTCTCTGCTCTCTCTAGCTCTAACACTTGCTCGTGCAAATAAATGCTCTCTTGCGTAACGTCCCTCGCGCGGGAGGGGGTTGGGCACCTTATATACTGGTGCCCAACCGAGTAAACAAAGAATAAAAGGTACGATGATGGGACATCTCTACTGTGAAGCAGAGCACGTCTCCTGCTTCTCGCTGACGCGGGTGCGGGAAGTCGCCGCGCCGTTCGGCTGATGGGACCTATCCACCCTGTCAGTCTCACAGAGTAGGCCCCCCGACACGTCCTGTCCCCTCTGTCAGTGACAAGACGTGACAGGCGCCTACTTCACTGTACCCACGCCGTTGCGCGGATAACCATGTACTCCGTAAGTTGAACCGCACGCCTGTACGGGTGCGGGATACGCGTGATCTTGTCAGAACGGCTCCATTGACTTCTTTCCCGAGTAGGATTGCATCCCATCTACTCGGACCACTTGATCGCTACTCGGACGTTTCCAAACTTGCTCATTATCTTCTCTTGGACTTCAATAATTATGACCGGATAGCAACCACCGGATAGAGGGTACCCGGGTAGCCGCCTACCCGGCAAACAGTACCTTGAACTCTGTTTCACCACCTGTCTTACCCCTACTCGGGGGTAGCCCCCCGACACTTAGTTAGCATGGACGTTAGCTCGTACTCCCACATCTATCTAAGTAATAAATATAAAGGTCTTAAATATGACTATGTACCAAAACTATGTCTAGTACCCCATCTCCTCTGGTGTTCCAAATGGTTACTTACCTTAAGTTTCCTTTTTCCATAAACCTAAAATTTTGCACACTAGTCATTAACTTAATCTACTTAAAATTTGTGTAGATGGACGTTGTTTTCACCGAGTCTCTGCAGTTGGGACTTGCTTGAGATATTGCGTTCCGTTTCGAGGGGGAGATCGTGGACATAACCAAGATAGTTGGACGTCCACTACCCGAGCTTAGAGGAGGGGAGATTGACGGTTCTATTGGAGAGTTATCTTGGCTGGTAGAGCGCACCCTCCGCTCGCCTCTGACTACACCGTCTGCCCATGTGCACGTCTTCCACGCGATTGACCGCTCGTGGAAAGACGCGGTTGTTCGTGTGATTGAGATGGCTGTCGCACGCCGGGTTCAGACATACGAGACCAGCTTTGTCGGGACTCCATTTCAGCGGCACGGGAGGCGCGACAACAAGGTACATCCACTTCCTTGTTTGTGTCCTCGTGACGTTGTGAGCTCGCACATGGAGGACCTGGAGTACTACCTGCACTACACTCAGAACAACTTGGATGTTCTAAGGATCGCCCACGCCGATATCGTCGCCAAGAAGAGGGCCTTGGAGGGACAGTTGCGGACCACCCGTTTGGCCCGTACTCGCCTCTTCAAGAAGTCCGAGTCGCTCGAGAATGCCAACACCATACTTCGTGGCCAGCTGAAGACCGCTAGAGAGGACCTTGCCACAAGGGATTCGACCATTGAGGACTTGGAGGAGGAGATTGCCGAGATCCATAAGGAGAATGAGGATCTTCTTCCTGACGATGATATCCCTTCATATGGCATGGACATGAGTGATCAAAGCGATCAGGAGGACGAAGATCACGCCAGAGATGAGGAGGACCCGGAGGAGATCCTTTTCGATGGCAATGATGGAGACGACTAGGCCGTAGGCCGTGTTTCTAGCTTGTGTTGTGTAGCACTTAGTAGTAGTCTAGCGACGATGACCCCTCTAATCGCTGCTTTTGTAGTGTGGTTCGTCTGAAACCACTTGTTTGTTTAGTTGATGTTGTATGATGTGGCTTGTATACTTGAACTCGCTTGTTTTTATGTTGATTGTGTTTGTGTTGTGGCTTCTCTTAATAATTTACCGCGCATGTCTTAAATTCCAGCTTTTCGTTTTCCTTAAATCTGTTGGTCTTGGAATGTCAAACATCCTTTTGTCTCTGTCTCATATCTTTCTTTATCCAGCATGGCGCGTGATCCTCCACCACCACCCGAGCCAACTGTGGCTCAAGTCCTGGCTCTTTTCAAGGAAGATCGTGAGGCCTTTTGTGCCGAGCGCAATGCAACTCTTGAGACTCTCGCTCATCTAGCATCCCTTGGAACCAACAATGGTAGTGGTGTCCGCTCCAAGCTGAAGGAGTTTCAGAACACCAACCCTCCTATCTTCTCAAGGATTGTGGAACCCCTGGATGCAGATGATTGGCTCCGCACCATTTCAAACAACTTGGAAGTTGTGGCTGTCGAGGATAAAGACAAAGTCATGTATGCTTCACATTTTCTCACTGGACCGGCAAGAACATGGTGGGAAACCACCCGTGCTACGGTGGCGGCTGGTCATGTCACTATCTGAGAGGAGTTCGTTGCCAAGTTCCACAAGTATCACATCCCCTCTGGTGTGATGGGCATCATGCGAGATAAATTTCTGAAGCTCAGGCAATGCGACTGTGTCCAAATACTGGGAGGAGTTTACTACCCTGGCTCGGTATGATCCCAATGATGTGGACACTGAAGAGAACAAGAAGAAGAGGTTTCTCAATGGACTGCATGACGAATTGCAGTGCACTCTCGTGGTGATACCATTTCAAGACCTGGAGTCGCTTGCCAACGCTGCCATTCTAATGGAGCACAAGCGCCAGTCTGCTTATGATAACCTCAAGAGGAAGATGATGCACCAGGGAGGACCTAGTGTTCCTAGGGCTCGCAGCGCTCCACCTACGAGGCCACCATTTAATAGGACACCTGGTTATGCTCCTTGTCCCAACTTTCCATTTGCTCCGAAGCCTCAGAATCCTGGAAGTGCTTCTTATGCACCACACCCTGGAGGAGGAAATACTGGGAATACCTTCACTCGTGGTGCTCCTACTGCGCCAAAACCATCGAGAACCTGTTTCTCATGTGGCAAAGGAGGGCATTTCTCTCGTGAGTGTCCCAGCAAGAATCCTGCTCCTGCTCGCTCCAATGCTGCCAAGATGACACATGGACCATCTCAGAAGAAGCATGGGAATGTTGTGAAGGGACATCTCAATAGCATCACTGCTAAAGAAGCTCAGGAGGCACCAGATATGGTGATTGGTATGTTTCCTGTCAACGCCGTACCAGTCCCTGTTATGTTTTATTCTAGTGCATCACATTCATTTGTCACTAAGCCTTATGTTAAGAAGAATTGTTTGAAAGCCAGTCATATGACCAATACCATGCTAGTACAAATACCAGGAGAAACAACCAAAGCCACCCACACTTGCAATAATGTGCCTACTAAAATCAACGGGGAAAACATTTCATGTTGACCTGGTAGTACTAGGCGCTCAAGGGATAGAGGTTGTACTTGGTATGAACTGGATGACTAAGTACAAGGGTGTCATTGATTGCACCACATAAACCATATCCTTGACCGGTAGTGATGGACAAGAGGTTAAGTACAAGGCGACCAAGCCTACCTCTAAAGTTCATTGCCATAAAAGTGTATCCAACCCCTCACTTGAGAAAATTCGTGTGGTTTGTGAGTAACCGGATGTCTTTCCAGAAGAACTACCCGGTATGCCCCCTGATAGGGATATCGAGTTCATAATTGAGTTAGTTCCTAGAACTGGACCAATAGCTCAGATACCTTACTGGATGAACCCGGAGGAATTAGAGGATTTGAATAAGCAACCAGATGGTATGCTTAAAAAGGATTGATTTGCCCAAGCGCTTCACCTTGGGGATCTCCTGCTATCTTTGTGGACAAACGGGATGGTACCACGTGTCTATGTATGGATTACCGAAAGTTGAATGATGTTACCATCAAGAACAAATACCCATTTCCCAAGCTTGAAGATCTCTTTGATCAGATGAATGGAGCACGTGTATTCTCCAAGATCGATCTGCGCACTGGTTACCATCAACTGAAGGTGCGGGAATCGGATATTCCGAAGACTGCTTTCACCACTCGTTACGGATTATATGAATACTACATAATGTCCTTTGGCTTGACCAATGCTCTAGCCTATTTCATGAATCTCATGAATAAGGTATTCATGGATTATTTGGACAAATTTGTCGTGGTGTTCATCGACGATATTCTTATCTACTCCAAGAACGAAGCAGAACACGAAGAACAACTAAGGATGGTACTCGGAACACTTCGTAAGCATCAGTTGTATGCTAAGTTCAGCAATTGCCAATTTTGGCTTAGAGAAGTGGGTTTTCTTGGACATGTGGTATCTGAAGGTGGAATCTCTGTTGACCCAGCTCTAATTCAGTCCATAATGAAGCATAATGCTCCAACCAACCGAACTGAAGTAAGATCATTTCTTGGCTTGGCTGGGTATTACCGCAAATTTGTTCAAGGATTCTCTAGCATCGCTAGACCACTCACTCAATTGCTCCAGAAAGACAAGAAGTTTGAGTAGATTGACAAATGTGAAAAAAGTTTCCAAGAGTTGAACAGAAGTTTGGTGTCTGCTCCTGTTCTCACTATCCCGGACGTCACAAAAAGTTTTGATGTGTATTGTGATGCCTCAAAACTTGGACTCGGCAGTGTTCTCATGCAAGATGGGAAGTTTATCTCTTATATCTCTCGTCATCTGAAACCTCATGAGTAGAATTATCCAACCCATGAACTTGAGCTTGCGGCTGTTGTTCATGCTCTCAAAGCATGGCGACACTTCCTTATGGGAAATCGGTGTGAGATTTACACTGACCACAAGATCCTGAAGTATATCTTCTCTCAGCGTGAGCTCAATATGAGGCAACGCAGGTGGATTGAACTCATCAAAGATTATGATATGAGTATCCCCTATCACCCTGGAAAGGCGAATGTTGTCGCTGATGCACTCAGCCGAGAACCCGCCTCTTTGAATGCTATGATTAAGATTAGGCAACCTGAGTTGTGGAAAGAGCTTGATCAACGGGGTATTTAAGTAGTCAGCTATGGCATGCTGAACACAACTGAAATCAAACCTACTCTTGTTAATCAAGTAAAACAATCTCAGAAAGGCCAGAAAAGTATTGAAGGAATCAAGAACCGAATGAAGAAGGAACTAGTGCCAGGTTTCTCTGTTGATTCCAAGGGAATACTCTGGTATAAGGGCCGCATTTGTGTTCCTTCCAAGTTAGAGATAAAGCAGATTATTCTAGCCAAAGTTCATGACACTCCTTATTCAATTCACCCCGGAGGAACCAAGATGTATTAGGACCTTAAAGAGAAATTTTGGTGGCATGGTATTGTCGTGGGATAATCACGGCAGACGTTACCGGGGGTAACTGATCTTGGGGCAAGACGACACAGGTGTTTGGGAGAGGGTTTAGCTCAGAGGAAAACATGGTGCGATTCAATCTGGTAGCCGGCAATCAAAGTCGCCGAGTCTCCGATCTCGATATAACAACTCAACTCTAGGATTACACTAGATGCTCGATACCAAGCGCTATATCTAGGGTTCTTAGATCTCTGTCTAAAGCTAGACCTGGGGGTCGGTTTATAAAGCACCCGTACCCCCTGGCTTATTCCCCAAGGCGCACCCTGGATCCTACCCGGACACGGCGCACAAACCCTAGCTTTCCTTTACAATAACCCACAATCCGGGTTGCTGGGCCTACAAACTTGGGCCTCCACAAGCTTCCCTATCCTTAGCCGGATCCTGCGCACCGTCCTTTGGGCCGGGTTACTCCTTGGAGTTTGACCTACCGGGTTACCATCCCCCCGTCAGTAGTCCCCAGAATAGCCTGGGCTTCATGGATCCTCCTTGAAGCGCTCGCTATTCCCTGCAAAGATATCAAACATACAGGCATATAGAGGTCGGGTTAAGATGCTCTGATATTCAGCTAGGCCTTACTCCAGGGCGGCCATGTAGTAACCCGGGGTTTTCCCCCAAACACCTTTAATTTTCCAGGTCTAAACCCTAATTCCATACTCGATAATCGATCCTGATATCACGGGATGGATTCCCTTCTCTCTTTTATCCAGATGCCTTGCTCAATATTTGGCACGTATCTCGCAGAAACTTAAATAAATAGCCGTTTACCTCCGCAACTCCCGGCCCCCACTCACCGAACCGGGCTTACCCACTTATACTATAAATAAGCTCCTTGGGGGTAACCCGAACCCTAACGGCTCATTTCCCCCCATTCCGCTTCCTTTCTCCTTCTAAGCTCACTTTCACTGAGCACCACCACGGAAATCCCGCGCGCATCACCGGAGCCCATCGGCCGGAGGCTACGCTCCGCCACGACTCGCCCCGCGCCGCCGCCAAGATCCGCCGGCGAATCCCCATCCGGCCCGTCAAGGACCACGAAGGGACACCAGGCTTGCGCCATCTGCCTCCGCAAAGCCTCGCTCAGATCTCCTCCGGTAAGCCACTTGCGTCCATTAATTCGCCCTTGCACTTTTTGATTTCACCTTAGATTAGATCCAAATCGACCCACCAACGATTCCTCGGCCATGCCGAATTAAGTTGCTAACATTCTTTCCAGCTCGCATAATAGATAAGTTATGGATTCCAATCCATTCTCCTACTACCTGCAAGTACTAATTTCGCCACAAATCCGAAGATAAGATTCCCAATCTGGGCCCGATCCACTCAAAATTTCCGCCTTGGCCTCAATCACCCGGCCGGACTTCCCCTTTTCAGTTCCTTTTATTCGCGTTAAGTGCCTATACGGCCATCCATCGTCCCAAAAAACCCCTTCAACACTTAGATCCCCATAATTTTCGTCATAATACTTGATACCCGGACAATTTCGAACTTTACTCGGTGAGCTAACACCCGGGTTACACGCAATTTTTCATGTCTCAATATTACCCCACCGATACTCGGCCGGCTCACAACTTCCGGGTCTTAGTCCTCTTATCCTTTTACTTTGTACTTTGCAGGTCAACCACATGGCTCCCAAAAAGCAGGGGAAAACTCCAACCAAAGTTAAAGCCGCCAACTCCATATCCGCCAACTGGGCGCGGTCTACAGTCACCAAATCCAAGTTGGAGGAGCTAGTGGAGCTGGGAGTCCTTCCTACTCAAGAGGATATCCAATGGAGAGTGCCGGGTAAGGAGACCCGGCCCACCCCGACAAAAGGCGAGGTAATTTGCTTTGTGGAACACGTGACCCGGGGCTTCCGCCCACCGGGTCACCCCTTTTTCCGTGATGTTTTGAATCATTACGGTCTTCGCGTCTTTGATATCGGGCCTAATTCTGTTCTAAACATCTCCCACTTCATAGTCCTTTCCGAATCATACTTGTGCACTTCGCCAAGTCTAGCTCTTTTCATCGAGCTTTTTCAATGCAAACCGTGCCGCGAGAGCGGTGACGGGGCGCTTCTCGCTTGCGGCGGGGTTCCCATCCAGCGCCGCAAGAATTCTCTGATGCCACCCCTCACCCTTAACTCCCATGTCAAGCACTGGCAGCTCTCCTACTTTTACTGCCAAGACACCTCCCCACCCGGCCAAAGGAAGCTGCCGGGTTACTCAGAGGGTCTTCTTGACATCTCTGATAAATTTAGTGCCTTTGCCCCTGACTCGGACAGGGAGGCAATTCAACCTCTTCTAGCCAAAATCACCACTCTCACAGCCCAAGGCCTCATCAGGCTCAACCTGGTGAAGACTTGGGTAGATTTCCGGATTCAACCCAACTCCATCCGCACAAAGTTAATGTGCGAGTATTCAGGGCAATCTACAGACCCGCTCCGGTACTCCGACAACATCTTCGCAGCTGGCGATACTCATAAAACCATCAAGGGCTTTCTGACCGAAAAGCTCGAGGTAATCCGGAACATATCCGGGTTAGAGCCCTTCACGCTTGAGAACCCAGCCCCCAAGGTGAAAACCTGACTTTGATGCCTTTACCTTTGCTCTTTCTACTCAATGCAGTTAATAACCCTTATGCTAACACTTTTCAGGCTGATGATGATTTTTGGAAAACCAATGCCTCCCCTAGCTCCGAAAGTCCAGAGGAGCAAGAAACTGTTAACTCGGACGAAGGTACTCTCCGAATTTTATTTGGTTCCCTTGAACTCACCATAACCCCTTCATTTCCAACCATAACTTTGATGATATCCAGAACAAGAAGATGACGAGGAAGAAAACTCCGATGGCAAAGTAGAATCCGCCAGCGACGAGGAAGAACTGGAGCCGACAGTCAAGGTCGGATCCAAAAGAAAGACTCAAGAGGCCACCTCCAAGGTTTCATATCTCCTCCTCGCATTCAACTCGCATTACTTTAATGATATACTTGAGCTACCTTGACGTTATCCCACTGGCCGTTCTTGAAGGAGTCGCCCGTAACCAAGCGTAGGTCAACTCGAAATCACCCGGGTGATGATGCCCTTAACCCGGGTATTTCATCGACCCCCCCGCGGCGGGCTGGTAATTACCCTATCTTTTCTGGGTCAAAACATTCTCTTTAAACCATTCCCATATGACATCTAACTTGATAATTTCCAGCTTCTCCCGAGTCCAGCGATGGATTTCCTTGTGACTTTGCGGTGAACACCGGGTAAGATCCCCTTCCTGATGTTCCACCATATTTCATCATCCTTTCTTGACTGTGTATTTAGCTGCTTACTGACAACATCTTATAGGGCCACGGTCGTTATCAGCGATCAAGAGGAAACTGGGACCGAGGGCCCGGGTAAGGGGAGCCCGGCTGATAAGACTACAGCCGCGTCCAGCGGCGAAAAACAAACGTCGCCGCCAAACCCGGACACGCAAGGAGCCGAGTATCCAATTGCTTCCCATGCAAGCAAGAAGAACAAAACCACCGTCTTGGGTGCAGAAGAAGGAGCGTCGGATTCCGACACACAAATGACCCGGGTTCCGCCTCCTACTAAGAAGAAAGCTCCTTCCCGGAATTTCCAAGGCCCCGGATCTTCTGATACGAGTAAAGACACTTTCGATCAATTGATGAACACTCTCCTCGCTATGAAGACTTCGGAGAGCCAGATCTTGGAGCGCATGGCTGTAGAGCACCAGGTAAGGACACTTTGTATCTCATATTGCATACCTAGTCCCCAAGTTCCAAGTATGACTTGCAAAAGTGATGCTTGGTACTTTACGCCACATTCAGCTTTCCATACAATCCAACTAATACTTGCATTCCTTGCTACTTATAGGCACAGATAACCCGGTCTGATGAAACTTTACTGAAGACCGAACAACTTCTTCTTGCCGAGATAAAACGAAGGGAAATCCTTGAGGATGACATGAAAACCTTGAAGAAAGATGTTTCCAAATACAAGAAGAAGTGCAATGCCGCTCAGACCGCACTGAAGAAACTATCGGACCAGGTCTCCGATACTTATCAGATCTTGCTCAGTAAGTTTTCTGCTGTCGATTGGCTTCATGTCTTTGCTTTATTATAACAGACTCGGGATTACTGATACGCTCTTTCTTTTGTTACGACTGCAGGTGCCAACCTTGCGGCCCCAGAGGAAAATGCCATTTTCAAGGCTAGAACCCTCAAGACTGTGCTCCGGACTTTCTTTGCCGGCACAAAATTTATATTGGATGCTGTGAAGTGGCCTACGGAAGTATATCCGGGTGAAGAGAATCTCGTTCAAGCCTGCTCCACTGTGCCTGGCTGGATTGAAATCTGGAAACGCTCATCATGCCGGATTGGAATGACCCGGGCTTTTACTCTGGCCAAGGCTTTCTTTCCAAAGCTTGACCCGGCAAAGGTAACATCCGGGTTTCCCGAATTCAAGGCTGACGGTTCCAAATTTACACCCAAGGATTTCAAAGCCATACAAGCCGCAGTGCGCCCCTCAGCTACCACTTTGGCCGATAGCTTGGATCTAAATACGATTATGAGTGCATACGACGCTGATGGAAAAGTTATTACGGAGGAAGCGCCCCCGCCTTTTGATATCTTGGAGAAGTGGGTTTCTAGCTCGGCCAGGAAGAGGGAGGCGACTGCGAAGAGAGAGGCCGAGTTAGGATCAGGCCCGTCTGCCTCTACACCAGCCGTCCCTCCACCAGTCCGCCCTGATGCAATGAGTCTGGGTAAGGGTGCCGGGAAGGCTAAGCAGCAAACCCAGGACTCAGACCCGGAAGGCCGTACTCAGGAGGCCGAATAGGGCCGTACTATCATAATACCTTGTAATGCTTTGTATTCACACTGTTATGCTTTTGATGGTGCGCCTGTGCACCCCTGATACTGACGCCGTACCTTGTAACGTACTTTTTAGTCCGTGATATACTTTGCGGCTTTCCTGGCCTTTTGATAACCGTATTGCTTGCCTATTCTTTGAACTTTTTCTCGATACCCGATTCTCTATTTTGGCTCCCTTCGTAAGACTCGGTTTTCCGAGTACCAGGGGCTTTGATACGTGAACTTTTTCTTTAAGTCCCCAAGACTCGGATGGTGAGGTTTTTCGAACTGCGATAGCCAAGTAATTTGTTTCTGTTTCGAAGTCCCCAGTCCCCAGGACCCAAAGTCCGAGTCATGGGGGTGTGGCCTTTCTCAGAGAACAAATTATTTTTTACCAAGTCGCAAGCCTAAAGCCATTCCGTGTGAATACTGAAGTTATGCTTGATAGTTGTTGAGTTTCCGGCTTTTAGCCTTGTACTCTGCATAAACTTGTGGTTTAGATGACCATTTTGACTATCTTGTACTGTAAGCCGGCTTTCGCGTGGATACCATGTTGTTACATCCATACGAGAACAGTGTCAGGCAAGTCCCATTGGGCTTCATGGCTGATTGTAATCGTAAGCGAACGAATCATGCCACTTTAGTGCGAGTCACATCGAGCTTAAGTAAGAAAAGTCAAGAAAATTTGGCTCCTTTGTCCAGTTATAAGATTGCAGCCGTACTCGTTTGCGAATAATCGGCCCTTATAACTTATAGGCATCAAGGCCGGGTCTTTTGGGTTGCTAGCTGGGCTACTTGAGCCGCCAGCCCCCGAGACCTGTATATACTCAACATTCTTAATGATACGGAAATACTGATGCCACGTGGATACTACTTACTTGTAATCGGGCTGTAACGAAATAGGACTTGATAACCATCTCTTTATTGCTGCGAGAAAGTTTGGATCAGCAGGCCGCCTCATTAAAAACCTTCCAGTCCCCTTAGGTACCCTGGGTAGGAAAAGAGCGCGTCTGAAACCTGCTGCCCGTTACATTGTTTAGTTCTTCGTGGACACCGGTCCCGATCTGGCGTGACCGGTGCACATTCTCCACACGTTAGACTTTTTCATGACGAGTACCGGGTTTGCTAGCCAACCCGGGTAAGGTGTTTCCATGACATGGCCGGTTGTGAGTGATCGTGCAGCTTCTTCTTCTGTGGCGGATTGTTTGGAGGGGTCATCCTTGACAAAAGCCACCATTTTAGCATCTTGTGTTACCTTGGATTTTGCTCGTTCGCCTTCAGTACTCGGCCTTTTTGATGTGGCTCTACCCTCCGGGTCTGCTTGAGACCGGTACTGCTTGAGTTCTTCTTTTCTACAGGCCTGCTCGGCCATTGCTGCATCTCCTTCGTCGCATTCAGCTGCTATGTCTCGGTTTCCATGTATGGTAATGGTCTTCTTGGGACCCGGGATTTTTAGCTGTAGATATACGTAACACGGCCTAGCCATGAATTTGGCGTAAGCCGGCCTTCCAAATAACACGTGATAAGGGCTGCGCAATTTGACTACCTCAAAGGTAAGCCACTCAATTCGATAGTTATCCTTTGACTCTCCAAAGGCTACCTCCAATGCGATTTTTCCCTCGGGGCATGCCGAATGACCCGGCACTATCCCATGAAAAACTGTTGAGCTTTTTTGCAGCTGAGATTCCTTGAGACCCATGCGTAGGAAGGTTTCCCAATACAGTATATTGATGCTTCTTCCACCATCCATTAAAACCTTTTTCAGTTCGTACCCATTGACTTGCGGTGCGACTACTAGTGCCAAGACTCCTGGGTGCTCCACTCTTTCTGGGTGATCCCTTCTGCTCCATGTTACCTCCTATTCTGACCATCTCAAGTACCTCGGGACAGCTAACAAAACTGAGTTGACCGCTTGCTTCAGTATCGTTTTGTCCTTGTTAGAGCCTCCTGTGGTATGCACATGATACTGACCCAATTGTTTGGGGTTAGCCTGGAAACCTCCTGCCCCCCCTTGGTTATTACCTTGATTTCCAGCCGCCGGATTACCGGCTGGGGGTGGGCCGTTGCCCGGGTTTGCCCCTGGACCCGGTCCTCCTCCCCGTCCTGCACCTCGCATAGCTCTGTGCACTTCCTCATTCTTCCATCTTTGTAAATCGGCGCACTGTTCTAGGGAGTGGTTAGCTGGCCTGCCATTCCTGCTGTGCTTCGGGCATGCCATCCTGAATATGTCCCAATTGTTACCCGGCCTTGGCGGACCTTGATAGTTTCCTCCATTGTGGTTACCTCCGTTGAAATTTCCTTCTGCTCTGGGCCTCGAAGACCCGGCTTCTGTGTTGGCGACAAACTCGGAGCCTCCTTCGAACGGGCGCTTGTTCTGGTTATTTCCGTTATTACCTGATGCTGATCCATTGCCAGTTCTTCCGTTATTGCTTGTGTTTGCTTTTACCTTCTTGTCATCAGCTTCCTCTTCTGTAGTATCTGTCGCAGCGTGTTTGTTGCACGCATCCATCAATTCTCCCATTGTAACTTCCGACGCATTTCGACTAGACTTCATGCGAGTTAACTTTTGCACTAAAGGTATATACTTGCATGTTTTTGCCATGGCCTGTAGTGCATCCTTGGGCTGGATATCCGTGGATGAGTGAAGTATCTCCATAACCCGGCGCACCCAACTACGCGCCGATTCTCCCTTCTTCTGGACGCGTCGCTCTAGATCATCAATAGTGAATAATTTCCTGCAGGTCCCGTGAAAGTGCTTGACAAACGCGGTCTTCAATTCCTCCCAGGACTTGATCGATCCTTCCGGCAAATTGGTGAACCACAACTTTGCTGCTCCTTCCGACATCATCAGGTACATGAACTTGGCTTGGAGGTTCTCGGACGCGTTGCGAATTGACATTGCCATCTCGTAACTGCTTAGCCATGTTTCGGGATCCATAGTTGGCTCATAATTCACTACTTTCCCTGGCTCTTTGAATTTTTCCGGGTAAGGTTCAGCTCTGATACTGTCCGAGAGACACTTAGGCCCCGCAAGAACGGTTGAGGCCGGCCTTGCTCTAGAAACGTGTGATACCGCGGGGGGCGCGGCTGGGCGCGATGCTGCGGGAAGTCCATGCGCTGCAGACCCGGAAGCGGCCCTCCGAGCCCTAGAACTGTCCACGACGGCCTGTGCTGCTGATGCTGCCTGAGCGCGGGGAGGAGGCGGCATTTGCTGCTGCTCTTCCCTCCGTCGCGCTGAACTTGTTTGGATATTCCCTTGCTGTTGACTGACGTATGGCGTCCCGTGCATACCGCTTCTGTGATCCGGATAATTGGCTTGCTGTGCCACCGCAGTGTGCAACAGATCGATGGCTTGCCGAGTCTTCTCTGCATGGGGCGACTCTCCCACAGGGATTTGATTCAACGCGAGTGTCGCTGCATATACATTGTCCATGGGGTTATTGTAGTGGCCGGCTGGTGTGCGGAATCGTGATGGTGGCGGTGGTGGTAGATCGTTGCCGGTTGTGACTCTAGTTTGTGGTGGGGGTAACCCGGTCCGCTCATTCGCCAGATGTGTCGCTGCTGTCACCTGTTGGGGTGCGGTTCCCTGGTTCACCACTGGTATCGGCTGGTCCTGAGGTGTAACAAATAAATTAGCCGGATTAATAACCCCGCCCATTGCTGGTAACCTGGTGCGGTGCCTTTGATGTATTCTAGACGTTTCCTCTCGGAGCCGGGTTTCCAACGCATCTAGCTCACGCTGCCGCGTGGCCATCCCTTGCTTTTCTGCCTCTACCTGCCTTCTTTGTTGTTCCAGCGCACGACGAGCCACATCCAGATCCCTGACGCGTTCCGCTGCGTTTTCCGGAGTGATAACCGTTGCGAGAACCGTGGGGTCTAGAATCAGATTATTATCGAATAAGACCGGGTGGCGCGGGTTCGAAGGACCCGCGCCTGGTGTCCGGTTTTCTAAGAATCCGAACGTATTTGCATGCAACTCTTCATCCGCTGCTCTGCTGGTTACTGATGCCGACTCTCCATCAACCCGGGCCAAGACCGGGTCTCCGTTAGCCGCGCCCTGTCGCTGGGCCACTGCCTGAGCCGCCCCGACTGAGGCCGCGGTTGCGTTTCCTTGGTTGAGATTGGCCGCGGGGGCCGCATAGACTGCAACTCGGCGTACGATATCCAGTGTAAATTCATGCTGTTCTTCCTCACCGTTCTCCTCATACCGGTTTTCCAGTAGATCCAGGATAGACCCGGTATCATCTTCTCTTTCGGCCCGGTCGCGTGGGGTCCATGCCGGCTCCTCCGGCTGTTCCCACTCCGCGATGGGTTCTTCTGCCGGATGTGTCGTTCCAATCGATTCTTCATCATCTGATCGGATAGACGTGGCTTTTCCTGGCATAGAATCAGATCCAGCGTTGTCAGGGATCGAATTGGAAGCACATACCATACCAATGAAGACGTTGATCCGACCGATTGTCACGACGGATCCGGATTCGAGGTGATCCGACTCCGGCCCCCAGCCGGAATCGTCCACCATCTTTTCTCCTTCGTGGTCGATGTAGATTTCGCCGATGACAAGATTCTCCATGCCCTTCCGAGCTTCTCCCGTGATGTAAACACCTTTGGACGCAGGCCCCACGGTGGGCGCCAACTGTCGTGGGATAATCACGGCAGACGTTACCGGGGGTAACTGATCTTGGGGCAAGACGACACAGGTGTTTGGGAGAGGGTTTAGCTCAGAGGAAAACATGGTGCGATTCAATCTGGTAGCCGGCAATCAAAGTCGCCGAGTCTCCGATCTCGATATAACAACTCAACTCTAGGATTACACTAGATGCTCGATACCAAGCGCTATATCTAGGGTTCTTAGATCTCTGTCTAAAGCTAGACCTGGGGGTCGGTTTATAAAGCACCCGTACCCCCTGGCTTATTCCCCAAGGCGCACCCTGGATCCTACCCGGACACGGCGCACAAACCCTAGCTTTCCTTTACAATAACCCACAATCCGGGTTGCTGGGCCTACAAACTTGGGCCTCCACAAGCTTCCCTATCCTTAGCCGGATCCTGCGCACCGTCCTTTGGGCCGGGTTACTCCTTGGAGTTTGGCCTACCGGGTTACCATCCCCCCGTCAGGTATGAAGCGAGAGATTGCTTCGTATATAGCCAAATGTGATATCTGTCAACGTGTGAAGGCAGAACATCAACGTCCAGCTGGTTTATTGCAACCACTCCAAGTACCCAAGTGAATATGGGATGAAGGTTGGAATGGATTTCATCACTGGACTTCCAAGGTCAAACCGAGGGCATCACGCCATATGGGTAGTTGTGGACACGCTTGCTAAAGTTGCTCACTTTATCCCTGTTCGAACTACTCATCGTGGAGACCAACTTGCTGATCTCTACATATCTCGGATTGTTAGCTTGCATGGAGTGCTAGAAAAGATTGTTTCTGATCGAGGGACTCAGTTCACATCTCGATTCTGGAGGAAATTGCATGAAGCCCTTGGAACCAAGTTGTCATTCAGTACAACTTATCACCCACAAAATGGAGGACAAACCGAGCATGTTAATCAAATCCTGGAAGACATGCTCCGTGCTTGCGTTTTGTCTTATGGTGCCAAGGGGGAAGATTGTCTACCATTTGCCGAGTTTTCTTACAACAATAGTTATCAAGCTAGCCTGGAAATGGATTCTTTTGAAGCCTTGTATGGGCGCAAGTGTCGCACACCATTAAACGGGTCTGAGTCTGGTGACAGTCAGATATTTGGTTTGGATACGTTGCATGCTGCGGAAGAGCAAGTTCAACTTATCCGTGGCTGTCTCAAGGCCACTCAATCTCGCCAGAAGAGTTATGCTGACTCCAAGCGACGCGAAGTCTCTTTCCGTGTTGGATATTTTGTGTATCTTTGAGTCACACCTCTCAAAGGGATGCAGCGTTTCCATGTCAAGGGAAAACTTGCACCCCGAAATTGGACCTTTCAAGATCCTAGTCCGTCGTGGTGAAGTCCCTTATCAGCTTGAATTACCTGTCGATCTCTCTGAGTTCCATGATGTCTTTCATGTGTCCTTGCTCCGGAAATGCCTTCAAGTGCCTGAAAAGAATCATTCTTATAAGGACATCGATTATCGGACCATCGACATCAACCATGATTTGACTTATCAGGATCGACCACTCCGTGTCTTGAGAAGAATGTTCGTGTAACCAGGAGGAGTGCAATCAGATTCCTCAAAATACAGTGGACTAATCACTCTGAGGAAGAAGCCACCTGGGAACGTGAAGATTATATGGATAAGGAGTTTCCTGACTTCCACTATGACTAAACCCCCGAATCTCGGGATAAGATTCTTTTAAGGAGGGGAGGTCTTTCACATCCTCATTTTCGAACCATGATGTAAGGGGGAGAACTCAAAATTTAGGACCAACAATAACTTTTATGTTGATCCTATTGTTTTCTATGTTTGTAACTCCATATGTAAACCCCTATGTGTTTTATGAGAATAAAGAGTGGAATGTTGAGATCCTTGTTTCCTTGTCTTCAAAATCATACAATTAATCTTGCCTTGTGATAACTCTAAAAAATAGAAACAAAAATCCTTTGAAAACTCCAAGAAAAAACATGACTTTTTCATTTCTGTTTCTGGTTATTTTCTTCCTTTTTGATCACCTCAAAAAATTATGAATCCTATCTCAAATCATTGTTTTCTTTGGATGTCATCCATCCTTGAGTTATGGTCTCACTCACCATGCTCAAAGAAACATTTTTGGTTAAGTGAAACCCCTGTTTTCAAGTGTGTTTTCCTGCCTAGTTTATAAAACAGGATTTGGGAAGACAGAGAAAACATAAATCATCACCTTTTTCTATCTTGTTTTAAGTACCCAAAACATTTTTTTAAATTAAATAAAAATAGGTTTCTGAAACTAGATGTCATACTCTTCAGTCATATTTCTTCAATTTTCAAATTGGAATTCATTTGGTATATTTACCAAGTCCAAACTTTCCTTTTTTTCTAACAGAAATCCAGACTTAGAAATTTCACTAAGTCTTAACTGAATTTTCTGAACTTTCTGTCAGTGTTTGGACTGGAACCAAACTCGATCAAATTCATGTTTTGGTTCAAAATATCGAACTGAAACATTGCCAGACCAATGCACAACATAACCCTCTTCCCATTTGTGTCCTTGTTTGCTTCTAGAAGAGCCCAGGAGAGGAGAGCAGCTAGATGAAAATGATGGTGGTTGTAGGCCCGAGCAGTCATTCACTCGGGGAGGCTCTCTCTTCACCTGTGCTCCTTCTTCCATGGCTTTGAGCCATTCGATGCTAGCTCGTGGTGTCACTAAGCTCACTCGCAGCTTCCACGTGCTGGCCAACACCTGAGGAGTGCACACGAGCTCAGGAAGGAGCTCAACTCCATTATTGCCGAACCACCGAGTGGGCACGCTCGTGCAACTCGGGTATAAAAGCACCCCCTGCCCCTCTATCTCGCCACTCCACTACTCTCCACTCACTCATCCACGCTAGCAATGCTCAGCTCATGTCTCTCTCTGTGAGAGCGAGGAGAGCCGCGCTCTGTCTGAGAGGGCAGAGAAGACACCGATCGACCTCATCTCTCTCTCACCTTGCTCCATTTCCTTATCCACATTCATCCCTTTCTGTGGCCTTCATGTTTGACATCGTGTCGCAGTCGTTTTCATGCAGGAACGGCGCCACTGAGCTCGACGTCGTTGGATCCGCCACGGTGTGCATCGGGTGCGTTCGTTGTTGCTGCTGCTGCTACTGCCTCATCGACTCACCCTCGACACTCCTCATATTCCTCGATCATGCCTCGCACGCCAGGACACTCCCTAGGTGAGCCCCTGCTCGAGATCGCCATATCTAGGGTCACCGGCGCCGTTGGTCGCGTCGAGAGGAAGGAGATGAACCCTGACCATTCATCTTCGGATCTGCGGTTCTGTTTGAATTCACTCGGCTTCTGTTTTGCACCGTTGGATGAAGATCTCATGGCCACTTACGTTTCGCTCGTGTGCGAACGCGTACTGGGCTGGCCCAGTGCCGCGCATTCCAGTCTCTGGTCAAATCGGTCCGTGGAGCGATTCCCCTGTGGTGTTAATCATTTTTTAAATTCTAGAGAATTGCTCCATCACTTTTAATCCAAATAAAATGCTAAAACTTTAGATCTGGCCACACCCATTTTCTTGTGGTACATGCATGTTATCTAAACCACATGCAACTAATAGATCTAGGTTTTCATCTCTAGTTTATCCAAGAAAAATCCCCAAACTCAACCTATCTGAAAGTGAAAACATGAGCTAACTTCTGTTTTAGTGATTCAATGGAAGTGAGGTTAATTTATATGGATATATCTTTTTGGTATCTAACTAGATTAGTTGACCTCACACGCACTTTATTTTCCTATAAAAAATGACATGCAAAATGATAAATGATTAGAGAGCCACTAATTGATTTTTTAATAATTTTTCTAAAATTATTTTTGAGATGAATCCTTTTGTATATGCTTCTATATGTTTAGATCTATCATATCCTAGCTTGGTGTGATTATTTGAGCTGTATTACTTGATCTAGCAGTTTTCTGCCATTTAGGAATAATATATGTTTGTTGTTTGATAATTATTTAGATGTGTTGTTTGATCTTACTAGGATGTGTAGATGTTGTTTTCACTGTCATATGCATGCTATAGATCTACCATGTTAGAATAGATCTTGTTCATGGAACTAGTATGGATTTGCATGCATGTTATTCTATATGCTTGTTTTCTAGTTTTTATAATTAGTAGTTATATTCTCCATGTTTATCTTCATGCCTTGCATGATTCCATGCCATGTTTGATATGGTTATGCCTCTGTTATGGTGATGATTAGCCTCTGGTTGCATGTTCCTTCCATGTATAGAAGTGTATGAGTTGCTACATGCTTATAGTAATGCTTATCTCTACTTTTATATGCATGTGTAGTTGTTCCTAGATTGTTTTCTTGTTATTGTGTTCATCCACATGAATGACCAAAGAGTCATTTCACTTCTTATGGCCTTGTATGAGAGTGGTACACCCACTGGACTCATGCCATTTTGTTTGTGGATGCTTAGTATCAAACTATAACTTTGTTTGTGTGTTGTCTATACATATTTGAGTGTTGTAGTGTACCTTAGTGATAATATTTTTGGATGTTTTTATGTATGTAAATGCTTTTTGTATGTTTAGTCTAAAAGCTTGTGCTTGCCTTTGCTGTGTACTGATTGGGTGTTTTATTTTTACTTTTTATGACGTTAGATAACGAGGAAGCTGTTAATCCTGAAGTGGTTTTCTGTAACTCTTGTTTATTTCAAGAGTTTGATCAAGACCAGAGCCAAGGCAAGACACTCTAAATGATTTCTTGTTGTTAACTTATCATTAACTCTCATGCATGTTTTACTTCTGAAGTTTTACAAAAGTTTGACTCAAAAACTATTTTTTTAAGTGGACTATACCACTATCTATGTTATGTATCTAATATGTTATAGCCACTATACAATCTTGATGTTACCAAGCCCTTTAGACATTTTAGTATCATCACTTAATCTATTTAAGTCCCTTAGTAGACATTTTAACTTGATGTTTTTGGAAAACAAAAGCCTGTTTAGAAAAACCGCAAGGAAAGGTGGGACATTGTCCGAGGCAGGTATGTGAAGGAGGAAGAATTTCAACTTGTTTTCCAAAAATGACACATAACCTAGTCTTCGCCGGACAACCAAGCCGTACTGCCATATTACCGCAATATGGGCACGGGGTCTAACTAAAATCTTGTCGGTGTTAGTCCATGTCTGCCTCAGTGTGCTATAGGGGTTAGAGTCCCCTGAAAAGAATTGTCGCCGGGAGGGAGAAAACAGGACATGCAGAGTGTGGGATTAACTTCGCCACCGGTTGCAACAGTTGGGTCTCCTGTGCCGGAGAGAATAAACCTAGTTGAAGAGGTAGTCATTTACTCGCACTTGCAAAGTGGATAGTTAGGACCCGTTATCTGATGTTCGCATACTGTCGCGGACAGTCCGTGGTTGTTCACGGCGGATGTACTGGATCTTGTGGATTGTGTACACCTCTGCAGAGTAAAACTATTCACAATAGCCGCGTCCTCGGATATGGACAGTTGAATGGCCATGTAGCTAGCATTGTGTCAATGTTTTTTAAAACTTAAACTGGTGGATGGTGTTGTACCTGGGAGGTACTCGAAGGGAATGATCGTACCTTTGAGGTACTAGAGAATGATGGTCTTGAAGGTGTGATCTTTCAAGAAGTTTTGCAAACAAAAAACTTCCTTTTATTTTTAGTATGCTTTATCAAAACCTTGTGGTTATGGGATATCTACAAAAATGGATATCTTTTGAAGTATCTTCTTCAACATAGAAAAACTAAAACTTGTGTAACCATGATGGGTCTTCGATTCATCATGGCTAGTTAAGCCCTAAGAATAGACTTCCTACTACTTATACTGCATAATTGCATTGTTAAGCTTTTATTTGGGGTGTCTTGCGAGTACAATCTAATGTACTCATATTGGTTTCGTCCCTGGCTATTGTCTTGCTCAGACTGTGAGGACCTGCCTTAGGAAGATATCTACGAGGAGGAGTAGTATGACGATCCCGCGAACTAAGCATGTCTCCCGATCAGCAGCCTGTGGTGTTAAGGCGTCGACATGGGTTCTACTCGTTGTGTTGGCTTCCGCTGAATAAGTTAGTTATGTTTGTGTGGTTGTCGCTTGCCCAGCGTGGCAGCTGTCTCAGACTTGGTCGGTAGACCATTTGTGTAAAACTATGTTATTCGTGTAATGGATGTGAACTCTCATGTACCTTCTCTAAATATGTTGCTCATGACTGTCGATCTGGGATCATGAGTGTATGCATATTGGTGGTCTTGGACATCTACTCTAGGGTCCCCACACATTGTTTGACACGATGACATAAACATAGTCTCACACAACTAAAAACATAGTCTGACACAATGACATCATAAACACAAATTGTAACACAGGACATGGAGAGCTACGCATGGCTCCGCATACTACTCCCCGTCGGAGCTGGACTCGTCAGAGTCGAAGCTGCTCTCATCCGAAGTATCCTGGCAGCATCAGACGTGGACTAGGGTGTCGTCGAATATCCTGATCTCGAACACGTCCACCCCATCGTCATTCCTATACCTGAAGGTGAACATGTACCCCCGCATCTAACTTGTGCATACGGGAGAACTGCGCCCAACCTCGGCGGAAGAAGAGGTCCTCGCCGCGTTGCTCCACGTCCACCTCAACGGGCCCGTTGACGCAACCCTCCAACTCGAGCCTGAACGTATCGGGCTTGTTGCCGTCGAGTAGTTATGATATCCTCCGTGGTAGACAGAGCCTCTTCCGCAATGGCTCGAATATGGTGACGTAGAAGTCGGGTATCGCGATACCCTCCTCCGCAGCAGCAGCAGCACCGGTGCCACGCCCATGCCCTCCACGTCCACGTGCTCCACGCCCACGTCCTCCGCGTCCACGCCCACGCGTTGCAGCCGCTTCTGCCTCCTCGTTGATGGCTCCACGACCACCAACTCCACGTCCAGGCACTCCACGCCCGCGCGGTCCACGACCACATGGTACAACAGTTCATCTTCCACGGGGAGCCCACTCCCACGCCCACCGCGCCCACGCCCTCCATGTCGACGGGGAGCTCTCGCCATGGCTATCAAAAGTTGAAAATTCAACATGGTTAAGTGCGAGTACCTTAGTAACTAGTTATTTAAATTATAAAATATAACTAGTTATTTATATTGCAAACATCTTAAGGGCAAATATAACTAATTGATTTAACTAGTTCTTTAAATTACAAAATTGCAAATATCTTAGTAACTAGTTATTTAAAATTACAAAATTGCAGCCAGGTTAATATAACTAGTTAATATTAAGTGCAAACATCTTAAATTAGTAAGTACTAATAATAAATTTCCTAAATTGCAACCTAATAATAACAATAAGTTTAAACGGCAAAAATAAAAATACAATCTAAAACTACTATTACTACTACACAACAGGGGCGGGCCTAGGATTTCAGAAGTGTGTATTCAGAATTTTAAATGGTTCGAAAATTGATAGTCCAAAGCCTAGTTTTTGGCATTCTAATTGATTATAGCATTATAAAGGACAAAAAAATAGAAAAGGATAGGGAGTCTTACAAAATATAGGATAACTTTCCAATGGATGAGGGTGTGTAAACTAGTGATAATGTCCTCGTCCTCAGCTTAGAAGAAGAAATCCCTTTCAAGGAATGCATGAGTAGCAGCGAGAAGCAATCGGCACAATCGCAGACGTCCCTGATCTAGGAACATGCAACCAAGTATGAACAAACTCGTCGATGTGCATACAAGCACACCCGGAAGCGTGTCGACTGTTGTGTTGTATCGGCGTCGGGTGCCCGGCGGAGTCCTCCGTCACATGGGTACTCATCTAGGGCTAATTTAGCTTGGGAAATTGGCAACTGACCGATGGGGAATTTTTTTTTTAGAGGCAAAGAACCGTAGAACAAAATGTTCTACGGTATGACCGATGGGGAATTGTGGAAGAGGTGCGCCATCGAACAGACTTGTGGTGCTATTCGCCTCCGATACGCTGAGCGATGAAGTTAATGGGCCAGTTAGCTTGTTGGGCCATAGAGTTAGCGTGAAGACTGGAGAGACAGGGATGTGGGCTCTTAAGCTGAGCAGCTCCTCTTCTTCATTCCTTTTTTTCACATACACACCTGTAATATACTGTATAAGACTAGTTTTTTGTCAAAACATTTGCGTATTCATAGATGAATACCCTTGAATTGAACTGGGACCGCCCCTGCTACACAGTCACCAAACACAAACTAAAACTATTTAATTGTAATCGGTAACTAAATAAATAACGAGATAATTAATTTACAAAATTAGGGTTTACACTCCTCTAGTAACCAAATGTATCATGAACCAAAATTCGTTGTTAAAAAAATATGGTAAATTAATTATCTACAATTGGACCTACAATATAACCAATTTTCAACTAGAATTTAATGATGACCTACAATTGGACCAAAATTGAACAAAGCATTTAGGATTTCAAGAACTATGGATTGCACCCCTAACATGAACTCGGGTGGGTGATTTCCTAGGTTTGATGGACTAAGGTTTGATGGTAACTAGGGTTTCAAATACATAAGAGAAGAAGATTAACTAGGATATGGAAGATGAACTAGGGATGAACTAGGATGAAAAAATAGTGGAGGAATTCCTAGAAGCACAAAAATCAATTATTTGAACTACAAAAAAGAAGGGAAAAGGGGGGCATACCTTTAGAACTCCAAGGGGAACCAAATCCCTATCCTAACTCCTTCAATCTGCTCGATTTCAGGGTGGATTGGAGAGGGAATAGGGAGAAGAGAAGATGAAAGAAGAATAGTGGGGAGAGAACACGATTTTGAACTGGGAGGGGCATGGGACGGGCAGTTTGACTTATTCTGCCGTATAACGCCCCCGACCAGAACGTTAAGAACCATAACACCGTCGTTTAGGATGTTAAGTAGCATAACTCCCCCGATGGGGGCGTTATGGTGCCTGTCGGGGGGTTACCCCCGAGTAGGGGTAAGGCAAGTGGTAAAAGGCAAAGATCAGTGTACTGTTGGCCGGGTTGGTGGCTACCCGGTACCCCTCTACCCGGTAGTCTCTATCCGGTCATAAGTATTGAAGGCCAAGAGAAGATATTGAGAAAGTTTGTATTCGGCCGGATAGCGGTCAAGTGGTCCGAGTAGAGGAACTGCGTTCCTACTCGGGCAAGAAGTCAATGGGGCCGTTCTGACAAGGGATCCCGCGTATCCTGCGTCCGTACCAGCGTGCGGTTCAACTTAAGGAGCGCGTGATTATCCATGCTACGGCGTGGCTACAGTGTGGTAGGCGCCTGTCAAGTCATGTCACTGACAGAGGGGACATGACAGGTCTAGGGGCCTACCCTATCTCACTGACAAGGTGGACAAGTCCCATCTCCGGAACGGCGCAACGACTTCCCGCACCCGCGTCAGCGAGAAGCCGGAGGCGTGCGCTGTCCTGCAGTAGGCATGTCCCATCGAGTGTACCTTATAGTCTTTCTTTATTCGGCTGGGCACCAGTATATAAGGTGCCCTGCCCCCTCCTGCGCGAGGGACGTTCCTTCATTTGGCATTTATTACAAGAGACAACACTAGAGCTAGAGAGAACAGCCGAGTGGCTACTCGGCCAAGAGGCATACTTTGTACTGTGGCTACTCGGAGATCACACATATAGACAGAGAGGCAGGAGTAGGGGTGTTACCTCCACACAAGGGCCCTGAACCTGGGTAGATCTTGTTGTTTGCAGTGCTTGAGATACCTAACGCGCGGCTACCCGCCATGTGATCCCTCCCCGGATACCTCCAGCGTCCATCGGCCCCAACACTTTAGCCATCCTATGGCATCTGCCGTGATACCACCAAGACAGTTGGCGCCCACCGTGGGGCCACCAGCGGCGCTGGCTGGAGTACATGTTCGGACGGGACTCGTTTCTGCTACGGGGGAGCGCGTAGTCTGTGGCCTTGTCCACAGATTCGGCTCCTTCGACTTCGTGACCCACAACGCCGGAGATTTCGGCGGTAGACCCATGCCGGCAGGCGGCTCGGTGCTCTCCTTCGGCACGCATCTGGTCTACGTCGCCACCACCGTCATCCGCGAGTTCCCGGAGGAGGTGCTCGTCGAGGAAGATCCTCCTGTTGTACTCGCTGCCCGCGGGAAGCTTTCTGGCCGCTCTGCGGACAGCGTGGAGGTGATGATGACAGGCCCGGCTACCGATGCCGGGAAAGGCGCGACCGCTACCGCGGGAGTCATCGAGGAACCTGCTGGCCCAAGTACTGGCCCAAGGGTTCACAAGCCCTACGACGCGCCCCACAACATTCCAGGTTACGTGCCTCCTTCCACGACTACGACGATACCGGCATCCGCCGTGCGGATGGGCATGCCGCCTCCCACCGAGCTTGAGCTCATGACCATGAGGGCACAGCTCGACCAGCAGTGTCAAGCCCTACTCGCGGAGTCCCAGGAGCTGGAGAAGGTTAGGCTTGAGCTTAACCTAGATCAAAATGAGTACAACAGGGCCCACGGCTTTACTCCTGTGATTAGGAAGCCTAGCAAGCTAGGCGCTACTCGTCGCAACTTAGGCGCTGAGATGGCAGTAGTTGGTGGGGCTGCTAGCCAGTCTGCTAGTTTAGACACTGCTACAAGGCCCAAGTATAGTACCCCCGCCAAAACTCTTAGGGCTGCAGAGGCAGTGGCTGCTGAGTTTCCGCATCTCGCCGGCGACGCGCGCGCTAGGCAGCAGGATAGACTCAACGAGCTGGTGCTAGAGGCTGCTAGGCAGAACGAGGAGTTCCAGAAAGCCAATCCGGGTGCTGGCGCGACTCAGGTTGTGCACTCGCATGCGGTCAGATCTACGGATCAGGCCTCATCACCGCTTCCTGGTAGTGAGAGGAACCAGAGTGTGAACTCGGGGAAAAGCAAACAGATGCAGGTGTACGACCCGGCTGTCGCCGCGAAATAGCGCGCTGTGCCGCGGCAGCCCGGTCAGAAACACAACACTGCAGGAGCAGGCTATCAAGCCAATAAAGCTCACAACAAGAGGCAAGAAGGAGACCATGCAGGACCCTTCTCGGCGTCCTGCCGTCCAGCCTACTCGGCAGAGGACGCAGCAGCCAGCGGTAGCACAGCCGCGTGCGGCTGCGCCAGCAACCAACTCGGTGGTGCAGCCCGCAGTTGTGCAGGAAAACCACTATGATGATGGGTACTCGGCGATGGGGCTAGCCGGCTATGTTGACCCAAGAGATGTCACTGGCCGTCTGGGTGACCGCATGTTGGAGCCCAATGATGCAAGATACAAGCTGGACCGGATCAATCGGTCTGCGCAGCTCGAACAGGGTGCCACCTGGCCCAGATTGCTTTGGTCGCCGCATCAAGGAGGAGCCCTCTGTGAACCATTTCCAGCTGGCTAGGGGGACCAAGTGTTATGATGGCAGCACCAAGCCGGAAGACTGGCTAAGCGACTACGTCACCGTTGTGCATATCGCAGGCGCCAACCGGAGATGGGTTGTGCGGTATGTTCCGCAGATGCTGGAGGGCCCTGCCCGCACTTGGCTCAACAACTTGCCCAGAGATAGCATCAACTGGTGGCTAGACTTCTCGGA
Source organism: Alopecurus myosuroides (assembly GCA_028641055.1). Classification (NCBI taxonomy): domain Eukaryota; kingdom Viridiplantae; phylum Streptophyta; class Magnoliopsida; order Poales; family Poaceae; genus Alopecurus; species Alopecurus myosuroides. The sequence goes on from CM054061.1 coordinate 236,835,512, forward strand.
AGCCTTCATCAGCAACTTCACCAGCACATACAAGAGTCCGAATAGGCCGCAGCAACTGTCCGCTTGCAAGCAGCGGGAAGAGGAGACTGACCGCGAGTACCTTACTCGGTGGAGCACTTTGAGGAACACATGTGAAGGTGTGAATGAGGCCCAGGCCATTAACTGGTTTGCACAGGGCTGCAGGCATGGCAGCATGTTATGGCAGAAGCTGCAGAGAGAGATGCCGAGTACGCTCGCCGAGACGACCAAGATTGCAGATATGTATGCACTCGGCGACCCAACTCAGCCTCTGCTCGACTCTCCTGAGCCGAGAAGGAAGCACCAAGACAGCAGCAGGCGCAATGACTTCAGAAACAAGCGCAGATGTGACCGCATTGATACTCGGTATGATCCCGAGGAGGTGAATGATGTGACTACGGCTGCTGGGAGTAGCCAAAGGCAAAAAAACTGCTGGAGCCCAATACGGGCAGAACCAGAATCAGGGCCAAGGCATCAAGAAGCCATACAATGCTCCCCAGCAGGGTAGCGGCAACCCGGATCAAGCTCCGAGCTTTATCTTTTAGAACATGAAGGTTGGGCCATGCAGCTTCCATACTCGGCATCCGAGTAGGCCAGCCAACCACACTACCCGGCAGTGCAGCTGGTGGGACCAAATCAAGAATGAGGACGCTGTTCAGCTGCCTCCTCCTCCTCCTCTGCCACCTGCGAATACCACTGTGCAGCCTATTCGGGCAGCTGCTCCCAGGCCTGCAGTGTTTCCGAGAAGGGAGAACGTGAACCAAGTGGCTCAGGGAGCCAACCACAACTACAACAACGGCAACCGCAACTACAACAACAACAACAGGAACAACAACTACAACAACAACAGCAACAATGGTGGTGGAGACCGCAACCAGTACCAGGAACACCACGAGAGCTACATGATCTTCACCACCGAGCCAGCCGACAAGCAGTCACTGCACAGGCGTGCGATGGAGGTAAATGCTGTGATCCCAGCTGTGCCTCACTACTTGCACTGGTGCAACCAAGAGATCACCTGGTCCAGAGTTGATCATCCCAGGGTGATGCCCAACCCGGGTAGCTATGCTCTAGTGGTGGATCCCACCTTCTTGGGAACTCAGAAGAATGTCAGGTTCAGCAAGGTGCTGATAGATAACGGCAGCAGCATCAACATCATGTACCGGGATACACTGGAGAAGCTCGGCCTTGCCGAGAACATGTTGCTACCCGGCAGGACCACATTCCATGGCATTCTGCCGGGAGTATCTTGTGCTCCAATCGGCCGCATCTGGGTGGATGTCTTATTCGGTACCAGGGAGAACTGCCGCACCGAGAGCCAGCAATTTGAGGTGGTTGATCTTCAGAGCCCCTACCATGCTCTGCTCGGTAGGCCTGCCCTCAGCAAGTTCATGGCCTCTACCCATGCTGCCTACCTGAAGATGAAGATACCTGGTCCCAATGGAGTCATCACCATCTCGGGTGATTACAAGCACTCCTTGGAATGCGCGTCTGCTAGTTCTCAGCTGGCGGAGTCCATGGTCATTGATGCCGAGAAGAAGAAGATACACAATGTGGTGGCTTTGGCACAAGCAGCGCAAGTCAGAGCGCCTGGCATGCCGAGTTCCTAGTACGAAACTGCATTCCAGGCGTCCTAGGAGACAAAGAAGGTCCAGATTGATCATGAGTTCCCAGACTATGTTGCCATCATTGGCGCCGGGTTGGGAGAGAAATAGGAAAGCGAGCTCATCCACTTCCTCCGTGAGAATCGGGATGTCTTTGCATGGTCCAATGAGGATCCGCCGGGCGTCCCGAGGGAGTTGGTTGAGCACTCGCTGCATGTGCGGCATGACGCCAAGCCGGTTAAACAGGTTATGCGTCGCTTTGGTGATGAGAGAAGGAAGGCTATCGGTGATCAGATCACCAAGTTGCTGATAAGAAACTTTATCATGGAGGTATTGCATCTGGACTGGCTAGCCAACCCGGTTATGGTTGAGAAGAAGAAGGAGGACCCCAAGGGCGACACCGCATGGCGCATGTGCGTGGACTACACCGACCTGAGCAAGGCCTGCCCCAAGGATCCATTTCCGCTACCCCGCATAGATCAGGTGATCGATTCCACTGCTGGTTGTGAGCTTTTGTCTTTTATAGATGCCTACTCTGGTTTTCATCAGATAGCTCTCAACCCGGATGATCAAATAAAGACTGCCTTTATTACCCCGTGCGGGGCTTATTGCTATCGTTTCATGTGCTTTGGGTTGCGGAATGCTGGGGCTACCTATCAGATATGCATGCAGAAATGCTTGCATGGTCAAATTGGAAAAAATGTGCAGGTGTACGTAGATGACATTGTCATCAAAACGAATAAAACACATACTCTGCTTAGTGATATTGAGGAAACCTTTGCCAACTTGCGCAAGTACAAGATGAAGTTGAATCTGACTAAATGCACCTTTGGCGTCCCGGCTGGCAAGCTACTCGGCTTCTTGGTATCCAGTCGGAGCATTGAAGCCAATCCTTCAATGATAAAAGCTATAGAGAGCATGTCTTTGCCGAGATCACTAAAGGATGTGCAAAAGTTCACTGGATGCCTGGCTTCTCTAAGCCGCTTCCTGGGCAGAATGGACGAGAAGGCCTTGCCTCTTTATCAATTGATGAAGAAGAGTGACAAGTTTGTCTGGACACCACAAGCTGATGTAGCATTCAAGGAGCTGAAGGCCATGCTGGGTAGCGCTCCCATCCTGGCTAGCCCGCTACCCAAAGAGCCAATGTTGCTGTATATTGCAGCAACCAACCGAGTAGTCAGTGTGGTGATTGTGGTGGAAAGAGAAGAGGAAGGCAAAACTGTGCAGCGGCCAGTGTACTATCTCAGTGAGGTGCTATCCAGCTCCAAGCAAAACTACCCGCACTACCAGAAGATGACTTACGGCGTGTACCTGGGCGCCAAGAAGCTGAAGCACTATTTCAAGGAGCATCCCATCACAGTGGTGAGCTCTGCTCCCATCTCGGATATTATGGGCAACAAGGAAGCAAGTGGCAGAGTAGCCAAGTGGGCGATCGAGCTAGCCGCGTACGCTCCTCTGTACGCGAGAAGAGAAGCCATCAAGTCATAGATTCTGGCGGATTTTCTAGTGGATTGGGTTGAGGTGCAGTATGAGCCTCCCTTGCCGGAAACCAACTACTGGAAGATGCATTTTGATGGCTCCAAAGTGAAGGAAGGACTTGGTGCTTGCGTAGTGCTTACGTCACCCAAGTGAGATCAACTCAAGTACGTGCTGCAGATTCACTTCAAGGCATCTAACAATGTGGCCGAGTATGAGGCCGTGGTGCACGGCTTGAAGGTAGCCAAGGAGGTTGGCGTGCAGCGCATCATCTGTTATGGCGACTCGAATTTGGTGGTGCAGCATGTATCCGGCACCTGGGATGCTCTGGATGCCAACATGGCATCGTATCGGTTTCTGGTGCAAACCATGACGGGTTTCTCTGAAGGATGTGAGTTCCAACATATACACCGAGCAGAGAATGACGCAGCTGATGAGTTGTACAAGTTGGGGTCTTCTCGGCAATTCATCCCGGCTGGGATTGCTCTGGAGCATTTGAGAAAGCCATCTATCAAGCCATCCCCCAACTCGGAGTCTATATTTGTTCCTTCTCTACCAGGCGAGGAAGCTGTTCCAATGGAGATTGACAGGGAGGCTACAAAAGAGAACCCGGGGACTGTCGTCTCCAACCCGGGGACTGCTCCACTCAACCCGGGGACTGTCGCATTCATCAAGGGGGTCCTTGCCGAGTGCTCGGGGACTCGGGGACTCGTCTCCAACTCAGAAGAAGTATTGGTGGCTGATCCAATGGAAGTGGACGAACCAGTGTTTCCCACGCGGGAGACACCGAGTTGGGCTCTGCCCATATTATCCTTTCTAACGGATGTCACCTTGCCAAGTGATGAGGTTACAGCCAGGCAAATACAGAGAAGATCCAAAGGCTACACTATACTCAACAATTTGCTGCATAGAAGGAGCCCTACTGGCGTGCTGCAACGCTGCGTTGAGCCAGAGGAAGGAGAAGAAATTCTTGTGGAGATACACCAGGGGGAATGCGGGTATCATGCCTCTTCTCGGGCTCTGGTCAACAAGGCTCTCCGGCATGGTTTCTTTTGGCTCACTGCCTTGGAGCAAGCTGAAGATATAGTGAGAAAGTGCAATGGCTGCCAGAGATTTGCAAGTAAGATTCATATGCCAGCTTCCGAGTTGAAGACCATTCCCATTACTTGGCCATTTGTTGTTTGGTGTTTGGACATGGTGGGTCCTTTCAAGCCAGCTAGAGGCAACATGACTCACATCTTGGTCATGGTTGACAAGTTCACCAAGTGGATTGAGGTCAAGCCTATTCGGAAGTGTGATGGAGCCACAGCTGTGGGTTTCCTAAAGGATGTGATCCTGAGATACGGCTACCCGCACAGCATCATCACTGATAATGGCACCAACTTTGCTGAGGGTGCTTTTGCGAGATTCTGCAAGGAGAAGCGGATCCGGCTAGATGTTGCATCTGTTGCGCATCTGGCCTCCAATGGGCAAGTTGAAAGAGCAAATGGCATGGTGCTATCCGGCATAAAGCCAAGGCTGATGGAGCCATTGCTGAAAACACCTGGGTGTTGGCTGGACGAGTTGCCGACGGTGTTGTGGAGTCTAAGGACTACCCCTAACCGATCAACCGGATACACACCATTCTTCCTGGTATATGGAGCTGAGGCCGTGTTGCCCACTGACCTGGAGCATGACTCGCCCCGAGTAACCCTCTTGATGGGGGGATAGTAACCCGGTATGCCAACTCCAAGGTGTAACCCGGCCCAAAGGACGCCGCGCGGGATCCGGCTAAGGATAAAGAAACTTCTAGAAGGCCCAAAGTTTGTAGGCCTCGTAACCCGGATGGTGGGTTGCGGTAAGGAAAGCTAGGGTTTGTAAGCAGAGTTCGGATAGGACTCAAGCTGCGCCTTGGGGGGCAAGCCAGGGGGGGTACGGGTACTTTATAAACCGGCCCCCAGGCTTAGCTTGACAGAGATTCACGACATAATCATATCACCTATTATCGAGTATCCAGTGTAACCCGAGAGCCATATTCGAGACTCGGCGAGTTGAGAGCCGATTCCTAGATCGCTTATCATCATGTTCTCTTTCGAGCTAAACCCTCTCCCAAATACCTGTGTCGACTTACCCCAAGATCAGTTACCTCTGGTAACATCTGCCGTGATCATCCCACGACAGTTGGCGCCCACCATGGGGCCTGCGTCCAAAGGTGTTTACATCACGGGAGAAGCTCGGAAAAGCATGAGGAACCTCGTCGTTGGAGAGATCTACGACGACCACAAAGGAGAGAAGATGGTGGACGACTCCGGATGGGGGCCAGAATCGGATCGCCTCGAATCCGGATCTGTCGTTACAATCGGCCGGATCAGCGTCTTCATCGGTATGGTATGTTCCTCTGGCTCGGCTCCTGACTATGTTGGATCTGATTCTGTGTCAGGGGAGGATGCTTGCGCCCAGTCAGGTAGAGAAGAATCAGTTGGAGCGACAGACCAGATAGAAGAGTCGATCGTGCAGTGGGAACAGCCGGAGGAGCCGGCGTGGGCCCCGCATGAACCGGACAATGGAAAAGATGATACTGAATCTATCAGGGACCTGTTGGAAGACCGTTACGGAGAAGACAACAGCGGAGAAGAACAGTATGAACTCACAGCAGGCGTAATACGCCGAGCGGCGGTCTACACGGCTCCAGCAGCCAACCTCAATCAAGGAAACATGACCACGGCTCCGGTCGGGGCGGCTCAGACATTGGCACAGCGACAGGACGCGGCTAGCGGAAACCCGATCCTGGCCCGGGTCGACGGAGAGTCGGCATCAGTGACTAGCCGTGCGGCGGATGAGGAGTTGCACGCGAATACATTCGGATTCCTGGGAAACCGGACACCGGGGGCGGGTCCGTCAAACCCGCGCCACCCGGCCTTGTTCGACAATAATCTGATCCTAGACCCCACGGTCCTCGCTACGGTTATCACTCCAGAAAACGCAGCTGAACGTGTCAGGGACCTGGATGTGGCTCGCCGCGCGTTGGAACAGCAAAGAAGGCAAGTGGAAGTAGAGAAACAAGGGATGGCTACGCGTCAGCGCGAGCTGGATGCATTGGAAACCCGGCTCCGAGAGGAAACATCTAGAGTACACCAGAGAACTCAAACTAGACTACCGGCCACGGGTGGGGTCCTTAACCCGGCGGCTTTGTTTATTACGCCTCAGGACCAACCGATCCCAGCTGTAAACCAGGGAACTGCGCCTCAGCCGGCGACAGCGGAAACCCGCGCGGCAAACGTGCAGGCCGGGTTACCCCCACCACGAACCGGAGTCACAACCGGCATCGAGTTGCCACCGCATCCGCCGTCACGGTTTCGCACACCAGCAGGCCACTACAACAATCCTATGGACAACGTGTATGCAGCAACACTTGCATTGAACCAAATCCCGGTAGGAGAATCGCCCCATGCAGAAAGGACCCGGCAAGCGATCGATCTACTGCACACTGCGGTGGCACAGCAGGCCAATTACCCGGACCACAGAAGCGGGATGCATGGGACGCCATACGCCAGTCAACTACAAGGGAATATTCAAGCAAACTCGGCGCGGCGGAGGGAAGAGCAGCAGCAAATGCCGCCTCCTCCCCGTGTTCCAGCAGCATCGGTAGCACAGGCCGTTGTGGATAACTCCAGGGCTCGGAGAGCAGGGGCCGGGTCTGCTGCACATGGGTTGCCTGCAGCACCGCGCCCCGCTACGCCCCCGGCCGGATCGCACACTCCCCGAGTAAGGCCAGTCTCAACCGTCCTCGCAGGGCCCAAGTGTCTCTCGGATGACATCAGAGCTGAACCTTACCCGGAAAAGTTCAAAGAGCCGGGAAAAGTAGTGAACTATGAACCGACCATGGATCCGGAAACCTGGTTGAGTAGTTATGAGATGGCAATGTCAATCCGCAATGCATCCGAGAATCTTCAAGCCAAGTTCATGTACTTGATGATGTCAGAAGGAGCAGCAAAGTTATGGTTTACCAACCTGCCAGAAAGATCGATCAAGTCCTGGGAAGAACTAAAGACCGCGTTCGTCAAGCACTTTCACGGAACGTGCAGAAAGCTATTCACTATTGATGATTTAGAGCGATGCGTTCAGAAAAAGGGAGAATCAGCACGCAGTTGGGTACGCCGGGTTATGGAGATACTTCACTCATCCACAGAAATTCAGCCCAAAGATGCGCTACAAGCTATGGCAAAAACATGCAAGTATATTCCTTTAGTGCAAAAGTTAACTCGCATGAAGTCCAGTAGGAATGCATCGGAGGTTACAATGGGAGAATTAATGGATGCGTGCAACAAACACGCTGCAACAGACACTACAGAGGAAGAAGTTGATGACAAGAAAGCGAAGGTGAACACCAGTAATAGCGGAAGAACCGACAATGGATCAGCACCGAGCAATAACGGAAATAGTCAGAACAAGCGCCCATTTGAAGGAGGATCCGAGTTTGTAGCTAATACTGAAGCCGGGTCTTCGAGACCCAGATCTGAAGGGAATTTTAACACCGGAAATCATAATGGGGGACATTATCAGGGACCTCCGAGGCCGGGCAACAGTTGGGATATATTCAGGATGGCGTGCCCGAAGCACAGCAGGAACGGCAAGCCGGCTAATCACTCCTTGGAGCAATGCGCCGACTTACAGAGATGGAAGAATGAGGAAGTAAACAGAGCCATGCGAGGAGCGGGTCGGGGAGGAGGCCCGGGTCCAGGTGGAAATTTGGGCAACGGTCCACCCCCAGCCGGTAACCCGGCAGCAGGAAATCCGGGCAACAATCAAGGGGGAGCGGGAGGTTTTCAGGCTAACCCCAAACAGTTGGGTCAATATCATGTGCACACTACTGGAGGCTCTAACAAGGATAAAAAGATACTGAAACAAGCGGTCAATTCAGTCTCTTCCGCTGTTCCGAGGTATTTGAGGTGGTCAGAACAGGAGGTAACTTGGAGCAGAAGGGATCATCCGGACAAAGTTGATCACCCGGGAGTTTTAGCCTTGGTAGTGGCACCACATGTCAATGGGTATGAACTGAAAAAAGTCTTGATGGATGGAGGGAGTAGCATCAATATCCTGTACTGGGAAACTTTTCTGCGCATGGGCCTCAAAGAATCTCAACTGCAAAAGAGTACAACAGTTTTTCACGGGATAGTGCCGGGTCATTCAGCGTGCCCTGAAGGAAAAATGGCGTTGGAGGTAGCTTTTGGGGAATCAAAGGACAATTATCGGGTTGAGTGGCTTACCTTTGAGGTGGTTAAGTTGCGCAGTCCCTATCACGCATTGTTTGGAAGGCCGGCTTATGCCAAGTTCATGGCAAGGCCGTGTTATGTGTATCTACAGCTGAAAATCCCGGGTCCTAAGAAGACCATTACCATACACGTAAATCGAGATATAGCAGCTGAATGCGACGAAGGAGATGCAGCAATGGCTGAGCAAGCTTGTAGGAAAGAGGAGCTCAAGCATTACCGATCGCAGGCAAACCCGGAGGAAAGGGCAACGTCAAAAAGGCCGACCCCTGAAGGGGATAAAGCAAAAACTAGGACAGAACAAGATCACAAGATGGTGGCCTTCGTCAGGAGCGGTCCTTCCAAGCTCCCTGGCGTAGAAGAGGAAAGCACATCGCTATCTACAACTAGCCGCACTACAAGAACGACATACCCGGATTGGCTAACAAACCCGGTACTCATTATAAAAGGGACTAACGAATGGAGAATGTGCATCGGCCGTGCCAGCCTGGGGCCGATTCTCGAGAAGAACTAAAGCAGTGTAACGGCCAGCAGGTTTCATACGCGCTCTTTTCCTACCCAGGGTACCTAAGGGGACTGGGAGGTTTTTAATGAGGCGGCCTGCTGGCACAAACTTTTTCGTATCAATAAAAGAGATGGTTTTCAAGTCTTATCATGGTCTTTGCTTCAAGTATAAGTAAGTGATATTTGTTATTATCAATGCATCAGTATCATCAAAATACATTGCACGTACATGAGTTTTTGGGAATTGAACTGCTTAAGTAGTAGTCACAAACCCAGAGACCTGGCCTTGATGCCTATGAGTTATGAGGGCCGATTACTTGCAAAACGAGTACGGCTGCAATCTTATAACCGGACGAAGGAGCCAAATTTCTTGGTTATTCTTACTTAAGCTCGATGTGAATCGCACCAAAGTGGCATGATCTGTTCGCTTACGATTACAATCAAACCATGCAGCCCAATGGGACTTGCTTGACCCTGTTTTTCGTATAGATGTAACAACATGGTATCCACGCGAAAGCCGGCTTACAGTATAAGATAATCAAAAGGGTCATCTAAACCACAAGTCTATGCAGAGTACAAGGCTAAATAGCCGGAAACTCAACAAGTATCAAGCATGACTTCAGTATTTACGTGAATGGCTATTGGTTTTCGGATTAGTGGAGAGCAGCTTGTCATCTGAAAAAGGCCACACCCCCCTGGCTCGTACTTTGGGTCATGGGGACTGGGGACTTCGAAACAGAAACAAGCTGTTTATCTACTAAGGCTCGAAAAAACCTTGGCTTCCGAGTCTTGGGGACTTAAAGAAAAGTCCGCTTATCAAAGCCCGCGATACTCGGTTAACAGAGCCTCGAAAAGGGAGTCAAAAGCAACCGGGTATCGAGAATAAGCTTAAGAGTAAAACAAGGGTCGAGATTATCAAAAGACGGGAAAGGCACAAAGTTATCATGAGTAAAAGTACAAAGTGACAGCACCAGTATCAATGGCGCAACAAGCGCATCATCAAAATCATACCAGTTTTTAAAATACAGAATACAAGACATCATCCTACTCGGCATCCTGGGAATGATCTTCCGGGTCTTGGTCTTGGACCTGTTCCTTAGCCTTTCCAGCAGCATTACCCGGACTTTCCGCATCAGGACGGACAGGCGGAGGAACAGCTGGCGTAGAGGTAGACGGCCTTAGGCCTAACTCGGCCTCTCTCTTAGCAGCTTCTTCTTTCCTCCTGGCCAGGTCAGTCGCCCATTTTTCCAGCATATCAAGGGGAGGGGGTGCCTCCACCAAAATGGTTTTGCCTTCAGTGTTGTACGAGCTCATGATCGTGTCCAGTTCCATCTTATCGGCCAAGGCAGTAGCCGAGTGGCGTACGGCGGATTGTATAACTTTGAAATCCTTGGGCGTAAACTTGGAGCCGTCAGCCTTGAATTCTGGGAACCCGGATATTACCTTTGCCGGGTCAAGCTTAGGAAAATAAGCTTTCGCCAGCGTAAAGGCCCGGGTCATGCCGACTCGGCAAGATGAGCGCTTCCATATTTCAATCCATCCAGGCACCGTTGAGAACGCTTGCATAAGGTTTTCTTCGCCTGGGTATACCTCGGAAGGCCATTTCACGGCATCCAATAAAAGCTTTGTGCCGGCAAAAAATGTTCGGAGCACAGTCTTTAGCGTTTTAGTCATGGCAACGGCATCGTCCTCTGGAGCAGCAAGGTTAGCACCTGTAATTGAAATAAAAGAAAGCATATCAGTAATCTTGATTATTATAACGATAAGATAGAGGCATGTAAGTTAATCGCGAACAAAAACTTACTTAGCAAGATGCGATAAGTGTCCGCAACCTGGTTCGACAAGTTTTTCAGTGTAGATTGGGCAGCATTGTATTTCTTCTTGTATCTGGAGACATCTTTTTTCAAAGTCTTCACCTCCGCCTCAAGGGTTTCTCTGCGCTTTACTTCAGCAAGCAGGAGCTGCTCGGTCTTGAGTAATACCTCGTCGGACCGAGTAATTTCCGCCTGCAAGGAACGAGTAAAACGGTAAGTCAGATATCATGACAAGCCGAGTATTGTATGAAGTACCGAGCACAACTTCAGCAAGTTATGCTCCGAACTTGGGGACTGGGTGTGTAGTAAGGAATATCAAATAATGTTACCTGATGTGCTGCGGCCATACGCTCCAAGATATTTCCCTCTGAAGCCTTCATTGACAGGAGAGCACTCATCAACTGGTTAAAATCATTGTTATCCGAGTTAGAAGGCTCGGGGGCGCGGAAATTTGGAGAAGAAGTTTTCTTCGTAATAGGAGACGGCACCGGGTCATCCGAATGTCGGAGTTTGGCCCTCCTCCCGCGCCCGCAGCTGCGCCTTCTTCCTTCTCGCTTGCGTGCGAGGCTATTGGATACCCGGCTTCTTGCCTAGCCGGGTTCGTTGGTGATGCTTGCTCATCACCAGCTGTGGTGAATGCATCGTCAGTCGGTTTATTCTTACCCCGGTCCTCAACTTCCATGTCTTCCTGGTCACTAACAACGACCGTGCCTCTATAGAAAGTGCAAAGGTGCAGTTAGCGCATAAGTCATGAAAAGGGCGATAAAAGTTTGGCATAACACCAGGAAAAGAACTTTACCCGGGGTTCACCGCGAAGTCCGAGGGGAAGCCGCTGCTGGACCCGGAAGATACTGAAAAATACCAAAGCAAGGTGTGAGATTACTTTGTGAGGGAATGTTTGGGAAAGATTCTTGTGCATGGTGAATACCAGTATGTCGAACTGGAGGCGATGAAGTACCCGGGTTAAGGGTCTCGTTACCCGGATTGTTCCGGGTCACTCTACGTTTGGGCGCAGGTGGCTCCTTCAGTTATGACCCAAGGGATGATGACAGGGTTAGCTCGTGAATGATATCACGGGAACACAAATTAAGCACAAGGAAATGAAATGAAACCTGGAAAACGATTCCTTGGGGTTTTCTTTTGGATCCGGCTTTAATTGCTGGCTCCGGTTCATCTTCATCACTAGCAGACTCCACCTTGCCGTCCGTTTCTTCCTCCTCGTCTTGGTCTTCTTGTTCTGAAAGCAATCAAGATTATAGTGTGGAAATGAGAAGTAGGGCATGACGTATTCAAGGGGACTAAGTATGTGCCTTCGTCCGAGTTAACGGCATCCCCTTCTTCTTCCGGGTCTCCGGAGTTAGGAGGAGTATCTGCCTTCCAGAAGTCACTGTCGGCCTGAGGTGGAGACACCATAGCAAGGATTAACAGTTGTATCAAGAGGAACGAATAAAATTAAAACTTGTTGGAATTAGGTCCGTACCGCGGGGGCCGGGTTTTCGAGGGTGAAAGGTTCTAATCCGGCTATGTTCCGGATCACCTCGAGCTTTTCCGTCAGAAAGCCCTTGATTGTTTTGTTGGCATCGCTAGGAGCGAAATTGCTGGTGGAGTATCGGATCGGGTCCGTGGTTTGCCCCGAGTATTCGCACATCAGTTTTGTGCGAATGGAGTTGGGTTGGATGCGGAAATCGACCCAAGTCTTCACCAGGTTAAGCCCGATGAGGCCGTGGGCAGAAAGGATGGAGATTCTGGCTAATAGAGGTAGAATTTCTTCTCTTTCCGGGTCAGGGGCAAACCCATTGAAGGCTTCGGAAATATCAAGTTGACCCTCCGAGTAACCCGACAACTTCTTTTCGCCGGGTGGGGAGGTGTCCTGGCAGTAAAAGTATGAGAGCTGCCAGTGCTTTACGTGGGAGTTAAGGGTGAGAGGAGGCATTAAGGAGTTCTTGCGGCGTTGGATGGAAACCCCGCCGCAAGTAAGAAGTGCACCGTCGCCGCTTTCGCGGCACGGTTTGCACTGGAAGAGTTCGACGAAGAGGGCCAGACTTGGCGGAGTGCACAAGTAAGACTCGGAAAGAACGATAAAATGAGTGATGTTTAAAACGGAGTTGGGTCCTATGTCGAAGATGCGAAGGCCATAATGGCTTAAAACGTCGCGAAAGAAAGGATGACCCGGAGGCCGGAAGCCCCGGGTCACATGTTCAACAAAGCATATTACCTCGTTTTCTGCCGGAGTAGGCCGAGTTTCGTTACCCGGCACCCTCCAGTGGATAATTTCTTGAGGGGGGAGAACCCCTAGCTCGACCAATTCTTCTAATTTGGCCTTGGTGACCGAAGATCGCGCCCAGTTGGCGGATATGGAGTTTGTGGTCTTGGCTTTGACTGGCTGCTTTCCTTGCTTCTTGGGTGCCATGGGGTTAACCTGTAAAACATTAGGTAGAAAAACATGAGAAACGAGACTCGGAAACTGTTAGTTGGCCGAGTAATGATAAGAGGTATTGAGGCAACTTGGAAGACAAATGTTATCCGGGTATTGTTTTGCGAAGCGCGGTGCAAGTTGTCCGGGTATCATGCGTTCTTATAAAAAATTATGGAGGTTAATGTATGGATAAGTGTTTAGGAGAAATAGATGGTTGTCCGTGCATCTATCGCAAGTAAATGAACTGGAAAGGGAGGATTTTCCGGGTGACAGAAGCAAGGGCGGAAATTTTAGGCGGCTCGAGCCTAGATTGGGAATTCCATTTCTAGATTTACGGCGAAATTAATGATTACTGGTGGTAGAGGAGTGAACTGAAGTCTGAATCTTATCTATTGGATGGGTTAGGACGAACGCTAGCAACCTAATTCGGTGCGCCCCGAGAAATCGCCGGCGGGTCGATTCAGATCCAATTTGAGGCAAAACCAAGAAATTGCAAGGGCAGATTAATGAGTGCCGGAGACTTACTGGAGGAGGTTGAAATGAAGCCTTGCGGAGGCAAATGGCGCAGGCCTGGTGCCCTTTCGCGACTCTTGGCGGGCAGGTCGGGTGTCTGGCGGCGGATCTCGGCGGCGGGGCTGAGCGCGCTGTGGCGGAGCGCAGCCGGCGACAAATGGGCTCCGGTGATGCGCGCGGGGTTCCCGTAATGGCGCTCTGCGGGTTTGGGTACGGAGGAAGAGGAATGAGGAAAGGTGAGACGTTGGGGTTAGGGTTACCCCTAAGGACCTATTTATAATGGTTCGGGTGGAAAAACTAAGTCCAACGGGCGGGACCCGGAAATTGCGGGGTAACGGCTATCTATTCCAAAAGTTTACGGGAGGTGCATCGAGTGTTGAGCAAGAGATCTTGGCAAAAAAGAGAAAGGGATACTTTCCGTGGTATCAGGATTAATTATCGAGAAAAGTGTAGAGTCGTGGAGTTTTTATTAAGACTTAGACCTGGAAAATTAGGAGAAGCATTTGGAGGAGAGCCGGGTTATTGCATGGTCACCATGGAGTTGGACCCAGCCGTTTATCAAAGCATTGTAACCCGGCCTCCATACGCTTGAGCATTTGATATTTTTGCAGGGGATAGCCAGCGCTTCAAGGAAGAATCCAGGAAGCCCAAGCTATCCTGGGGACTACTGATGGGGGGATAGTAACCCGGTATGCCAACTCCAAGGTGTAACCCGGCCCAAAGGACGCCGCGCGGGATCCGGCTAAGGATAAAGAAACTTCTAGAAGGCCCAAAGTTTGTAGGCCTCGTAACCCAGATTGTGGGTTGCGGTAAGGAAAGCTAGGGTTTGTAAGCAGAGTTCGGATAGGACTCAAGCTGCGCCTTGGGGGGCAAGCCAGGGGGGTACGGGTACTTTATAAACCGGCCCCCAGGCTTAGCTTGACAGAGATTCACGACATAATCATATCACCTATTATCGAGTATCCAGTGTAACCCGAGAGCCATATTCGAGACTCGGCGAGTTGAGAGCCGATTCCTAGATCGCTTATCATCATGTTCTCTTTCGAGCTAAACCCTCTCCCAAATACCTGTGTCGACTTACCCCAAGATCAGTTACCTCTGGTAACATCTGCCGTGATCATCCCACGACACCTCTACACTGAGGCGGAGGCGAGAGAAGCTCGAGAAAATGACGTTGACCTGCTAGCGGAAGCAAGAGAGTTAACTCTGTCACGTTCAGCTGTGTATCAGCAAAACTTGAGGCGTTATCACAGCCGAAAAGTGAACCCAAGGGTTTTCCGAGAAGGAGACATGGTCCTTAGGCTCTTGCAGCGCACGGCCGGGATGCACAAGCTATCCCCTCCGTGGGAAGGGCCTTTCATTGTGAGCAAGGCTCTGCACAATGATGCCTACTATCTAGTTGACGCACAGGCACCCCAGAAGAGCAGGCCGGATAGAGCTGGAGAGGAATCTAAGCGCCCCTGGAATGTAGCTCTACTCCGCCGTTTTCATTCATGAGCAGAAAGTTGTATGTATCTCCTCAACCGAGTTAAAATTATAGTAGGCACTCCGAATTCAAACTCGGGGACTGCCCTTGTCCAAATTTGTTCTGTGTTGTTCTACTCTGTTTTACTTTGTCTACTCGGTTGCTCTACTTAGAATTTCATAAGCAAATCTAGTAATGTGTTTAAACCTAAGGGACAACTCTTCGACTCTGCTGGTGTCCGCAACCCGGCTTCATGGCAAGCAAGAGAACAAGCCAAAGGTCAATGAGCACACGAAAAATTGCTAAGGAGAAGAGAGGTGTAGCAACTGAGTAGGGTGTTCTTCTCTGTTTTTTTTTTGCCTTTTCTCGGCTAAGTGGTGGGCAGCGTTACTATGAATATTTCTAAGTGGCTAAGTATTTGAAACTCAAACTTTGAAATCTTGTGACTCGACTACCAAAAAAGCCACAAGTGGCAGGTAAGAGCTGAGACAAAAAGAGAGAGTGGATAAAAAATGCAACTCGGGGACTTGCATATTAACGCAACCCGGCATTGAGCCAGAGTTGCTAAAAACTTCAACTAAAATAAAAACTGAGTAGCAACAAGACATAAAGGTTTCGGTTACATCTGCACCCGGCATCCCGGGGATCTGATAAATATTTTGAGGTAAAGCTTGCAGAAATTACTCAACAGTGGCGGTGTTGTCCGCGTCGGTGGTGGCAGAGGCGGTGGGCTCAGAGGTTGCTGTAGCCACCGAGATTGGATCTGTTGCAGAAGTGAACGCGGCAGACTGGGTCCTGGGCAGCGGGTTGCCATCAGTTGGCGCAGCACTAGTCGCGCCCAGCTCGGGAGCTGGCCCCTCGATCACCATCTCGGTGGTGATGGTGGTCTCCTGAGAGATGGGCTGCGACTGCTCGGCCTCTGCGTTGGTGGCCAACTCGGATTCCTCCGTGTTGACCAGCTGCTCGGTTCCCTCAAGCACCTTGGCCTTCCCCTTCTCGGATGCTCTCTTGGTGGCGTCATCCTCAGACTCGGCATCATCATCATCGTCATCCTCATCGACCTCTTCATCATCATCTTCTGGCTCGGTGTCCGGCTCGGGGAGGCCGTCGATGTAGACGCCTGTGTCGGCGTAGGATGCAATCTCATAGGCTATCTCCTTGCGGCGAGCAATGCAATCTGGTTCCTTGGTCCATTTGGAATCTTCCCGGCGTGTGCGGATCCTGTCGAGATTCAGATTCTCGTACCAGCTGATGATGAAGTGCAACAACTCGTCAGCTCCTGCCCGAGCTACGGAGGCGCGCCACTTCTTGAGCTCGGCCTTGACTCCATCCAGGTGCTCGGAAATCTCGTTGAAGGTTTCTGGCACCTCCTTCTCAGGCCAGAATAACTTGTGTAATTTGAATCCAGTGGACACCATGGAGGTGCCCAGGCCCTTGAGGTAGCGGATCTGCGTTTTGATGTTGAGGAGATGGTCGTTGATAGTGGAAGTGTTGTCAATGGGCATACCAGATGTCGCTCTAAGTTGCCTTGCTTTATCCATAGCCGGCACACCAGCGGAGCGGAGTTCTGGGAAGATGTCTAAATAAGGAACTAGTAAAAATCAGAAACAGAGACCGAGAAGAAGCAAAACCAAGTAGGAGAAGGCCGAGAAGAGAAAACCAAGCTGAATGCATAGTAAAGGGAACTCACATTCTAGGTCCACCAGCAGGGCTCCCAGCTTGATCTTCCAGTCATTCTCGTCCGAGATATGCCTGTCTTCGATGCGACAAGATTCTGTGATCTGAGTAACGAGAAGCCGGTTATGTTCCTTCAGCAATGAGATCTCCATCTCGAGAGCTTTCTTCTCGGCCTTGGCAGTCGTCTTGATTTTATTCTTCTCATCAACGTGATTGATGGCGGTTTGGAGTGCGGCTTGGAGTTTGATATGGAGCTTCTCGTTTTCCGCCCTCTCGACAGCGCGCTCCTTCTCAATCTCTTCTTCTCGGGTTTCCAACTGCTGCTGCACCTCGGCAGGCATAAGGCAGTTCAGGTGTTGCTCCCGGAAGTTCTTATACTCTTCTGCGAGAAGAACAACATTGTCAGTAGAGTAACCAGATAAGTAAAAGGACACAATTGCAGAGAGAGGGAAAGAGGCTCACCTTCCAGAGTTTGGATCTTGCTTTGGGCAGAGGCAGCAAAGACTTCATAGTCCCGGTGTCTGTCCATCAGGTCCTTGAGCTTGCCTGCAGAGTAAAATAAGATGAAGCAAAAAGCAAACACGGGTGTAAATACAAAACGCACAAACCAACATGCTGAAAGCTTACCTTCAACTTTTGAGATCTGGAGGGTGCGGTCCAGGGTCATCTTTTCCATCGCCTCACTATCTTTCTTGCCGGCTTCAAGAGCCGCGATATGATCCTTAGCGATGTCGTGGTTCCAGAGCACCCGACGGAAAACCCTAGTCCTCTTCTGGACGCTATCCTGCAGAGAAGAAGAGAAAAAGTGTAAGTATTTCGGGAGATTTGGCCCGAGTAGATGTCAACTCGGTTGAGTCTTCAACCACTCGGCCCGAATCTCGGGGACTGGGGGAATGATTAAGAGGAAAAGGGGAACAGAGAAAACAAGAAGAGAAAGAAAAAACTGGCAACTCGGAGAATGCAAGATGAAGAAGAAACACTTACCGCGTAGCCCTGCTCAATGTCCTCAATGTTCTTGCGCATAATAAAGAGCTTCCCGGCAAGAGTGCAGGCAGGGATGGCAACCGTCATAGCGACAGAACCAACATCAGCTTTGTTCTAGTCGCGGCGGTAGTGGTCGATCTCGCCCAGCTCCATACCATTCCATTTGGGGTTCCATGTGCTTGGCTGTTCCAGGCCCGATCGACGAAGCCGACTTGGTCCAGGAGGGTAGTGAGGCCTTCTCCTTCAATTTCGTCGTCTTCTTCGCCACACGAAAAGAGATCAGAAGTAGCTGCCTTCTTCCCATTGGACTTAGTGGTTCCCACAACTTGACCTTCTTTGAGAACAGCTAGTCGCTTCTCTCCTTTGGATAGCGGGATCTTGTGCTGCTGCGACAGAGTCATCATGTACCCAGGGAAGGTAGCGCTCTGCTTCTCGTCAGGGCCAATGGTAACCCCGGAGGCAGCCGGGTTGGTGTTTGAGCCAGAGGGAACAAGTGTAAGCTGGGTGCTCTTCACCTGCTTCCCAGAAGGCTTGCCATGCGACTTGGGGGCGGCATCTGCTGCCCAGCCTGCGAAGCATTGCGCTTCGGCTGTATCCGGGTGGCCTCGGTTCCAGACTTAATGATTTTCTTGGGGCTTGGAGTAGGGTCTGGCCGAGAAGCAGTTGGTGGCGTTTGGGGAGTTGGCTGAGGAGGTGACGGTGCTGATTGAGTTGGTGGAGGAGTTGGTGCACGGGGTGGAGTCACCTGTTGAGTTGGCTGCACTGGTGGCCGGCTACCCGGTGCAGCATCTGACTGCACTAGGTCTTGATGGGTGAGCTCCACCACGTCTTATTCTACCCGCTGCTCTGCAGCGGGGTCTGGCCTGGTGTCTACATGGTCTTCTACCCGCGGCCCGGCCGCGGGATCGTCTTGTTCAGCAGCAAGGGGGTCTTGCTGCTGCTCGGGAGTGGCGTCTGGCCGCTCCAGGGCGGCATCGTCTTGCTGCCCGGCAGCATCTTCAGTTTTTTCCCCAGCTGATGCAGCTGGGGGAAATGGTGGCATCTCGTCGTTGGCAGCATCCTGGGCAGTTTGCTGCGCGTCAGGTTGCTGCTGCTCGAGGAGGGGATCGCTGTCTTCCCCGGCGCTAGTGCTCTCAGCGCCGAGATCTCTTTCTTCATCAACAGGGGAGGACGCACGCGTCCTATCCTGCTGGTCTTGGTCTTCATCATCGTCCGAGAGCTCTACGAGTTTCTCTCGGGGCACAACTGTCTTTCTCTTTGGGCGAGGAGCGGCCGCAGCAGCATCCGCGTCGAGAGGGGCGCTGGAAGAAGAAACAAGTTCAGAAAGGAAGTAGAAAGAGGGAGGAAAGGAAGCGGCAAGAAATCAAAGTTCTACTCGGAGAAACACTTACCCTTTGCTGGTAGGGGATGTCCTCTTGCGGGAAGCGAGGGCCTTGGGACCGCCTTTCTTCTTGGGTCTCTTGGAGGGGGGTTCCTGGGCACCGCTACCCACCCTCTTCCGAGTATTGGGAGCGACCATGGATAGAGGATTAACCTCCAGGGGCTCATCCTCATCGTACAACTCAGGATCCTCTGCATAGTAGAAGAAGAAATGAATTCAGAAACAGAGAAGGGAATCAAAGTGCGCTACTGATGAACATAAAGATGAACTCGGTCACCTTCGTCATCTTTGGACCAATCCCGAATAGACGCATCAACTCGGGACTTACCAGGCTGATTAGCGTGAGGGAAGCAAAGGGTGTCTTGGGTGTCGTAGGCGGTCGCATCGTCCTCTTCTCGGTCCTTGGACCAGTTGGCCTCGAAGATCTCATTGTCTTCTTCTAGCTGGCGATCGATGTGCTATTGAGGCAAACATGAAGCACAGTGAGTTGGATTCTCGGCTAAGGATTTCTACTCGGGATAGCATGCAAACACAAAGCATATTAAGCTAAGAATTTCTACTCGGGATAGCATGCAAACACAAAGCATATTCAGCTAAGGATTTCTACTCGGGATAACATGCAAACACAAAGCATATTCAGCTAAGGATTTCTACTCGGGATAGCATGCAAACACAAAGCATATTCAGCTAAGGATTTCTACTCGGGACAACATGCAACCACAAAGCATATTAGGCTGAGTAATCCTACCCGGCACGGCATGCAAACACAAAACATATAGAGCCAAAAGGATAAGTGTGATGACCTACTCGGTGCAGCATGCAAAGATTAAGCATACAAAGCTGAGAGACTACCTATTCGGTATCAAGGTGCAAACACAAAGCACAGAACGCTAACTTGTTCAATGGGCTTGAGGCGGCTATACGACACGAAGCCGTAAGCCCAATTGTCAGAGAGCGAGGTCTGCATGATGGACCTGGCCTAGATAGCCACCTCAGCCTTGCTGAGCTCGAACGTCGTTGTTCTTGTGCAGTCACGGGGTCCTCCCATGTGGCACATCTTGTGTGACTGGCGCTGGAGCAGGAGTACCCGGCGTGATATCCAGCACGCGATGGGATCGTCCTGAAGAAACCCTTCCGAGATCAACTCGGTCAGGCGTCGCTCAACCTAGAGGACGTCCTGGATGGTCTTCTTGGGGTCGTTGCCCCAGTGCTGCCCGGTGGGCAGTGCATTCTTGAATTTTGGGAGCCCTATCCGGTCTTCGATAGGCTTCCCCTCTTCGGCAGCAACATTCTTCACATATGGGAAACCGCGCTGCCACTTGCGCACGGTTTCCAATCCTTTGACCCTCGGGTGGTGCCATGTCTTGCGCTGCAACATCATGGCGCTACACGTCTGGGTCATCGCGCGAGCGTTCTCGGTGTTCCCAAGATTGGGGACACTCTGTTTGCAAAAGAAAAAGTATCTTGCCCATGTGTGGATTGTCGGGTAGACACCTAAGACGGCCTCACACATGACGGCGTGTATGGATAGCATGAGGATGGCGTTTGGTGGAAGGTGATGCGGCTGGAGGCCGAAGTGGTTGACGAACTCGGAAAGAAAATCGGAGATGGGAAGGCCGAAGCCACGTTTGAAATGGGAGAGAAAGACGACGTAATCGTCCTTGTCGGGTTTCGGGATGATCTCGGTACCTGGATGCCTGTAGACGACGCCGGGAGGGATGCAGCGCGTGTTGACAAGCCACTGGCAGTCCTCGCGGTGACGTCCGAGCCCTCCCAGCCGGCTCGGGCGGCAGCATCCTCGTCTCCGCGCGGATCCATGGAGGCGGAAGTGCTCGTGGGAGATTGGAATCAACGGAGTTGAGCGGAGGCGCTTCTCTCTGTCTCTCTCGCGGTGTGTGGAGCAGCGGCGCAGCGAGTGATTGCGGTGGCGGTGTGCTCGACGGCGGCGGAGAGGCGAGAGGGCGTGAGATTGGGAAGAACGGGAAAGAGGAGAAGTGAACGTCGCGGGGTATTTATCTCTCCCCCTCGAGTTGCCATTACCGGTGGATTGATCGTGGGCAATGATTGTGCGGCGTGGGTTAAGCGACCGTTAGAAACTCACACAGCGCAAAACGCGCGCGTAACGGGCGCAGTTAATCCCACGCCCGGATCGTGGGCTCTCGAGTACGGTTGACGTGACCTAACGGTCTTGTGGGCCCTGTGTGCACGGGCTGGCGCGTGGCCTTCCGTGTCCCTGGCACCGAGGCGTCGGGGGCATAGGGGTTTGACACGTGCCCAGTAGCGACACGGAGAGGTGGATTTGGTCCGATTCAGCGGGATCGCGTTCGAAATCTCACTAAGTTATTTTACTCGGCAGCTCAGAAGAGAAATTGCTCTACTCAGCTACCAGGAATGTTATCTCTTAAACTGCAGTAGAAGAGATTCGAGACGGGGTTACTGGTTCAAAGTTGGAGTGCAACTCGGCATTACTAATTCGAGAAGACAATTTGGTTTAAGCTGGCAGGGCCTAGTGAACAAGTTCGCAGGACTGTACCAGCTTCGGGGACTAATGTCGGGGGGTTACCCCCGAGTAGGGGTAAGGAAAGTGGTAAAAGGCAAAGATCAGTGTACTGTTGGCCGGGTTGGTGGCTACCCGGTACCCCTCTACCCGGTAGTCTCTATCCGGTCATAAGTATTGAAGGCCAAGAGAAGATATTGAGCAAGTTTGTATTCGTTCGGATAGCGGTCAAGTGGTCCGAGTAGAGGAACTGCGTTCCTACTCGGGCAAGAAGTCAATGGGGCCGTTCTGACAAGGGATTCCGCGTATCCTGCGTCCGTACCGGCGTGCGGTTCAACTTACGGAGCGCGTGATTATCCGCGCTACGGCGTGGCTACAGTGTGGTAGGCGCCTGTCAAGTCCTGTCACTGACAGAGGGGACAGGACAGGTCTAGGGGCCTACCCTATCTCACTGACAAGGTGGACAGGTCCCATCTCCGGAACGGCGCAACGACTTCCTGCACCCGCGTCAGCGAGAAGCCGGAGGCGTGCGCTGTCCTGCAGTAGGCATGTCCCATCGAGTGTACCTTATAGTCTTTCTTTATTCGGCTGGGCACCAGTATATAAGGTGCCCTGCCCCCTCCTGCGCGAGAGATGTTGCTTCATTTGGCATTTATTACAAGAGACAACACTAGAGCTAGAGAGAACAGCCGAGTGGCTACTCGGCCAAGAGGCATACTTTGTACTGTGGCTACTCGGAGATCACACATATAGAGAGAGAGGCAGGAGTAGGGGTGTTACCTTCACACGAGGGCCCTGAACCTGGGTAGATCTTGTTGTTTGCAGTGCTTGAGATACCTTACGCGTGGCTACCCGCCGTGCGATCCCTCCCCGGATACCTCCAGCGTCCATCGGCCCCAACACTTTATCCATCCTATGGCATCTGCCGTGATACCACCACGACAGTGTCTGCCACATCGGAGTCCACGTCGACGGTGGCACGGTCAATAACGCCGCAGATCCTAGACTTTGAGCGATATAGTCTAACGCCTTAAGGGCGGGCGTTAAGAAAAAGGGTTATTTTTCAAAAAAAATTGTTCGGGGGGTTAGAGTGTGAATTTGCTGCGCAAAAAGGTTATTTATGTAAAATTTCACAAACTGGTACGGTAGAAACAAAGTTACTCATAACAAAATAGTTGGGGAATGACTAAGGGGATCCCTCCTAGATGAGGAGCTCCTGAACCGGCTTAGGTGAAAGCTAGTTTACAATACACGGGCCGGTTTATCTCAGAACCGGCCGGACCGGGAAAACGGGTCTATTGGAGAACCAACAGAAGAGGCCCGGTTTATAGTCTAAACGATGGAAGATCCAAGACCCGGTCCAAGAGCCGATTTAGGGTCCAAGGATGGAGCAAGGCCCATGCGACTACGGCCCGAGGAAGATTCCAGAACCGTCCGGGTCATGAGACCCAGTTTCACCATAAACCGGCAGGGGATCGTCTCGATGAGGACATCCCTAGCTCTTCACCTATTGTTACACATGATGATGTTGTTGTCCAAGATAATGGAGTGAGACTTGGTCCCATGACAAGATCAAGAACAAAACTATTAGAACAACAGGTGAATTCACTCCTGCTTGAGTATAATGTTTATAATTGTGAGAACTTTATACTACCTAAATCGATGAATCTATGTATGATCAAGTTTATTGATAACACAAGCATACTTGGAGAAGAACATCAAGAGGATCTGGAAAAACAGGAAGAGAAGATGGAAAACAAGATCACACTTGGTGAAAACAATATGTACAAGTTGAAAACAAGAGAGGAACTGCTGGAAAACAACATGTAACAAGACACAAGATTTGGAAAACAACATGTGCTTGAGGGAGGAGAGGGAGGCAGCACATGGAGGATGAATTGGCACATAACACATTGTTATTTGCACATTAGAGAGGTGGGCCTACGTGTCCAAAGTGGTCGAACCTCTTTGTGGGTCGGTTTGTATCCCTAGGAGTCCAATTGAGTCCAAACAGAGTCAAAGTCAAGTCCTATTCGGGTTGGGCATGTGTGCTTGCGCAAGGATGCTTGTGGCCACACCCATACCCCTCTTAAATAGCTAGGTTGCGAGTTAGAGAGGTGCGACTACGCTAAACATAAACCCTAGACTTTTGGATCGAATATTCTTGTAAGCATTCATCTAGAAGTATACTGCAAACTTTTTGTGTTAGCTGCTGTTCCACTGGAAATAAGACGGTACAGGACCACCTCGTAGTCGGTGGCTACGTTGTGCAAATGTGTGGAGTCTAGAATATCCATAGGGTTGCAAACTGTTGCATTGGCATCAGGGATCAGCCCGGAGAGTTTTCAGTGAGACACAAGTTATCATATCAAAATTATCTGTGAGTTCATCGAGAAGATTGGGCCACCCCTTATCACGTCTGGTCGGGTTAAGCTTGGAGTCCGACTACGGGCGTAACCCGGATTCGTTTGTAAACTCAGGAACTCGTCTGCTATATCAAGCGAGTCCCTGGTACGTAGAAACTAAGTTCTAGTTCATAGCAATAGATCTCTGAGACATTGGATGCCAAAATCTCTCTTTGTAATCGAGACCTCGAATCATCAATAGTAAAAAAGCATAAGTAGGTTTTACCCTCCATAGAGAGGCCGAACCTGGGTAAACTCGTTTTTCTCGTTCCCGCCATAACCCTTTCGATACTACGCTTAGAAGTTATGGCCTCAAATTATAGTTCTCGCATGAGGACACTTGCCGTGACAACACCACGACAAAAACTCTACCAGTAGTGGAGGTGTCACGAAGATTTCTGTGCAGCTACCTGAGAACCTTGCGTGATGTGAAGGATGCCACAAAGCATGGATGGCTCCGCCCCACGGCTCGACCACACTGAATACCGATGGTTCCTTCAAGCTGGAGGATGGATCAGCGGGCGCCGGCATGGTCCTCCGAGATAGTAATGGCGACATTATCTTCACAACATGTCGTTGCCTAGCTGGGTGCGTGGAACTCCTGGAGGCGGAGATTGAAGCATGCAAGGAGGGACTGCAGCTCGCCCTTGAGCGAAGTCGCGGTCCAGATTGACTGCTCCCAGTTGATTACCGTTGTAAAGACAAAGGAGAAGGACAGATCGAGATTTGAATATCTGATCGCCGAAATAAAGACTCTCGCTTCCCATGGGAGGATTCAGTCGTTTGTAAAAGTTGATCATGGTCAAAACATGGTTAGTCATTTTCTCGCGAAATTTGGTAGAACAAAACAATGTTCTACTATTTGGCTAGCAGTAGGCCGTGAGGTTGCTATTCAAACTTGTACCAAAGAACACCCTATAACCCTCTCTTTCTAGTCCCTCCGTATCAAAATGTAATATGTTTTACCGTTTTCTAGACAAAACGTAGCTAGACATGTTTTAGTGTTTTATCTAGAAAACTCTAAAACAGTTTATACTCCCTTGGTCTCAAATTAATTTAATTGTCATAAAGATAGACAAAAGTGGATATATCTAGACATAATTTGTGTTAGATAAATCAACTTTTGTCCAAATTTATGACAATTAATTTGTGACAGAGGGAGTATTTTGATATGGAGGGAGTAATTAATATCAACATTTACCCAAAAAAGGAAAAAGATACGGATTGATTGGAATAGAAGAGTGTGGTCGTCCATTAGTTGGCAACTTGATCCGCCGACCCAACAAACTTATCCCCTCCGACGTGTACCCGACGTGGGCCGCGGTCATCCTCATCCGTTTCCTTTAACCATTCCGTGGGCGAGTATAGCTGCTGACAGTTTGCTCGATC
This sequence comes from Alopecurus myosuroides, assembly GCA_028641055.1. Lineage (NCBI taxonomy): Eukaryota > Viridiplantae > Streptophyta > Magnoliopsida > Poales > Poaceae > Alopecurus > Alopecurus myosuroides. The sequence goes on from CM054061.1 coordinate 236,860,904, forward strand.
CGTTCTTTTGTTTGGCCGAGACGGATGATGATTGACTGGTTGATTAATGCAATTAGCCTTTTTCCAGCTCAGGGCCAGGGTACACATTGCACACTGCCAGCCATACCAACATTGTAGTAAGATATCTGTAACTGTTATGAAAGTCGTGAGGGAGTAGCAACAAATTTTATTTTCGGTAACAAATGGGAAGATTTGATTAAGCGACAAGTGGAAAGTAAAGAGTTGACATGTGAACCAGTTTATGGCTATGTGCGCCGCATCTTCTCAAAATTTGTCTCATTTTTTTAGAAAATCTTGGGACGGACGAACTTTTCTCAAGTCCAAAATCATGCAAAGAAGGGTGCGCACATGAGTTCGAACACCAATAAGACTCCAACCCCTGAAGGAAAAGAAAAGAAAAGAAAAGAAAAGAAAGAAACCGGTTCAGGTTCAGCCCCCCCCCCCCCCCCCCCCCCCCCCTCCCCCGTATAAAAACCGGCCCGCATCCCGCGGTTCTCTTCTCCCTCGAACGACCCCGCACAGCATCTTCCTTCTTATTAATTCCCGCCGGCCGCGCGGACGGCGGCGAGCCTCTGTCTCCTGGACTTCGGTCCCTTCATTCCTTTCTTCCGGCCGCCGCAATCTAACCAACGGTGTCGCCTCTCCTCCGAGCCCCTCACGGAGGAAATCGCCAAGAGACGGAGAGATGGATTTGGGGGCGGAGCAGCACGGGTAAGCAAATCCAACACGACAACGCGTCGCTCCTGATTCGAGCATCCTGTCCGGTTTCCTTTTTTCTCTTCTCGTCTGTGTTATGTTGATTGGATGCTTTCTGCGTGAAGCTGCGAGCATTACACGAGGAGGTGCAGCATACGGGCGCCGTGCTGCGGCGAGATCTTCGGCTGCCGGCATTGCCACAACCAAGCCAAGGTCTGGATACCTGTTTTACTTTTCCCTTATGTGCCGTGCGACTTTTTCCGATCCAGCTGTTCTTGGGTCTCACTGAAATCGTTTGGGCTCGCTCATGTGTTGCAGAATTCGCTCGAGGTCGACCTCCGCGACCGCCACGACATCCCTCGGCACGAGATCAGCAAGGTAATATTAGCTACTTAGCCCACTCTTATTGTGATCTATTTCATTCCTCTGTCAGTTCTTCAGTGTTTTGCTGCATGCCAACTTCTTCGCGGTAGAACTGTAATACCAACTCTTAACTGAGCAATCAACAATTTTTTGTCCATATTCGAAATCCAGTATTTCCCCTTTCCCTTTCGACCCGTGGAGGTGGAAACATGGACCACCAACTGCCATGCAGTGGCCAAGATCTTTTTTGCCCCATTTCTTCAGATAACGTTATCTTGGTGCCCTGGGCCACGACTTGCATCCTGATATTTTTTGGGGGGTTTTGTATTATGCTTCTCACTGTCAATCGGCGACCACCTTTGCAAGTGGCCGGCATCTGTGGTCATCAACTCCACATGATTGTTAGGTCCATGTCACCACAAGGAAGAGGCTTGGAGAAAGAGGAAAAGGCTGTGGAAGCAGGCAGATGACGAAGGATATTTCACTATCGATCAAGATTTATTTTAATGTCACTGCGCTTGACTGCTTGGGTGGCACATAATTGAACTACATGATTGCATCTATGATTTATTTTAATGTGGCAGCGCTTGACTGCTTGGGTGGCACACAATTGAACTACATGATTGCATCTACTATTAACCATGCAGTAGCTCCATTTGTGTGCAGTGCCTATCCAGTCACATAACCAATCAAGATTTATTTTAATTTTAGTGTAACAGCACCTTACTGACTGGGTGGCACATAACTCAGGAAGGACATGATTGCATCTGTTAAGCATGCAGTACCTTCATTGGTGTGCAGTGCCTCTTTTCAGTCACATAGCTGTAGCAATTAGTATAGTGGAGTTTTATTAGTATTACTACCTTTTTTCTATCCAAATAAAACAATAGTCAGTAGGAATCATATGAACTCACGTGCCGAAAATAGTGTACTGACTGAAGCTATTCTACTTTCTGATGTATCACAGGTTATCTGCTCTCTCTGCAACAAAGAACAGGATGTACGTGTCTACCGAAAAGCATTCTCAAAAAATTTCACCTTTTGGCTGTACTAATCTTATGAAACGGCTCATTTGGATCGACAGGTGCAACAGAACTGCTCCGATTGTGGGGCGTGCATGGGAAAATACTTCTGTGGAAAATGCAATTTCTTTGACGATGATGTAAGGGTCTTCAGATTTGGGGGCAAAGAAATGATTTCTTGATTTGCTATATTTTTATTCTCTCTCTCTCTGACAACCATAAACATTTGTTGTAGATCTCCAAGAACCAGTATCACTGCGATGGATGTGGCATCTGCAGGCAAGTTCCTAATTCACAGTTATTCTTCTTCTTTTTTTGACACATTTACTGTTTTTTCAGAATGATCAATTTTTTTCTGGATATTGTGTTCTCTGTGTTTCAGAACTGGTGGCATGGAGAACTTCTTTCACTGCGAAAAATGTGGTATGTTGCGGAAAGAAACTTATGTCTTGACTGTTTTTTCGAAATGGGGACATAGCCCTGGCCTCTGCATCAGTTGGTGAACACAGCCATACTTATGTCTTGACATGGCCCTGTAAACGATTGCTCTAATACCAATTGTGCCCTTGTTCACTCACAGGATGTTGCTACAGCAATATGTTAAAGGACTCTCATCATTGTGTAGAAAGAGCAATGCATCACAACTGTCCTGTCTGCTTCGAGGTGAAGCTTGCTTTAATTAATCTCCAAACATGTGTTACTAATAAGAAAACACAACCCGTAATATTTGCAACTATTGTTCTTTAAGACAATCTACCCATGTTGTTTCGATGGCAGTATCTATTTGACTCGACAATGGAGATCAGCGTACTGCACTGCGGGCACACGATCCATCTGGAATGCCTCAACGAGATGAGGCTTCATCACCAGTAAGCATTTCTTCAGACAACTTACCCGGCGCATCTGCTCACGTGAAATGACCGAGATGATCTGATCAAGCTGTTCGGTTTTGGTTTTCCTCCAGCTTCTCGTGCCCGGTCTGCTCGCGGTCCGCCTGCGACATGTCGGACGCGTGGCACAAGCTAGATCAGGAGGTCGCGGCCACACCGATGCCAGAGTTCTACCAGAAGAAGATGGTAATTAAGCAACACACTGAGAACAGATACTGTGAACCTGACTGGAAACTGGAAACTGAACAGACAATTAATCGTGTGGTTCTTCTGTTTCTTCCAGGTGTGGATCCTGTGCAACGACTGCGGGGCGACGTCGAGCGTGCGCTTCCACGTCCTGGCGCAGAAGTGCCCAGGTTGCAACTCCTATAACACCAGGGAGACGAGGGGTGGGCCGGTTGCGGCGTGCTCCAGAGTCTGAGCACTACGAGGAGATGACACACACTACTTACAGGTGGGAGCTGAACAAGATGAGGGAGCATTCGATTCAAACTGGTAGGTTGAAGCTGCTAGTGCTTGCTGCAGTAGGAAGCAAGAGAGGGAGACGTCTCTCCTCTCTGAAGTCTGAACAAACCAGGAATGGCCGAGCCGCCGTTGCAATTCAGAGAACAACAAAACTCCTACGTTTGCATCGATATGAGTTGTCTCGTGATACATGATTATCCTATCTGGCGAGCCCCTATGTAGGCTATCAGCAACTACACAGCAAAAACATAGAAAGTGATTAATACATATGGCGATGTTTCTGCTGGAAACTTGTTGCTCTTTCTGTTGGTAATCCATTATTGCTTGGATAGTTTGAAGGGTTAATTGGATCTATGCCATTGCACTATTCATGGATTGGAGATATGCCATTACAAAAATTGAAGTTGGAAATATGCCACTCTGAATTTTGTATACCTCTACCTATGTCATTTTGCCCATTACAATAACATATACGGGAATTATATTCTCATACTACAGTTATACCTTGTACATACAGAGAACAAAAAAAACTGGTCCATGAGACCGTGACTGAATTACAACCGCAACCGCACGTCCGACCGCACCCTTGGGCCCTGGCCATCCCGATACCCCCCATCACGAGTCTCCTCTGTGCCCTTGAATGTATCAGCAAAATTTGTTGAGCAAAGTGACAACGTACAAGAGACAGAAGAGTGTGATGATGTGTTTGCGCACCATGAAGAGGAAGTGTCTGACACTAACCCCTACTGGGTTTAATGTGGTGCATGACCCCGAGAACCCAGACATCCGAGTCGGGGCTCTTTTTCCTGACATTGTGGCTTTCAGAAAAGCTACAAAGCAACGGGCTATTATAGTTGGGTTCAAGTTGGCTAAAATCCAAACTGATCCCACTCGATTTATTGCTCGGTGTGCACATGCGACATGTAAATGGCGTATCCATGCATTTGGAGTGCAGGATGGTAGAACATGTTGGAACGCGTAGAGATAAACAAAATTTTTTCCTACGCGGTACTTTCAAGATCTAGCCGAGATAGAAGGCCACGATGATTACCACTAGACGCGCAGTTGCGGATTATCGATGAAGCGCGTCGGGGCAGTACAGTCCCACGATCCGATCCAGCCGATCCAATCCCGCGATCGTCAAAGTGCTGAACGTACAACACCTCTACCGGTATCCACACGTACGAGGAGGAGCTCCGACGGCGGACTGCTAGGTCCGGTGCGACGGCTGGACTGAGTGGGGCTAGAGTTCCCAACGCATGGGAGTGGACTAACGTGCCCGCTGGTCAATCTGCGCCCCTCTTTATATAGCGAATGGTAGTGGGTTTCACAACACTTGTGGCACATTCCCTCTGTGAGTCCGACTCATAAACTCAGTCCATTTCCGGTTCGGGTCCAACCCGACCAATACTTGCTCCCGCTCTTAAGTGTGCGACCCTGCAGGCTCATGGCGACTTGGACACGATTGGAGTCCAACTCCCAATCGATCAATCGGTAGCGGCTCCTAGCAGAACGTGCCGACTCCCAAGTCCCATTGAGTCATGACGACATACCTTTCAATGTGATATTCATCTTAGTCCCTTTTGCCTCACGATATACCTTGTCGAACTATAGGCGATTTATCGTCATCCCTTAAATAGTTCGACTCTCTTCTCGATCCGTAATATGTGATTCATATGACTAACTCTTAGTCAACAGACACAGTTAACACTTAACTGAGTCGCGCATGGCCATGCTTCCTGAATCATATCACTCGAGAGGGCCCAGAGAATATCTCTCCATTTGGAGGGGCAAAATCCCATCTTGATTATCCACATCACGCAACTTGCTTCTCATTCGACCCGAACTCTGCCTTTATAGCTGCCTTGTCACAGAACAGCGTTTGACAGAACCTAAGTCGGTGAACCACAACTCGGATTGTGCGATAACCTTAGATCTAAGGATTACATTGATTGAGACATGCAAATGACGACTTTCTCGTTGCATCTCAATATGGGTCAGTCCGACTTGCTAAACTCTTTAGCCAAGTCTATGAACGTTGGAATGGCATCTCCATGCCTATGACAAGTGGAACCGTATCATCAGCCAACACTCACATTAGTCTAGGGCGTGTGTCCAGCACAACCTTAATGACCAAGGACAATTTAGTATGAACAATATGAATATATAGTTCCACAATCGAATCACATATTCAATGACATATATCAGATGTTCAAAACAAGGACGACTTGATAACTTTATGAATACAGTGGGAATTACATCATACATGATTGCCTCTAGGGCATATTCCCAACAGAACAGTCATGGTATGGGTTGCTTATGTGTCTTGTTTACATCTCTATTATTAACTTGTAATATTTCTTTGTCGCACCTTACTTATGTAGTGTGTTATCATTTGCAGATAAAAACACTCCCATTTGAGCACAATTGTCCTACGCAAAAGTTGCCAAATTGCACAATGGCTTCACAAGGATGGATCTGCCGAGGACATCCCTAGTTCTTCACCTACTGTTACCCATGATGGTGTTGCTGCTCAAGATAATAGAGTGAGACTTGGTCCAATGACAAGATCAAGGACCAAACTACTAGAGCAACAGGTGAATTCACTCCTACTAGAATATGATGTTTATAATTGTGAGAATTGTATACTACCTAAATCTATGCATTTGTGTATGATTAAGTTTATTGATAACACAAATATACTTGGAGGAAAACATCAAAAGAAGCTGGAAAACAAGGAAGAGAAGGTGGAAAACAAGATCATACTTGGAGGAAACAACATGTACACGTGGAAAACAAGAGAGGAGCTGCTGGAAAACAAGTCTACACTTGTGGAAAACAACATGTACATGGTGGAAAACAAGACCCAAGAGTTGGAAAACAACATGTGTTTGAGGGAGAAGAGGGAGGCATCACATGGAGGGAGAGAGGGTGCATAACACTATGTTATTGCGTCATATAGAGGTGGGCATGCGTGTCCAAAGTTGGCCAAGTCCCATCCTCCAAGCCGCACCACTTTGGGTTGTGTTCCGGATTCTTCTAGAATCCGGCTTCCTGCGCATCAACTTACTGGGCCGCCTAATGGACTGTGATCCATTACCAACATGCCACCCTGGTAATCCGGCTCTTCAGACCAATGCCGGATATACTCCTAATCGTTATATATCCGACACCTGGTTTTTGTTTGTTGAGGCCTTTTTCTTTTTGGGTGTGTTCGGTGGTTATGTTCGCCCTTTGACAGTGTGCACTATCCTGAGGGTTTTTTTTTTCACTCTTCTATCTATAAAGTAAAGGTAGAGCTCCTACTGTCAGGTTCAAAAAAGGGACATGGCCAAGGGTAGCCTTTTGACATCCAGAAGTATACATTGCAGCCCGGGACCTCCTATGTATCGCTTGTAGCGAGGCGTAAGCCTCGCCTCGCCCATGCTCGAGCCGGCGAGAAAGGGTGCCTCGCTAAAGCTTGATTACATGGGCCTGGCCCATTGCACGACCATGGAAGACTACATCTTACAAGCTGTACGCGATTTTTTGTTCCCCGTTTTTTCTTTTTTGTTTACATTTGAGCTTATCCTTCATCCTTTATTTCTGGAAATGTTCTTAGAAATAAATTTCTCAAATGTTCAAATATGAAAAGTGTACGGGTTAGATAAATGTTCACATTTTAAAATCTGAATTATTTTCAAAAATAAAATTTTGAAATCAGAACAAGTTTTCAAAATGAACGAATTTTGAAAATGAACAAGTTTATTTTTTTTAAATTGAACAATTTTTATAATAAATATTTTCTGAAAATAATGATCAATTTTAAAATGAAGGTTTTTTATTTGAACAAATTTAAATTTGAACATTTTTTATCTGAGCAATTTTCAAATTTGAACAATTTATAAATTTGAACATTTTAAAGTTTGAACCTTTTCAAGTTTGAATAATTTTTTAAAAAATTGGTAAACCAAAAAATAATAGCGAATAGAAAATACAGATGCACCAAAAACAATGGTGAACCAAAAATAATAGTGAACCAAAATTTTCGGTGAACAAAAACTAATAGTGAATAAAAAAAATTGGTGAACCGAAAATAATAGCGAACCAAAATTTTCGGTGCACGAAAATAGCCGATTAACGAAAAAAAAAAATAGTGATACAAAATTTTAGGTGAACACAGATGGTTCCAAATTTGAAAATAGTTCTGATTTTAGAAAAAAATAGTTCCAAACTAAAAAATAGTTTAATTTTAAAAAAATGTTTTCAAACTAAAAATGGTTCAATTTTTAAAATGGTTCCACATTTGAAAAATAGTTTAGTAAAACAGAAACGAAAAAATGATTCAGATTTTAAAATATAAGAAACGAACATTTTCAAATAAAGGAAAAAACTAAAAATAAAATAGAAAAAGAAGGAATAAAAACGAAAAAAATAGAAACAGAAAAGAAAAATGGGAAAAAATGAAAACAGAAAAAAGACAATAAATAATTTTAAAAAAAAGTTGTACACGAAGGCGTGGTAGCCCAATGGACGTGCCCCTATTTCTCGATTCCCAGATCGCAGGTTCAAATCCTGCTTCCCTTATTTTCGTATCTTTTCTCTAAAAAAAGAACAGCAAATGGGCCGACCCATTTAGTGGGTGAAACACATGCGAGTGTTTGTTCGGTCTCGTCACGGGTGATATTTTAGTCGTGCGTACTAGTCCGGTCATGTTTTTTTTTGGGCTTGGGACGGATTTCTGCAGCTTGACGGTCAGGTCGGGCCTAAGTTTTTAGGACCGGATCTTTTTAGGCCCGTTTAGTGGGTGAAATACCGGCGAGTGTTTGTTCGGTCTCGCCACGGGCAATATTTGAGTTGTGCGTACTGGATCGGTCAAGTTTGTTTGGGCTTGGGACGGATTTCTGCAGCTCGACTATCAGGTCGGGCCTAAATTTTTAGAACCGGACCTTTTTAGGCCCGGGTTGGCCGGAGTTTTGGATGGTATAACCGGGAGCATATGCCTCGGTTTTAAAATGCGTTTTCAAACATATTTAAAATATCAAAAAAAAATGATACCAAAATTTTAACGTGTACATGTTGATGTTCTATGTGCGCAAGAAGCCGTTTCACGGAAAACCAACATTCTTTTTGTATCGTGTGTAAAAACGACTAAAATTTGATGCTAAAAAAGATTTTCACAATCTTTTTTGTGTGTTTTATACATAGACCATACAAATGTCAAATTTTCGCGAAACTTGTCGTGGGCACAAAGAATACCAAGATGTACATGCCAAATTTTTGGTCTGAATCGTTTATTCAAAATATTTTTCCTCTTGGTAGGAGCACATTCCCCCATGTGCCAAATTGAATTTCCGACGACTCACAATAATATCTCCAAAATCCTATAAGTGTGAACCAATCCACTAGTCGAGCGATATGGATATGTGGGTTCACATAGTGCACCACGCTCCGAAAGAACACCTTGTCGGTACCACGCTAGTGTTGGCTGGTTCAACCGGTATCAAGCGAGGGATTATCATCCCCGAAGCAGATCTTAGGGCATCTCCAATCGTCCCCCCAGGACGCGAATTAGCGCCGTTTTTCTACCAGCCGGCCCCCCCAGAACCCGAAATAGCGCCGTTTGGGCGAAAATTAGCGCCGTCGCACCCAGGCGGAACCCAGCCCGTTGGGTTCGGCTTGGGGGGGGGGGAAGGAAAAGCGCGCGTGGGCCAGCGCCGTCGGCGAGGGAACACCATTTGCCCCAGTTTCCCCACCCCGACTCGGCTTTTTCCTCTCGCTCGGCTCGCCGTCGCCACCCCGTCGGCCACCCCCCACGTCGCCGCCGTCGGCCGCCATCACACACGAGCGGCGAGGAAAACCACCTCCATCTAGCTCCACCACACTGTCGCCGCCGTTTACTCGCGCCTCCTCCGCGGGGGAGGTTGTGCCCGGCGAACCGCGTCCACCCACCCGCAAGGTGTTCGACGTTCTGTCCGAGCCATGGACTCCGACGTCGAGGAGATGCTCGCCGAGCTCTTCGACGAGAAAGATCAGGCCGCCATCGACGACGAGGAACACTTGCTGATCCTGAGCAGCCTGGCCGGCTTGCAGGCCCAGGCCGCCCAGCCGCGGCGTGCTGGATCGAGGCCCGGTCGCCGCAAGAGCAAGCCGAGGCAGCGGTACAAGGGCTACTGCATCCTCTACTCCGACTACTTCGTCGAGGATCCCACCAACGACGAGAAGGTGTTCCGGCGTCGTTTCAGGATGAAACACACGCTCTTCCTCAAGATCATGCATGCCATCCGGGAGTTCGACACCTACTTCAAGTTGAAGAAGGACTGCACCGGCACGGTAGGCTTTACCTCTATTCAGAAGTGCATGATGGCCATGAGGTTGCTTGCGTATGGTGCTCCTGTAGATGCGCAAGATGACTACCTGCGCATGAGCGAGTCCACGGCCCTTGAGTGCTTGAACAAGTTTTGCCGGGCGGTGGTTACAGTTTTTGGCCCAACATACCTGCGATCACCCAATGAGCAAGACACTGCTCGTCTCCTCACAGAGAATGAAGCAAGAGGCTTTCCTGGGATGCTTGGCAGCATCGACTGTATGCATTAGGCATGGAAGAACTGTCCATTTGATTGGTAGGGGATGTACAAGGGAAATGAAGGAGAGTGCTCGGTGGTTCTCGAGGCCGTGGCTTCGTACAATCTATGGATTTGGCATTCATTCTTTGGTATGCCTGGAAGTCACAACGACATCAATGTCTTGCAGTGCTCGAATGTCTTTGCCGAGCTTGTCGAAGGCCATGCCCCCTGTGAACTATGAGATCAATGGACACCAGTATACAAAGGGGTATTATCTTGCAGATGGCATCTATCCGAAGTGGACAACATTTGTGAAGAGCATCTCCAACCCTATCACAGGAAGCGCAAAAGCTTGGTTTTCCAAGTGCCAGAAGGCTTGCAGGAAGGATGTTGAGCGGGCATTTGGTGCGCTGCAATCTCGATTCGCTATTGTCCGGTACCCAGCTATGACTTGGTCGAAGTCCAACATGTGGGAGGTGATGCAGTGTTGTGTGATCTTGCACAACATGATCATTGAGAGTGAGCGGGATGACCCGGTGCCTAACAGTGAGGCAAGCACACCATACTACCGGCAGGACCCTCTTGCAACTGTTGATCACCAGGTGCCGGCATCATGGACAGACTTCCTCACCAAGCGGCAGGAGATTCGACACGCTGGAACACACCATGCTCTGCAGAATGACCTGGTGCAGCATTTGTGGGCGCGAAAGGGGAATGGCAATGTTGAGGACGATGACGATGACTAGTTTAATTTATTTATTTTGTTTAAATTGTTGAACTATTTATTTGTGTGGAAAAACTCTATTTATTTGTGTGGCAAAACTTCAATTATTTTGTGCCAAAACTCTACCTGCCCAAATATGGGCGAATCGCCGGCTGGGGGGGGGGGGGGCGGCCTGGGTTTCACGGCTGGGAAACGCGCCCCCAGCTTCCTGATTTGCGCCGTTTCGCGTCGCGGCGGTAAAAAAGGTGCAGTTTTCGCGTCTTCATGGGCCGAACGGCTGGAGATGCCCTTAGAACCAACAGCTTCAATAATAAAATGACGCGTGGACATTGACATTGCCTGATGATACAAGAAACCTAGATCATGGTTTTCACCGGAGAGAATACATCTGCGGTGACATCCGCCATCCAACAGTCTATCAGCCTGCCCACAAAGAACTATCCATCCAACTTAAGGATAAAACGCCTCAAGAAAAGACACCTTCGCATCTGTTCCTATCACCACACTCTAATCTCAGCAATGCTCTATGTGTTAGTCACTGCCACACCTAGCCGCCGCCAGATATGCTGACCAAATGCCATTGTCTATTAGGGGCCCGGATCCAGCCCGGAGACCCGGCTTCGTATAATCTCCCACGAGATGGAGCCAAAGCACTCCGCATTGTGCTGGACACGACAGTCCTTGCCACTGTTATGCTGCACCAGCATGCTGATACGTCTCAAACATATCTACTTATTATTTCGTGATATTATTATATCATTGCTACATACTTTTTCGATCATTTATACCATTTTACAATATTTTTATTGGACTAAAATCAGTGTCAAATGTTAGTTGATGTCTTCTGCCCGTTTTTACATTAAATTTTATGCTTGGAAAAATATTAGGAAAAAATCACAAAGAAAATATAAAAGCATCTAACTTTTCGAGATGAAAACGAGGAGCCAAAGAAGTGGTCTAGGGGGACACACACCCCTTGCGTGTTCATCTGGCGCATCCAGGGGTAGTCGGGCATGTGGGCATACGAGCGCTTCGGCACCCCCTCGTGATGCCCCTTCGCCTATAAGAAGCTGATGACATAAAAAGTTCTTCCACATGATTATTTTCCGGAGTTTCGACATAGATCCGCCGTGCTATGAAACCCTAGTTTAGGGCCCTGTTCTGGCACTCTGCAGGAACGGGGATCCACCTCTAGAGTCATCTTCATCAACCGTGCTTCCTCCATGAAGATGTGTGAGCAGTTCCCCCATAGACTAGGATCATAGCAGTAACTAGATTATACCCTCTCTCTCTTGGTATTCAATACAATAATCTCATCAGCTGCCCCACATGATTAAGATTCATATGATGCAATCGGCATTGTCTTTGTTTGAATACGATTAATTGTCACTCTATGACTAGTCTATTCATGATTTATATTAAGATCCTCTATGTTTCTTTGTTGCGTGATTTATTGTATTTTATGCTCTCCGGTCTATCTGATTGTGGATCACATCTTGGGTTTACTAATATGCTGAGAAAGTAACATTGTTGGAAGCTAGAGTGCATAATACTTTTCCTAGTTATGATGACTGATACATACAAGAACGAAAGGAGACCAATTATCTTAATGCTATGGTTTGGTCTTTAGCTTAATTGAATCTTTAGTATTTGTTTTCTTGATGTAGATATCAGTCATAAGTGCATGTGATAACAAACAGTTGAAAGCATATAAGTTGTGGCCCCTCCCATATTATTTAGAGTTGTTGTCTTTTGATGTCATGTGATGTTGTTCAACCTTGCATATATCTACGCCCGAGTGATAGGAACGGTGCCGTGTTGCTTGTGTTTGTTGAAATTAAAGATAAAACAATGATTTTTTTTATCACATTTGGATGATAGTTTACTGTTTATATTATGTCATTGCATTTAAGGAAATACTATGTTAAATAATCTGAACGTTGGAGAACTTTCCAACATACTTGCACAAACTTATGTAGTGCCGCACTAATCGGTGCTCTAGATCAGATCTTGTACCTACGCATAGACCGCTCTGATACTACTGCTGGGATGCGCAATAGGAATTTGTTTTTTGCCGAACTTGCTATGCAACAACCAAGACCTTGCTATGCAGTTACAAGTGAATATAAATTCCAAGATCTAGTTTCCGGGATTGTGTACCAGACACCATAGTAGCGAAAGAGGTGTCGATGACAATGTCAATGAAGGTTGTAGAAGATCCTCACGCATAAGCCTGTAGGTGAGGATGTTGCCGACGCCCCATATCTAGCACCGTAATCCAGCAAAGTGAGGGTCTTACGTGTTACCCCTCCCAGAGTATGGACACATACGTCGGGGCAAATTCTGCAGCGCTTCACCGTCCAGGACTTGGCGTTGCAGGTTTATATGAAGGTGGAGTTATCAACACATGAGAGAGAGAGAGAGAGAGAGAGAGAGAGAGAGAGAGAGAGAGAGAGAGTATTTAGAAGTTAGGTCTAATCGGGAGAGGAACACCTCAGCCTAATTAGAAGAAGCTCTAATTCTATTAGAGGAATCTCTAATCCAATTATAGGAAGCTCTAATTTAATTAGAGGAGGCTCTAATCCAATTAGAAGAAGCTCTAATCTAATTATAAGAATTCTAATTAGATTTATCTAATTAGTTTTCTAATTATTAAAGAAGTTCTAATCCAATTACATTTTTTCATGTTAGAAGCTCTAATTAGTTCTTCTAATTATTAGAGAAGGCTATAATTCAATTAGAAGTGCTCTAATTAGTTCTCTAATTCTTCTAGAGAAAGAGAGAGAAGGCCAAATGCTCAACTGCGTGTTCTCTAAAGAGAGGAGGGGTGGGGATTATATAGTGGGTCAAGGGAGGGCACCTGCCAGAGGGGAGGAGGTTGGTTTCCCCTCCTCTCCCTTGGCCGCACCAAGCCTCCTGGGAGGTTGCGGATTGGACTCCCAAGTGGAGTTCAACCCCCCTCCCTTTTTTCCCACTCATTTATTTCTCAAAAAAATTTGGGAAAACTACCAAGGAAAGCATATGCATTTTGCGAGCATTCTCTAAAATTAGGGTTTGCCGAGAGGAGGAAATCTTCCCTCCTCCGGCACTGCTCCCTTATGTGGAAAGTCCATCGAAACTCTTCCGGAACCCCGTGACCCCTACAGATAAAAATCATCGATATTATCTAACGACGTCAAAAATATATTTCTGACATCTCGGGATATCTCATGCCCCTGCATTTGCTCCGTAAAGCGTGCAACCTCAATTTCTCTTTCATAATAACTTCAGAATAAATCCCGTCAGTAATTGAAAATGTTTCTATCACCATGGGACATCTCATGCCCTCGTTATAAATTCTCTCTGATATATATATAATATATCTATTACTCAAAAATAATGTTCTATGATTTGATCCGGACTTATCGATATACACAAAAATAAGCCCAAACTTAAGTGTGCTTCCCCAACAGGTTCGATAGTGCGTGGACATGAAACTGGAAACTATTTCCATTTGAATAAAAAATAACGAGGCCATGGACACACATATTGACTCACACATACTAAACGATTAAACTGATGAACCTATTGGTTATTATACAAATATCCTATTACTCATGATACCGAACTTCATCGAGACTATTGATTCCGGTATTGCCTGTGAAATAATCTTTGGTTCACTAATACCTTTGTCTCGTCTCGTTATCTCGTAAGTTTCCTATTTTTTGTTATTGTATTATGATATCCCACATTATGTAGCATCATCATGCATTGTCTGCAGAACTTATGGATATCAAGAATACCGAGTGGGCCCAGGTATGTATCTCTCTTTTTACGGAGGAGTAATTCCCATCTTAGAACATCGAGATAATATATACTTTTAGAATTACATAGTAGCTACCCTTATATTCAGCCAGTTTACAGTGTGAACCTTGATAGCTCCAAAGTAAAACCTCCAAAATATATTATCTCGATAACCTGATGGTCAAAGGATGCATTGTAATATAACCGTGTTGTGATATGATTCTAAGGACGAAGATGTCTTAGTGCAATCTCTTAGCATATCAATCTACTTAGGGAATACCCAGCCATATTGTTCCCTTCCAACAATATGATATTCATTGATGTTGACAAAAACCATGTCCATGACCAGGGAAAAATAGTCATCAAATATCCAATGAATTAGTCGTAAAAGGAATATATGTGTTTTTCCTCTGAATCTCATATTTAGGAACCACGTTAGTTAGAGCATAGTGATATGAATCATTTTTATGAAATAGATGTGTAAATATTATTGCCTTTTGGGAATACATCCAACATGTGTTTTACTCACCCCGCAATGTCAATCTAGCAACATGAACAATCATGCCTAATTTTGTTCGTAGGTAGTAACGGTCTACTACATAGAACCTACAACCACGTAAAAGTTGCAAACACAAGCTTTAGATTCATCTAAATTGATTTTGCAGAGCATGAGATGTGATGTGGTATAGTTTGTTATCATTCAAGAGTTGTATGAAATGGTATCCACTGTATTTATTTTGACGTGCGAGTCAATTTAAAGCATGATGGTTGGAAACCCATGCTTTCATCATGTATCTTAGAGATAGGAGAATACAATGGAGATGGCGACCAAATGTTGCAGACTTCGTCAATGATCCATGGAGCATAGAAGGAGTTTTGAGCCCAGAAGAAGAAGAGAACTATACTACATCACTATTAAACTTCCTTTGATGGTTAATACTTTTATGCACCCTTTTGATTGCATAGTAGTTTTGATTATCATGTCGATTCCTCACTTGAAAATTATCAAGAGGATCATGCTCTTCAAAACTGTGCACCGTCAAACTGGTTCGGGTTCGCATCCATCAACTGGATACATGGATCAACGTGTTCTTAGAACCTTATAGGCGGGTATGGATAGATCACTTGGATACGAGGGTCAATACCATACAAGAAAATATAGTAGTTGGTTGTCTTGACGTTCTGGCATGAAAGTCATGAGTTCGGAGCACATACATCGAAAGATGAACGAGAGTCACATGAGTTGTGATTGGCTTGTTGTCCTACCCTTTGAGACTATGATTGGATGCATAGATGGATACGTCCTTATGATCATAACCCTCATGTGGATCTCGAGTAACTGAATATTGATTATGAGGAATATCAATTTTAGTGGGAGTGCACATATTGGTTAAATATTTGGTTTTAACCAAGTGCAAGTAATCATGATAACAACTAGGGTAATTTTCATAGATTGTTTTAGAGTTGGCATCTATATCCCACCTAAACATATAGTTAGTTGATTGGTTTGGATATCTGGTTAAGAAAACTTTACGAACTTTTTTCGTAATTTGAGGATTGCCCTCAAAATGTCAATGCAAACTCCTATTGCAATATTTCGGTAGACTTGCTCAATGTATGTCTATGGATGAGATTGATGACATGAGTAGATATAATCCAAAGAGCATTGATTCCAATTAAGCTTGTCTCCATAAGTATATCCCAATGGAAGAACCGTAAAGTTTTCAACGTTTTAAAGTGTGACATACACTTGTTGTCGTAAGGATGGGTGTGTATAGTATTATACACACATGCAGGAAATTGAAGTATATATGTATATTGATAGACATGGATCTGAAAAAGTTATTTCAGATAGAAACAAGATACGATATATCTCAAGAACTAGTTTGTATGAAAGAAAAACAAAAAATAAATTTGGTGAATAAAAACGCATGTGTACTAAGCTTGGTAAATAAGAGGATTGGACACATTGGATGTCCCAGTCTTCCAAGAAATTGGGCACTAGTCTTAATCTTGTTTGGTTTTTGAGTAAAGGCTCTAGGAGCTTTGTCATTATAAATGACTAAAGGAGAAAAAGGATTGTGAATGAATTTATTCATTGCGCATTGGAATCTAGGAGAAAACTTATCATAAGTTAATAATAAGTAAATGGTTCAACTTAAGAAGACAAGAGTGTCATGATTGACACACTGATAAAGTATCCCAGTACAACTGATGTAATTCTTAATGTTGAATGCTTCTTCTCTTAGAGAGGAAACACCAAAATAGGAAGTATTGAAAGCTTATGGCATAGAGTCTCATGAAACCATCTTGGGTATATATATTATTGATGTTCAAAATTGCTAGTAGTGTATTTATTGGGTATAGTGATTTAATCACTGGAATACCAGATCTGTTGCTCTTATGTGCAACATTATACAAGAAATAATATGGCTTAAAAAGGACTAGCAAAGGAAAAAAGGAATAATTGGTGATGGAGTAAGATTACTACATTCACCATATTTTCCTTTGGGATGTATTGTGAGCATTGGCACTTGCTACCTCACTGGGGACATAAGTTTGAGTTATGACCGTGTGGATAGGATACAATGAATCCTGCAAGTAGACATCAATAATATTAAAGCGCTAAAATATAAATGATCAGCAACAATCATTTTTGTAAGAAGATATGTTTCTGGCCTTATAAATGATCAGCAACAATTGAGTTACAAGGTTTAGCGAGCATCTAGAAAGTTGTGGAAATATTCTACAACTTTGATCACTAGGAACACCATAAGTTTATGGAGTCTCCAAGTGACATAATCCAATCTTGTTCGATAATGATGGATTAAGTATGTTAAAATGCCATTCCATCTTTCATAAGTCATGGTTTAGAGACTAATTCTTTACAATGAAAATAAAGCCATCTAAAATTCATTTGTGATGTAAATTATTTATAATAAATCACAAAATGAATGTTTGCTTCTATAATGGTTATCCCAAGTATAGGGAATTCTTCCCATCGCCAAGGACAAAGGTTTTTTCAAGGGTGTTCTAGAGAAATTACTTCTTCACAAGGTTAGTGGGAGGACAATACAGTTCGACGAGATTAGATTTTAGTAATCATGTCAGAGTGGCTCAACACCGAAAGTAAGTTCGGTGATTACCATTATGAATGATACCGAAGTTCTTAAATGTGATGTAAACTTCGATCGAGCTTAGTGAATGAATCAAGTAGATCAAAATATTATTGTTTCACCATAATGAGAATGTGATATAAGGGAAGCAGGTATGGACCTTAACTCCAAAGATATGGCTATACGCAATGAAATCCGGATGGGCTCCATCAACGAAAGTCAAGTTTGGAACTTGGTGTCAGGTTTTTTTGTGCTCGCCAACAGGGGATAAGAGCCTATCTTTTGTTAATGGATCTGTAAACAAAAATGGATGGAGACATCCATCAAGGCTTGAATTGTTTACAAGTTCAAGAAAATGACTACGATGAGATTTAATCTCTCGTGGCATGGATTTTAATGTTTGTACAGATTATTCTAGCAAACACTACATAACTTTTCTACAAGATATTGCAAGTGAGAATATCCAATCAAGAATATACTAGAAGGGAATGCAAGTTTTAGTTATCCATTTATGAACCTAAAAGAAGGAATTAAGGAGTTGGGTTCTTCACCTAGATGAAATGATCAAAGTGTTTGACATCATCAAGGACGGTGAAGAGGCTTGAGGACTCAAGAAAGTCAGTGGGAGAGCTAAAGAATATGTCTAATACTTTATGTGAAGAACATATTGTTAGTTGGAAATATTATTGACATATTAAAAAATTTCATTGAAATTATATTTTGATGAAAGGAATAAAGGAAATGCAGTATAAGTATTTCCACTTTGGAACTAGGTGACAAAAACGTTTGGATGGAAAGTTCATTATAGAACTTGCCTGCATAGGACAAAGTGTGGCTCTTGTTTTCCATAACTTGTCTATGTTGGATCAAACTTGTTAAAATCATAGTGCTCAATTGTTGAAACAACAATTAGCATCTTGGTGCAAACCAAGTAAAGGATTTCTTTTGAAATCTAATACTTATACAAAGCATGTCTATTCATAGTGAATAGAAAAGGAGATATATGATAGGCGATACGTATGAATGATTGGATCAGTCATGTACGCCATAATATGTAAACAAACCAGATATGAATTATGTTTGAGTGTTACGAACATAAACAAACAAAAAACGATCATGTTGATGATCAAGGAGAAGACAACCTTATGAGAATATAAGGTACCATTCATCATTGTGAAAAATGAAAAAACAAATTATTGTAAATTATTACACTAATAGAGTGTTTGCTGCATAATCACCAAACCAATCAACTTAATGTTAATAAGGTGGCATAGTGGGATGGAAGAAATTCCATGATTAAACTTGGAGGGTAATTCCGAAGTTTAAAACTATGGTAGAATTTATAACAATATCGGTAAGATGGAATACACATTGGAAGTTTAAAGCTTAAATGTTTTGATCTAAATTCTTCATAGAATTGGATAGGGTACTTTACAAAAGATGCAGCAATGTCGTGAACAACAGTCTGTCATATTAGTTAAAGCACTAAACATTTAAACCGCAAGGATCATTTGTGATCAAAGGGATAAGTGATTCTCCAAGATATGAAAATTACATGGACTTGAATTTTCAGATCCAAGAACAAATTCTACACCGCAATCAACACCGCAATGCCATTGGGTGCTGAGCTAAGAAACCAGATTATTGTTTCTTGTGCAAGTGGAAAACTGTTGGATGTATGCCCAAGAGACAATAAAATACATTAGTTTCATGATTAATTTATTATGTTGTAATGCTATAATTGCTATGGTCACTGAATATGAGATTCATAGGAAAACCTATATGCACATGTAGAAACATAAACACGTCGTTATGACCCTTTGTCAATTCTCATAGACAAACTCATTAATATTATATGACCATGTTTTCCTAGTCATGGAAATTTGTTATGTCAATATTAATTTGAGCACAATGTTGTTTCAACATTGTGGCTGGGTAGACCCAAGTAGTTGAAATATTACAATATTAGTTTTTCTAAATAGTATCATCACAGAATGGTTGTTTTGTTTGCTTCCTTAGACCATGAAAATATTCAATGATGTTTACCGTAAGGATCATTTTGGTATAGTCAAGTATCACACCGTAAACTGGGTGGTAAAAAAGGCTAACACCGGGTGGTCACAAATGTATTCATTCATTGTGATAGTTCAAGATTGAGAATTACTCCTCTAGTTAATAGATATATATATATCCAGGATCCACTCGGTGAAATATTATTGGTAAATAAGTCTGCGCAGACAAGGAGATGAAACTATTTATGGGGATACTATGTCATGGTAACGAGTAAAAGGAATCATATAGGATATAGGGAATAAGGTGATAAGGTCATTAAATATTTTAATCATGGTCTTATCATTTATCTTGTCCCGAGGTATTGATTGGTATCGCGGAGTAATAGGAACTTACTTAACAACCAACAGGTTTAGCATTTTTTTTCATATAACTTATAGGAATCAGTATGGACGTCCATGGCCCCGATGTTGATTATTTATTAGGAAAATAGTTTTCCAATCATGTCTACTAGGTATCGAACCTATAGAGGTCAGCCACTTAAGGCGCCAAAGTCTGTTGTTTGCATTGGTTGGTCCGAAGGAGAGTAGGGTATCATTCAGGTAACTCCGACGTGATAGAATATAGCAAAGAGAGATTACAGAACAAATGAGTTGTCCAACAATGTTGGAAATATTTTTCTAACATCAATAGGTAATTCTTGATGTCATTACGATACCACAAAAACAACTCCGGTGTCAATCGGAGTCGCTTCGGAAAAGTTACCATAAGAGAGAAATAATGTCGGTGTAGACAGAATGTTATATGAGATATAACAGAGGATATGAGATGTCCCGG
This sequence comes from Alopecurus myosuroides, assembly GCA_028641055.1. Taxonomy (NCBI): domain Eukaryota; kingdom Viridiplantae; phylum Streptophyta; class Magnoliopsida; order Poales; family Poaceae; genus Alopecurus; species Alopecurus myosuroides. The sequence continues at coordinate 236,881,355 of CM054061.1, forward strand.
GATGTCGGAAATATATTTTTGACATTGTTATATAAGTTCAATGATTTTATCTGTAGGGGTCATGGGGTTGTGGAAGAGTCCCGGGGGCCTTTCCATATAGGGGGACAGTGCCGGCGGGGGACAGATTTCCTCCTATAGGAAAACCCTAATTTTAGGGGCTGCCGGGTGGGACCCATGGTCTCACAATGCGCATTGGCCTTCCCTGGATTTTCCCTAATTTATTTGATAAATAAATGAGGAGGAAAATGAGTAAAAGGAAAAGAAAAAGGGAGGGGTGTTGGACTCCATCTAGGAGTGTAATCCGAATCCTCCTAGGGGCCTTGGTGCGGCCAAGGGAGGGAGGGGGAACTGACCCCCCCCCCCAACCCAAGGGAAGTCCCCTCTCTTGTCCCAGTATATAATCCCACCCCTCCATCTTTTCTGAGGATTAGATGTCTAATTAGAGACCCTCTAATTAAATTAGAACCTCTCTAATTGGATTAGAGGGTCTAATTAGAACATCTCTAATTGAATTAGAGCTTCTAATTAGAGACCCTCTAATTGGTTTAGGGCCTCTTCTGATTAGGAGATGATGACTATCTCTCTCAATTAGACCTATCCCTAATCTCTCCCTCTCTTTCCCATGTGTTGGGACTTCTCCACCTTGATATGTTGCAAACATATCTACTTTTCCAACCACTTTTATTGTTGTTTTCCCTCATATTTGCATGATTTGGATCAAACTAACACGGACTAACGCTGTTTTCAGTAGAATTACCCTTGGTGTCTAGTTTTGCGTAGAAATTCAACTTCCTTAGAAAATTCCAGAAATTATTTTCCCGATGCTTTTGTTCTCTTTTAGAATCTGTGTGTGTGAAGAAATCAAGTGAGAAAGAGGGAGGGAACATGGTGATGTGGCAAGGTATGGGTCACCATGCTTTGACCCTTGATCACCAAGCCATTGGTCTTTCCCTACTCCAAAAGCCAGCTCTTGACTTGCCCCTTCGTGGTCTTGCCCCTTGGACTCTTTGCCTTGTTGTGTGTGACCAAAGAACTCCCGGAGCTTGAAGGACAGCTGGAGGGGAGCTACTCGACCCCAGGAGGGTGGTGGCCATGGACCCCCCCCTATGGTTGCGCCTGGTCGGCCCTAGGGGGCTTGGGACCACCCCTAGGGTCCCTTTAGCAATAAGACTCCTTCGTCCCCGAAGCTCAGAACCCCCAAAGGATTTTTCCCAAAAACGATTCTTAGCTCCACCAACACTCGAAACCCTAGTTCGGGAGATAGAAGTTCCTGTTCTGGCACCGTGACGGAACGGGGATTGGAGGGAGATCGTCCCCATCGTCATCGCCATCACCTCTCCATCAACCCTCCATGAACCCCCTTCGATGTGTGAGTAATTCCCTGCTGCAGGCAGAGGGGATGGTAGGGATTGCACGAGATTCATCATGTAATAGATCATGAGATTGTTAGGGCTTGATGCCTAGTATCCACTATTGTCATTTATTGTCATTGTTGCAACTTGGGGTGCTTAATGATTGTCACTTAGGGCCCGAGTGCATGATTTCAGATCTGAACATGTTATGTTTTCATGAGTATAATTGTTGTTTTGGATCATATCTACTGGTTGTATACACTTGTTATTGTCCGGAACCCGAGACTCCAAGGTTGCACGGTTGGGATATCGGAGCGGATGGACTCTAGTTCGAGGATTACATGTTTCCATCGTATGTTAATGCTTTGCTTTGGTGCTTGGTAGAAAAAGTACCATAATTACCATTAGTTCCTTTTTGGCCCTGCAATAATGGGATGGTGGGACAAAATATGTCGTGCAAGTTCTTATTGCAAGCACCTACGAAAATTCTCGGGAAACATGCCTATGATAGTTTGTGACTTGGATACTCTCTTATATATTTGTGATGCCCTTTGTTACCTCTATTACATGGTTATTCTCATTCATGCAACACCTGTACATATGTCCCTATGCCTAAAGTGATTTTAACACTGCTACTTATTCCGTTTACATTCACCGTTACTATTGCTACTACTTTTTTCCTGCTACTGTTATGCCTCCTTTGATCCATAGGGTAGGAAAGCCAAATGAATAGGAAATACAAAGGAATAGAATGCCCTGGCCATTCCAATCTTATGGAAATAGTAACTCATCAAAGGATTTTTCCATGAGGTTGGAGCTCATGCTATTTTTCCTATGAAAATACACTATCAAGCTCCTACGGGATTTTTTCCTACAGATTAGAATCATATAAATCAAACGTGTTTGTAAGGAAAAAAATTGCAGGAACCGAATCCTATAGAAATACTTTGAATCAAAGGAGGCCTTACTATTAAACTACTACTGCCGTTATATTACTATTACTACTAATAATTTGTGCGAAGCAAGATATTTTCAGGTGCAATTGAATTGACAACTCAGTTGTTAAGGCTTATAAATATTCTTTGGATCCCCTTGTGTCGAATCAATAAATTGGGCTATATTTACCCTCAGAGACTCTTGCGATCCCCTACACTTGTGGGTCATCAAGACTATTTTTTTGCGTTGTTGTCAGGGTGCATAGGTTTATTTGTAAGCTTACTTGAGAATTATATTGTTCTCCAAAATTTATCATCTATCATGGGAAAGACTACTGATCCAAAGGTTCTGATATTACCTTCCACCACAAGGAAAGGTACAACTCTGAACACCGATGTTACACTTGATTCACCTTCTGTTTTAAGTAAGCTTGTTACCATGGTTGGCAATGAGGCTCACTATTACTGTTTTATCTGTTTTGTTGCATGTGTTGATGATTAGACTGTGCCGATAGTTGGCCTTGTAGTTGATGATGTGCTAAACATGTATGATGCCTTTTTTGTAGGGTTTGCGAACCTGTGGTTGTGGCTTCGGAATGCATGGATCAATAGGAAAAGTGACGTGGAACCTGTGGATGTGCCTTCGGAATGAATTGATCAATAGGAGAAGTGACGTGGAACCTGTGGATGTGCCTTTGGAATGGATGGATCAGTAGGAAAAGTGACATGAACCGTATCGATGACATGAAACTATTTAGTTTATGATGTGCAACTGTTTAGATGCTGAGGTGCACCTGTTGTGATGTGAACCCTATCGATGACATGACACTATTTATTTTATGATGTGAGCCTGTTATGATGATGGCGGCGAACCTTTGTGATGCTGGTGTGAACTGGTGTTAATTATAGTTATTATAAATCTCCTCTTTGTCTCTCTTCTAAGTACGACTGTTAATCATTGATTGTGGTGACTTGTGATTTGTTTCAGAAAAAGTCTTGTTATTTTTGTGATGATTTGGAATATTATGTGCATTCTTATATTTGGAGGAAGTGGCATATTATCCAACAAAAAGGTTAGAGTAGACTGACAGCTGGGCCCATGCAAAAAAAGTTTGGAACAACCGTGAGAGAGCGCGGACGTTGCCGGTCAAAGCAGTCAAACATGGCAGGATGTGTGGTCCGATGAAAATTCGCGACGTTCTACGTGACTAAGCCAGTTTCGTCGAAATAAATTGGGCTCTTAGTGGGCTACTGGACCGAAGACGAAAATCCGCGACGTAAAACTAGCAAAATTTTGTGCAAAACCAGTCTGCAATGGACCAAACCAAAACATCGAGAGAAAACTCCACTTTTCAGCCATCCTCGACGGAAACACGCGACGTTATCGAAACGTTGCGCTCAAAACGTCCCTGATCGCACGGAATTTGGTAGTGATTGCAACTTCGTGTGCGATTACTGCTGAGTCTAATACTATGTCTGATGAATTTGATTATGCTTCTACTTTTATTGATACCTATGGTACTATAGGTTACTTATTAGACAAAAATTGCTAGAGCTAAAGAAATTGAACATGCTGTATTTTTTGATAAACTTCTATGTACTCCTGAACAATCACCTGAACGACCTGATCTTGATAAGGATAGGAGTGATTTCGAGGAAACTTATACACATGATGATGACTTATCTCTCCTATATAATACGGCCTCAGGTGGTCGTCGTACGTCCTGCCTATTTTTCAATTTAGCCCCTCCAGAATACAATATTCAACCCGCACGCCCTTCTCTCCAACAGACTAGAATTGTTTGCACAGTGCCCCTTTTCGTTTGGCCTGCGTCGACGCCGCCTAACAGAGGGGAGAGAAGAGGATGCGCCGCCGCCGCCGAACAGATGACAAAGAAGAGGAAGCGGCCATGAAAGCTCAGATTTTTTGGTGTCGCGTTTCTGTTCATAGTCCGACGCCGCCGGGCACACCCTGTGCTCCTACTGCCACGGCGACATCTGCAGCCCTGCTCCTGCCCGGATCCCGACTGCAATTTCGTCGGCGCCCCGCCGGCGCTCCTCGACCACCTTGCCGCCGGCCACTCCCGCCCCGTCATTGTCGTCCGCTACGGCCACTCGTGGAACCTCCACCTGTCGCTGTCCCATGTCTGGCACGTCCTCGTCGGGCAGGAGGACCAGAGCGTGTTCCTGGTCTGCCTGGCTGCGCTCGGCGCGGCGACCACCGCGGTGTCGCTGGTGCACGTCACGGCCGACGGTGCCGCGGGACCTAAATTCTGGTGCAAGCTCTCCGTGGAGCGCCTGGGTGACGGCAAGGACAAGCGTGATGGCTTCCACGGTGAGCAGCAACACGCTGACCGGCGGCGCGCCGGCGCCCGGCCAGGGGATGTTCTTGGCAGTGCCCCAGGAGCTGCTGTCCGGCAACATGCTCGCCCTCCGCATCCGCATCGATCAGCTCTGACCTGCCGCCGCGTCCCCAAATCGACGACACCAGCGCAAGCTTAGAGGATGCAAATGCTCCGAATGAAGTGTTATAGGCTTGTATGGGCTTGTGATGGTTAACTTTCTTAATGCCATTATTAAGAGTAGTACTAACTGTATCGGATTTGACTTTTGAGTACTTGAAGCAGAGTATATTCTGTTTTCTATAACCTGTTCTAGCAGCTAACCATTTTATACAAGCACTTCTTACTGACTGTATCGGTAGTTCATTACAATGTGTCCCTGGCAAAAAACTAACATCAAATTTTTATTTCTGTTCTGAGATCATTCTTTACTATGACTCTGTGAGCAACCTGGACATGATACTCATAGGTTTTTCAAGTTAAGCCAAAGGTGACAATCACAGACATCGTGACACTGCAAGGTGTTTTTTTTTTGTTTTCTGGGCGTTGTTGTGTATTAAAAAAATGCCGAAAAAACAAGAAATTGTACATATTGGGGACAGACAAACAAGAAATTGTACATATTGGGGACAACCGGTCATACTTGCAGAGTTCGCATTCATGGTTTATTTTTTTTGTCCGGGATCATCTGTTCAAAATTATATGAACAACAATTGTGTCAGATATAGGTCTGTACTGTTCTGAATGATTCACTAAATATGAAATAGGAGCGCTTGCAAAACAAGAAACATCAATGTAAGGTTATGAACACAGTCGCTGCTTCCAGATTATGCATTTGTTGCCAAACAGAGTCCGGTTATGTTCAAGTTCAGACCTTTATTTTTTAGTAGCACTGGATGGTTTTTTTTGTGACCAATGTTATGTACCTTGACCGTTGTAGATATACATATGAACACAGCGAAAGTGTAGCTACAGGTACCAAACCAGCAAACTTTTGTGCTCACAAATTTTAATGTGTTGGCAAGATCCGCTACTCAACATACTAGAATTGTTTGCACAGTGCCCCTTGCCATTTGGCATGCGTCGACGCCGCCTAACAGAGGGGAGAGAAGAGGACACCAGGGAGGATGCACCGACGCCGCCGAACAGATGACAAAGAAGAGAAAGCCAGGGAGGATGCCGCATGTGGGACGCCCTGCTGGTCACCCCATTGGCGTGGCAAGAGGAGGGGACGGACACCCTGCTGGTCGGGGTCGTGGAACCGGACGCCACGAAACGGACGCCCTCCTGGCTGTGGCCGACCCACAGGAGGAGATCCGGAGGAGGGAGGCCAGGAGAGAGAAATTTCGAGCGCATCTTCCCTTGGGCGGCTCGGCCATGTGGTCTAAGAGCTACCGCGGACCGAATGCCCGATTTGGGGAACTTTACTGAAACGCGGTAGCTGAACTGTGTAGGATTCTTAGAGGTTGATGGCGCTAGCAATGGAGATGAATTCAGAGGGGATGAAGATGGGGGTTACTTGGTTGTGTGTTATCTTCATGAAGTTAGTTTTCTTTTTTTTTGAAGCAAGGGCAAAAGCTTTGCCTTTTATATTGATAAAGAAGGAGAAAACATCCACGGCCTAAGCCAACCAGAAAAAAAGGAAAAAACATAGGGTACAGACCCCTACAACTCAGTTGAATAAAACAGCAAACTTCTTCGCTCCCGCAGTGACCCAGTTCTTATATGATAACCTGCTTATATCTGATGTATGTTGAATGAGGAAGGGTCGCAGCACCAGGCACAATGTCATAGAAGAGTTCACTTATTATCCAACTCCAACACCAGAGATGAAGCGAAGAAAGCGAAGAAAGACGGAGATTTAAGGTACTTATCGATCAGTTGATACAGGTTAGGTGAGACGATGCTGCCCCGAGCACCTTCTCTTTGCCCTCTAGCCGCCCGCTGGGCCTGACTCTGAAGCCATGTGAAATGAGCAACCTCTGTATGATACTTAATATTTTCTGGAAAAAAAAGCAATCTTCAGATAGAGGTACGCTAGATAGAGGTATTGTTTGATTTGCTAGATAGAGGTATTGTTTGATTTTCTAACCTTATGCTTGGTTTACATAATGGACAGTCTGGTGCATTAACATATTCTAACTTTATATTATTAAGGCATTATACATAGCCATATGTATCCACAAGAAAGATGTACAATGTATATATATATATATAATTAAGTAGATGATGTCAATTTGGACAAAAGTTACTGACAGCGGTACTGTGCTTTGCTAGGACCGTGCATCGTTCTTGGTCATGAACTACGGAATCCTTGTTTAATGGCATTAGTCATAAGAGAGCCGACAGCTGATGAGTTGAACCTTTTGTATGTACATCTTGTGTAACTGTCTACGGTGACCGGTACTGTTGCTACTCTCCTCCTAATGTTAATTGTTCGTCAATCCAATTCTCTTAACCTGTTTGATCATACATTATAATTTCTTTAAAGGTAAGGATGGCGTGGACGAATTTGAAGACGCCGGCCCACAACAAAGGGCGGCGATCTCATTGATCTAAATTTGATATGTATCTTATAGTACCCAGTTGATCAAATGCCTAATTGGATGATTTTGGTTTTGAAGTCGAGGATCAAGAATGGATACCAGAGCATAACTTGCTGCCTGATTCCAGTTGGTGGAATAACCATTCATAAACATGGATCTGAGAGAATGACTAAAAATAAAGGGAAGGACATGGACTTTGGTTTTGTTTCCAGCATTTGTTTACCATGTGGACATGTCCAAGGCGGCTGTCGATGTTGCTCAAGGGAGCGGGTCTGTTGGAGTTACAAAAGTCATTTAGTCAGGGTGATGTTTCAGGATGGTGAATTTGTATGTTATCTATACTACTACTTAGTTATCTAACTGATAGTTCACTAATTATTTGTTTCATTGTAGGGTGCTGCAATTGATCGTATCTTAGGAGAAATAGTTAAGCGAAAAAGTGATTACTCACACTAAATCTTGCAGCGCCATATATTTTAACTTAAAAAAAGTCGAAGTATACCATCTTATAAACGTGTTAGTGTATTAATAATTATAAATACAATTGTTATTCTTATTGTCTACTTCCTTTTTTCATATTTTTATAGGATTTCCGATATTTTATTCTCCCGTTGCAACGCACGGGCTTGTGTGCTAGTTTAAATAGTATATGAGTTATGAAATTGCTCCTGATGCTGAGACCTTTAAGAAGCTCCTTGAGAAACATTCCATGAAAAACAAGTTTTCTCCTGATCCTGTATTTGCTAAATCTCATGTGGACATTAGAGATGACAAGTTTAATTTCTCTGTTGATCTTTCACTTATTCCTATGGTTGAAACTGAACCCTATGATGGTATAGGAAATAATGATGTCGTAGCCCACTTGACTAAATTATTTGAGATTGGCATGTTGTTTTCTGTTGAGAATTCGATAAGAGGCTATTATGTTATTAAGTTGCTCCATTTCTCATTAAAAGGGGATGCTAAATTGTGGTATGATAATTCACCTCGTGGTTGCATTAAGACTCCTCAATGCTTGACTCGTGTCCATTACGAGAAATATTGTCTTGCTCATATGCAACATGCTGCTTTACATAAGATTTTTAACTTCAAGCAATTGGAGGATGAGAAACTTACTAAAGCTTGGGGATGTTTTGTGCTACTCTAAGGGTATGCTGATCATAGTATACCTAAGAATGAGCTTAGTGATATATTTTATAATGGACTAATCACTGAATCTAGGACATACCTAGATAGTTGTGCTGGTTGTATTTTCAGGGAAAGAACTGTAGAAGAAGCTGAAAAATTATTGGGTAATATAGTCAAGAACCATGATGATTGGGATATTCCTGAACCTACAACATTGCCTACACCTAAGAAAAGAAGAGTTCTTTTCCTTAATCCCGAAGACATGCAAGAAGCTAAGAAATCTATCAAAGAGAAGGGTATTAAATATGAAGATGTGAAGAATTTACCTCCAATTGAAACTCTATGTGAGCCTACCACTGACTCTCCTATGATAGAGGTACATCCTCTTTACAAATTGAATGCTAGTGATATTCCTTATGAAAAACCTCCCGAACAATTCCTAGATGAATTTGATGATTTCATTGTTAAACAAACTAATTTTAATGCACAAGTGCAAAACCAATTGAATGAGAATTCTCTTTGTATCGAAAATTTGCATGCCACTTTAGGAAGAACTATTAATGATGTTAAAGGTCTTGTTAAACACTTGGAAATGATTCGGACTCAATTAGAGCAACTTACTAAAGTGAAAAAAGATTTATTTTCTGAAATGTCTGGTCAAATTAAAAAAACAAGCTTGTAGTGTTAAAACTAGAGGTGGTGCTTTCACTCAGGACCCGCTTTATCCCGAGGGACAACCAAAAAGACTTGAACAAGACTCTCAAATGCTAGATGAAAATGTTTTTAGCTCTCCTAAAAATATAAAGAAGAAGAAACATAAAAGAATTAGAGATGCTAATGATATTAGTAATGATGCTAATAAAAAACCTGATAAAGATCCTAATAGTATATCTATTTCTGATGCTGAAACTGAGAGCGCCAATGAACATGAGAATGCTAGTGAAAATGATAATAATGATGCTTCTAATAAGGAAGAAAGTGAAGTAGAACCTAAAACCCCCCCTAAGAACAAAAAATATGGTAAATAAGGTTTTACTTCTAGGAAGCATGGTAAAGAAAGAGAACCTCGTGTGCAAAAAACTATGCATTTTCCTAGTAATTCTCTTAAGGGTAAAGAAGAAGAACATTATAATAAATTTTGTGAGTGGATGAAACCTCTCTTCTTGCAAATTCTTTTGACCGATGATATTAAGTTGCCTCCTTATTCCAAGTATACGAAATATATTGTTACTAATAAGAGGAAAATTCCTAATGAGGAAATTTTCACTATGCTTGGTAATTATTCCTTCAATGGTAAAATTCCTAATAAGCTTGGAGACCCAGGTATTCCTACCATTCATTTCTCTATTAAAAATAATTATGTGAGAACTGCTTTGTGTGATCTCAGTCCTAGAGGTAGTGTTATGCCTCTCTCTCTTTATAAGAGACTCTATTTGGCTAAATTGATTCCTAACGATATCTCTTTGCAAATGGCTGATAAATTTATTGCTATTCCTATTGGCATTTGTGAGGATGTCCCTATCCAGGTTGCTAATTGTTTAATATTAACTGACTTTGTTGTGTTGGAAATTCTAAGGATGAAAATATGTCCATTATTTTTGGGAGACCTTTTCTTAATACTGCTGGGGCTATTATTGATTGTAATAAAGGGAAGGTCACTTTGAGTTTCAATAATAAAGAGCATACTATTTATTTTCCAAAGAAGATTGATAAGCAATATGGTCTAAACTCAATTGAAAATATTGACCATCAAGATTGGAGAATTCTATTGTTTGTTCCAGTGCCACATAGAGAATATGACACTATTATTATTGGCACTATGTCTATCAAAATTGAGGTAACATAATTGTTTCAGCGAAGTGCAAAGTTTTATTTCATATAAATTGGTGTGGTGGCAAGACTTGATCAATCTTGTTAACAAATTGATTTCGAATGAATGAAACTATGTCACTTGTTTTCCGTTTGTTTTCATCCGTTTCCTCTTTATTTTTTCATGTTTCCATTTTGTTTTCCACCTATTCTACTTTGTTTTCATATGTTTCCACATGTTTTCATCATGCCCAATTCAGTTTTCCTCTGTTTTCACCTTGTTTTCTCATGTTTCCACTTGTCATTTGCATTGTAGCACGTCATAGAACTTCTGTAGAATTAGTTTTTATTCCATCACTTTGTGAACATTTTTCTGTGTTATAAACATTCATTGAAATTAAGTAATTGCCAAAAAAAAAATTGGCAAAAAATTCTAGAAACATTATATTAAATTTTTTATGCAAAAGAAGGGGCAGTGTGGCACCTGGGGCAACCCAGGAGACCCACCTGTCACCCAGGAGGGCAGAAGACGCGGCCACCCATAAGCTGCACCCAGGAGGTTGCTGGGGCCCCACCACATTAGTGCCTGCCTTCCCATTCTTTCTCTCTCCCACGAAACACCATTGCTCTGGGAAAATTTCGAGTTCTTCCTTTTCTTCCTCGGATTTCTTCGATCTCCTTATTTAGCCCATCATTTGTGCTAAAATTTGATACATCTCTTCTATGTTATGTGACTCCTCCGCCAATACTTGTAGAATTTTGATTGGTGTTGTATATCTTGAGTATTTTGCTGCACTAGGTGATTGGTTATTTGAACTAGCATGCTTGTTTTGAGCCGATTTAAATTGTTTTGATGCTGTATTAGTTCCCCTAGGGTTGCTAGAGTGTTTTCCTATAATATTTATCGTTGTAGTTAAATTTTATGGGCTTGCTAAAATTTCAGAATAGGAGTATGAGAAGAGCAAGGGGATGGCTTGGTAAAACCTTCAAGAGCTCACCAAATGAAGAACCACCCCTTGATGAAGACATTGCAGATTTATGCTTGCTGAAGTTTGATGGAATGAAGGATGTTCGAGCATCTTCATACCCTTGTAATCATCTTCTACTATCCTTGGGCATTTATGAGTCGTTCTATGAACTTGTTTCTAATGCAGGTCTACGGGACTTCATGACCACATAAGTGGACCAATATAGAAGGTTCACTTATATATTCGTGCAAACTTTTAAGTTCTATGATGGTGTTAACCCATGCATAGAATTTTGTCTTTATGATAGGAAGAAAAGTATGTCTCTTGATGATTTTTGTAGGACTACTGGAGTAACAAATCATCATAGATTTTGTCTTTATGATAGGAAGAAAAGTATGTCTCTTGACGATTTTTGTAGGACTAATGGAGTAACAAATCAAGGCTACTATGGAAAGATAACAGACCAATCTGAACATCAGGATTTATATTTGAGACTCTGTCATCAACGTAAGAAGGCTAAACAATATATAATATCTCATGTATTTAACACCATATGGTCAGGTATTTCGCGTATAATCTCTCTAAAGGTGTCCTTGCTGGAGAAAACACTTGTACTACTTCTAGTCTTGATCTTTCCATCATGCTCGCTATTGTAGAGAAGAATTATTCTTTTAGCCTTGGTGCACAAATTGCTAGGCGTCTTGATAATAATTATGCTAAGGGGAGCACTTTTGGAGGCATTATTGCCTCACGAGTTTTCTTTGCTCAAACTATTGTACCTCTTGATCCTACTGACTAATTGCTTTCCCTTGGAAGACTACATTTTAATACTCTTGCATCACACTCTTTCTTCAAGTCCAAGTGCATCCCTAGGGATTTTAATTATAGGCTATTATTCAAAGAGGAGGAGAAGAAACCTCGCAGGGGGGAACCCTTGGAACCAGCATTACCCATAGGCCAAAAGCCTAAGCTTGGGGGAGTACGTATACGATGATACTTTCTTTATGATTTCTATTCATTATTTATGTTGGAATATTATTTGATACTTTGTATATTCTTTTAGACCTGCTAGTATTTGTTTCTTATTTTGCTTTCGCTTTTTAGTTGTTTTCTTCTTCATGTTCTCGTTCTTTTCAGTTTTACTTCGTTTTATCTTTCTTTTGTATTCCTTTGTTTCCAATGGAAAAACCGAAAAACATTTGTAACTTGTTGTTTCCTCGCTTTTATCGCTCTTTCGCTTTTTTAGAAAACACCAAAAACTTTTTATTTGTTCTCTTCGTTTGGTTTTCTTCTCTCTGTGGCTTCTCTTTCTTCTTGTTTTCTTGTTTCTCGGGTTTCTCTCATTCTTTTCCTTTTGTGTCTTCTCTCCTCTTTGTTTGTTGTTTCTTAAAAACTCGAAAACAGAAAAAAGATTTCCTCGTTTTCTCTTTATTTCACCTTTGGAAAACAACAAAGACATTTTCTCTTCTTCTTGTTATTGTATAGTTGTCTGTAGAGTTCAGCTCATGTCCATGATGGCGCTTGCGCTTTATTATTATTATTATTATTATTATTATTATTATTATTATTATTATTATTATTATTATCATCATCCGGTTGTGGAAGTGGCAAAGCAATAATGACGATATATGATGAAGTGGGCGAGATTATAAAGCTGGTATGAACTCCTTTATCTTTATTTTTGTACATATGTTTATTCACATGATCTTATATTAGCTCGTCATGATAGATAGCTGGTTGTATAATCTTTCTTTAGTAGTTCATGATTTCTTATGATTAGTCTCAAATGATTAGGAGTGCTCATTGTGTTATTAGAATGTCACATGTGTTGCTTTTGTTCATAAGAAAGTATAGTTTGATGGTATTCCCCTCCAAAGAACTTATTTGGATCGACTTGGCACATGTTCACACATGTTAGACTATAAAGAAAGTCAATTTAAGCCTCAGTGATCTCTTATTTTTAGGGTTATAATATTACATCCATGCCTTATTCATTGCTATTTTGTCGCAATGCATTATTATGACAGTTGTTGCTCTCCTAGTTGGTCGCTCCCAGTCTTTTGCCAGCCTTCACACTGTACTGACTATGAGCTCTACTCGTGCATCCAACTTCCAAAAAACCAAAGTTTCCAATGTGTCCACCATACCTACCTACATGTGGTATTTCGTCGTCACTCCAAGTAAATTGCTCGTGTGCTACCTTTAAACCTTCAAATTATTAACCTATTTTGTGTTCCTGTTTTAGCTCATGAGGAGGTAGTTTAAAGTTTATCATGTATTATGGCAAGCAAAGTTCTTCTCTCTTATTTCACCCAATGAGTATGGAATCAATGCTCATCTAAAATTGTAGGATATGTAGTGCCAAATAATATAACATAAAAGGCACTTCCCCGTGGTTTGATGAAAGATGGTGGGTACCCGTGGATACGGTTAGCCCTGGTTTGTGAAAGGCAAGGTGTGGAGGAGTGCCAACTTTAATAAATAAACGGAAACTTCTCTCAAAAGTCTAAACACTTTGCTTGACATGGGTTATGAGTTTTTCATTACTATTCGTTGACGTAGACATACACCTGTCTCAAAATTGTTTTCAATACCTCTGTTTTATAAAATAAAAATCTCTAGCACATGAGTAATCCCTGCTTCCCTCTGCGAAGGGCCTTTCTTTTACTTTTATGTTGAGTCTCCATATTCTTACTTTATGCACCAGTTATGAGATCATGATTGTCATTATGAGTATAATGTGCATTGTACCAAAATATTATTGTCTATTGCATTTTGTCAATATTGTTTCTCCTGAAATTATTATATCTAGTCACCACTTGAACTTTGGAGGTGCCCTGGAATTTATGTTTTGCTACACAATTAAGGGAAAGCGGGTTGCCATCTTACCATGCTTTATAATGATCATTGCAACCTAGTTGATGTTATAATTTCATATTGTTTACTCCTGGTTATTTGTTCACGTTTTATGAGCTAGAATGAGTTCGTAAGATTTATTATCCTTATAGCAAATACCATGTACTTGTTAAATACTGATCATGGAATAGTCTTATGCACACCATATGAATTGGAAAGTGTTTATCAAAGTTTTCTTTATCGCGTCCAGTTTGTCAACTGAATTGCTTGAGGACAAGCAATAAGCTAAGCTTGGGGGAGTTTATATGTTGCAAACGTATCTGCTTTTCCAACCAATTTTCTTACTGTTTTCCCTCACATTTGCATGATTTGGATCAAACTAACACGGACTAACACTGTTTTCAACAGAATTACTCTTGGTGTCTAGTTTTGTGCAGAAATTCAACTTCCTCAGAAAAGTCCAGAAATTATTTTCCCCAGAAAACTCTCGGAGCCTGAAGGATAGCTGGAGGCGAGCTACTAGGCCCCAGGAGGGTGGTGGACACGACCCCCCCTCTGGCCGCGCCTGGTGGCCCCCTGGGGGCCTGGGACCACCCCCAGGGTCCCCTTTGGCAATAAGACTCCTTCGTCCCTAAAACTCGGAACCTCCGAAGGTTTTTTCCGAAAACGATCCACAACTCCGTTGACAAACCGAAACCCTAGTTCCGGGGATAGAAGTTTCTGTTCTCGCACCCTACCGGGACGGGGATTCGAGGGAGATCATCGTCACCGTCATCGCCATCACCTCTCCATCAACCCTCCATGATCCCCCCTTCGATGTGTGAGTAATTCCCTGCTGTAGGCAGAGGGGATAGTAGGGATTGGATGAGATTCATCATGCAATCAATCACGAGATTGTTAGGTCTTGATGCCTAGTATCCTCTATTGTCGTTTATTGCCGTTATTGCAACTTGGAGTGCTTAATGCTTGTCACTTAAGGCCCGAGTGCCATGATTTCGGATCTGAACATGGTATGTTTTTTTATGAGTATGATTGTTTTTTTGGATCATATCTACTGGTTGTATACACTTGTTATTGTCCGGAACCCGAGATCCCAAAGTGACATGGTTGGGTTATCGGAGGGGATGGGCTCTAGTTCGAGGATTACATGTTTCCATCGTATGTTAATGCTTTGCTCCGGTGCTTGGTAGAACAAGTATCTTAATTACCATTAGTTCCTTTTTGGCCCCTGATACGTCTCAAACGTATCTATTATTTCTGATGTTCCATTTCTTTTTCATGTCATATGCTATATGTTTCCTATGCACTTTATGTCATTTTTATGGATTTTCTGGGACTAACCTATTGACAAGATGTGTCGCACCCGGACTTCTAGAGGATACTCACAGCCCGCTAAACAGTAGATAAATGGCTTACGGGGCATACCGGCACCGGCATCTCAATGTGAGCAGGCCAACACGTAAACGTCTGACAACCATTCTCTACTATCCATCGTCTGCGTAAACCATCCGATAGAAATCCAGACACTTCCATTGACGTACTTCATAACATACACACATGGTACGTCAACGGCTTTTGAACAACTGATATCACAACATATCTCTAAGACACAAAAGATTGAAATAAGTTGCAAATGGCTCTCACTAGAGCAGAGATAGCAAATACAATCAGCAAGAGGACACATGTCCCAACAATTCATCATTACATCACAGCGGAAGCATCCAAAGTGTCTGAGTACAGACAAGATCCAAAAAGGCCTAAGAGGCCGGAAACGAAAAGACGGAGCCCATCCACGATGTCTCGGATCCTGCCCGGGTCCGCTATCTACTCGTCAGCAGCCTCGTCATACTCCACGTAGTAGCCACCATGGGGATCCTCGGAAACGTAGTCTGCGGAAACCACAGCCCCAAAGGGGTCAGTACATAAACGTACTGGCAAGCAAGACTCACAAGATACCATAGTGTACCCGGCAACACCAAGTACAGATGCTTTGGGTTCAACGGAAGAATAGGTGATACAAAAGTGCGGCAGCAGGCTGCTCTAACCAACTACAGAAACATGCTATAACTTCCGGCTAAAAGAAGGGGATAAGATAGCGTATCGTAACCAACTACAACTAACCTCAAACAAACCCATCCTGGATCTCGCCCCTTATCCAAAGAAGCAACCCGAGGATATCTCACACAGTTGGATTAATGATGGTTCCAGTTATTGTGTCAATAAGACTATTACTAGTCAAGTTATCATTAGTCAGGTGTAAGTTGTTCTGAGTACTTGTTAGCCAGTACTTTCACCAAGTCAACAATAACCGCGGAAAACACGGCTTCTCGAGATGATTTATCCCTGCAGGGATGCACCAATTTGGCCGTACACGTAAGAATAACCCGCCAGATGGAATGGCCCTTCGACCAAGCGGGGCACTCAACACAACTCAACTCTTCTTCGCATCAAGCCCAAAGCACCACGTGCTGTGCGTGCGTGGCTAATCGAGCCCCCACGAAGAAAAGGGGGACCCTCATAGCACTCTAAGACCACGCCGCCCTAAATGCCGACTACAAAAGTTCCACCCTGGCCTCGGGTTCGCACCTGCATATGCATGCATCAAATGGAAATCCCGAACTAAGTGTGGCGGTTTGGACGAGATGCGAATCGAATCAAATTGAGGGGGGCGCCCATACATGCTTCCCACATGCGGTTAGTGCGCTCATCATGGATCAGTAGACAAGACCCTTTTCCTAATTAGGGTCGACACTAGCAGGCCTCAAAACCACGCCGGGCCTCCTGCCGGTGCCTTATCATCAAATTATTATTACCCATAACATTAACATGATTGTTGTTTCAACTTCGAGCCCCAGAACATAATAAATATGGTAACAGAAATAACGGACAGTAGACTCGAGCATAAACAACCCTAAGCATGCTAGTAAGACACGGGCAACAAGCAACGGGGTTTTAGGTGTGGAGGTGAGGCTATATCAGGGTTAAAGGATAACATGTGATAGGATCGGAAAACAAGCAACGATTCATAAGGCTAGCAGAATAGACAACGGAAAGTATCGATATCCAGTGTGGAGAGGAACACAATGGTTCATGTGAGTGAATACTTGCCTGCAAACTCAGCAGCCTGGTACTGAGCTAGATCCTCAGAAGGGGTGTCGTAAGTCTCGTCTGTCTCAACGTCGTCGTCTATTCGAGAAGAAGCAAACAAACAACGCAGAGGGATAAACAATCAATAACATGGCATAATGCACAATCATGGGATGATGCATGACCATTTAATTGATGCATCAAAAATAAGCTAGTTGACATGGTAACATAACATAATTAAATGGACCCACATGCAATTTGGATTGCATATGGAAAGCCCAGGAATTATGGTTGGATTAAATGATCTACAACTAACCAACAGGTGAAAGTGGATTAGCATGATGTATGGATGAGGAAAACAGAAAGAAAACAACAATGGGTTCAATTTGAAATGAAGTTTACCAAGTTGGGGATTTTATTTATTAAGTTATGAAATTTGCTTCTTAAAGGGGTTACACAAACATTTGTTGTTTTCACCAATTCTAATTGTTCAAAGTAGATAACAAAGTTCATATTTGGAAAGTACACAACATTTTAGGTGGAATATATGTTTCACTTGTTGAAAAAGGATTTAGAATAATTTACTTATGAATTAAACAAGTTTAAGCAAGATTTAAATGAATTTAATTCAAGTATGAATTTATTTGAATTTTTATTTGTTCAAAACATTAAACCAAATTCATATTTGAAAAGTTTATACTTTTCTGGTTTGAAAACATATTTTATAAGTTCAAAAATAATTTAATTTGACCAAGTTATGAATTTAGCAATTTTAAATGATTTAAACAAGGTTTAAATTATTTAACCAATTTTAATTATTCAAAACATGAAACAAAGTTTATATTTGAAAAGGTGGTTCAATTTGGCATGGAAAACATATTTTATATGTGACAATTGAATTAAGTTTGAATTAGTTATGAAATTACCCAAATTTGAAATGAATTGTTTGAATTTGAAATTTGAATTCATTTGAAATGTTCAAAACAGAAAACAAATGCTTTAATCATGTAGAGAATTTAATTTGGTGCAGAATACATATTTCATTTGTATTATTTGGATTTGAATTTCACAAGTTATTTGTATTTTAAATTTAGGGACTATTCTGTAAAAGATTTGGACTTAAACTTAAAAAGTAAAAGGTAGAAACATTTTCTACCTCGCAGTGGCCTAGCCTGGCCACTGACGAGGGGGCCCTGGGGCCACTGTGGCCAGCGTGGCAGCTGACTGGGCCACAGGGGTCACCTACAGGTGGGCCTGGACGAGGGGGAATAAATCCCAAAACGGTTGCGCGCGGGGGCTCGAACCCACGACCTCGCGGGCGAGCGCGCGGTGCTGTGCCACTGCGGTGGCTCGAGTTACTTGTCAAGTATAGTGTGCAAAGGGAGGATGAGGTTCAGTTGGCCGCTGCTAACTGAAACTGAACAAGTTTCAGTTTCTGAAACTGACAGAGGCAGTCGCCGGCGGCGATCGTCGCAGCTGCTGCTGCTGCTGTGCTCGAGGGCGTGCGTGTGCGTGTGGTGAGCGTGCGCACTCGTGCAGAGAGAAAGAGGGAGGAAAAGAGGTGGAGCTCACCGCCGTTTGCAGGTGAGGCAGAGGCTCGGGGAGGAGTTGGTCGCCGACGAGGGGAAGAGGATGGCGGCGTCGATCCTAGAGGTCCTCGTGGCTGCTGTGGTGTCGAGGAGGTCGAGGAGGCGACGGGGAAATGATTCCCGCAGTTAGCCCGGACGGTGGGGCATCGCAACGGCGGCGATCACCGGGGTTTCAGAGGTGGTGGCGCTCGGGTTTTAGAGGTGGAGAGGAACAGGTGTAGAGAGAGAGAGAAAAATGGCGACGGCGGCGCGAGGGAGAGAGGTGGAGGCTAGGGCAGAGGGAGAGCCCTCGGGGCAGGGCTTATATGGAGGAGAAGGAGTGGCCGCAGCCGTCTGCTGCTCGGTATCGCCGACGTGGACAGCGGCATCGCGCTGCCGTACAGGAGGTAGGTGATGAACAGGTAAGTAGGCCGGGCTGGTGGGCTGGGCTCAGCCCACTGGCCTGGGCACTCCCTCTCTGCGATTTTTTTTTCTTTTTAAATTTCTCTGTTCTGTTTTTTTTTGCTGAAAAGGAAAAAGGATAAAAGGAAGGGTTTTAGGATTTAGAAAATTTTTGGAAAATTTGTATTGAATATTTATTGTAACAGCAACCTAGTGCAAACTTTGGTTTTCCAAATAACTCAAATTTGTTGCTGTTTGCAATTTGTTTGAATTTGATTGAATTTTAATATTAATTGAATAATTGAACTTAAGCAACTTAATAAGTTTTTAAATTCAAGTTTATTTGAAACAAATGATTGATTTGTTTTGTAATTTTCATAAATTCCAAATGGTTGCTGTTTGGAATTTTAATTGAATTTGAATGCAAATTGAATTAAGTGAATTATTAAAAGAACCATTTGATAGTTTGAACTTTAAAGTTTAATGGAACCAAATAGCTGTTTTTATTTGAATATTTTTATTTGGAATTGTAACAGAACAAGTATGAAACAGCACATTTGAATATTGTTTGAATTTCAAATGGGAAAACAAAGGAAAACAGATGAAAACAATTGGAAAACAAATGCCAAAACAAATGCAATGATGATGTCATGATGCAAAACATAAATAAAACAAGAAACAAACATTCTAAATGGGAGTTTTTCATACTTGGGATGTTACAAGATGCCACAGAGCCACTTCCTGCTTTTTGCTGTTTTTGGTTTCAGAAAAGTTGTTTTGGAAATATTCTCGGAATTGGACAAAACAAAATCCGAGAGTGTTAGAATTCTCGGAGCGTCAATGGAGTCCAAAGGAGACCCGGAGGGGGCCACAGGGTGGCCACACCATAGGGGGCGCGGGTACCCCCTAGCCGCGCCTACAGGTGGTGTGGGCCCCCTGGGCACCCACCGACATCGCCATGTCACCTATTTATTCCCTCCGAGGCATAAACCCTAAAATATCCATCCTCCATCCACGAAAAGATTCGTAGCTCGGCCGCCATCGCCGACAAATTTTTGGGGGACAGAAATCTCTGTTCCGGCACCCTGCCGGGATGGGGAAGTGCCCCCGGAGCCATCTCCATCGACTCCACCGCCATATTCATCGCTGTTGCTAACTCCCATGATGAGGAGGGAGTATTTCTCCCCTGGGGATGAGGGCTCTACCGGTAGCTATGTGTTTCATCTCTCTCTCCCATGGTGTGATCTTTATGCGATCATGAGCATTGTAATCTAGTTGAATAAGTAGATGTTACTCTTGATCTATTATGCTCCTCAAGTGGTTTTGTTATGAGATCTCCGTAGACACTTTGATCACGGTGTAAAGGTGACAGTGTGTGCACCCTGTGGTTTATCATGATATTTATATTTTATGTTGGATGACCCTATCAAATTGTGGTGTTTGTTTGGAACCATCTAGGTCTCATGGTGATAGCGTGGGCATTACCTAGATGGGGAAATGCGAACTCTAAGGAGTGCTCTTATAGCCCTACGCAATGATTGGTTTTTGTTATCTGACCGGAGAGTGGTTCGGAGTAGCATAGTGAAGAGATGATATTTGTGCATTCAGTTATGTTATTATTGTTGAGAGTGTCCACTAGTGAAAGTATGATCCCTATGCCTTGTTTCTAAGTATTGAAACACCATTTACAATCAGTTCTGCTACATGCTTGCTTGCTGTCATTTTTATTTCAGATTGCTACTATCACTTATAATCATACATATTACTTGTATTTCACTTTCTCTTCGCAGAACTAGTGCACCTATACAACTGACAATTGTATTAGGTCTGTTGGGGACACAATATACTTCTTGTATCGTAATTGCAGGGTTGCTTGAGAGGGGTATGTTTGACCTCTTCTTCCCTGAGTTCGATAAATCTTGGGTGATCCACTTAAGGAAAACTTGCTGCTGTTCTATAAACCTCTGCACTTGGAGGCCCAACACTGTCTAAAAGAATAGAAGCGTGCGTAGACATCAGCCCTGGAGCAACAAGATGGTAGGACAAAAGATGTGTAAGTTCTTATTGCAAGCACGTACGCCAATTCTCGGGAAACATGACTATGATAGTTTGTGACTTGGATACTCTCTTATATATTTGTACTGCCCTTTGTTGCCTCTATTACATGGTTAATCTCATTCATGCAACACCCGTACATCCATACCTATGCCTGCGGTGTTTTTAGCCCTTCTACTTATGTCGTTTACATTCTTTGTTACTATTGCTACTACTGTTTTCCTGCTACTGTTACTATTAAACTATTGTTGTTGTTATATGACTGTTACTACTAATAAATTGTGTGGAGCAAGATACTTTTCAGGTGCAATTGAATTGAGAACTCAGTTGTTAAGGCTTATAAATATTCTTTGGCTCCCCTTGTGTCGAATCAATTAATTGGGCTATATTTACCCTCGAAGACTGTTGCGATCCCCTACACTTGTGGGTCATCATACCTCAATTGCAAACCTGCGGTGCCTAGTCCTGGATGGCAAAGCGCTGCGACGTATGTGTGTGAGCTCTCAGAGGGGTAACACGTGATACCCTCACTCTGCTGGATCGAGAAGGTGGGATACGAGGAATCAACAACAGTCCCACCGCTAGGCTTAGCCGTGGGACTCTTCATCAGGCATCACCAACATCGTCATCGACACTACTTTTGCGCTTCGTGTCCATAACGAATCAGATCTGTCCACGCCTTTACCTGCATAGTAGATCATGTGTGTTACGTAGGACGGAAAATATTAAATTCTGCTACATAGACCAATATCGAAGAGATTGACTAGAGGGGGTGAATAGAAAACTAATTTTTTCCTTTGTTTTTCAATTAAGGCTTGCACAAATATAGATTATCTAGATTATGCAACTATGTGGATAATCCTATACGATGAGCAATATACAAGCTAGTATAAGATAAAAGAATTAGCCACTACTAGGAATAGAAAGTAAATGTAAGTTGAAAGATAAGCAACACAATGATGTGGATATTTACCCCGAAGTTCACTTCCCAATGGAAGCTAATATCCGCTGGAGCGGTGTGGTGCCACCAAAGTGGAACACCGAATAGCCGTCAAATGGCACACCGTATCTCCTTCATGTCCAACCACCAAAGTATTAGGCACGAATCTCTATGTTGCCGTTGAGGCTGACAACTAGAACCTTCACAAGGATGAGGCACACTTCACAACTTGGAGGGTCCTCACCAAATCCACCGAGCCACCAAAATATGATGCTTCAAGGCCGGGGCACACACCACGACTCAATTGGTGTCTCCTGACAATTCTTCGTGGATACCAAAGCCACAAAGGACCACAAGCTACTAGGGTTCCAACAAACTTAAATAGTAACAAGTTCATCAATCAAATCAAGGGGTAAATCAAATCCCTTTGGTGAAAGTCTAGATCTAGGTATCCTCTCTCAAATCCTAGAAGGGCAAGGTGTTTGAGTGGGTAGAGAGAGGGCTAGAGAACTTTCAAGCTTTGGAACAATGGTGGAGATAGTGTTGGGGTCGTGGTGCTTCTTGGGGAAGAAGAGGCCCCCTTACATATCCCACCAAGAAAACTAGCCGTTTTCTGTCCAGCCTGTCGAAACCGGATTCAATCCAAATTATTCTGAAGTTTCAGAATGAATCCACACCAATCTAACTGATAACAGAAAGAAACACGGCAAAGTTGGATTCACTCCAAAATATTCCGGATGCCCGAATTATTTCATACAGATCTGATGCCTAACAGAGAGAATCACGTTCATGTGAGAATCAATCTAGATTGTTCTGGAACCGGAATGTTCTAGATGAATCCGACCTCAATCCGACTGCCCACGGAAATAGTTTTTCGTGGGGAACGTGAGTGTAACTTTGGTGGGTGTGTGTTAGGTAAGTGTAGAGGAGTATATGTGTATGTGGATGATTTCCCCAATGCTTTCAAAGAACAACTTCTAATAAGGACACAACTATACTACTAGATAAGCTATAAAGCTTCACTCCTTAGGACATTATCTTCAATCTTTTATCCATTACGAGAAGTGTGTCACCGCCTTGTGATTTTGAACCTTGAACCACTAAGCACACAGTGAGATATCGCTTATGTTGTTAACAAACACCAAAAATAGATTAGAGACATAAATATCCTTTCATTAGGAAATGGACGTGCACACGCCAGACGACCACCAAACATGGCTAGCGACTGTCTGGCTGCCCTTGGGTGAATCTGTTGGACCGCGTAGAGATAAACGAAAACTTTTTCCTACGCGGTACTTCCAAGATCTAGCCGAGGTAGAAGGCCACGAGTATTACCACTAGACGCGCAGGTGCGGATTATCGATGCAGCGCGTCGGGGCAGTGCAGTCCCACGATCCGGTCCGGCTGATCCAATCCCTCGAACGTCGAAGTGCTGAACGTACAGCACCTCTGCCGGTATCCACACGTACGAGGAGGAGCTCCGACGGCAGACCGCTAGGTCTGGTGCGACGGCTGGACTGAGTGGGGCTAGGGTTCCCAACGCATGGGAGAGTGGACTAACGTGCCCGTTGGGCAACCTGCACCCCTCTTTATATAGCGTATGGTAATGGGCTACACAACACTTGTGGCCCATTCCCTCTGTGAGTCCGACTCACTAATTCAGTCCATTTCTGGTTCGGGTCCAACCCAACCAATATTTGCTCCCGCTCTTAAGTCACTACAACAGGACAAGTCTTTGGTAACATAGTCTTGTGTTACAACAGGTTTAAAAGTGTGTTACTAGCCTCGGTAGTAACATATTTTTATATGTGTTACGTTAGGCCGTGTTACAAAGAGATGTCCATTGTCACACATAATCTTTGTTACTCTATACTAAAACACATGTTACAATTATTTGGCAGTAACATACATCTTGGATGTTACTAAAGTCGCTAGTAACACACTTTTCTTACCACGGCAACACAAGTAGTAACATTATTTTTTAACAATGGTAACACAATTGGTAACACTTTTATTTAGATTTAGTAACACGATTAGTAACAAAATATTTCAAATATTGTAACACTATAATTGATGGTAGTCAACTACCTTGTAACACAATTATCTAGCAATAGTAACACCATCTCTCAGTATCGCAACATTATAAGTGTATTTTTTATTATTAAACATAATAGGTGGCCATTTTATAGAATATATACTTATCTAAAAATCGCATGTTGAACTTATTTATTATGAATCTACACACCATAAAAGTAACATCGGAGTGAAACACGACACATCGATTTTTTTTTAGATATTACGAATATATAAGAGTATGGGAGAGATATGCATTAGAATAAGTAAATAGCAATAGTATCCATACAACACCATAACATTCAATGTCAATTTGTCTAATATTTCACCATAGCATTTGCAACGATTCTACTAAAAACATCTCCGTGAATACTATTACATTTTTTCAATTCACAAATGTAACTACAATAATAGTAAGTGAAATATTTCCGATATTTATTTTCTTCTTGATCCAGCCACTATGGAGAGTTTAATTCCACCTTGGTCATCCTCTTTCTAATCTGCCAAAAGAATCATGTTTCGAATCAGCAAAAGAAAATTGGATGATATAGTAATGATTAAATGTAAACATATATGATTATAGAATATGGAGAAAAATGTAGATATTTGTGTAGGGGACAAGATGGGATATTTGGTACAGAGTATATCTTAATCATGTAACTAAACCCAATAACCCATGCAAATGAAAAAAGATGAACCTAAACATCATGTTGATTAACCCATCCCTACATAGACATACCCATTAATACACTGATTTTTTATAGAGAGATGCCAACAAATGATGCTAACCTCTCGCTTCTATACTAGTTTTTATAGACTACTCGCGACTCGGTGGTACTACCATGATAAAAGGAACAAGCAATAACAAAAAAACCGAGACTAATAATCTAACATTCAGCAGCCTCAATGTGAACACAACATGTTTCTAGCTGCATGCAAAATCCTGAACGTGTCATGGTTATCATGATCAAAGCTCTAGTACCATGTAACCTTCAGCTATCCTACAACCACCTTATAAGTTATATGCATACCCTTTGGTTGCAGGTGAGGGCGTCCTACTCCGGCAATAGATGCTACCGAGTTGTATGTCCACCTGGCTGGGAGTTTAGGACTTCCATGCTTGTACACGTATTTTTTTCTCATGGCACGATGTATGCAGGTCTCTTCGGACGCCGCTGGCACTTACATCCTGAGATGCAACCCTTGCTTTAACTCAATATTTACTTCTTCACTAGGCAATAATTGTAGATATTGCGGCTTAAGAAAGGATCATTACCGTAAACATAGAGCACCAATGAGATCTTTACCTTAGTAAAGTATTGAACCTTTTATGGGAGACCGAGTGTGGCCGTTGATGTCTAATCCCTTGCTGCTTTAGTCTTGAAAAAAAATCGCTTTCCAATCCCTCGTTTTTCTAAGCTGCAAACAGACAATAGTAGTACATGGAATAATGTTCAGATTCAGGGGCTAAAGAAAGCTGCAACTTCAAAACTCAAATGCACCCAAATACTACCTCTGGCATTGTACATAACAAGGAGATGCGATCCCCGGAAATCCCTGAACCCATATCCAGAGTTTACTAATATAGTACAATCCATCATGTGACATTCACTTATTTGTCGATGGTACTATTGTTGCTATCAACAAAAGAAAACAAAGTGTATTGCACCAGATTATTGAATACTCTAAACACAGAACAACCTTTGCAGATCATGTTAACCGTTTACCCGTCATCTTCTGTCAGTTAAGGAACTAGAGAAAGCAAGCGGTAATATTTATATATCTGACGATAGAACTCCAGATTTAACTATATTATGGCTTGTCACATCAAGGATAAAAAAGACAACAACATGACAATTGTAAAATATAGTGGACATTTTGGTGATGACCTATGAGTTTAAAGGAGCAACCTGAAGCAGATTACTAAACTTGGATATCCACCTGTAAACCAAGTCAGCATTTGCTGGACATGGTGCCCCTACAGATAAGCCCATCCATGGCAGATCCATACTAATTACAGGCACAAGCGGGAAACCTGTCAGATGTCCGACACGCTGCCCGACAGGTAACGATCGCAAGTCAGGCTTCCTGTTGGCCGTGCTACTAATCATCTAACCACTGTTTTCATTTCTCCATCCTATTGGAAATCAAACTTGTATCAATCAACTGATCAATTGTTAACCTAAGCAGAAAAGGAAAATAATACTGGGGTCAATGAACCGAACATCCCACCCACATGCATGCAACTATACAACTCTGGAATTAAGTCGAATGCAATCTGTAATAATTGATATACAGGGTTAAATTTCACTCTGGGGGCAGAGAAGAAGCTCAACAAAACAATCAGAAGATATATGTATGATTAGTTACTGTTTGATGGTCAGAGCAGGTGCAGCAGCGCACATCTTTAGTGTGTCACCCCGCATGGTGGAGGTTCTCCGGCACCGGCAAGTAGCAGAGAACCAACGCCCTCGAATCTGCAATCTGCGTCTTCTCCGCTCCAGCTCCGACGACTCACACGGTCACACCTGCGGGCACCAACCAGCATTTCAGTTACATCTTCTTCTAACAACTACCACCTTAGTTACCTGTATGGATCGCCGGCGAGGCCCTAAGATCCGGAATTTCTACTTCTGTAGTTGAGGCTGAGATCCTGAGCGAGAGGTAGCCGGAGAGGAAGTGAGGAGTGCCGAGCCTGCAATAGGATCTAGATCGCCTCGCTGCTGCCTGCTGTATTTGGCGGCGCTGCCAAAGAATCGGCCGGGGAGGAGAAAGGAGGGCGAGCTCGAGGCGCAGGGGGGATCTCGCGGGGCGGCGGCGGCGGTGAATGGAGCAGGGGAGCGAGCGGGAGGCGACGGTGGATGTGGTAGGGCAGATGAGTTTTTTCCGGGGTAGATTAGTATGTGCGTGAGATCAATAGAAAAAGGCCAAATATATAGGAGCAATTACTGGAGAAAAATGTGTGTATTAGCGGGAACAATTATATTTTCCCTCGCCTGATTTTTTCTCTCTCGATCAAACATAACCAAATTTCTGGAGGGAACATATTTTTTTGTGTGTGATTTTAGAGTAAAATTGACTTTACCGTAATGAACATACTCTAATTTTACACACACAAAATAAACATAATCTAATTGATTTGTAGAAGTAGAAAATAACTTGTGTACGAGTCAATATGAATGAACAAACCACCTCTAGGTAGATCTACTTGGTAATATCTTTGAGAACTAAAATAGAAATAACTCCAAAATAGCTCGGTGTCCGACTCTCACGCGACACCGGAAACCCTACGTTCCTGCCACCGGCCCACTTTCTCTATGCCATGCAACCCGTCGCCTCCAACAATAAGGCAGCTCTAGAAGTCGTGCAGCCACGACAGAGGCATGGCCTCTCGCGGCGAGTCGTTCCCATTGCCGCAATCGTCGGCGAGGGCGACGGCGGCACCTGTTAGAGGCGCGCGTAGGGGTGACATCCTCGGGTGGCTACACCGCGTGATGGAGGGAGACCGTGGATAGTGGTTGTGCTTGGCATTAGGGGCTTGACGGGCCATGAATCCAGCTACAAGAGTTCGAGGCGAAGGCAAGCGAACTCCGGCATGGAAGGAAACTCTAACTGTGAGGCCAAGCCGGACTCTTGGAGTTCGGATCCGGTACGACGCCACATGGATCTTACCTAGTTTTATGCGAAAATTGTAGTTCGACTCGAACTTGTAAGATCTTAGATCGTGACTTACATTGGTACTCCAGCCGCCCATATAATGTATGGTGACGGATGATTTTAAACCTACGAACACAAATCCAATCAATCCTACCTTTACATCCACTTTTTTTTATCTCATATCCCCATTTTCGCTACGATAACTCCGTTACGCTTAACTCACTCGTTTTGATCAAAAACCACGCTAGGAGCGAGCGAATCGGCCTAATCTCAATCAATCGTTGCCACAACCCCCCCGGTTCCTTCCTGGGCAAGTGGAACTTCTAGTTCAAAGAGCGTTGACATATTATCTTGCGTATCGCGCTGGAAATCTGGCTCCCTCAAAAGCTCACAATGCGTCACCATTTCCTCCAATGGGCACATGCATAAACGTGCTTTTGTTGATGTTGAGGTTCCAAAATTCCGTGAACATCTTCCTCTAATTCCATGTTGGCTTGTGGTGTTGCATGTCTTTGTGTGTTGGGGGGGGGGGGGGGGGGGTCCCCTCTTCTTAGATGATGAGGTTGGCTATATAATTGGTGGTGGTTCAAGTCGGCGAGCACATTCCCTTCCTCGTACCCAGACAGCCGGCTCCGACAACATCGAGCTCACATTGAAGGTATCATGGGGGTACCACGGCATATCCCATGCTTGTAGTTGTAGGGTTTCGTGAAGAGAGATGAGTGATGGTGGACTATTTGGCGACGGGGGAGGGCAGGCGTCGTCATCGTCGTCGCTGTCGGAGAGGAAGATGACGTTGCCCGGCGACTGCGTAGGAGCTCGCCCTTTCCTGATGACGAGGGTCAGGCTGCGAGTCCGCCGGCCCGGCGGCGCTTCCCGTGGATCCTCCTTGACGACGGCGAGAGGAACGGGTGGGGGAGCAGGCACGACCGTAGTGCAGAGGTTCCTCCCCTGCCTCATCTGCCGCTTGATGTGGTCGAGGACCCGGGCGAGAGTCCGCCCGGGTTTGCTCCACCAGATGCGCCGGCCGGCGGCATTGTTGCGCCCTGAAATGAGGCCGTGGTCGGGGACGTCGGCGAGTTCCGCCTCGGAGCGGTCCTCGAAGAACGCCGTCCAGGAGGCCTCTTTGGCGGGATGCCACTGAGGCTGGCGCTGCTCCTCCGGCGACATGCGCGCCCGAATCTCCTCGATTTCGGCGATGCGCTCGGGCCCGGTCAGTGGCGGAGGCACAGGTACGCCGCCTGCGCGGAGCCGCCAGTTCCTCGGTGCGCTCATGCCCGTTGGCGAGTGGAAGTTCACCTCGTACGGCAGCCTCGCCTCCCAGAGGTGCAGGGTTCGGCGGCCAAACCCATTGACAGCCGCGCCGACGAGGTGGTGGAGGTTAACCATGGCGAGGAGAAAGCGAGAAGAGGCGGGGGGAGAATGGCGACGAGGATGGCGACGACGTCGGCTTTATGTAGCCGGGACGGGCAAGACGAGGCGGCGGTGGCGCCATAACTTTGCCGCGTCGGCGATTGGATGGCTTCGCCGCAGCGTGCTGTCTTGACTGTGACCGGAGACGTCAATGCACGCGGCACCTGAGGCGACGAACCTCTCCCTCGCTGACAGGACGGGTCCGCAGCCCGAAGGGGTTTTCGTTGGGGCACCGAGTGGGGACGGGGCGGCCCCGTGGGCGCGGCGCCGTTCGGACAGCCCCAAAGAGTGGCCCCGGGCGCCGATCTGGACGTGTACTAAGGGCGCGCGAGTGGAGATGCTCTTATGGTGTAAAATAGTTTTAAGTATAATTATTCTAAAAATTAATGTCATATTAAATATGTATGGTAGGAGTACACAGTTTCTTAATATTTTAGATTAAAAAGCAACGATACTTGATTAAAACCATTGTTCGTCATTCATCAATCAAAGTATATCACAATCATCTAAAAAAAAGTTTTGTATACTAACAAACCATTTGCGATAACACAATATTTGTACGGGAATTTTGTTCGGACTGAGTTGTCAACCGTACAACCACCCAAGGCAGATTTTTAGGAACAACCGTGTCCCACGTCTCCATGACGCGTCTGTAGCCTAGGTCCGTAATTGTAGGATTTACTGCCGTGTTTACTCTCGCATGTCGCAGCCCTCCCAGCCACCTTCGACTCCCCCGCTCAATTCACCGCCGCCGCCATCCCGCAAGATTTCCCCCGGCGCCCCGAGCTTGCCCTCCTTCATCCACCTCGTCTGACACTGGGGTGGCGCCGCTAGATCTAGAATCCGGCTGCGTGCGAGCTGCGGGCGCGATGCTTCTCATGGCCTCACCGTCCTCCTTCCCGGCTCCGCCCTCTCTCTCATGAGCAGCAGTCGCCGGCATGGAGCAGCAGCAGCTCACGTCCTCCTAGGTCCTCGCCTCCCATCGCCGGTTCCTAGGTCCTCACAGCCATCGCCGTTGAGTTGCGTGCCTTCACCTTCCGCGTCTCCAAGCAGCAGAGGTCAACCATTCTTTTTCAGGAGTTCAGGTTGCTCTGTTCATTTCAATATCTCATATGTCTTGCATTACCAACCTGGCCATGTTGTTGTATTTTTTTGCCTTAGTGCCACAAGACATAATGAGATCAAATATGGAGTTCTAGCATTAGATGTATACATATTATCACTCACTTGCTAGTTCATTAATCAAAAGAAAATGATGGGTAAAAACTCAACATGGCGTCCATGTTTCCTAAATTACTGACATGAAAGAAATAGCACAGTTCGATCTGATTTAGCTAAGAACATTTTAATTGATGGAGATACTTTATTTCTCAAATCAAAGCAGTATGAATCAACTTTATCCACACAAATAACAAACCCACTATATATGAAATTTGACAATAGTCCATGAGAATTCATTCTGGAAATTCAAATTCTGTCTTAGTAGGCAATCTAACATGCGTGTTATAGCTTGCATTGAGATACTGGAATGCGCTGCTACAGACATCTGCTTGTGAGTGCAAATTATTGCTAGTGTAGTTCCGCGGATTTTTTTTAATAAATTGTGTTCCCATGGCTGGGGTTGTTAATTCATTTGATAACTCAAACTTGTATGGAATGTAGATATTGTTGTCACTGTCAGTGGTTATGTTGAAAAGAGTTGCTAACCGAAGATCACTCTTGATGGCACATGTCTTGTTGTGCTCCAGTGTTTTTGAAGATCCTTGTCTCTGTTTTGGGTTCTCTAGTTAATTGGATTTGGTTAATTAATACATAGTTCATGACTCGTTGTTTCTGGCACTGGGAGCCATAGAAAATTCCTAAGCCATAGATTCCTTAGCAATCTCCCTGTAGTTTCTAGTACCATGTTAGTTTCCTAACATTATAGTGGCTCTGTAGTTTATATACTTTCTTTTACACAGTGAATCGATAGATTTAACACCAAGTGACAAATACTTTGTTGGGTAGACGGTATTCTTGTATCTTCTTGCAGATCTTTAACTGACAGATCTTTTGGTTTTATATGATTATTTATGTTTGTGTAAAGAGATATTAGAGCCCTTGAGAATTCGAAGGAATGAGGTACGCCATTCAACATATAAACCCAACTTTTGTTTTTGTAATTGCTTCTCAGTTGCTGGCTCTATATTTCCATATATGCTGACATTGTGGATTAGGATAACTGTTAGTATCTCATCCATGATGCCCTGTCATTTTCTTGGTAGAGAATATTAGGGAAAAGTTCATGCACGACTGAAATAATTCATTGCTAAGAGATGTAGCAGTAGCTCTATGCTTGGCATCGTGCCTTTTATTTGTTTTATGAAGCTCTATATTATGTTGCCTTCTACTTGTTTTCGGAAGCTGTTCGAGATGGTGGTCCCCTCTTTTTAACAAAGATAGGTTTATTTCCATGTGTTTCATTTTCCTAGAGATGGATGTTGTGTTCCTCATATATTTCACTTTCCAGTTTGTAAGGTTAAGCATGTGTGTACTGGATCATTCATGTTGTGCGTGCATGAAAAATGTGAACTTGTGCAAAGCAGAAAATCTTACGTATTAGTATGAAGCACAAGTTAACAATTAATACATTACAAATACCGTCTATTCTGATTTGTATTGAACTTCTGCTCAGACGCTTCACTGAATCTTAATTTTCAGGAAATTTTGCGACTGGAGATTAGAAAGATTGTTGTGAACCGACGAATGAAGCTATGCGTTATATTTGGGAACTTTTATATATTTGCATAGTCTTTCATCATCAAACCAGAAGCTTGGAAAGTTTCAAGAAATTTGTTACTAAGCTAAGCTTCATCTTGTCAAAGAACTATTATGTCAGAATTCTAGATATTTGCATGTCACTAGGAAATAGATTAGACTTTTTGTCAAAGAACTATTATGTCAGAATTTTCATCTTGGAAACTGAACTTGCATCTGTTTGACATGGAGGTGTTGATTTATGTGGAATGTTTGTTTGCTGTCAAAACCTGGACATATTATTTAATATATTCTTTGTTGCTGTGAACCAACCTGTTGGTGCGTGACTTATATCCAGCACTTGTAGCTGGGTGCTCGCCGTTGTTGCATGTGTTACTTATTGTAACACCTGGGGTGTTACCCTAGATAGAAGTTGGTTGTTTTCTTTTTGCATCCCATGCATCATGAGCATTGCATTCTGTTTTCCAAAACAATTTAAATTGTTCAAAACCCTAATGGTAAAATTCAAATAACCAAATCCAAATCAAATAAATCCTTTTCCAATATGGGTATAAATATTAAAAATTTGGCAAACAAATTAAATCAAATAATGTTGGTATGATTGTTTGAATTTGTAAAATAAAACTTTGCCTATTTCCAACGTCCAGCCGCACCGCACCTGCACGCAGAAACGTCGACGACCACCTGCACGTTTGTCTCGAGGTCGCACACGAGCCCTCCCCGGCGCTGCGACAGATCCCCTGCGACGTATGCTTCTGAACCGTGGAAACGGGCGCAGCTGCTGGTGTTGCAATGTTCAGAACACGATGCCGTGCTTGTAGAGTTTCAGATCACGTTACACCAAAAGCCAGCCAGCCAACCCCGTGGATCTACATCCGATCGGCACCCTGGAGATCCACGGCCTAACCCCGCTCCGAATCGAAGATCTCCTTTTCTGCTTCCTGTAGATGCAAGTCTGCACTTTTGGTTTCTGTCAAAATTCAGTAATGCACGCGGTGTCCACCTTATCTTTCGTCAGTCTGCGTTCGTATCACAAACAGCCGAACAGCACACTGGTTCCGTTCCTTTCAGCGCAATCCAGCACGCGGGTTCAAGACCCCGCGGGCGCAAACCCCTTTTGCAATTTTCTTCCACGCGCCTGGCCCCACCCGTCGGCGACTGCCTCTGCCACGCGAGCGTGTGCGCCACGCTGGCCCCTCTGGCCCACGCGGAAGCGACCGTGGGTAGAGACCAGTGTGGTAGAAAAAGTGCGGCGCGAATTTCTGTTTAATCCAAAACCTTTTTTTTTAAATACCAGATTTGATTATAAACTTCTAAATTCCATATCTTTTGTTCTATAAATCCAATGAATACAAACTTTATATGAATCTTGATCCAAATTTCCTAATCTATCCAAATATCCAACTTATGTTCTGTTTTGAACTTTCAAATTACAATTCAAATTCAAATTTAAATCATTTCAATTGTGTTTTGCTAAATTCAATAATTAATTATTCATAAGTCCAAATCATGCAAATAAAATATGTTTTCAATACCATTTCAAATAACCTTTTCAAATATAATTTTTGTTTTCTGTTTTGAATAATTAAAATTGCCTAAACAATTTAAATCTTGTTTAATTCAATTAAAAATTGTTTAATATTGTTTAATTCATAACTAAATAATCCAAAGTCCAATTTCCAAATGTAAAACATGTTTTCCAACTAAAATTTGATAACCTTTTCAAATATCAACTTTGTTGTTTGGTTTGACCAAATTAGCTTGATGATAACAACCACTACTTGCTTAACACCATTAAGTAACAATAATTTCCAAACTTGATAATGTTTTCTAAACTTGTTAACCATCCTTCCAATTGCATTTAATATTGTTATATTCTTGTTCTTCATCATGCATGCATCATTCTAACTCACTTACACATGATGCTTAGTGTTAGAACAATTAATTCAACTATAAGGCATGGGTTTGCCATATGCAATCTTTGCATATGGAATCCATTTAAACTTGTGTATCATATCCACTAGCTTACTTTGGTGCATCTATTAAACATGACATGCATCCATATCTTGATCATGCTGGATCTTTTGCCGTAGTAGTAATTGTTGCATCCGGTGTTTGTTCGAGGTTCATTGCTTCTTCCCGGATAGGACGTTGAGATGATGTGAGCAACGACAAGTTCTGCTACCTTGCGGGATCTCAGGCAAGTATACTCACTTGCATGCCATATGGCTGCCTTTCATCACTTGTTACCGATTCTTTCCGTTGAATCTTTTCTGCTAGCCTTAGTAGTAGTTGTTTCTGTTACGAACCCATCACATGAATCCCTTAACCTTGATATTGCCCCACCTCCATACCTACAGCCTTTGTTTGTGCCTGTTCTTATCTAGCATGCTTAGGGTTGTTTTGCTCGAGTCTGTTACCCGTTACTTTCTGTTATTACTCTATTATGTTCTGCGGGCTCGTTGTTTAATCAATCTATCAATCATGCTAATGTTGCTATTAGTAATAAACTTGATGATAAGGCACCGGCAGGAGGCCCTTTGTGGTTTTGAGGCCTGCTAGTGTCGACCCTAATAGGAAAAGGGTCTTGTCTACTGATCCATGATGAGCGCACTACCCGCATTTGGGGGGTATGGGCTCCCCCTCAGTTTGACCCGATTCGCATCTCGTCCAAATCGCCTCATTTAGTTCGGGTTTTCCATTTGCTGCATGCATGATCTTGCGAGCCCTTGGATCCCGGGTGGAACTTTCGTAGTCGGCATCTAGGGGGACACAGTCTTAGAGTGCTATGAGGGTCCATTTTCTTCTGGGCCCGAGTAGCCGTGCGCCCAAGGTGCTTTGGGCTTGATGCGAAGAAGGGTTGGATTGTGTTGAGTGCCCCGCTTGGTGGAGTGGCCGCTCCATCTGGCGGGTTATTCATGAGTACGGCTAAATTGGTGCAACCCTGCAGGGATAATCTTCTCGAGAAGCCGTGTTTTCCGCGGTTATGGATTACTTGGGGAAAGTACTGGCTAACAAGTACTCAGGACAACTTAAACCTAATGATCAACCATGTTACACCCCATGATTAACAACTTGACTAGTAATAGGTTTATCCACACAATAACTTGATTCACCTTTAATACAACTGTGTGAGTTATCCTCGGATTGTTTCTTTGGCAAAAGGGGCGAGGTCCAGGATGGGTTTGTTTGGATTTACTTTCAGTTGGTTACTATCACTCGATCTTATCTCCTTTCTGATAGTTGGAAGTAATAGAATCTCTGTAGTTGGTTAGTGCAGCCTGCTGTCACATA
This sequence comes from Alopecurus myosuroides, assembly GCA_028641055.1. Classification (NCBI taxonomy): domain Eukaryota; kingdom Viridiplantae; phylum Streptophyta; class Magnoliopsida; order Poales; family Poaceae; genus Alopecurus; species Alopecurus myosuroides. The sequence continues at coordinate 236,916,537 of CM054061.1, forward strand.
TTTGCAATAACCCCTTCCTTTCCGTTGTTCCTAAAGTATTTGTATCTTGTGATGACTGGCTACGCCGGTAACTTGTGAGTATGGGTTTTATCCCCCTTGCCAGTACTTAACCGTACTGACCCACGAATCTCTTTCGTGGCTGCAAATTCCAACTTGCAGTCAACAGGTTTGAAGTCTGACGACGTTAGCTTGGGAATCCCTCCGGCTTGGCCTGGGCAGGGATTGGACGCCTTCGGTTATCTTCAGGACTCTTAGTCCAATTTGGATCTTGTCCGTAGACGGACGTTTGTTTCTTCCGCTGTTATTTGGACCTTTGTATTGTATCAGGTGTAACCCCGGCTCGTGTGAGTCATCTTGTATCTATCTGTTCCTGTTGTAATTGTGGATTATTCGTGAACTATTGTAATGTTATCATAAATGGCAACCTGGAATCGGTTATTATGCGGATTTGGCGGGAATGCTGAAATCTGCATAGTGCCCGATCTCGGGGCGTCACAAATGGTATCAGAGCCTTGGTTCCGATTCCCGAGATTGTTTCGATACGAATGGTTATCGAAGCAACGGGTCCGCAAAGCCTGTAGGTTAACCTAGCTAACGGTCGTTGTTTCTAGAGTGTCAAAAACTATTTCTGCTAAACTATTTTGGAAAAACATCTCGATAGGATTCTTGTTTTCTCCTTATCCCTATTCCATTTCCCCTCCCAATCTTATTTGTTTTGGAGTCTCCCCTCTGGTCTATCTTTCAAAGTGTTAGGATCCTACGTGGGTGGACGTTTTCTGAGCCTTTAACCTAATAGGTTCGATCATCGGAAGATTCCTGGTGGAAGAACATCGTCGTCACTCCGAGCAAGAATCTCTTGTTAGTGGTGTCGAGGAGATCAACCGGAAGCACGAAGAATCGATAGTCGAACTTCTTTCCCCTCCCGGGTTAGCAGGTGGATTGCGAGGGCGCAATCCCTTGTTAGTGGTGTCGTTTGTAACACCTGGGGTGTTACCCTAGATAGAAGTTGGTTGTTTTCTTTTTGCATCCCATGCATCATGAGCATTGCATTCTGTTTTCCAAAACAATTTAAATTGTTCAAAACCCTAATGGTAAAATTCAAATAACCAAATCCAAATCAAATAAATCCTTTTCCAATATGGGTATAAATATTAAAAATTTGGCAAACAAATTAAATCAAATAATGTTGGTATGATTGTTTGAATTTGTAAAATAAAACTTTGCCTATTTCCAAAAATTTCCCAATTCAAACCTTGTTTGAATTTCACCTAACACCTTTAAACCAAATTAAATATGCAAACTTGTGAAACAATGTTAGCTCTTGCTTTATTTGTTGTTTTGGAAAAATAACACAAATAATTCCTAAAAGGGAAAACCCCAAAATCCTATTCTTTCTCCCTCTTTGATCTCTTGCAAAAAAAAATGGAAAAGGAAAAATAAAAATAAGCCAAGGAGAGGAGACAGGCCCTTTTCCCTTTCCTTTCTTTTCCCAGCCCAATTCATTTTCCCCTAAGCCCACCTAATTTTCCCCACTCGAGCCCACGATCCTTTCCTGTCGCTGTCTTCCACCTCGGGGTGATGTCACCTCTGTACGAACGCAGGGACACCACCCGATCTCTCCACCCTCCTCTCCGATTGCCGCCGTACCATGCCTCTCCCCCCTTTAAGTACCTCTCTGCTGCAACCCTAGCGTCCTCCTTCCCATCGCCGCCGTCGCTCCTCTCCGTTTCCTTCCGTTTCTGAAAACAATCCCTGAATCCACCTCCAACAGTGAGCTCCACCGTTAGAGGCTCGCCGTCGCAGCCACCCGGGAGCCACGCTGGGAGGTGGAGCAGCACCACCCCACCTCCCTCTTCCTCCTCAGCCTCGAGCACCAGCCGGAGAAGCCCCCGATCGTCCGCGCCGTCCTCGTGTTCGGTACGGGCGTCGCCGGAATTCTTCGAGCTCCCGTCGCCACGGTCCTTCCTCGACCTGATCGACTACTCCATCGCCACCAGGGTGAGTTACCGTCTCCATTTTCCCTCTCATACGCCCTTTTACCTCACCGAAACCCTCGGTTGCTGTCCGTGCCACCATGGGTGAGCAGAACGAGCTCGTGCTCGGTTTTTCTTCTTCGATGCCGTGTGCACAACGTCCAGCCGCACCGCACCTGCACGCAGAAACGTCGACGACCACCTGCACGTTTGTCTCGAGGTCGCACACGAGCCCTCCCCGGCGCTGCGACAGATCCCCTGCGACGTATGCTTCTGAACCGTGGAAACGGGCGCAGCTGCTGGTGTTGCAATGTTCAGAACACGATGCCGTGCTTGTAGAGTTTCAGATCACGTTACACCAAAAGCCAGCCAGCCAACCCCGTGGATCTACATCCGATCGGCACCCTGGAGATCCACGGCCTAACCCCGCTCCGAATCGAAGATCTCCTTTTCTGCTTCCTGTAGATGCAAGTCTGCACTTTTGGTTTCTATCAAAATTCAGTAATGCACGCGGTGTCCACCTTATCTTTCGTCAGTCTGCGTTCGTATCACAAACAGCCGAACAGCACACTGGTTCCGTTCCTTTCAGCGCAATCCAGCACGCGGGTTCAAGACCCCGCGGGCGCAAACCCCTTTTGCAATTTTCTTCCACGCGCCTGGCCCCACCCGTCGGCGACTGCCTCTGCCACGCGAGCGTGTGCGCCACGCTGGCCCCTCTGGCCCACGCGGAAGCGACCGTGGGTAGAGACCAGTGTGGTAGAAAAAGTGCGGCGCGAATTTCTGTTTAATCCAAAACCTTTTTTTTAAATACCAGATTTGATTATAAACTTCTAAATTCCATATCTTTTGTTCTATAAATCCAATGAATACAAACTTTATATGAATCTTGATCCAAATTTCCTAATCTATCCAAATATCCAACTTATGTTCTGTTTTGAACTTTCAAATTACAATTCAAATTCAAATTTAAATCATTTCAATTGTGTTTTGCTAAATTCAATAATTAATTATTCATAAGTCCAAATCATGCAAATAAAATATGTTTTCAATACCATTTCAAATAACCTTTTCAAATATAATTTTTGTTTTCTGTTTTGAATAATTAAAATTGCCTAAACAATTTAAATCTTGTTTAATTCAATTAAAAATTGTTTAATATTGTTTAATTCATAACTAAATAATCCAAAGTCCAATTTCCAAATGTAAAACATGTTTTCCAACTAAAATTTGATAACCTTTTCAAATATCAACTTTGTTGTTTGGTTTGACCAAATTAGCTTGATGATAACAACCACTACTTGCTTAACACCATTAAGTAACAATAATTTCCAAACTTGATAATGTTTTCTAAACTTGTTAACCATCCTTCCAATTGCATTTAATATTGTTATATTCTTGTTCTTCATCATGCATGCATCATTCTAACTCACTTACACATGATGCTTAGTGTTAGAACAATTAATTCAACTATAAGGCATGGGTTTGCCATATGCAATCTTTGCATATGGAATCCATTTAAACTTGTGTATCATATCCACTAGCTTACTTTGGTGCATCTATTAAACATGACATGCATCCATATCTTGATCATGCTGGATCTTTTGCCGTAGTAGTAATTGTTGCATCCGGTGTTTGTTCGAGGTTCATTGCTTCTTCCCGGATAGGACGTTGAGATGATGTGAGCAACGACAAGTTCTGCTACCTTGCGGGATCTCAGGCAAGTATACTCACTTGCATGCCATATGGCTGCCTTTCATCACTTGTTACCGATTCTTTCCGTTGAATCTTTTCTGCTAGCCTTAGTAGTAGTTGTTTCTGTTACGAACCCATCACATGAATCCCTTAACCTTGATATTGCCCCACCTCCATACCTACAGCCTTTGTTTGTGCCTGTTCTTATCTAGCATGCTTAGGGTTGTTTTGCTCGAGTCTGTTACCCGTTACTTTCTGTTATTACTCTATTATGTTCTGCGGGCTCGTTGTTTAATCAATCAATCAATCATGCTAATGTTGCTATTAGTAATAAACTTGATGATAAGGCACCGGCAGGAGGCCCTTTGTGGTTTTGAGGCCTGCTAGTGTCGACCCTAATAGGAAAAGGGTCTTGTCTACTGATCCATGATGAGCGCACTACCCGCATTTGGGGGGTATGGGCTCCCCCTCAGTTTGACCCGATTCGCATCTCGTCCAAATCGCCTCATTTAGTTCGGGTTTTCCATTTGTTGCATGCATGATCTTGCGAGCCCTTGGATCCCGGGTGGAACTTTCGTAGTCGGCATCTAGGGGGACACGGTCTTAGAGTGCTATGAGGGTCCATTTTCTTCTGGGCCCGAGTAGCCGTGCGCCCAAGGTGCTTTGGGCTTGATGCGAAGAAGGGTTGGATTGTGTTGAGTGCCCCGCTTGGTGGAGTGGCCGCTCCATCTGGCGGGTTATTCATGAGTACGGCTAAATTGGTGCAACCCTGCAGGGATAATCTTCTCGAGAAGCCGTGTTTTCCGCGGTTATGGATTACTTGGGGAAAGTACTGGCTAACAAGTACTCAGGACAACTTAAACCTAATGATCAACCATGTTACACCCCATGATTAACAACTTGACTAGTAATAGGTTTATCCACACAATAACTTGATTCACCTTTAATACAACTGTGTGAGTTATCCTCGGATTGTTTCTTTGGCAAAAGGGGCGAGGTCCAGGATGGGTTTGTTTGGATTTACTTTCAGTTGGTTACTATCACTCGATCTTATCTCCTTTCTGATAGTTGGAAGTAATAGAATCTCTGTAGTTGGTTAGTGCAGCCTGCTGTCACATATTTGCAATAACCCCTTCCTTTCCGTTGTTCCTAAAGTATTTGTATCTTGTGATGACTGGCTACGCCGGTAACTTGTGAGTATGGGTTTTATCCCCCTTGCCAGTACTTAACCGTACTGACCCACGAATCTCTTTCGTGGCTGCAAATTCCAACTTGCAGTCAACAGGTTTGAAGTCTGACGACGTTAGCTTGGGAATCCCTCCGGCTTGGCCTGGGCAGGGATTGGACGCCTTCGGTTATCTTCAGGACTCTTAGTCCAATTTGGATCTTGTCCGTAGACGGACGTTTGTTTCTTCCGCTGTTATTTGGACCTTTGTATTGTATCAGGTGTAACCCCGGCTCGTGTGAGTCATCTTGTATCTATCTGTTCCTGTTGTAATTGTGGATTATTCGTGAACTATTGTAATGTTATCATAAATGGCAACCTGGAATCGGTTATTATGCGGATTTGGCGGGAATGCTGAAATCTGCATAGTGCCCGATCTCGGGGCGTCACACTTATGTGCCTTGCACTTGCTGCTGAGCATTGGCGTCTTGCTAGAATACCAGCTAGGCGTTGAACGCTGGGCACTGGCTGCTTGTTTGCTTGATCCCTCTCAGTTGTAATGTTGTTGTTCAAGTGACTTCGGTTACCGCTATGGGCGATAGTTGTGGTGTACTGGTGTGAGTATTCGAACGTTGCCCAGGGAACAATATTGTTAGCACAAGAACAACTTCGCTTCAGCTAGTACAACACTCATACTGGACTATCGTTTACTGTTTATTGTCGATTCTCCACTCCTTCACGAGTAGTCACGTGAATTACTTAATTTTTCATGATTACTTTAAAGTGAGTGCATCTAGCATGTATGTCTGTCGTGTCATCAACTACGGGGTATCTATGATCTTACCAAAATAGTTCGGTATTTAAATCGAACCGTTTGTTGTTTAGTATGGTATTTAAAAAAAAACTCTATTTATCTTTTTTATTTGAAGATTTTTGTGTTCACAATTGTGCCCTATCTGTTAAAGTTATGGTGATATACACAAGAAATCACAAACGGAGGTTGAGCTCTAGGGAGCCCTTTATTTCGGGAAATTTAGAAAATCGTATTTTGAAGTTTTAAAAAATTCTGAAAAAGTCCTAGACGTGGACAATAATGCATTCTACCAACGTGCAAAGTGAACTCGAAATAATTCATATTATGGGGTTACACAAAAATAACGAAATTTGATAGATTGGGGGAGTCGAAACTTTGTACTGCTCACTACTTTCAAATGTAAGATGTTTTCATTTTTGTAGCCCCAAAAAATGACTTATTTCTAGTTGTAATTTTAGATGTTGGCAGAATACAAAATTGCCTATATCCAATATTTTTTTAGATTTTTTTGAGACATTGAAGAAAATGAATTTTCAATTTTTAAAATAAATGGCCCTCGTGCTCCATTTGTCTTGTAATCTCCTATACACGTGAAATTATTTTTTTCTTTCTCTATTTGCTCCTATAGCTGAGCAAGTAACACTATGGATTAAACCATATTGTGTGTTACTCTCAGTCGAACTTGTAACACAATATCACCAACTTATATTTCTGTGTTACCATGTCAATATATCTGTAACACATTAGTAGCAACATGTATTTATATGTTACCCGGTCGATACATCGGTAACACATTTTCGGGCTTTATGTACTTTATGTTACTATCGTCCGTTGAAACACAAATGATGTGTTACATGAATTTTATTTGTAACATGTTTTACTATGTGTTACATGATTGTGTTACCAAAGCTCTGTTCTGTTGTAGTGAGTGTGCGACCCTGCAGGCTCATGGCGACTTGGACACGATTAGAGTCCGACTCTCAATCGATCAATCGGTAGCGGCTCCTAGCAGAACGTGCCGACTCCCAAGTACCATTGAGTCATGACGACATACCTTTCAATGTGATATTCATCTTAGTCCTTTTTGCCTCACGATATACCTTGTCGAACTATAGGCGATTTATCGTCATCCCTTAAATAGTTCAACTCTCTTCTCGATCCGTGATATGTGATTCATCTGACTAACTCTTAGTCAACCGACACAGTTAACACTTAACTGAGTCGCGCATGGCCATGCTTCCTGAATCATATCACTCGGGAGGGCCCAGAGAATATCTCTCCATTCGGAGGGGCAAAATCCCATCTTGATTATCCACATCACGCAGCTTGCTTCTTATTCGACCCGAACTCTGCCTTTATAGTTGCCTTGTCACAGAACAACGTTTGACAGAACCTAAGTCGGTGATCCACAACTCGGATTGTGCGACAACCCCAGGTCTAAGGATTACATTGATTGAGACGTGCAAATGACGACTTGATCGTTGCATCTCAATGTGGGTCAGTCCGACTTGCTAAACTCTTTAGCCAAGTCCGTGAACGTTGGAATGGCATCACCATGCCCATGACAAGTGGAACCGTGTCATCTACCAACACTCACATTAGTCTAGGGTGTGTGTCCAGCACAACCTTAATGACCAAGGACAATCTAGTATGAACAACATGAATATATAGTTCCACAATCGAATCACATATTCAATGACATATATCAGATGTTCAAAACAAGGACAACTTAATATCTTTATGAATACAGTGGGAATTACATCATACATGATTGCCTCTAGGGCATATTCCCAACAGAATCACCGGACTGTTTGCTGAAGACGTGCCCACTATCCGGTGCACCAGACACTCGCCAGACATGTCCATTGACTGTCTAGCTACCCTCGGGTGGGTCGTCGTCCTGGCTAGAGCCAAAACAACACATATACGGTGATCCAAAGCACCACTGGACTGTCCAGTGCCACCACCGGCCTGTCCGACGCCTGGATCCTCCCGTGTCCCCGAAGCGCCCAACGATCTGAAGAAGGAGCACTGGACTGTCCGACAACACTATCATGAGATCGTCCGAAGACCTGCTTGCGCGCAACATGTGCCTTTTAACTTATCCTCTCACTTACCCCTTTGTCTCAACTACTATATAAGACACCCCTTTTCCTAGATCTAGGCTGAGAGATGAATTTGAGATTTGTGAGTTTTTCTCCCCTGCCCTCATGTGAGGCTACTCCTATGTTCATCTAGGATCGTATCAAGACTATTCCAAATACTTGTGTATCTTGGATGGTATCAAGTCTCCCTTGAGTTTTCTACTCTCTCCCCTCAAAATCTTCTATATCTAAATAGGAACAACCCACTAGAGATATTTCTCTCAACATGCAGCTATGCCACCTTATTTGTCCCACTAATTCATTTTTCCTCCAATGCAAGCCTGCAATGTCATAATTCTGCCACGTAGAGCATCCGATTCTCCGTTAGCGCATGCATTTGTTAATTCTTGGGTGCATATCTGCCTCCGTTTGTTCCTGGTAACGGAGCACATCGTTTGATCTCCTCCGTCGGCAATCAATACATGGTACCAGTTACTACTACATCTCATACCTATTCACAAATCTTCCTTATTTATGCATGAGCAAGCTAGGGATTGAACGTCCACTATACACGGCAAAAACCTTATCTCTTCCTGAGAGATCCCGTTGAGAGTCGGAGAAGGCGGCTGGTTCCCGGGCCGCTCCCGGACCTCCTTCCATGGGGTGGCCGGCCGGAGAGGAGTAGGGAGCTGCGCACGGCGGCTTGTACATACTAGGAGTAGTATTAGGTTTAGTTGCTCCGTTGTTTGGTCCCTAGCGGCGTCTTGGAGTAGTTCCCTGGTCCTCGGCAGCCATGGCCAGGGTATTTCGAAGCTTTGCTTCGTTGCTGTGTTGTTGAAGTGGCAAACAGCGGCGCAAGTGGCGGACAAAGTTGCGGGCATCTCCATCAATAAGGTACGCAAGGGCAGTGATTCCGACGGATTTGCGGGTACTTCGTCGGCGTGGTGGAGGCCTGTCTCTCTCTTTGCTTCATGGTGGAGGAAGGGGAAGGTGGGGATCGGCCGCTGCTCATATAAACCCGATGATGTGGTATGCCATCATCGCTATCATCTATGCTTGCCTCCTCTGGTCCGTGGCAGGAACGTAGAGTCCGATGGCGAGCCTATTTTTGTGCTGCGATGTGCGCGTATCTGTGCTGCTCTGGTCTGCTTCATGCTTGCTCCTGCTTTCTCTTCTTTTGGCACCGTGGTGGTGATGCAAGAGGGCGCTGGGAGAGCGGAGGGTGAATCGGAGTGGTGTTGGAGCTCATGAACCTACTACTGGAGCGAAGCATAGGCGACCTCTGATGGTTGGCCGACATCTATGGCCATGTATTGGTCCTTCAAGCCGGAGAGAATGTCCGGCATCATTGCAACCTCCGTTTGGAGGCCCTTGGAGAGGCTGGTTGCTGAGGACGATGCAGGGATTGAGACAAGTGGTTCTGTCCCCGTCGAGGTTCATGGCAGCAGCGCGCTGGTCTCCGTGCTCCGCTGTGGAGAAGAAGGAGGACTTGATTGCGTTCCCATTTTTTAGGCAGCGTCTTCCTTACCAATGTCAAGGACCTATATGTAAATTTCGAATCTTATGGGGTCCTTTGTAATATTTTGTACCTCCATCGTTATCTACAAAGCTGGTTCTGCCTCTCCGGGGCGCTCCCTGTTAAAAAAAAAAGTTAGGGATTGAAAAGTCCAAATTCCCTAGGACCCATCGCTCGCCTGCACTGTTGTGTCCTGTCCATCTCTGCCACCGGCTGTAGGCAAGGCATACGAGGAGGCAAGATACACACCGGCCACAAACCAAACAGGAGGAGCATGCCCTGCGCACCTGTGCGTCCTGTTCCAAATTGACGATCTATCTTTTCGTACATCAAGCAGTGCGACCATTCTTTGTTCCACCCCTGGCATGATTCCATTTATACTGTGCAAATTAATTGTCTAAGTGTTCAGATTTACAGCAAGTTTATGCTCCATCAGTGAGAATGGTAGAGGAAAAGGTACGTGCTCTTGCTTTGCTAATAGCTACTGCCGGCAACAACAGATCTAACTTTTTCTTCTTTATCTACAATCGCTTAGTACTTTCTAGCAACTGTTTGATTTGCCATTAAAAACATGAACATTTTTTCTGCTCCCGCGTGTTCTATAATATCTGCAGTGTTATGCATTTCCCCTCATCTGATTACTATTATGATATCATTTGTGGTATTTCCCTTAGTACAGCCAACCGTGGAGGCTAGCAAGACGACATCCCTCCAATTATATTACTTTGTACAGGGCTGTCTAGCAATTTGTCATTAAAGTTATTATCACAACTTCAATTTTACCTTTCAGGTATATATATTAATCATATATATTTACCATGTTAATTACAACATAAAGGAAAATGTTATGCTTGGAGTAATAATGAAAATTTTATGAGTTTTTTGTTCTTCCCAGTTCATACGCAGACAATCTATAAATTCTTATTAGCGGTTAAAAAAATACAAAAAACTAATTTTGCTTCTCAATTATACTTTTATAGGAGAAATACAATAAAATAATTAGTCTTAGTAGGATTTTTCGCTGCAACGTGCGGGTATCATCTAGTTCTAGTAGTGACTTCTCAATCTTTATCAACTAATCCTTGAGATTCTATTGACTTGGTGGACCCACCGTGAAGGAGAAGGGTTTCGACAAGAGTGAGTTTGACTTGATTCATGAGATCCGGAGGCTACCCTCGGAGTGTGTTTCCGAATGATCGAGTAGGTAGGACTTGTTATTTGTTATTTATTGATTCATGAGATCTTCCTCGTGTTCGTCGTGTTCTTCACCCCCTCACCGGTCGATTCTTGAAGATCGGTCCAACTCAAGAGCTTGAGCCTCATCATGTTGAGTCTTGGACGGCGGAGCGACGCCGGGTTGACGCAAGTGGATGCATGGATAGCATGAGAGGGATTACTTGTGTGATCATTGTCGAGGGAATCAGCAACATTCTCACCAGCAGGATCGCACGTGAGAATCTTCAACATGATTCATCGACAACGTCATCGACAAACGTTGTTCTTTTTCTGCCGATGTTTGTAAGTACTAGATCATTGCATATATGGGGGTGCTTCGTATCTTCATAGTTGATCTTGAGGTTATACAAGACGGAAAATTTTGAATTCCCACACGTAACCCACTAGGTAGAACTCTAATTTGACACAAGGCTATTTGATGGAAGACACGTGGTCGTACTATAGGAAAACACATGGCAGGATGGTACGCGCGACCCATTTAAAACCGTCCCAAAAACATTGGTGTTGAGTTATATGGAGTTCCAATAATACTGATGACGTCTTGACATGCGGCCTAATAATATGGGTGCCTGATGAAACCACGGACGAGTAAAGTTGACACCGGATGGATCTCCAGCCCAATAGTGTCGTTTTGAACTTCGGGCCATTATATTTTGTTTTTCAAGATAATTGCGGCCAAAGAATAACAAGTCTATGACCTATCGCGTGGTGCTTACTTTTTTTAAACGAGAGAAAAGTTTTGCCTTTTTATTGATATAGTAGAAAAAGGTCGTCTGTTTCATAAGAAAACTGTTCGAATACCGATACAACACAAAGCAGACCACATCGGCCCTGAGGCCGCGCCCGCAGAGTCGACAACCAAGTCGTCCAAGAAACCAAAGTCGACAACCAAGTCGTCCAAGAAACCAAAGTCGACACCTAAACATCTCAAACGCAACAACAGTCGCTCCGACATCCACGCCAGCCCCAAGTCCGCGCCTCCACACGAGTTGGCGACCAAGTCGACCAAAACCACCACTGTAACATCTAAGCGCAACAAGCCGGAGGCAAGAGTCCGGAGCAGCCGTTCCGACATAAACGTCGGTCATGGAGCCGTGCACGGCCTAGCCAATGACGAAAGAATCGTCGCCGCCAATCACAAACTCCATGCACTGGTCCATTGATCCTGCTGTGCTGATTGGGCTAATTACACACCATGACCAATGTTCTATAATATGAAATACGTACAAGATACTACGTTTGATTTCGACAAATAAAAACTATCGCTAGCATATGCTTATAAAATGCCACACCACCTTGTTTCTCCCCTTTTGGAAAGAGAATATAGATGCATCTACGTTTGGAGTATTCTATAAGACATACCTCCTCCCGCGAAAATTCAACAAAATTCAAGTCTAATTTATTTTTAGCTGAATTCAAGTCTAAACTTGAAAAAAAAAACAAATTAAAAAACTCGTGTTAATGGGGAAATATGTGGCCCGCCAGCTTACAATAATTACGCTTCATCATATAATTTGATGGTTTTTTCCTAGTTATAGGACGGATTTAAATCAAGAATTTCATGACATAGCAAATGTGTATTGTATCCACGTGCTAATCAATGTTTCATATTTTTTGACAATATCTAGATGTGTTTCGGATCGTGGGTGCACGATATGCTATGCTCTCGAATTCAACCAATATCGGCAGATAGATTCCACTGCCCGCGAGACAAAAACAAGTCCCCTAAGTCGGTGCCGTTGCGTGCACACAGTCATGAAAGCTACACACGTCCACAACCACCATATATACCTAAAAAATACCCCAGATAATAACTGACAAATACAACAAGTACGTACATCGTACTACCGTATATACTAGTACTAGAAGATAGGAATTGTATACATGCCTGGATGCTGAATCACATCACCTGGAGAGACCGGCCGGACACGCTAATTTCCGTACTCACACAGGCAACTACGTGCCGGCCGAATTGCCATATGTGTCGCCACCAGAATCCAGATGTCCAGCCCGCACGATTGTGAATTGGTGACGCATACGGTATCCCCGTCAACATAATAAAGCCCTTTATCAAAAAAAAAAAAAATCCCCGTCAACATCGACATGTTCCCTCATATGCCACATCCACATCGTACAGTACTATCTGTTAAGAATTTAGGCAATTTACAGATTAAATTAATCCAAGTATAAATCATGAACATGACGTAAACATACTGATATTTAACCATATTCGTGCATACTAGATTTATAGTAGATAAATCTACGCAAACTACTAGTGTTGCACACATGGAAATAATAATGACAGGGATGAACGTGCTATACCCTGCAGTTGGCCAATTGGCAGTAGCCGTAGCAGAGGCGGCGGCCGCGGCGGCAGCAGCAGCGTTGGTGGCCTCAGCAGCAGCAGCGGCCTCGGTGGCAGCAGCGGCGGCGGCAGCAGCTCGATCGGCTTCGGTGGCCATGTTGACGACGAGGGCGATGCGGTAGTAGACGAAGTAGATGTACAGCAGCATCGAGCAGTCGCGTAGTAGACGCTCCCCAAAAATCTAATCGCCCCTCTCCCGTACAGGATCTGGAGAGGCGGGGTTTCGGAGGCCTGCTCTCCCGTCGGCCGTGTACGCGGTAGACGGGATGGGATCACCGGCGGCAGCAACAGGAGATGGAACGACAGTGGGCGCAAAGAGGCGGCGTGTGTGAGATGTGTCTACTGCGTCCGCCTGAGCCTCCAATTTATAGACACGGCCGAGTAGAAGAACGGTCAATTTAATTGGCGTTTACTACAGCCGTTACCACGTGATAAAGGCGGCGTTTTACTGCGCGCAGTTATCACACGCGATCAATACGGCTGTTACCAATATAAATGTGACGCATTTAGACAACAATAATTATGACGTCTCATATTATTGCCGTGTCTGTTGACTCCCCGTTTCCGACTGCCAAAATAAAGGCATCGGCTCGGCTCATTCCCGCAACCCGCGGCGCGTCGTGTCGTGACGTGTCGTGACGAGGCGGGCGGCGGAGGAGGAGGAGCGCGCGTGTGGAACACCTCCACTACTCCTCTCTCTTCATACCAACTCACACTAGTGGGGAGAGAGCTCACCTTATAAGCTGGTGCAAAACTCTCCCAACTAGCAATGTGGGACTAAACTCCCACCATTTGCTATGGCAGCATGGGCCTTTGGGATTAAGTGGAAATTGGCTAATGGGCCTATAGGTCCATCCGAATTTCAGCAATCCCCCACCAGATCCCGAAGACCCATAGTGTTGTCCTCTGTTCTATTCACTGTTTTTTATATACTGGCATTTTCAGTGGAGACCCGTTAAGGTTGAACATCCACCTAGAACAAGTAGCTACACTACATCACAACTGAACAATGGACTATGCCTTGAATTGTCAGTTTGGCGTAAAATAGTTTCACTAAATGTCTTGCCAGTACTAGGCTGCCGAAGGCTGACCCCTCGGGTGGAGCATATTAGTCATACTCCTGGCGTATTCATGAACTTATTAGAGATCACCCAATCTCATAAACTGTGACCAGCAGTCAGGATCATATAGGTGTGTTCCTCCAAAGATCGCTCTGTAGGATAGCATCTTGCTTATACAAGTCTTGGAACACATTAAGACAAAAGTCAACCTGCCATACAGTTTTTGAGAGTACTGCATCTCCAGTGGAGTGGGTTAGTAAAATTACTCTCCTCAGTTAACCACTAGCTTGTTTTCCCAGGTCCCACTTCACGGGATCTCCGATCACATAGGTTGGGTTACTGCCATGGCAACTCATGTGGGTCTCATACCCATCTCGCTCGATGCACTTTCTATCACAACACGTGATAGCCCTTTAGTAAAGGGATCTGCCAGATTCTTAGCCGACTGGATATAATCCACCGCTATCACTCTGGAGTTTCTTAAATGTCTGACAGCTTTTAATCTCATTTTTATGTGCTTTGTGGACTGTGCATTGTCCTTTGAACTCTTCACCTTGACAATTACTGTTTGATTGTCACAGTTCATAAGGATAGCCGGTATTGGCTTTTCAACCACAGGCAAGTCCATCAAAAGATCTCGAAGCCATCCTGCTTCGACACTAGATGTGTCTAATGCTGTTAATTCTGCTTCCATTGTCGATCTCGTTAAGATCGTTTGCTTGCAAGACTTCCAGGAAACAGCACCACCTCTAAGGGTAAACACATACCCCGTTGTGGCTTTCATCTCATCAGCATCAGAGATCCAATTCGCATCACAATAACCTTCAAGTATCGAAGGATATCCACTGTAGTGAAGTCCATAGTTCATGGTACCTTTCAGATAGCGCATAATTCTTTCTACAGCGTGCCAATGCACATCACCCGGATTGGAAACAAACCGGCTTAGTTTGCACACAGCAAACATGATGTCAGGCCTCGTAGCGCTTGCTAGGTACATGAGTGAACCAATTACTTGAGAGTACCTCAGCTGATCCTTAGCTGTGCCTTCGAACTTTCGAATCCGCACACTAGGATCATATGGCGTTGGAGAAGTTTTGCAGTCCGAATATCCAAAACGACTCAAAACCTTCTCAACATAATGGGATTGCAGAAGTGTAATCCCACCCTCATTGTTTCTCAATAGCTTGATGTTCAAGATAACATCAGCCACACCAAGATCTTTCATCTCAAAGTTCTGGGATAGAAATGACTTAACCTCATTTATTACTTTGAGGTTGGTCCCAAATATCAGTATGTCATCAACATACAAACACAAAATAACTCCTTCGCCCCCACCATGGCGATAGTATACACATTTGTCAGCTTCATTAACAACAAAGCCAACAGATGTTAAAGTTGTATTGAACTTCTCATGCCATTGCTTAGGTGCTTGTTTCAGCCCATATAAAGATTTCAGTAACTTACACACTTTTCCTTCTTGAACATCTAACACAAAGCCATCTGGCTGTTGCATATAGATTTCCTCGTCTAACTCTCCATTTAGGAAAGCCGTCTTAACATCCATCTGATGGACGAGAAGACCATGCGAGGCCGCCAACGAGAGTAATACTCGAATGGTGGTCAGTCTAGCCACAGGTGAATAAGTATCAAAGAAATCTTCATCTTCTTTCTGGGAATAACCCTTGGCCACAAGTCTAGCCTTGTACTTTTCAATCGTACCATCAGGCCTAAGCTTCTTTTTGAACACCCACTTACATCCTAATGGTTTACATCCATAAGGACGTTCAGTGATCTCCCACGTTCCATTAGCCATGATGGAATCCATCTCGCTACGGACCGCTTCTCTCCAGTAGTCAGCATCTGGAGATGCATAAGCTTCTGAAATAGAAGTGGGAGTATCATCCACAAGGTACACAAGGAAATCATCACCAAACGACTTTGCAGTCCTCTGTCTCTTGCCCCTACCAAGGGTTTCCTCGTCATCCTTCTCAGGATTCTCATCATGTGTTTGTTCATAATATTCCATAGGAATGGCAGGTTCAGGAGTCTCCTCTGATTCCTGTCTAGAAGTGCTTTGCATATCTCTCATAGAAAAAATATCCTCAAAGAATGTAGCATCTTTAGACTCCAAAATCGTACCGACCATCACGTCAGGTACCTCAGATTTCACTACTAGTAATCTATAGCCAAGCTATTCTTAGCGTATCCCAAATTAACGCAATCCACGGTCTTTGGTCCAAGTTTACGCTTTTGGGGGATCGGCACATTGACTTTTGCCAAACAGCCCCAAGTACGTAAGTACGAGAGTGTTGTTTTTCTCTTCTCCCATTGCTCATAGGGAGTGACCTCATTGTCTTTCGTCGGAACTTTATTCAGGACATGACATGATGTCAATATAGCCTCCCCCCACCATGCCTTGGATAAACCCGATGTATCTAACATGGCGTTAACCAAATCTGTTAGAGTACGGTTTTTCCTTTCGGCAACCCCATTTGACTGGGGTGAATAGGGAGGCGTCCACTCGTGAATAATGCCATGTTCCGCACAGAAAGAGTCAAACTCATTAGAAAAATACTCTCCACCACGATCTGACCGGATTCGTTTAATTTTCTTTTCAAGTTGATTCTCAACTTCTGCCTTATAGATTTTAAAGTAGTGTAGAGCCTCATCTTTAGTGTTTAACAGATATACATAGCAAAACCTAGTGGAATCATCTATTAACGTCATGAAGTATATCTTTCCACCTTTAGTCAACACACCATTCATCTCACAGAGATCAGAATGTATGAGTTCTAATGGCGCTAAGTGTCTCTCCTCCGCAGCCTTGTGGGGCTTGCGAGGTTGCTTTGCTTGTACACACGAATGGCACTTAGAACCTTTGGCTAAAGTGAAACTTGGAATTAAATTTAGTTTTGCTAACCGCGTCATGCAACTGAAACCAACATGACAAAGACGTGAATGCCAAACTTCTGTTTCATTAACACTCGAATGAATATTGTTCACGACTTTATTACAAAAATCAGCGAGGGAAAAGCGGAACAGACCTCCGCACTCATACCCTTTTCCAACAAACAGTCCATATTTCGTTACAACTACTTTATTGGACTCGAAAACCAACTTAAATCGTTCTCTACATAGAAGGGAGCCACTAACAAGATTCTTCTTGATGGCGGGGACATGTTGCACGTTCTTGAGCTGCACGATCCTTCCTGAAGTAAACTTCAGATCGACCGTGCCAACACCAAGTACAGAAGCACTTGCGCCGTTCCCCATCAATACGGACCCGTTCCTTGTGACCTGATAAGAAGAAAACAATGAGATGTCAGCACACACATGAATGTTTGCACCTGTGTCAATCCACCAATCAGTAGACTGACAAACTGAAAATACAGTAAACAAATTACCATACCCAGATGCCCCATTCTCATTGTTGCTCACGATTATGTTGACAGCCTTGGAATCCTGTCCTGGCTTCACATACTTCTTTGGGAACTTCCCAGTCCAGTGTTCCAGTGAACCACAAGTGAAGCAGCCATCTTTCTTCTTATCCTTCTTGAAGGTCTTCTTAGCCTTCTTCTTGAAGTCGGTATTCTGCTGGACATCAGTCCTCGCCTTGTTCTTGTGGGAGTTGTAGTTCTTCTGTACCATATTGGCCGCAGAAGTCCCTTCATTCCCTTTTCCATGCGAGTCCTTTGCCCTCGAATTCTGCTCAACACTCAGATGGCCGATGACATCCTCTACTGAGAATTCACGCCTCTAATGTTTCAGAGTAGTGACAAAGCTCCTCCAGGAATTAGGCAGCTTGGCGATTATGCATCCCGCGGCATACTTGCCCGGTAACACGCACTTGAGAATTTCAAGCTCCTTAGCGATGCACTGTATCTCATGAGTCTGCTCCAAAACAGAACGGTTTTCGACCATTCTGTAGTCATGGAACTGCTCTATACTGTACATCTCGCTGTCAGCATCGGTTGTGCCAAATTTGGATTCAAGCGCCTCCCACAAGTCCTTGGCAACCCGCACATGTAAATATGCGTCAACAAACTTCTCTCCGATCACGCTTAGAACGCATCCAACAAAGACGACGGTGGCATCCCTAAACGCCTTCTCCTGATCAGGAGTAATCGTTTCCGTGGGAGTGACACCGACGATCCAGAACACGTTCATAGCCGTGAGCCATAAGAATGTTTTGGTCTACCAACGCTTAAAGTACGTCCCCGTAAACGGGTCCGGTTTCAGTGCAGTAGCAAAACCATGAATCGAAAATTGCCTACACATATTAGGTTTTTGGATTGTTAAGAATTTAGGCAATTTACAGATTAAATTAATCCAAGTATAAATCATGAACATGACGTAAACATACTGATATTTAACCATATTCGTGCATACTAGATTTATAGTAGATAAATCTACGCAAACTACTAGTGTTGCACACATGGAAATAATAATGACAGGGATGAACGTGCTATACCCTGCAGTTGGCCAATTGGCAGTAGCCGTAGCAGAGGTGGCGGCCGCGGCGGCAGCAGCAGCGTTGGCAGCCTCAGCAGCAGCAGCGGCCTCGGTGGCAGCAGCGGCGGCGACAGCAGCTCGATCGGCTTCGGTGGCCATGTTGACGACGAGGGCGATGTGGTAGTAGACGAAGTAGATGTACATCAGTAGCGAGCAGTCCCGTAGTAGACGCTCCCCAAAAACCTAATCGCCCCTCTCCCGTACAGGATCTGGAGAGGCGGGGTTTCGGAGGCCTGCTCTCCCGTCGGCCATGTACGCGGTAGACGGGATGGGATCACCGGCGGCAGCAACAGGAGGTGGAACGACAGTGGGCGCAAAGAGGCGGCGTGTGTGAGATGTGTCTACTGCGTCCGCCTGAGTCTCCAATTTATAGGCACGGGCGAGTAGGAGAACGGTCAATTTAATTGACGTTTACTACAGCCGTTACCACGTGATAAAGGCGGCGTTTTACTGCGCGCAGTTATCACACGCGATCAATACGGCTGTTAGACAACAATAATTATGACGTCTCATATTATTGCTTTGTCTGTTGACTCCCCGTTTCCGACTGCCAAAATAAAGGCATCGGCTCGGCTCATTCCCGCAACCCGCGGCGTGTCGTGACGAGGCGTGGCGAGGCGGGCGGCGGAGGAGGAGGAGCGCGCGTGTGGAACATCTCCACTACTCCTCTCTCTTCATACCAACTCACACTAGTGGGGAGAGAGCTCACCTTATAAACTGGTGCAAAACTATCCCAACTAGCAATGTGGGACTAAACTCCCACCATTTGCTATGGCAGCATGGGCCTTTGGGATTAAGTGGAAATTGGCTAATGGGCCTATAGGTCCATCCGAATTTCAGCACTATCTCTGCCCGCAGAAACAACATTATCCGCTACACCAATCATTCCAATTTCCACTGATCCAGTCTCGCGTCCAAGAAAATAAACACACCGCACCTAGCCGTCGTGTTCATCGCAACGCACCTGAAACGTCCCGACGCACCGGCGTCCCATGTGGCCGCGTCGGCACGCTGAACTTTGAATCCAAAAGTTGACACTCCGAGCTATCAAAGCCTGTTCTATTTCCAAACTTTACCTCATCAAGAATGCTACAGTACAAGAGCATCTCCACCTGTACCCATCAAATTCGTGTCCAGCACCCCCTAATTGACCCCTCTTTGGGAGCGTTGGACCGGTGTCCGGGATTTTGGCGAGCGGGTGCCACAGCGGCGCCCCCCAACCGGCTACCCCCAAACGAAAGCCCTTTCTTTGATTTTCATCAAACTATTTTGTATTTGATGAAAACAGTAGATAAACTAAATAAGAACTGTACAAACACACAAATAGTTTCACAGTTATTACAATGATTTAAATATTTCGAATTCTTCAACTTCCTACGAACAAATCTTCCTAATCAAACTACTCGTTAGCTCTCATAGCCCACAAGTGTGCCACAAGATCAGCCTGAAGTTGATGGTGAACTCCCTCATCACGAATTTCCTGATAAACACCAAGAAAGTCATCAAACTCAGCAGACATGCCCGGTTGTGTATCAGCAAGAGGGCCCTGAAATTCGAATGGCTCATCGAACATCATTCTCATGCCTTGCTCGCTCTCGATGATCATGTTATACATGATAATACAAGAGTTCATAACATCACACATTTAATCTATCGACCAAGATAGACAAGGATACCTTACCACGACAAACCGTGCCTGGAGTACACCAAATGCCGTTTCCACACATTTCCGGACAGCCTCCTGTTTCTTTGCAAAAAAAATATTTGCCTCACCCACAGGGTCACATATTGTCTTTACAAATGTAGACCAATTGGGGCATATGCCATCTGTTAGGGAGGCCTCCTCTTCCATCAGTTGGCAAAACATGATCTCATCGTCACTATCCATACTATATTGGACAAAACCCAACCATTAGCTGTGAGCTAAACAAGTTTAATGGTGGTTCATCGACCTGGCAAAAGGCCGAACACCTTAACTGCGGGGTGAACAACGGTGACGGTTGAATGACCTGCGGCGGCGTGCGAAAACGACGGGGAACGGCGACGAGCGACGGCGAATCGGCCAACGTCGTACGTGCCCGACTCCTGCGTACAGTTGGCGACGACAAGGGTGCCGACGATGGTGCGAATCGGCGGCGAGAGGAGAAGAATGGGGCAAATGACTATCGGTCGGGGGCGGTTTGTCTCTATGATGGGCGGGGGGCTCCTGTCGGGTAGAGTGACCGGACAATGTCCGGTGCTCCAGACAAGCCCCCAAGTTTAGCGGGTGGGCTGGCGGGTCCGGACACAAATATGGAAGGTGGACACCTTTATGGGGTGCCGTTGCGGAAGTTTTTTTTATCCGGACCCCATTGGGCCTTTAGGGGGCTGTTTGGGGGTGCCGATAGAGATGCTCTAATCCTGGCCAAGATTTTATGCTACTCACTGAAAATGCGGACCAGGGATTTGATCAATAATACATAAGTGGTATTTTCCTCGTCTTCTATCTTGGTCCCGCGCATGAGAGGATGTAGGAACGACTCACCGTGGGCATTCTACCTTGGTCCCGCGCATGAGTGGATGTAGGAATGGCTCATAGTCGGCGGTAGGCAACACGGCGAGGTCAAACGAGGCGACATCCCCATGCCCTCCTCTCTCTCCCCATCCTTAGCTCGCCTTCTTTGCCTTTGTTCTCTCCTCATACCCGAAACCTTAGCTCCACCGTTCCAGGACGCAATGGACCAAGCTGTGCCTGCCTCGAGCTTCGTTCACTCCCCTCTCCCTCCCCTACGAGTCGCGCTTGCCGGAACACTTCTAATCAGGTGAATCAACCGCTTCTTCCCTAAATCCAGGCGGGCTGCGCTACCCGAATTCTTCGTTGTCCAAGCTTCCCGCTTTCTACGAGCATGCACACGACATGAGGGCGAAACAACACGTCATTTGGCAACGTTCCGTCATCTCCTCTGTCCTCTAGCGTTGCGCCACCCTCTATTAAGGAAGTGCACACCGGCGAGCTCCTCCGTTGCAAGCGTTAGTAGCGCCACTCATTTTAGGCTCACAAGCATATGGTTCGTCTAATGCGCGCCCTATGGTCTTGCGCACACCTCCAATTGTTGTTGTTGTGTCCGCCGTCGGCTGACTTCAGTTGACTCATCAAGACGGGATCAGGGATGGCACCCGCGGGGTTTGGGTACCGGTGGAGCCACCCCATACCCTTACCCGTCCACCCAAAATTTATTCGTCACCCGTTGAAATCTCATGTCTCCTCTAATAATTTTGGTGATGATAACAACACGGGTATGTCTACTAACCTTGTGGTTTAAGTGTTCATAGCTGGCCTCATGTTATCTATCTTGATCAACAATAATATCTTCGAGAAGATTCACAAAGGAATTTCTGAGATGAGCAAATATCTGCGGCCGGATTATTCAGAGTACTAGCCCGGAAATTCCGGCGGTTATAGGGCGGAAATTCCGGCCTCAACACCGTAATATTCCGGTCTCTCAAGGCTCCAGATGGTGAAGTCCTGGTATCCAACTGCCCTCTCTCAGATGCAGGGGCGGAAATTTGCCTGGAATATTCCGGGGCAAATTTCCGGCCTCTGATCCTTAGCAGAAATTTGGACGAGTCGCTGTTGCCCGCTCTCAGATGCAGGGGCGGAAATTTGGCCGGAATATTCCGGCCACTGGATTATTCAATAATCCGCCCCCCGGTGTTTTCAAATTTCTGGCCCAGTTGCCCCGGAAATTTCCGGTACTAATACCGGAATATTCCGGCCCTGGAAGGCAGCAATGGCTAGATTTAGGAGGAGGCAATAAATAGTTGTCTTCTTCCTCTAGATAGCTATTTCGTCCATTCCTCTCTCTCCTCCATTGTTCAAGAGCTCAAAATGCTTAGATCTCCCTCCTCCTCCAACCAAACTCGATGCCCTTCAAGGATCTGATGGAGGAGGCTTAGATCTACACTTCTACCAAGCCATAAATTGTTTTCCCCTACCATACCTCTTGGGGTCATGTAAATCTCTTGGTTGTATTGTCATCATAGAGAAACCCTAGTTCTTGCAGCTTCCACCTTGTAGCAAAAAGCTTCAGATCGTTGAGAGGCTCCATCTCACTTGTGGAGTAGCCTCAACCACTTGTAAAGGTTTGGTCAACGCATTCAAGTCGACCTCATAGTGGAAACAAGAATCTCCCTCACCAGAGAAGCTCAAGGAGAACAAGGTATGCACAACCGTGCTATTGAGGAGCGCCTAGGTGTCTCCCCACCTCTCCTACGTAGACGTACTTCTTTTAAGAAGGAACTACGAAAACATATTCTTGTCTCCGTGTTTTACACTTGTGGTTATCTTGTGCCTTGCATATTACTTCTGTTGCATACTTGTTTCTTATCACATAGGGTGTCTACCTAGTTGCACATCTTGATAACCAAGTTGACTACTTGCTAAAAGCCCATCTGGAAGTGAAAAAGGATTAAAATTTGTAGGTCACCTATTCATCCCCCCTCTAGTTGACTATAGTGTACTTTCAATTGGTATCAGAGCCTCAGCTCTTATACCGGGCTTAACCACCTAAGAGTATCATGGCCAACAGAGATGATCCCGAGTCTTCTAAGGAGGAGCTCTCGAAAATGGCTAAGACTATAGGTAACCTAGAGATAACGGTTGTAACCATTCAAACCCAATTGTCCAAGGTTAGCTCTAGTGTTGGTTTGGAGGTTTCCTCCATCAAGAGGATGTTGGAGAACATGATGGGTAAACCTAAGGGGCACGTGAATTCTCCCCATGTCTCTGATGAGGAAAGTTCGGAAGAGAAAACTATTCTGGACGATACCGAAATTGAAGATAACATTGCCAAAGCCAAGGCAAAAGCCGCACAAAAGGCTAAGTCAAAGGAGAATTC
Organism: Alopecurus myosuroides; assembly: GCA_028641055.1. Taxonomy (NCBI): domain Eukaryota; kingdom Viridiplantae; phylum Streptophyta; class Magnoliopsida; order Poales; family Poaceae; genus Alopecurus; species Alopecurus myosuroides. Next base: position 236,939,832 of record CM054061.1, read on the forward strand.
CGGAGGATCCAAGTCTCAAACGGCTAATGGTTCGGGGTCCAACTCAAAAGTTCCACCACCTCAAAATTATGACTCCATCCATCCAATAGATTCAATGCCACACATTCTTAATGTTGGACTTCCTCCCATGCTTAACACTAATGAATTCTCTTCTTGGAAGTTTGAAATGGAGTCACATATTTCCGGCTCGTGCATCGCTTTGTGGAGGAGTGTGGTCCATGGGTTCCATCCCCATGACCCAATCAACTTGACCCCTAGGGAGGATGTGGAATCTCAACTCAATAAGACCACCCTTGTCATCATTGAAAAGTCTCTTCCAAGGGAGCATCTCACTCACATTCGTGGTTGCAAGACCGCCAAGGAAGCTTGGGACAAGCTTGCCACTTTGTTTCAAGGGAATGCTAGCATCCAATCATCCAAGTATGATGTGGCCATTGACAAGTCCGAGAACTTTGTTATGCAAGAGGATGAATCCCCCGAGGAGCTATGTAGAAGAGTTGTCACCCTTGCCAATCAATTGAGGGACTTTGGAAAAGAAGAGATCTTCGATGAGTGGATAAAGAGGAAGTTCATCAAAGCAATTACACCCTTTGAGAAGAAGCTCTCCACTAGCACAGGGACAAGAGCGTACTACAATTCCCTCAACTCCATTGGTTTTCTTAGTGATTTCATTTCCATATCCCTATCACACAAGAGTGCGAATGATGCTCTCGCTCGCTCTAGAGGAATGGGAAAGTCACCCAATATTGCATTGAATTCAAAGGCAATTGTTAGAGTTGAAGAAGTTGAAGAGGAGGATAATGATGAGGAAGACTATGAGGACACTTACACCGTCACTCACAAGTGCATTGCCCTTCCCATGCTCGGATATTGGAAGAGATGGGAAGCTCACAAGTCCGGCTCTCCAAGACCTCCTCGGAACAAGAACTACAAGAAGAAGGGGGAGCGACCAAGGACATGCTACAATTGTGGAAGTGCAAACCATTTCATGAAGGAGTGCCCTTTTGAGCCAAGAGAAGAAAATGAGGGCAAGCTTGTTCGCAAAAACAAGGCCAAGGCTCCACAAAAAAAGAACTTCGCTAGAAGAGTGCCAAGGGCTCTTTACGTTCAAGAAGGGGCGGTGTCGGAAACCTTTATCTCTAGAGATGAAGGAGAAGATGAAGTGCTAGGTGTGGCCCATGTTGCCATAGCTACCGCCTCGTCTCCATCGGTCTCTCTATTTGAATCCCCCAATGAGATTTCGGCTATCCGACCTACATGTATTATGGCAAAAGCCACTTCGCTATGCTCTCCCAACTCCAAAACCATTGTCACTAACCCTCCTTCATTATAGGATTGTGTTGAAAATGCTTGTGAGGAGGATAGTGAGGCAAAGGAACTAGGCATTTGGTTAGCTAGCCTCAAAGGTGAGACTAAGGAGAAAGTGAATGCCCTTTTGCGGCAACTTGATGATGCTAACTCTCTTGTAGATGAAAAGGAAGAAATTATCATGACCTTGGAAAGCCATGGAGTTCACTCTTGCAATGATAAAGAGATTGAAAAGGCTCTTGAAAATGAGCGTTCCATTAGAGCCTGTGTTGAGGAAAAATTATCTAGTCTTGAAGAGACTTTTGCTATGAGTGTCTCTAAGCTTACGAAGGATAATGAACAATCCCTTACTCTTGTTAAAACACTTGAAAATGAAGAGTTGAAGCTAGGAATTGCTCGCGAGGAACTTGTTGCTCGTCATGAAAAACTAGAAAAGGAGGTCACGTCTCTTAAAGAAATTCATGACAAGCTAACCAAATCTCGTGACAATCTCCTAGCTCAACAATCAAATAAGCAAGTCATGTCCTCTTCATCTACTAGCATTGGTATTTTTCCTAGCAATTCTTGTGGTGCAACTAATCTTGTAGGAAGTGAAAAGACTCTCAATGAGGTGGTTCCTCAAAGAGTCAAGAATGGAAAGGAGGGACTTGGCTATGTAGCGAAGTCAAGGAAGAAGTACAAGAAGAACAAGAAGAAGGTCATCTGTTCCTCACAAGAAGTAAAATTTGTGAAAGAGGGAGAGGTGATCAAAGAGAAGGGGACCAACACCATTGTGGGTGGTGAGACCTCTAGGGGGAGCACCACTCATAATGACTTTGCTGACAAATATAACCCATCTTATGTTCTTATGAAATCTAGAGATGGTCATGTGTATGCTAAATATGTTGGTACTTCTTATGGTGATGACTATCATTGGACTATTTGGGTTCCAAAGACCCTTGTTGCTAACTGATACGTCTCCAACGTATCTTTAATTTCTGATGTTCCATGTTGATATTATGCCAATTGCTACATATTTTATCCCTTATTTATAGCATTTTTTACACGTTTTCCGGGACTAACCTATTAACAAGATGCCAAGTGCCAGTTCCCTCTTTTCTACTGTTTTTTATTTTAGAAAAGTTATTCTCGAAATATTCTCGGAATTGGACCCCACGAATCCCGAAGTTCCTATTTTCCCCGGAAGCATCCAGAAGTCCAAAGAGGAGTCGAAGACGGGCACCATGGGCCCTCAACATAACCAGGTGCGCCCCCCTTGGTCGTTTCTGGGGGTGGTGAGGCCACCCTGGTGGCCCACCGACATCGTCCTTTCGCCTATTTATTCCCCTCCAAAGGAAAACCCTACGTACCTGATAAAAATCCCCGAAAAGTTCCGCAACCGCTGTCGTCGTCAACCCTAGATCAGGGGGGTTCTGAAGCTGTCTCCCGACACCCTGCCGGAGAGGAGATCATCACCGGAGGCCTCTTCATCACCATGCCTGTCTCCGGAGTGATGCGTGAGTAGTTCATCCTTGGACTACGGGTCCATAGAAGTAGCTAGATGGTTGTCTTCTTATCCTATTCCTCAATGTTTAGATCTCGTGAGCTGCCTAACATGATCGAGATTGTTCTTATGTAATTCTATGTGTTGTGTTTGCTGGGATCTGATGAATATTGAACTTATGCCAAGTTGATTATAGTCTTTATTGCATATGTTATTTGGTATCTTGCATCTGTTCCTAGTGGTTGCTTTGGCCAAGTAGTTGCTAGTGACTCCAAGAGGGAGTATTTATGCTCGATAGTTGTGTTCATGCCTCCTTTTCACCTATGCTCGAGTGACAGAAACGTGAAGGGGGAGGATGTGTTGTTGCCACTAGGGAGAAAACAGCGGTGTGAGTGCCCACGCGCACAATCATTGTTTACATTACACACATTGCTTAATGCGATTATCTGTTGCTTGCAACTTAATACCCAAGAGGGTTCGGATGATAACCTGAGGGTGGATTATTAGTCATAGATGCTGTTGGATTACGGTCTATGTATATTGTTGTAATGCCCGCACTAAATATCATAGTAGTCATCATGTCATGAATGTGCACTACGGTGCAACCTCTATTTGTCAATTGCCCAGTTGTAATCTGTTCACTCAGCATGCTATCTTTTATGGAGAGACATCACTAGTGAACCTATGAACACTGGTCCATTTTCCTACACTGTTAAACAAACCACTACAATTCCCTGCTTTCTTTACTTACTGCAAGCATACACCATTTTCCACACTATACATCTAATCTTTGTTTTCAGCAAGACCGTTGAGATTGACAACCTCACTGTACCGTTGGGACAAAGTATTTTGGTTGTGTTGTGTGCAGGTTCCGCGTTGTTGCTGACACCGGTGAGGCGCCATCACCATCGTCAGTGGTATCAACCTTTCGAAGATCCTCTTTCTCCTACTGTATTGATAAACTTGGTTCTAAACTAAGGGAAATTCTTACCGTTGTACTCATCACACCCTACTCTTGGGGTTCCCAACACGCCATCACAAGCATCAAGAATTTCTGGCGCCGTTGCCGGTGACTTAAAATTCATCATCATCAAGAAGTCTCCCCGTCAAGGCACCATCAAGGCGTAGAAAAGAATTTTTGGCGCCGTTGCCGGGGAGAAAGAATTCTTCTAGCAAGGGGAGTCTCTCACTCTCAACCTCTTTATTTTGTTTATTGTCTTGTTTTGCTTCTTTATATCAAAAACACAAAAAAAAATCTTTTACTTCATAGCTGTTATTTTTTATTGCTTGCTTTTATGTCTAGTTTTGTTCCTGTCACTAAGTCACCGGAAGAAACAATCTTCACTTTCAAGCAAGGGAGTGAGGAGAGTTTCAAGGAAGCTTGGTCTAGTAATTTTGATTCTTATAGTAAAACTGAACCCATGATGACCCTGAATTTATTTCTTAGTAGTTTTTACTTTCGTCTTGTTCTTTGCTATAGATATGCTTTAGACTCTGCAGTAGGAGGAGACTTCCTGCATTGTGATGGGGATCAAGCTCTTAATGCCATTAAAAAGTTGATTGCAACTTCTAGCTCAACCAGTAAATTTGATACATCCCTTGTGATAGAGGCAAAGGTGTCCGATCTTTCGATGAGATGATAGTTACGATTTGGGTGGCGTTGACGTTGACGATCCGACTACAAACGTGCGAGGACGTTGTGCCTTAGCAATCGCTACACCAACTCCGGGAGGTTATTGACAGCGCCGTAGCACGGTCGACCCAACCACTCAGGTCTACTCCTGCAATCAATCGAGAACAAGCAAGAACTAAGAATGGGCAATCAATATATTGCGAATATAGATGAATGATTATAGCTGAAAGTGGGGTTCCGAAAGCGGTCTTAGTCTGGTCGATCTGACACAAACAAAGTACGGCGAAGTTGCAGCGACGGCCAACTTTTAACTAAACAAAACACAGCCCTAAAAGAAACCCTAGGGGCTGTATTTATGAGGGGAAAAGAGGGGAAATTCGTGCTCCCATGGGTGGGGCCACGAAATCCAGCCTAAACCACTTTTTCCCATGAATACGGACTCTAAAAACTGCCCACCAAGGGGTATGACGAAAATAAATGGGCTTGGCCCAATAATGAGGTGTCGCAGCACCTATAAAAGGACTTGGACGAAAATAATGAAGTGGTAGTTTGTATAATTCGTCCAAGGCTTCATTTGGCATTACGGTGACTTCCTGCTGCTGTAATCTCCCTCCGTGGCAGTGCCATGTTCTCCACTTCTGCTTCTGCTGCCAGCTCCATCCTCAAACATGCTCCATACCGTGTCCCTCTCATCCACGCTAGGTCCATTATTCCTGAGAGAAACAAACACATTTGATTTAGTCAATATCATATTCTCATGTATATTAGGAACAACTCGTAGAAACGATAGTACCTGCTGATTAAGTTGACGTGCACGAGCTCTAGTCATAGGTCCTTGTAATGGAAGTGGTGTAGTAGTAGCGATGTCCTCATCATTCCCCCCTTCTTGAATCGAAGTCGTCCTCGACGCTATGTCATCATTGTCCCCCAAATATGGCTTCAAATCTGCAATGTTAAATGTGGGACTAACCCCGAAATCTGCAAGTAACTCAAGTTTATATGCATTATCATTGATCCTCTCTAACACTTTAAAAGGACCATCAGCTCGTGGCATTAATTTTGACTTGCGCAACTCAGGAAAACGGTCTTTACGCAAATGCAACCAAACAAGATCTCCAGCTTCAAATATAAGTTCCTTCCGTCCCTTATCACCATACATTTTATATTTAGCATTCATGCGTTCAATGTTCTCTTTAACAGTGGCATGCAATTTTAAGATCAAGTCAGCACGTTGTGTAGCATCTAAATTATGTTGCACCGAAGATGGAAGAGGAAATAAATCAATAGGTGCACGAGGAATAAAACCATACACAATCTCAAAAGGGCACAATTTAGTAGTAGAATGCAGCGAACGATTATAAGCGAATTCTATATGAGGCAAACATTCTTCCCACTTTTTTAAATTATGTTTTAACACAACCCTTAACATAGTAGACAAAGTTATATTAACTATTTCAGTTTGTCCATCAGTTTGGGGATGACATGTAGTACTAAATAGTAATTTAGTCCCCAACTTAGCCCATAAACAGCGCCAAAAATGACTAAGAAACTTAGTATCACGATCTGAAACAATAGTATTTGGCACACCATGTAAACGAACAATTTCACGAAAGAATAAATCAACAACATGTGTAGCATCATCACTCTTGTGACAAGGAATAAAGTGTGCCATCTTTGAAAAACGATCCACAACAACAAAAATGCTATCCCTCCCCTGTTGTGTGCGAGGCAATCCCAAAACAAAATCCATAGAAATATCCTCCCAAGGCACACTAGGGACAGGAAGAGGCATATATAAACCATGTGGATTCAAACGAGACTTAGCTTTTTGACATGTAGTGCAGCGAGCAATAAACCTCTGAACATCACGTCTCATACGTGGCCAGAAAAAGTGTGCAACAAGTATGTCCTCCGTCTTCTTCACTCCAAAGTGACCCATCAGTCCTCCTCCATGCGCTTCCTGTAACAACAAAAGACAAACCGAGCTATCTGGAATGCATAACTTGTTAGCACGAAACACAAATCCATCACTAAGGACGAATTTGTTCCATGTTCTACCATGCTTACAATTCTGCATTACGTCCTTAAACTCAACATCATGCATATACGAATCTTTGATGGTCTCCAACCCAAATATTTTGAAATCAAGTTGAGAAAGCATAGTGTAACGACGAGACAAAGCATCAGCAATAACATTATCTTTACCCTTCTTGTGCTTTATGACATAAGGAAAAGACTCAATGAATTCAACCCACTTAGCATGTCTACGGTTCAGTTTTGCTTGACTTCGAATATGTTTTAAAGATTCATGATCAGAATGGATAACAAATTCTTTGGGCCATAAATAATGTTGCCAAGTTTCTAAAGTACTAACAAGAGCATATAATTCCTTATCATAAGTAGAATAGTTGAGACTAGGCCCACTCAATTTTTCAGAAAAGTATGCAATAGGTTTACCATCTTTCAGTAACACACCTCCCAAACCAATACCACTAGCATTACATTCAAGCTCAAAAGTCCTACTAAAATCAGGAAGTTGTAGCAAAGGAGCATGTGTTAACTTATCCTTTAATAACTTTAAGGCCTCATTTTGTGGTGTACCCCACACAAAAGGAACATCTTTCCTTGTCAATTCATTGAGAGGAGCAGCAATGGTGCTGAAATCTGTCACAAAACGCCTATAAAATCCTGCGAGGCCAAGAAAACTCCGCACTTGTGTGACTGTTTTTGGTTGCGGCCAACTCTCAATAGCTTCTATCTTAGCTTTATCAACTTCAATTCCCCGTGGAGTAACAACATACCCAAGAAAAGAAACACGGTCTGTGGAAAAGGTGCACTTACCAAGATTACCAAACAAATGCGCAGATCGCAAGACATTAAAAACAGCACGCAAATGTTCCAAGTGATCATCCAAAGATTTGCTATAAATCAATATATCATCAAAATAAACTACCACAAATTGTTCAATGAAAGCACGTAAAACTTCATTCATTAATCGCATGAAAGTGCTAGGTGCATTAGTTAACCCAAAAGGCGTAACCAACCACTCATATAAACCAAACTTAGTTTTAAATGTTGTTTTCCATTCATCTCCCAATTTCATACGAATTTGATGGTATCCACTACGCAAATCAACTTTCGAAAACAGAATAGAGCCACTTAATTCATCAAGCATATCCTCTACTCTAGGAATGGGATGACGATATCGAATAGTAATATTATTAATGCCTCGGCAATCAACAACAAAACGAGATGTGCCATCCTTTTTTGGTACCAACAAAACAGGGACATCACAAGGACTAAGAGATTCACGTATATGAACTTTCTCAAGTAGCTCCTGTATGTGACGCTGAATCTCTTTTGTCTCCTCGGGGTTGGTACGATAGGGCGCCCTGTTTGGTAGTGAAGCACCGGGAATTAAATCAATCTGATGCTCAATCCCTCTAATTGGTGGTAATCCCGGTGGCACATCTTGTGGAAAAGCATCCACATACTCCTGCAAAATGTTAGTGACAGCGGAAGGCAAAGAGGGAGGAAAATCCTCAAATGAAAATAACACCTCTTTGCACACAATAGCATAGCAAACAAAATTGAGAAATCCAAATCAGTAATATCAGATTTGCTAGCTAAGAAACATGGACTTGTCAATTTAATCTCATGCGAAGGTGACGAATTTGTATTAGTCTTATGTTGCTGCAATTCTTTAGCCACAATCTGATTTTCACTCTTGTTAATCTCTTGTTTCTTTGCTTTACTAGCTCTAGCAATGTCATCTTTCAAAATTTGTTCAGGAGACATAGGAAGCAAAGCAATTTTTTTATCCTTATGAACCAGAGTATATTTATTTGTACTACCATGATGTACATAATTTTTATCAAATTGCCATGGTCTACCGAGTAAAAGACAACATGCTTGCATAGGTACCACATCACAATCAACAAAATCAGTATATGTAGCAATAATAAAATGCACACGAACGGTACGCGATATTTTAACCTTGCCGATGTTGTTGAACCATTGGATGTAGTAAGGACGAGGATGTGGCTTCGTTTGAAGGGAGAGCTTCTCTACCATCTCAACACTTGCCAAATTGTTGCAGCTCCCTCCATCAATAATGATGCGTATACATCGTTCTTTGACGACCCCTTTCGTATGGAACAGATTGTTCCGCTGTTCATGTTCTTCCTTGGTCACCTGCACACTCAAAGCTCGTTGAACAATTAAAGACTCATACCTCTCAGCGGCTTCGGCAGCCATACATTGTACATCTTGATCAGACTCGGTGCCATCATGATCCTCTTGTGCAATAAGAGCCAAAGTCTCCTCATCATAGTCACTAGCGGAATCGTACCCGCCATCTTCACGAGCTATCATCACACGCTTGTTTGTACACTCACGAGCATAATGACCCCAACCATCACAACGGCGACACTGAATTTTACTTGTGTGTCCTGTAGAAGCCATGGAAGATGAAGACTGTGTAGAACCAGTAGGGGCCATCTTAGGTGATGGTAGTCGTGCCTTGCTTGACGGTTCTCTGCTAGTCGTGGTAGCAAGACTCGAAGGAGAAGCTGTGGTGCATGTAGGACGTGTACGAGTAGTCCATGATGTAGCACGACCTGCAGAAAAATTAGTCCGTGCGGCTTGCCGATCCTGCACTTCACGTTCAGCAATACAAGCAAGATGGAACAAACGAGTGATGGTATAATATTTTTTATATTCCAAAATAGTTTGAATTTCTTTGTTTAACCCACCCCTAAAACGTGCAAGCATAGGTTCAATATCCTCAATAACACCACATCTTATTAACCCAGTTTGCAATTCCTGATAGTACTCCTCTACAGAATTTTTGCCTTGTTTTAGGTTATGTAAGTTTTGAAGCAAAACACGTTGATAATATGGAGGCACCCAACGCGTACGCATAGCATTCTTTAAATCAGTCCAAGTGGTGGGAATGGCATTAAGATTTACTCGACAATATTCAGACCACCAAATAGAAGCAAAACCAGTAAATTCACAAATAGCAGCTTTAACATGTCTAGCATCAGGATAATGTAAGCATGCGAAATGTTGTTCAGTTTCTAATTCCCATGTAAGATAAGCATCAGGATCATATCTACCCGCAAACGGTGAAATATATAATTTTAATTTGGCTACATGGTCATCATCGTGCAATACCTGAAGGCGTGGTCCAACATTACCATTACGCACGTTGGGGCGCGGCCTACCCGCAGGATGCACCGGAACCTCATCTCCCACGTCCTCATCTTCATCCTCATACTCAGCAACATGAGCATCACGAGCAGCTGCACCAACACCTTGCTCAACCGGAATATGTTGCGCTCGTCCAACATTCGCAGGTATGCGAGGAACAGCGTGTGGAGGTGCTAGACGAGCGAGCAGCTCGTCGAATTTTGTGTCGAGCTTGGTGTCAAAATCTTGCTCGAGGCCTGTTATCTTCTCAAGCGCCTCTCCAAGTTTGGTGTCGATGTCCTCTGTGTGATCCGTGACAAGCTTGGCGAACTTTGTGTGCAACTCTTTGTTTGTTAAGCTCTCCCATTCAGCATCGGATCCTGTCATGGTTAGTGGACAACAAAAGAAAAAAAATCACGAGTATATGCTCCTATCAACGACTAGGTGGTGGAAAAAAAATGCCTAATATGTCAAACCAAAAACAAAATTCTTACAAGTTCTCACCCAACAGCAGGAGGTGACCGGCAACGAATGATGTCAAGTCTCAGTGAAGATTAGATGGAGCGATAGCCAGGTGAAAGCCACAACGCACGATGTAGAATCTGTGGAGCTTTAGGAGGCTTGAATATAGTAGCAAGAATTAGCAATAATCAAATCAGAAATGCAAGTTGAATAAACGCTCAAAGACGGTACTGTGCTGGTCCTAGGCTAGACCGTTTTAGAGACACGAGCCTATAACACCAACAACGTCACGACGCGGCAACAACAAGAAAAAAGAGAAGAAGTATGAGCAAAGAGCAGTAAAAAAAACTGCACTAAAAAGAGGAAGTTTTTTTTTCGCTCTCTCGAAACCTCAGACTATGTCTGTGGTCGGGCGAGTTCCCGAATTTTTTTTTCACTCTCTCCAAACCTCAGACTATGTCTGTGGTCAGGCGAGACCACGAATATGTTTATTTTCGGCTCTCTCCAAACCTCAGACTATGTCTGTGGTCAGGCGAGATCACGATTTTTTTTTCGGGGGTTTTTTTTTTGCTGCTACAGTAGGTCGCGAATTTGGAGTCCCAAGCTGATTAGAACTCTAATCTATTGATAGAAATAAGGATTGAAACAACGAGAAAATCCCTAACCCTAACTAGTAACGTGGAGGCGGCGGACGGGAACAAGTGGAGAGGCACGTGTGCGGATGGAAGCTATTGGCGGCGCGATACAATGTGGTGGCGGCAAGGTAGCGGCGCGATGGATAGCTTGTCGAACAGAAGTAATGGAGATGATAGCGGCGGCTGATTGTGGTGTGTGCGGCGGCTGTTTGTGGTGGCTGGATAGTGGCGGAATTTGTGGTGGTGGGAGGCAGCGGTGATCTGGAAACGTGCGAGGTGATGCGGCAGCGGCACTGACGAACTATGCAAAGAACTCGAAACTCTACGAGAATAAACGTTAAGACCAGCAACTTGACACGACGATGCAGACGAAAACTCAACAATGCAATACACTGTAAAGAAGATGCAAAAGGCCCGGGCTGGTTGTAGGATGGGATGATCTAACCCTAATTTTTTTTTGCCTTTTTGTGGACTGTATGTATGAAGAACAGATTGAATCTAATATATGAAAAACAGTAAATCTCACCGATCAACCTGAAATCTGGTACCACTTGATAGAGGCAAAGGTGTCCGATCTTTCTATGAGATGATAATTACGATTTGGGTGGCGTTGACGTTGACGATCCGACTACAAACGTGCGAGGACGTTGCGCCTTAGCAATCGCTACACCAACTCCAGGAGGTTATTGACAGTGCCGTAGCACGGTCAACCCAACCACTCAGGTCTAGCTCCTGCAATCAATCGGGAACAAGCAAGAACTAAGAATTGGCAATCAATATATTGCGAATATAGATGAATGATTATAGCTGAAAGTGGGGTTCCAAAATCGGTCTTAGTCTGGTCGATCTGACACAAACAAAGTACGGCGAAGTTGCAGCGACGGCTAACTTTTAACTAAACAAAACCCAGCCCTAAAAGAAACCCTAGGGGCTGTATTTATGATGGGAAAAGAGGGGAAATTCGTGCTCCCATGGGTGGGGCCACGAAATCCAGCCTAAACCTCTTTTTCCCATGAATACGGACTCTAAAAACTGCCCACCAAGGGGTATGACGAAAACACATGGGCCTGGCCCAATAATGAGGTGTCGCAGCACCTATAAAAGGACTTGGACGAAAATAATGAAGTGGTAGCTTGTATAATTCGTCCAAGGGTTCATTTGGCATTACGGTGACTTCCTGATGTTGTAATCTCCCTCCGTGGCAGTGCCATCTTCTCCACTTGTGCTTTTGCTGCCTGCTCCATCCTCAAACATGCTCCATAGCTTGTCCCTCTCATCCACGCTAGGTCCATTATTCCTGAGAGAAATAAACACATTTGATTTAGGCAATATCATATTCTCATGTATATTAGGAACAACTCGTAGAAACGATAGTACCTGCTGATTAAGTTGACGTGCACGAGCTCTAGTCATAGGTTCTTGTAATGGAAGTGGTGTAGTAGTAGCTTTGCACCTGGGTGTTGTATCTCCGCAAGAACTTGAACAAGACTCCTTATAAGATCCTCACGGGCAAGAAGCCGGACGTATCATACTTGAAGGTCTTTGGTTGCAAGTGCTTCATTCGTAAGAGAGGTAAACGCTTGTCAAAATTCGAGACCAAGTCATATGGGGGTATCTTTGTTGGTTATGCCACAAACGCTCACGCCTATAGAGTCTACAACAAGTCCACCGGACAAGTTGAAGAAGCTATAGACGTGGTGTTTGATTAGGATAATGGGTCTCAAGGGGGCCGTATAGATCATGGTGTTGTAGTATATGCAATTCCTCCCATCGTCATGGGAAGAATGGGGATTGTTGAAATAATCCCCATTGAAGGTTACCGGATGACGGAGGGAGAAGTGCTATGCTCTACTCAAGTGGAGCCATTAACTACACCCACAAGCTACCCAAGAAGATGCACCAAGCCCTAAAGATACAAATCAAGGCCAAGATAATGATCAAGATCACTCCATCGATCAAGGCCAAGCTAACAATCAAGGCCAAGCTCATAATCAAGGGCAAGTTCACAATGAAGGACAAGGACAAGACACTCATGTTGGTGATAGAACCCAACACATAAGAGATCCATCTCCCGTTGATGAACAAGATCAAGGGCAAGATGGACATGACTCCGATGATGAAGGTGATGATCAAGCCATATCCAAGGAGACTTTGGAGGAGATTCTAGCGCGTAGGGCAAAGAGAAGGCTAGAAAATCTTGCGCGTGCCGGTCATACGGAGGACATGATTCTTGGACAAGTTCGTGGAAGGGTAGTCACGAGGAGGCAATTGGCGGATTTTAGCAAGGCACATGCTTTCGTCTCTCACATTGAGCCCAAGAAGGTCTATGAAGCGCTTGAAGATCAAGATTGGCTTGAAGCTATGCATAATGAACCCAACAACTTCGAGCGCAATAAAGTGTGGAAGTTAGTGCCAAGACCCAAGGATTGCAAGAACGTCATCGGCACCAAATGGGTATTCAAGAACAAGCAATATGAAGATGGCATCTCCATTCGCAACAAGGCGAGATTGGTGGCTCAAGGCTTTTCTCAAGTCGAAGGTGTCGATTTCGGTGAAACTTTCGCTCCCATAGGTTGTCTTGAATCTATTCGTATCTTGCTTGCCTATGCTTCTCATAATAATTTCAAACTACAACAAATGGATGTTAAAAGTGCTTTCCTAAATGGTCTTATTAATGAGTTGGTATATGTCAAGCAACCTCCGGGTTTCGAGGTTCCCAACCACCCCAATTATGGCTACAAACTCGATAAGGCGCTCTATGGACTTAAACAAGCTCCACGTGCATGGTACGAGCACCTTAAAGAGTTTCTAGTGGATCGTGGGTTCAATGTTGGTTTAATCGATCCCACCCTTTTCACCAAAAAGTTTGGAGGTGACTTTTTCATATGCCAACTCTATGTGGATGATATCATCTTTGGTTCTACTAACACCAAATTCGATGATGACTTTTGCAAGCTTATGACGGATAAATTCGAGATGTCTATGATGGGCGAGTTGGAGTATTTTCTTGGCTTTGAGATGAAGCAACATCCCGAAGGCACTTTCATCAAGCAAGCGAAGTATACACAAGATATGCTCAAACGATTCAACATGCATGACGCCAAGCCTATGAAAACCCCCATGTCCACGACTCTTGACTTGAAACCCGACCCGAATGGTAAAGAGGTGGATCAAAAGGTGTACCGCTCCATGATTGGCTCTTTGCTCTACCTTTGTACATGTAGACCCCATATTATGTATAGTGTAGGTAAATGTGCAAGGTTTCAATCCTCTCCGAGGCAAAGTCATTTTGAAGCGGTTAAACATATCTTTTGATATTTAGTTCATACCACAAACTTTGGTCTTTGGTATCCCAAGGGTTCAAACTTTCAGCTCATTGGGTACTCGGATGTGGATTATGCGGGAGAGAAGACGGATATGAAGTCTACATCCGGGGGTTGCAAATTTCTTGGTCGTTCTTTGGTATGTTGGTCTTCCAAGAAGCAAAATTGCATGGCTCTCTCAACCACCGAGGTCAAGTACATCTCCGCGGAAAGTTGTTGTGCTCAATTGCTATGGATGCGGCAAACTTTGCGAGATTATGGTATCGACTTCGACAAGGTCGCCCTCTTGTGCGACAATGAGAGTGCCATCAAGATCGCCTACAATCCCGTTCTTCACTCCAAGACGAAGCACATTGAGATTCGGCATCATTTCATTCGGGATCATGTTGAGAAGGACGATATTGATCTCTCTTATGTGCCGACCAAGGATGAACTTGCGGATATCTTCACGAAGACCCTTGATGAACCAAGGTTTCGGGGTTTGAGGAATGAACTAAATGTCATCGATGCGTCTAACTTCAATTGAAACCTTGCATAGATACCTTCACTACACATGCTATCTAGGTTTGGATGTAGGCATGGACATAGGGGGAGCGTATTTCAACTCATGAACCAACACTCCTCCTATCATGCATAAATCAATCAAAACTTCATGCATATCTTGTCATTTTGTGACTTATTGTGCTTCAATGCGAGTCATGCTTTTGGGCCCAAGATATATCTTCACGGCTCCTTGGCATATACTCAAACACGATGGCTCCGGTCACCAAAATTTTTCTCTTTAATGTTGATTGTCTCTTTTGCTCTTTTCTCGTTTTCTGTTTGAGTTTCTATTGTCGTCGTTTTGTTTTTCTCGTTTTTGGTGGCTCATGTCTTGTTCCTTATTTGAAAAACTCTACGTGTGGGAATCCCGGAAATTCCGGCCTAGGGCCTGGAAATTTCCGGCCACCTGATACTTGTCCTGAAAAATTCCACCATTTCCCTGTGCCCGCTCTCTGGACACGGCCAGAAATTTAGGCGGAATTTCCCGGGCCAAATATCTGGGGGCCGGAATATTCCGTGTCCTAAGCTCGGAAATTTCCGGTGTTCAAGATTTTCCCAGAAATTCGTCCCTGCTCTGTTGTGCCTCCTCGCATAAGTCACACCGGATATTTGGGACGGAATTTCCGGCCAAATCTCCGGCCCCCGGAAATTTCCGACCTACCCACCGGAATATTCCGGGGTAAGCAGTTGGAGCCTACAAATAGGCAACGGGAGGGGCTCTCTCAGCTCTTTTCCCCTCCCATCGCCTGCTCTCCTCTCCCCAATTGCAACCGTCACCATAGAGCTCCCCGGGAGGCTCCGTCGCCTCCCCTCTTTGTCTTCCGGCCACTCTTTGCGGATCAAGAGACTACGCATCCGTGCCAACCCCATGGATCCCGGTATGTGCCAAATTTTCTCCGTGCTCTAGGGTTTCCAGTTTATTTGATCTCTCACGTTCTTAGGGTTCGATCTCACACCATCACGATTTTCTTCTAGTATTTCACCACTATACCATCTCGTGCACCCTATATCTAGTTCTAGATTCTTTGCAGGCATGGATTCGCAACCCTAATGCGATTTTTTCAGGGCCGGAAATTTTCGGCCCCTGCCCGTTATTTCCGCCCCCCGGAAATTTCAGCCAGGACCGGAATTTCCGGCCTGCTCTGAATCTTTTACAGGGATATCTTTATTCCACTCCACAAGATATGAGCCCCATTTTTTGATGTTGTTTTGCTTTTTTATGCGCTTGCTTTCACTTTTCTTGCAGATGGTTCAAGCTCTAGGCCCAAGGCTACTAGCTCCCGTAAGCGGTGGCGCCACTTCCAACAGAATGAAGATGGGGTGTTTGTTGATGAGACCGTGATTCGTCGGTGTCAGCGTGAAGAACAGCGTGAGTATGAGCGTCAGCGCAATGCCGACATGGCTGCTCTTCATGCCAACAAGCAAAAGGGCAAGACCTCTCTCAACCTGTCCACCATGTCCGTAGTTGATTTTAAGGCCTGGCGCACCAAGGCATGGTACACTGAGGGCCCTCATGACCCCACTATCGATTCCTGTTTCTGGGATGTGGGGCAGGAGACTCTGTACAGGCAGGTATACACAGTTATGAGCAAGTCTGTATGCCCTATGAAGTACATCAACTTTCCACACATGGCTGCCAACCCTGCCTATTTCAGCAACTCTGTTAATCTCGCTGAGCTCCTTGGTTTGCGCCCTCTCATGGAGACCCAATGCTCCTACAACACCACTTTCATTCAGCAATTCTTTGCTACATTGGTTTTCGATGATGCCGAGGAGATTGGAATGACATGGATGTCTGGACCTCACTTGCTCACAGCCACATTCCATGTTTTTGCTTCTGAGCTCGGGTATCCTTTTGCTGGCCTCAATGTTCCTCAGGGTGCTCGCATGCACGTCCACGGGGTGGAGTATGAAAAGAACATGTTGGTTGAGCTGTATGGTCCTCGAGGTACTGTGGGTTACGCCAAGGGTCTACATGTCATCTATGACATCCTTCTGCGTATGTTCCGGGAGACCATTTCCCCTAGCGCTGGCAACAATGATGAGATCCGTGGCGGTTTGGTGAACCTCATGCACCATGCCTTCCTGACTTTCACAGAAGGTGATCTTGAGGATACTGAGCGCCACAAGATTGATATGATGGACTTTATCTTTTATGAGATCCACTTCGCGATCTGCCACCGCAAGGTTCCACCTTATGCACCGTATATCATGAAGCTCATAAGGTCCAGGTATCCTGCTGATCTTCATGCAGATCTTGAGTTGGATTGTGAGACTCACAATGATGTGAAACTGTACAAGAAGAGCGCCCACACTTAGCAAGCTGCACATGATGTTGGTGCTACCAGTCAGTGACACCGTGATCCTCGCATGAGACAGGCTCTGCCAGGTACCAAGAAGCACTCCTGGGTTGTTCGTGCCATTGAGAAAGTGCTATGCATGAACGTATGCATCCACAAGGAGAATACAATGGCTATATCGAGCGTCGCTCCATTCTCGAGAACCATCGCTCCATCATGACGGCTCTCAACATGGCCAATGTTCTGTATCCTCTTCGTGCTCAGATTCCTTACCGCAACTGGAACAACCGTGATGTGGACTGGGATCTTGATGTTCCTGATGATGATGATGTGGAGGCTGCTAGTGCGGAGGAAGGCTCCGAGGAGGACCCCGAGGATGATGGTGCCATGGACTAGAGCTTGTTCCTTGGGACGTAGTGCATTCTTCTCTCTTTTTGGTATCCTGATGCCAAAGGGGGAGAAGATCTAGAGATCACGGAGATTTGCTAGGGTGGGCTACTTTTTTATCTCTCGTGTGTTTTTCAACTTCGTTTTATTCATGACCATTTATTCATGGATTCCTATTTGTGAACTTATATTATTGGGAGGCATGTATCCTAGCTATGCTTATCTGTGGTGTCTTAATTCCTATCGCATTGTTAGATTATCACTACGAAAATACTCGTGTTGTCATCACTCACCAAAAAGGGGGAGATTGAAAGCTCAATTCTCCTCTAATGATTTTGGTGATGATAACAACGCGGGTATGTCTACTAACCTTGTGGTTTAAGTGTTCACAGCTGGCCGCATGATATTTATCTTGATCAACAATAATATCTTCGAGAAGATTCACAAAGGATTTTCTGAGATGAGCAAATATCTGCAGCCGGATTATTCAGAGTAATATCCCGGAAATTCCGGTGGTTATAGGGCGGAAATTCCGGCCTCAACACCGGAATATTCCGGCCTCTCAAGGCTCCAGATGGTGATGTCCTGGCATCAACTGCCCGCTCTCAGATGCAGGGCGGAAATTTTCCCAGAATATTCCGGGGCAAATTTCCAGCCTCTGATCCTTAGCAGAAATTTGGACGAGTCGCTGCTGCCCGCTCTCAGATGCAGGGGCGGAAATTTGGCCGGAATATTCCGGGACAAATTTCCGGCCTCTGGTCCTTAGCAGAATTTCGGACGAGTCGCTGCTACCCGCTCTCAGATATGGGGGCAGAAATTTGGCCGGAATATTCCGGCCACCGGATTATTCAATAATCCGCCCCCCGGAGTTTTCAAATTTTCGGCCCAGTTGCCCCGGAAATTTCCGTTACTAATACCGGAATATTCTGGCCCTGGAAGGCAGCAACGGCTAGATCTAGGAGGAGGCTATAAATAGATGTCTTCTTCCTGTAGACAGCTAGTTCGTCCATTCCTCTCTCTCTCCTCCATTGTTCAAGAGCTCAAAACGCCTAGATCTCCCTCCTCCTCCAACCAAACTCGATGCCCTTCAAGGATGTAATGGAGGAGGCCTAGATCTACACTTCTACTAAGCCATAAATTTTTTCCCTACCATATCTCTTAGGATCTTGTAAATCTTTTGGTTGCCTTGTCATCCTAGAGAAACCCTAGTGCTTGTAGCTTCCACCTTGCAGCAAGAAGCTTCGGATCGTTGAGAGCCTCCATCTCACTTGTGGAGTAGCCTCAACCACTTCTAAAGATTTGGTCAACGACTTCAAGTCGACCTCATAGTGGAAACGAGAATCTCCCTCACCGGAGAAGCTCAAGGAGAATAAGGTGTGCACAACCGTGCTGTTGAGGAGCGCCTAGGTGGCTCCCCACCTCTCCAACGTAGACATACTTCTTTTAGGAAAGAACTACGAGAAACATATCCTTGTCTCCATGTTTTACACTTGTGGTTATCTTGTGCCTTGCATATTACTTCCGTTGCATACTTGTTTCTTATCACATAGGGTGTCTACCTAGTTGCACATCTAGATAACCAAGTTGTCTACTTGCTAAAAGCCCATCTAAAAATGAAAAAGGATTAAAATTTGTAGGTCACCTATTCAACCCCCTCTAGTTGATCATAGTGTACTTTCACCCGTATCCATACCCTTCAAGGGTATACAATTTTCTCATACCGTCACCCGACAGGGTAGATGGGTACCCGTGAGTAAAAATACCCTCGTTTACAAGACAATAAATTGAACAGAAAATAGCTATAAAAATAACATATAATCATAAATTACTAATAGCATCACATTTTAAACAACAATGTATGAAAACATATATTATAAAAACAAACACTTTGTTATAAACAAAAATAGTTTCCCATAAAAAAACACATAGAAATCTTAAACAACACATAATCATAAGCAATAACACACAGTCATGCACCTTAAGTTTACAAAATCGTGATAAATTATAGAGATAAGTTGACTGCCCACATTAGAGATTTTACATTGCGTGATTAAAGAGGAAGTTAATACGTCAGGATATTACATGAGACCCACTTGTCAACATGGATAGATGGGTACACGGATATGGGTTATATGATCTCAATACCGGTTCCCTCTCTACCCAATGGGTATAATACTTCTCCATTTATGTACCTATCGATAAATACCCTTACCTACCCGCGCAGGTAATGGGTATGCATTGGCATCCTAGACGGGATTAGAGAGAGATCGTACATGACACGTGGGCCTTCTTTCTTAGTGAGAGCAACAAATTATTTAATTTAGAAAATTTTATTTTTCAGGCGCTAAAAAGACCTGGGGTTGAAAATAGACCGGGATTTGACCGTTTCGGAGCGCCACTTTCCGGAATTCAAAGTTCAGGGTTTGAAAAGTTTAAGTTTGTTTTGGATTTTTTCAAAACAAAAATTCAGAGCGCCACTTTTCAGAATTCAAAGTTCAGGGTTCGAAAAGTTTAAGTTTGTTTTGGACTTTTTTAAAACAAAATTCAACATCCGTCGTGCGCCTGCCGCTACGCCGGAGCCGGCCGAGATGGCAGCGCGCAAACTAGGACAAAGCCAGACGCCACCACGCGATCGAACCCACAGGCGCCGCGCGGATCGGTCTCCTGGCGGGCCAGCCTCCGCCTCTCCCTGGAACGCGGGGCGCGCCGCCCCGCGTGCCACCGCGCCACTTGGACCCCTTCCCCTCCCTTCCCTCCAACGAACTCTCGTCTCCTTGGCCCCGCAGCTCCTGCCTGCAATCAACCAGCCGTGGCGCCCCACCTCTTGTCTTCTATCTCGCCCAGTCAAAGCCAGTCTGGCTGTCTCCTCTGCCGCCGCGGCCTGCTCCCCGGGGCTCTCTGCCTCTGCTACTCCGCCCGCTCTCTCTCTCTCAATAACTAGCCAGCCTCCCGTTCCGCGCTGCTTCTGCCACGCCGAATCGGTTCACCGTCGAATCTGAGACGGGGCGGGGGGATGGGGGTGCCGCCGGTCTCGCCGGGGGCCAGCGGCGGGTACGAGTGCTCCTTCAAGATCCTGCTCATCGGGGATTCGGGTGTCGGCAAGAGCAGCCTCCTCCTCAGCTTCGTCGCCGCGGCTCACCTCGACGACGACATCGCGCCCACAATCGGTACGTTTTCGTCGACTCCACTCCCATCGGCCGATCGCTGTCTCGCTCTGCTTGTAGAAGACTACTACCAGGTCCACTGCTCGTATTGCTTCTGCTTCCCCTGCTCAATTAATACAACCACCACTCCATGGGGCGATCCTCCTTCCTTCTGCTGTCTGCTTCCCATACAAGGACACGGTCGATTATGCCCACATTCGTCACGTTTTCGTACAGTCCGATCGACCATGGAAGCGGCCAAGCCGATCGCTGTCTCCCTCTGCTTGCTAGGAGAGTACGAGGTCCACTGCTCGTATTGCCTCCGCTGCGACTCCCCTGCTCAATTAATACAATAACCAATCAGTGGGGGCGATCCTCCTTCTTTTGTATGCTAAGCACATGGTCGACTCCGCCCATTTTTGTTGACGAACCCTTTTCCTTTTAATGTCACAGCTCTTCTCTGCTTTTGGTTCTGCTGAATTGTCCCGACTTTCTCGTTGTTCCTTCGCCTTCGCCTAGACGCTATTTCCCAATGCTACTACCCTATACTAGCATGTCCTTTGCGGTTGGTCCTATTATGCAGCTCCTAAGTTGTTGGTCCCCATCAAACCATATAATTCAAGAATTGCTTAAATGATGAAGCCATCTCGGAAGATAGGAAAAGCGTTACATGCTTGTGCAAGAAAACCTGATTGTCTACTAAGAAGATCATTACGGTTGGTCTTGTATTCAGCTACTAAGTTGGTCCCCATCAACCCATTTACAAGAAATCTTCAATGATGAAGCTGTCTGGGAAGATAGGAGAAGCGATACATGCTTGTGCAAGAAAACCTGATTGCGCACTGAGCAAATTATTACTACCTTGTATCCTATGTCAACCCACCGTTCCAGAAAGGTCAATTTTACTATTTTAACTGCTACGTAATCTATGGTAATGGTCCCAACTCCCAGCCACTATGTTCAAGACTTGAAGTATTTCAAGGCCTGATTCATACAAATTAAGAAAAATAATTACTACAACTCTAGTCTACATCTTAAACCTGAGGCAGCCTAGAGGTAAAAGAAGTGATGTGCATGCAGCTCTATACGCCATCCGATTTCGCACCGTCCCATTTTTACATGCTCTTCTGTATTATATATATACTTCACATGTCTTATAATTTTGTTTAACACTGATTTCCAGGAGTTGATTTTAAAATCAAATTTCTTACTGTTGGTGGAAAGAAACTGAAGCTCACTATATGGGATACTGGTGAGTTCGCAGTTGCCTCTCATTGTTCAACCATCAACCGGTTCAGTATGGTGTCTGGTAGTAGCCTAGTAGGCACTAGCACAAATAAGTCCCACATCCAAGTAAGTGGTCATGTGTGATATTTCCAGAACTTATCTGATGCAAGAATAAGTGGTTAAAATTTTCTCATGCACATGCAACAATGCTTTAACATGCCAAACTACAAGGAGCTACAGCTAAAAAAAATACTATGAGCCAAGAACAACATTAAACATGGCATATGCGTAGAGTTTGCTTCCTAGTTATTTTGACCTCATATCCTTCTCTGCCATCATTTGCAAGGCAACTAGTTTCCTTTGCACATAATTTGTTGGGAGTTTTTCCCCTATGTCGCCACTGCCCTGTCCCATCATCATTGCTGTCAGAGGTTCTAGCTCACAGATTTGTAACCCTACATTGTGCTTTCTGTTTAAATTATTTGGGTACATTCCTCATGGTACCCCCTTCTTCCCCAACATCATTTCCATCAGCGGATACAATATTCCAAGTTTATAGCCCCACTCCAGTGGTCTGTCCTGAAGTAATTCAGTGTTTCACCAAATTACCCACTCTTCACTAGTACTTCTAGATGGTGTTTTTACCTGTAAACAAGCTGAATCATGTCATGGTATCTATGATATTTTAAATCTTCTGGAAGTCATTTCGGTTGTTCTGCAGCTGGCCAGGAGAGGTTTAGGACAATCACTAGTTCTTACTACAGAGGTGCTCAAGGAATTATTTTAGGTAATAATCATATTTTAAATTGTTTTGACTTCTAACTTATTCTGTTGTCCTAACCTCAAATTTTCTCTCTTGGATATCATACATTCAAGATATAACATAGAAATATGTAGATTGATCTATTCAGTCATTCCGTGTATACTCATCAGTAGGTCAGCTACTCAGTGCTGCAATATGTAAATTTAGTCTTTTTCCATAGCACAGATCTCTTACACTTCTCTTCCCTCGATGACCTCAGTCAACAGCGTTACTTGCATGAAACTATCAGAAGTTAGTAAGCACAAGGATGTACCCTTTAATCAAACTTGATTATATTTTTCTTCACTTTTGTGGATGCTTGTTTCTGTATATATGCATGGACAATCTTTTTAGCTGAGAGTATCTTATTCGCTCATGTTTTCATCACAGTATGAATCACATATCTAGTCGAACCTTTGATCACAATTTAGAATGATTACGTCCTGACTACTCATTTGGTCATGACGGATATTTAAACATGTTCGAAGCGGTAAATACTCTATGATAACTTGTAGTGGTGATTTAGGTACCTTTAAAAAAAAAACTTTGTGGTGATTAGGGTCCCTTTTCTTCAAGAGATAAAAAAGCTTGTTGTAGTAATTTTTTTTGAGAATGTATTTATATAGTTACCTTTTTATATTAGTGTTTAATGCTCAGAAGTAGAATAAGGTCTAATATCTTATTGTATTTCGTTCATATAGTATATGACGTAGCGAAGAGAGAAAGCTTCACAAATTTAGGTGATGTATGGACAAAGGAGATAGACTTAAACTCATCAAACAAAGACTGCATCAAAATGCTTGTTGGCAACAAAGTTGACAAGGTACCATTTTTTGCCCATATAAATTGTTATATTCCTGAATATATTGTGATCATTCTTAAAAGGTTTTCTTATTTACAAACTATTTATTACTATTTACTCCTTTCAGCTAACTTTCTATCAATTCTGAAAGTCACTAATGGGTCAGGTGGACATAGATGCAGTTCTTAGTTTTGATGGTTATGGTCCCTCTCGCAGGATGATGAGAGAACGGTCACAAGAGAAGAGGGTCTTGCCTTCGCACAAGAATCCGGATGTCTGTTTCTTGAAAGCAGTGCAAAAACACGAGAAAATGTTGAGAGTTGTTTTGAACAACTCGTGCTAAAGGTAATGACTCCAGAGATACCGTGCCCCCACAACCTTAGATTCTTAAACAGACACTTGAAAAAATCGCCGTCATGCAGATCCTTGAGGTTCCAAGTCTCTTGGAGGAAGGTTCGTCATCGGTTGTCAAGAGGAACATTCTGAAACAGCAGCAGGAGAGTCATGCAAAGTACGGTGGTAGATGCTGTCAATAGATCCGTGGCCATGACTGAGCTTTGTTATACATGGTCATCGCATCGCCTGGCAAGTTCGTGATACCCAAACTGTAGCTGTTGTCCCGTTTCTCGCTGTACATGAGTGGTGTCTAAACAATCCCTGTGTAGATAAGGTGGGGAAATAGGGGAATGAAGTTTGTCAAGCTTTTGGAGAGTGATTAAAATTGGTTTTTTTTTTTTTTGACAATGTGATTAAAATTGGTTTGTACAAAGGGATGACATGTTCATTCTGGTTGTATTTGTTTTTTTTTTCTTTTGCGCTCTCTCTCTCGTACGTACAATTTTAGCAGTCGCGCCTGTGATGATTTTTTTTTTCGAAACAAGGCAGAAATTCTGCCTTTTGCATTGACTTGCACGTCTCTCAATACAGCACAATTATTTCAATTCTTACCTTTCTATACGAGGTGTTTTTTGTTTTTCCCAAACTTATTTTTAAGTCAAAATGCTAAATTTGGGCCTCCAAAAGATACGCACATTTTATTGGTAAATCAGAAAACATTAAAACCAAATCAATCACTATAAAATCTCATTCATACATATAAAATATTTTTTTCAGAGCGAAATACAAAAATTAGAAAGGAATCCTTTGTTCACGTTAGGTTCCTCCAATTTACTGTGAACATAATTATGTCAATAGCAAGAGGACAAACAAAAACGGGGTATGCAACACAATGATGCTCTATGTCCTCCGGTGATTACAAAATAACCTGCTCGTTAACAGTTTTCTCCGATAATTACTGCATCTGCGCCATAGAACATATGGTTAACTTATAATACTCCCTCCTTCCACTTTTACGAGGCACATTACTTGCTATTTCAATTTTGACCACATACATAGTAAAATGAGTGAATCTATGTATAAAATGAGTCTACATTCGCTCATTTAAAATGTATATGGCTAAAATTGAAATGACTTATAAAAGTGGACGGAGGGAGTATTTTCCAAACAAGGCCCAGTAAACAAATGTGCATATTGTCGACGGGGTACTGTGTTTCGTCCTGGCTGATCTGTATCTTGGTGAGGTTGTCGTCACCACAACCTCGGCAGGGTCAATCATTCCCATCTGATGCTCGGACCTCGCCCATTGTAGATACCTGCTAGCAATCCCAACATGATTTATCATCTGAGTGTAGAAATTAATGAGAGCTCATCAGAACATTTCCACCGACACCCATTTATTTTGTGTCCGACACCCACTAATGGAGCCATTTTTAAGGGGGTTTCGGACATGTGTTCGCAAATTTGGTGGGTGTCGCCTACAGTGCCGACCCCCCCAAACATCTACCCCAACCGGTCGACCTGTTTTGATCCAATTTCTATAGGGAAACTATCATCAAACTTGGTACAATAATTTACAATACTACAAATAGTTCAATAGTTATTACAAGATTTCAAATAATTTAAATTCGTGAAGTTCGTACAGTCAAATCATCGTGATCAAACCAATCGTTAGTTTTGATAGCCCACAAATGCGCCACAAGATCAGTTTGTAGTTGCTCGTGAGTTCCCTCGGCACGGATTTACCGATAGACACTGAGAAAGTCATCAAACTTGGCAGACACGCCCGGTTGTGGGTACACAAGAGGGCTCTGAAAGTCAAACGGCTCATCGAATACCATTCCCACATCTTTCTCACTCTCGATGATAATGGTGTGCATTATAATACAAGCGTTCAAGATATCACACATTTGATATAGCGACCATGATAGACAAGGGTATCCGATCACAGCAAACCATGCCCACATCTTTCCTAACAGCCTCTTACTTCTTTGCAAAAAAAAATTATTTGTCTCACTGCACGGATTGTCTTCGCAAATGTCGGCCAGTTGGGATATATGACATCCGGTAGGTAGTACCCTTTATCGTACTCATGTCCATTGATCCAATACTTGTACTCCGGAACGTGGCCTTCAGCTAGTCTCTGAAATATCGGAGAGTGTTGCAGCACATCAATGTCATTATGAGAACCGACCATGCCAAAAAATGAATGTCAAATCCAAAGGGCGTAATCAGCCACAGCCTCAAGCACAACAGTGCACTTTCCATGATGACCACCTCTGTAAATCCCTTGTCAAGCGAATGGATAATTCTTTCATGTCGAATGCATGCAATCGATACTTCCAAGCATCACAGGAAATCCTCTTGCTTCTCCTTGTGCCAAGAGACGAGCCGTGTTTGTTGCATCTGTTACTCTCTCATACTCTGGACCAAACACTGCAACTACTGCTTTGCAAAGAAGAAATGTGGCTTCAACAACGGTTTTGTTGAAAAACAATTGTGAAGAAATAAAAATTTTAAGCATGTTTTCTAGATCAGAGGTGGAACTTTAAGGATTGCTATAAGCATTTCCATAAGAATTCACACCATGATTATTTCTATAAGCAATGTTGTTGAAATTGTTTCTAGCAATAAAATTCATATCAACTTGATCATTTTTATTAGCAATCAGAGAGTTCAAGGGAACATTATTAGGATCCATAGGAACTTGTTTAACAAGCAAAGAAACAAACATGTCAATTTTATCACCCAAACAAGATACCTCCTCCACGGAATTTACCATTTTACTCGTTGGAGCCCTTTTTGTGTGCCATTGGGAATAGTTTGTCATCGGATCATCCAACGACTTATTTTCTGCACCTAATGTGAGACTCATTAAGGTTCCTCCGGCAGCTGAATCCAATAATTTTCCCGAAGAGATATTTAATCCTGCATAAAAAGTTTGGACAACCATCCACGTAGTTAATCCGTGTGGGACAATTCTTTACCATATTTTTCATTGTTTCCCAAGATTGAGAAACATGTTCATTATCTGTAACACCCGGGGGATTTCCCCCCAATTAGATTTGGTTGTTTTTTCTTTTCGCATTGCATTGCATCATATGCATTGCACTTTGTTTTCAAAATCATTTAAAAATTCAAACCAATTTAAAAATTCACCCAAAATTCAATCAAATTCAAATTAGCAAATATTTTAAAGATTTCGAAAACAAAAGTTTGTGCAACTGGGCATTTTAAATGCTGATTGCATAGAAATTGTTTTCATAATTTTTGGAGTTTCAAAACCCCTCAAAATAACCTTTCTTCTCTCCCTTTTCTCTCTTACAAAAAAAAAAGTGGGGAGGCAGCCGAAGTGGGCCAACAAGGCCCAGTCAGCCACCTACAACCCAACAGGCCAGCCCAACCTCCTTTTCTTCTTCGTCCGTACCAGCACGAGCAGAACGTGACTACAGGTCGCTTTCTCCTCCACGCCCCCACCATGGTCCCCACCTCCACCTGCTCCCTTCCCTCCTCTTAAGCAGCCCCTCCCCTCCAAACCCTAACCCTAGCCTCCCTCTCCCTCTCCTTCCCTTCTTCCAGCCGCCGCCCCCTTCCTCCTCTTCTCTGTTTCTCTTTTCTTCACCCACCACCCCATCTCCATGACCGGAGTTGGAAGCTCAAGGAGGCGAGGACATGGTCGCCGGCAAGGGAGTCCGAGGATGGGAATGGAATCGTCTCGCCGTCCTCATCCTCCACGCGGAAGATCGGCGCCCGAGGACGTTCCGATCGCCCCCGCCATGGCCATCTTCCTCCTCCGTCAACAAGCACGTCATGGCCACGGTCGTCGTCGTCTTCCTCATCTACAGCGCCTCCGTTCGTCCCCGAGCCTGTACGACGACACCAGCACCCTCCCGGTGAGCATCCCGTCCGCCTGGACCTCCTTCCCCTCTCCTCCCCTTGCTCTCTGTGCCTCGCCATCGAGCGGCGCACCGTTCTGATCGTGGTGGTCGCATGTCCCCGCTGTTCCATCGTTGTTCTGCCTGGAGTCTGAATCGTTCAGATTCGAAATTCAGTTAAGGCCGCGAAGTAGACATCTTCTGTTGTCAGATCCGTGACCGCACTGTCACACTTCATGAAGGTTCATATATGTTTGCTATCACCATCAGAGCTTCAGCCCAGTGGTTCTGTCCCTGTCGATCCATCTAGCAGGTCCCGAGTTCGAATCCCACCCGTGGCAAAGCCACCCCTTTTTTTCTCCATTTTCTTTTATTCTCGAAAATCCAGAAAACAGAACTAAATCTTTATTTGTAAAATCAATAACAAATTGAAAAATGCTCCAATTTCAATGATTCAAATTTCTATGGATTCAGCATCTTGTGCTCTTTCTGTTAGTAACAAAGTTGCAACATGTTTCTGTAATAAATTTTGCACTAAATAATTAAATACAGAAATGGCTATTAAAATTTGAAACTTTGGAAATTCATAACTTGAGTTATGTTCACCCAAATTGAGCAAACTTGGGCTTTAAATTTTTGTCTTAACAAACTCTACACAGTGGTATTTTATTTGGTCACAATTGAATTAAATTTGAACATGTTTCCTTCTGTTTACTAAAAAGGGCA
Source organism: Alopecurus myosuroides (assembly GCA_028641055.1). NCBI lineage: Eukaryota > Viridiplantae > Streptophyta > Magnoliopsida > Poales > Poaceae > Alopecurus > Alopecurus myosuroides. The sequence continues at coordinate 236,968,010 of CM054061.1, forward strand.
GAATAAAAATGCTTATGGAAAAATGCATAATAAATTCAATAATGATCCAAAAATTATGTTTAATAGCTCAAAATGTTCATTGAAACATTTTATACATGTTTTCAACCTTTTCAATACAATTTGTTTACTGTTTTTCCTAATTAAAAGTGGTGCAATAATTCAATGCTTTAATTAAACTTTTAAACTGCAAAAATTCATAATTAAATATTTAAAATTCCAAATTTGGCAAATGAGGTATCAAATTGAAGCTAATGTTGTTTACCTTCTGTTTTCATCAATTATGTTGCATTTAATCCACTTTAACTCAATGTTTATTTGTAGTTCAATTAATCAACTATTAATGCATATGGAATTTTCCAAATGCAATTCAAATTGCATATGGGCCCATTTAAATTGTTCCTTGTGTCCTTTAGTTTATTTTGATGCACCCTTTAACTTGTCATGCATATAAAATAGGATCATGCTGGATCTTTTGCCGTAGTAGTAATTGTTGCATCCGGTGTTTGTTCTAGTTCGTTGCTTCTTCGCGGATAGGACGTTGAGATGATGTGAGCAACGACAAGTTCTTCGGATGTACCTCTACTTGCTGGATTCCAGGCAAGTATACTCACTTGCTACCTATGGCTGCCTTTCATCACTTGTTACCGATTCTTTCCGTTGTCTTTATGCTAGCCTAGTATTTTCGATGCTTGTGTCTCGATCCTATCATATGTTTACCTTGCAGCCATGATATAGCCTTCCTTCCACTTCCTATCAACTGTTGTTTGTTTACCTTGTTGGCCCTCTCGTCGTAGTTGCATGCTTAGATTTGTTTGTGCTCGAGTCTTGTTGTCCTTTGTCGTATCACCTGTTTAGTTGATAGTTGGGTTTCAATTTAATCAACAACATGTTAATGTTTGGGGTAATAATAATTTGATGATAAGGCACCGGCAGGAGGCCCGGCGTGGTTTTGGAGCCTGCTAGTGTCGAACTTAGGAAAAGAGTCTTGTCCATTGATCCATGATGAGCGCGCTAACCGCATCCGGGAGGTAGTATGGGACCCCCCTCGACTTAGACCTGATTTGCAGCTTGTCCGAAGAGCCACACTTAGTTCGGGTGTTCCATTTGCTACTACGCATGAATGGGTTGGCCCCCCATGGTTACTGTTGATGATGATGATGATGCATATAGGCCGAGGCCTGTATTGCCGGGGTGTTGCGTCCTGCGGGAGTTTTGCACACTTGCGCTGAGTATTCGGCTGCGTGGCTGGGACCTTATAGCTCCGTGGCTCCTAGGACAGGTTGTAGAGACGGTTTGGGTCGTGTCGAGCCAACCTGAGTTTTAGTTGGTGGCTTGAGTGTGTACGGGTACTGTAGCGCACCCTGCAGGGATGAATCTTCTCGAGAAGCCGTGTTGTCCGCGGTTATGTGACGACTTGGTGAAAGTGCTGGCTAACAAGTACTCAGACAACTTACACCTAATGATAATAACTCGACTAGTAATATAGTATTACCTTCACCATAAAAATGAATGTCACCTTAATCAACAGTGTGAGTTTCCTTGGGTTGCTTCCTTAGTAGGGGGTAACCCTGGATGGGTATTGTTTGGTGAGTAGTTATAGTTGGTTTTGTCGCGCTCTCTTATCTCTCTCTAATAGCCGGAAGTTGTAGCGTGTCTCTGTAGTTAGTTAGTGCAGCCCGCTGCCGCTTTGTTGCAATAACCCCTTCCTTCCGTTGTACCCAAAGTATTTGTATCTTGTGATGATTGGTTACGCTGGTATCTTGTGAGTATGGTTTATCCACTTGCCAGTACTTAACAGTACTGACCCACGAATCCTTTTCGTGGCTGCATATTCCACATTGCAGTCAACAGGTTTGAAGTCTGACGACGTTAGCTTGGGAATCCCTCCGGCTTGGCCTGGGCAGGGATTGGACGCCATCGGTTATCTTCAGGACTCTTAGTCCAATTTGTATCTTGTCCGTAGTCGGACACTATGATGTTTCTTCCGCTGTTATTTGGATCTTTGTATTGTATCAGTTGTATCCTTGACTCGTTTGAGTCGTCTTGTATATACCTCCTCTGTTGTTGTTGTGGATTATTCGTGAACTGTTGTAATGTTATCAGAAATGACAACCTAGGATCTGATATTATGTGGATTTGGGCGGGAACGCTGAAATACCCATAGTACCCGATCCCGGGGCGTCACATTATCATTCTATCTAAATTTCATAATGGTACTCCTCAATTGTATAATTTGTACAGGTGGATAATACTTCCCAATAAAGTATCTTTACATTTAGTCTAAGAATCAATACTATTTTTAGGCAAAGACAATAACCATTCTTTAGCTCTTCCTTCTAATGAGAAAGATAATAGTCTTAATTTCACAATGTCAGCATATACCTCTTTATATTTTTTCATATCACATAACTCAATAAAGTTATTTAAATGAGAGGCAATATCTTCTCAAATACCAGAAAATTGTTCTTTCGCGACAAGATTCAACAAAGCTAGTTTATTTTCATAGAATTCCGCTGTAGTAGCAGGTGGAGTAATTGGTGTGCACATGAAATCATTATTATTGGTACTAGTAATGTTACAAAGCTTGGTGGTATCATTGGTATCCATGCTTGCAAAAGCTTGGTGGTATCATTGGTATTATTATTGGTACTTTTTTTTTGGATTTTAGAAATAAGAGAAACAAAGCCAAATAAAAGTAAACCAAGTAAGAATAAAACGAAAGAGAGAAAGTGTGAAAGAGCATGGTGCCCCCATGGGTGGTTTTTGGTAATTAATGTCAATAACTATGGACTAATGGTTGCATTGAGATATACTTGTAGAGTTTGTCCATAGGCAATGCTTGATGTTCATGTGTTGGATTCAAGATGATCAAGTGATGACCAAGGTTCTACTCATGTGAATATCCCAAGTTTAGTCATCAGAGAGTTCAGCATATTGCTTGAAGAAGAATATTTTGTGAACATTCATCTTTACCTTCAAGACATCATTATTATGAAGAAAGAAGGAAAGATACAAGGTTGATCAAGGCAAAGTGCTAAGCGATGGTTAATATTGATCAACTCACAAAGCTAGAAGATGTACCATGTGGGATTATGGTATGGTAAGTAATTGTTCATATAGATTTGTGAACTAACCCATGATATGTGTTTTTAGTATATCAATGTGAGGTTAGGTATCTTTCCATGGGCTTGCATAAAAAGGAAGATTTCATATAGCCCATGTTGGATGACGTCAAATGTTGATCGTCATCAAAGTTGAGAAGTGCAAGTTAAAGGGGAGCATATCAAAAAGATCATGTGCTTGAAGCTTTCCACCCTTTTGGATATAATGGCCAAGTGAACATGGATGTAGTGGCGTATGGGGGAGCAATCTATGTGTCTTCACCGAGCAAAGTGAAATCAAGAAAGATGTTCCATCTTGAGGAGGTCAAGATCTTAACCATCTAGCTCAAGCGAATGCTCAAGGAAAAGGTATGCTCTTGATAGGTCATCTATTTTACCGGTCTCATAGCATTAGTTGGGAGAACGGGTTATAGGATAGATAACCATACTATCAAGAGGGGCTCTCATATTAGCAACTTGATCACATCATTAAGAGAGAGCTCAAACCTTTGCATACTTGGCATAATATTTCTTGTTTCTTATTTGTGTTTTCTCCATGTGTGGTTTTAGAGCTTGTCATGTTCTTCAAGACAAGCTCAAGTTCGTCAAAAACGGATTTTGCATGAAAAACTTATTGTGTTTTTGATATTGGAGGTTTTACCGGTTGTTCCTTTATAGAGAGGTCAAACCTTTCATCATTTGCTTTTATCCTCCAATTATTTACTATGATGTTTATTTTCATAATCTTGTAGTTCTCGTTGTCGTGATTTCAACAAGCCCAAGATCATCAAAAACGGAGTCCGGAGGCAAAAGATATTGTGTTTTTAGTGTAGGTCGGGTAGCCAGGCCGGGCGGCTCTGTTAGGTGGCCGGCCTAAGCGCAGAGAGGCCAGCCCAGACCGGGCTCTCAGGCCGGGAGGTGCAGAAAAGCCGTCCTGGCTGCCAGGCCAGGTCGCGCAGAACTGCCCAACAGGAAGATTTTGGGGGGACCTATTTAAGGGGTCTTCTTCCAACTTGGTTCCCCACTTCTCAAGCAAGTTTCCCCCCACTATTGTTGACCTTTTGGACCTTGCTTTATCTCTATTCCTCCATGATTCTTACTTCCAATTAGTGGGAAAAGAGAGAGAAGATCTAGATATATTATTCCACCAAGACATCTCTCATCTTAGTGAGGGGAAATCTTTGGATCTAGATCTTGTGGATTCATTTGTTGAGTTCTTATTTTTTCTTTCTCCCCCCCATAGAATTTGTTGCTTTGGTGGGATTTGAGAGTGGAGTATTTGAGAACTTCTTATGTTCTTGCCATTTCTCGGTTGCATCGGTTCGAGTTCTCTATGAGGATTCGGTTGAGTGGAAGTTGAGAAGCTTGTTACTCTTGGGTTATTGAGGTGCCCTTGAGCTTGTCCTCTTGGGTACTTGGAGTGCCCTAGATGGTTGTTGTTGTTGTTGTTGTTGTTGTTGTTGTTGTTGTTGTTGTTGTTGTTGTTGTTGTTGTTGTTGTTGTTGTTGTTGTTGTTGTTGTTGTTGTTGTTGTTGTTGTTGTTGTTGTTGTTGTTGTTGTTGTTGTTGTTGTTGTTGTTGTTGTTGTTTCGGAGCTTTGGAAGCTCTCGGGCTCCAATTGAGTTGTGGATATTTCCCCAACCTTGTACGGGATCGGAGACCGCCCTCAAAGGTCCCCTAGTGGACTGTGGCACTCCGCATTGGTGGAGGCACGAGGAGAATAAGGTGAGCCATTGGGCGCTTGGAGTCATTTTTACTCCACACCTATCTAGCGGAGATTAGCTTCGATTGGGAGGCGAACTTCGGGATAAATCATAATCTCCACGTGTCTCGGTTATTTCTATACCCGATCTCTTTACTTATGCAATATATTTTGTGATAGCCATCGATCTTGAAGTAACATATCTTTCTATCACATAGTTGCTTGAATTGTTTAGCATAAGTTGTTGGTGCACATAGGTGAACCTAGTTTGTTTAGGTTTTGGCTTGATAAATTAAACGCTAGTTTTATTCCGCATTTATTCAAGCCTTAACCGTAATTATTTTTAAAGCCTATTCACCCCCACCCCTCTAGGGGACATTGTGTCCTTTCAATTGGTATCAGAGCTAGTTCTATCTTAATAAGGCTTCACCGCCTAGAGAGTAAGGATGCCTCTTAGGGGATTAGTGCATAATGACACTTTTATATTTGATGGCACAAACTATGATGCTTGGAAAATTAGCATGCTTAATATTTTTAAGGACATGGGTCCAAATATAGAGCAAATTGTAGATATGGATTTTTCTTCTCCAAAGGGCCTAGATTGTTATTTAGAGGATGAGAAAAACTTATATCTCGATTCTCAATCTACTAATGTATTTTTCAAATATGTGAGCATTGTAGTTCTTGAGTCAATCATGCCATTTCGGAAAGCTCATGAGATATGGACCAAGCTTCAAGATAAATATGATGTGTCCAAAAATTGTGGGAATGATTATTCTCCCTCCACCTCCGGGCGTGATGAGTTATCAAATTCTTCTACTTCACCAACATGTGGAAAGCCACAACATAATGATATGGTGAGTAGTGATAAGTATTGCAATATTGATAGTGAGCTCATTATTGATGATCCTTCATCTCTATATTATTGCAGTTCTTCTTCTATGGACTTAAACACATTTAGCACCCTAAATGATTTACGTGCTTGTGATTATAGTCCATTCATATCACATAAAAAATTCTTTAAAAAATCTAATGGTGATATGCTTTCTACATCTTGTTCCCATAATGAAAATGGTTGTATTTACTCTAGTCCTTGTGTTGCTAACCATGTAGAAGGAACACACCACTCCATGGAACATGATGTCGATTTGAGTGGTACTTCAAGTAATATATCATCATCTTCTACCATCCCTCACTTTTTCCTTATGGCTAAAGTTTCAAAGGTAACTCATACTTTGAACCCCAATGTATCTAATGATGACGATGATGAAAATGACAATGATGATAATGATCATGATGCTTCCTTAATTGAGAAGAGTAAAATTATTCATAGTATTCTTTATGAGAATAAATATGCATGTGCTAATTTCATGGAAATCATTAGTGCCTTTGTTGGGCGCAATCTCACCATTAAATATTTGCAAGCAAGCATTGATGAGTGTTATAGAGGTGAGCGTGATTATTCGAATGACATTGAAAAACTAGAGGAGCTCTTGTAGAAGAACAAAGCACCAATAAATCTCTTGAAGAGACTTTTACTCTAGAGTTTTCAAAAGTAAAGGAATATCATGGTAGAAATCTTGAGGTGGTTAATTTTCTTAAACCTAAAAATTATGAGCTAAAATTTGCACATGCTCAACTTAAAACTTCATATTCAAAAGAGCTTGCCAAGTTTCCTTCTCCTATTCCTATTAATAATGATGTTTGTGCTACTAACTCTATTTCTTATGAAGCATCTACATTTAAGGAGAATGTTGAGCTAAGGGCTCAACTTGAGTTCCTAACTAGCAATTATGGGAAATTGGAAGAAAGTTATGAAAAGGTCTCAAACTCTCATGGGGATCTTTTAGTCTCACATGATAAGCTACAGTTAGCTCATGAGGCTATTATTACCAAGATGATATCTTGTGAGCCTCATGTGGACATTAGCACAAACTCTACTAAAAATTCTATTTTTCCTCGTGCTAGTCCTAGTAATTCATCCACTCATAATATTGCTACATCTTGTGATGAATTGCTTTCCATACCTTGTTGCTCTAAAAATGAAGCATTTACTTCCTCTATTACTTGTGTCGCTACTAACCATGTAAATTAAATAAAAGAGCTCAAGGCCCAAATCACTTCTTTGAAGAAAGACTTGGAAAAACGTCATGGAAGTCCGCACTTGACAAACATGTTCAGTGTGCAAAGATTGCCCAATGACAAGAGTGGACTTGGATTCAACTCCAATAATAACAAGAAGTCCAATATCAAGAAGAAGCATACGATCAACAAGAACAAGGGCAAAAAACAAGTCAAGAATTTGGCCAATATTGGTTGCTTCAAGTGCAAGGTTGAAGGTAACCATGTTAGATCTTTCCCTTTAAAGAAGAAGCATCTTAGTGAGAGGAAACAAGGGAAAGTTCAATCTAATGCTCAACCTCAAGTTGAGAAATCAATGATGTCTACGCCTGCTTCTATTCTTGTAGACAGTATTGGGCCTCAAGTGCAGAAATGTGTAGAACATCAGCAAGTTTCCCTTAAGTGGATCACCCAAGGTTTATCGAACTCAGGGAGGTAGACGTCAAAGATATCCCTCTCAAGCAACCCTATAATTAAGATACAAGAAGTCTCTTGTGTCCCCAATACACCCAATTAAAATGTCAGTTGTATAGGTGCACTAGTTCGGCGAAGAGATAGTGAAATACAAGTAGTATGGATAACTATAAGTGATTATAGAAATCTGGAAAAAAATTGGCAGCAAGCAAACATGTAGCAGAACTGGTTGTAAATGGTGTTTAATTGCTTAGAAACAAGGCCTAGGGATCATACTTTCACTAGTGGACAGTCTCAACAATAATAACATAATTGAATACATAAATATCTTCTCTTCACTATGCTACTATAAACCACTCTCTGGTTGGATAACTAACACCAATCATTGCATAGGGATACCAATCTTCTAAGGGCTTGCCCGATCTTCTCGATGAACTCACACGATAACTTGAGATGATAACTTATGTTTTGTTGAAACCTCTCCGGCTGATCCCTGATGCCAATGCAACAGCTCTCAATCCCTTTGGACATTCTCAACTCCACACACTTGCACAACGTAATCAAAGACTACGAGTGGTCCTGTATCTACTAATTCCCAATGGAACAACAGATAGCACGCATAATTTGCAATGGTAACAACACCAACAGGTGGAAATAATTTTCAGATGAACATGGTTCAATCTAGGAAAACTAGGGTTTAATTTTAACTGGGTCTAACCTCTAAATTCGTGGCTAAGAGGTATATATGATGGAGGGGGTGCGTCCAAGAGTGGGTGCGCCCCCTAACCTATTCCTACACGGTTTGGTGCACCCAAACCTTTACAAACCGAGCCCAACATGGTCCCAACCATATGGACTCGCAGGTCCTCTAGTAAAAACGTTTGGGACAGCCTAGGACATGTCCTTGCTGCTCCCATATCATCCCCCAATGCATGGATGGCTCCTTTAACTCCTTTTGCTCTTGTGGGAAACAATCTCCATGACTTCCTCCATGTGTGCACACTTGTTTTCCACCATTGTATACTTGTTTTCCAGCTCTTCTTGATGCTCTCCTCCATCCATGTTTGTGTTATCAATAAACCTATCATACATAAATACATATGCTTAGGTAGTATAACATTCTTATAAACACAAACAACATGCATTACTAGGAAAGAATTCACCTTATCATGAACAACAGTGAGGCTCAATATTTCCTTCCAACTAAAACATGAAAAATCCTCATGGACCCCTATTATATCCATATCAGATACAAAAGCACGTCTTAGAGTCGCATTCCCCACTAGGTAACCCCACACTGTCACCTTGGGCCCTAGATGGTTCCAGACAAACACCACAATTTCATAGGGTCATCGAACACAAAATATATAAATCATGATAAGCCACACACGACGCACACACTGTCACCTTTACACCGTGAGACAAAGGTGTCTTCGGAGATCACGTTAACAAAACCACTTGAGTAGCATAATAGATGAAGAGTAACATCTACTTATTCAACTAGATTAAAAAGCTCATGATCAAAAAAAGATCACACCATGGGAGAGAGAGATGAAACACATTGCTACCGGTAGAGCCCTCAGCCTCGGGGGAGAACTACTCCCTCCTCATCATGGGAGTCAGCAACGGCGATGAAGATGGCGGTGGAGTCAATGGAGATGGCTCCGAGGGCAATTCTCCGTCCCGACAGGGTGCCAAAACAGAGATTTCTGTCCCCCCCCCCCCGAATCTTGTCTTTGATGGAGGCGGAGCACAGAACTTTTCATGGATGGAGGCTTATTGTTCTAGGGTTTTTGCGTTGTGGGGAATAAATAGGCGAAATAGCAATGTCGATGGGCGCCCGAGGGGCCCACACCATGTGGTGGCGCGGCGAGGGGCACACCACCAGGTGGTGTGGCCACCTCGGTGCCCTCCTACGGGTCTCCTCCGGACTCCGGGTACGTGTCAGCAAAATAGGGACTTTGGCCTTCATTTCGTCCAATTCCGAGAATATTTCCAGAACAACTTTTCTGAAAACAAAAACAATAGAAAAAAGGAACTAGCACTATGGAATCTTCTCAATAGGTTACTCCTAGAAAACATCCGGAAAACGAAGGAAAACATGTGAAAACATAAAGGCATTTGATAGAAAACAAGCATGGAGCATCAAAAATTATAGATACGTTTGAGAAGTATCAAGCATCCCCAAGCTTAACTCTTGCTCGTCCTCGAGTAGGTAAGTGATATCAAAATAATTTTGAGGTGACATGCAGCCAACACAATCTTGATCAACGTTATGTAAAAGCATTGCAAGCTTAGGTCAAAGTACTCTAAACATAGGCATGATACATTGTAAAATACCTATTTTGCAGAGGGAAGCAGGGATTGACTCATGTGCTAGAACTTTTTATTTGATTAAAACAAAGGTACTGGAAACAATGAGAGAGGTGTATGTCTATGTCAACGAAGGGTAAATACACAATCATTACGTAACAAGTTAACTAGACCTTACAAGAGCGGCTCCCATTGAAGGACGTCATTTCTACTGGGTCAGTAGATCACCCCCCTTCTCTTTTGTTTACACACTTATGCTTTACTGATGAATCATGGGGGCAAAAAGAGTGAAGAGAATTGTGAAGTAACCAAATTTGGGGCTAGGCACCCCGTTGCCAGCTCTTCTAGCGAATTGGATAAGCAGATGTGCCACTATTCCAGGTGTATAAAGTCCAATCAACAAGTGAAATAAATATCGTCTACTTACGTCCTCATGGGCTAAAACAGAGCACAAAATAGGTAAAATTTTGAAGGTTTTAAAGGTAGCACATGAGGAATTTACTTTGAAGTGGCGGTTAAATACCACATATAGGCAGGTATGGTGGACACATTTGGAAAACTTTTGGTTTTGGGGAGTTGGATGCACGAGTAGAGCTCATACTCAGTACAGGTGAAGGCTAGCAAGAGATTGGGAGCGACAAATTAAGAGATCAATAATTGCTATAATCGTGCATAACGATAAAAACATTATTAATCAAAGCATAAATTATATTACAAGGCTAGAGGTGACTGGTTTGTAGTCATAACATGGTGTAAGCATGCGCCAAGTCAACCAAATAAAGCATTCGAAGGAGAATACCACAATATTATGCTTCGATATGATAAAGCCAACACATGATTTCTTTCAATGACACATTAAGAACTCTCAGATATTTGAGACAAGTCACGCTACATCAATAACTACTAAATATATAATTGAAATAATATATAATATGACATGATAAAGTCTAAGCCACGGTCTAAACAAGCTTTCCATTGCACCACTATAAGCATGAAATATTTTACTCTTCTCAAACACCAATCAACTTTTTTGAAACAAATCTCATATATAATATTCATCAAAGACCGGAGAGCTAATCATATATAAGTGAAGCAAACCAACAAGCTATAAACAAAATACGAGTGGAAAACAAGAGCTAAACGCAGTACTAGCAAAAAGTGAACACTCACAAAACAATAAAAGTGAAAACTAGAGTGTTCTAAGCAATAAAAACAAAGCATGTCTCTCTCCAAACAAAATATGCTAGGATCCAACCATATACTACGGAAAAGAAAATAAAACAAACTTAAATAAAAAACAATTGACTCTCCAAGAATAACACATAATATATGAAGCAATAAAAATATAGTGTCTCGAAAGAGGACCTACTATTTTTGTTGATGAAGAAGGGGGTGCCTTGGGCATCCCCAAGATTTGATGCTTGTACTCCTTGGATATTTCTTGGGGTGAAATGGGCATCCCCAAGCTTGAGATTTTGTCCATCCTTCATCTCATCATATCATTCTTCTCTCCCTACACTTGAAAACTTCCTCCATACAAAACTTCTCACAATTTTCATTAGCAACGTCAGTGTAATCAAAATAGTAAATAATCTTGGGTTCATTTTCAACACAAGTATAACACCTATTAAACCATTAGCTACTATCACAACTTATTTTAAAGCTCTTCCCCTCAAAATAACACCAAAATAAAGAGATTAAGAGGCAAATGCAAATATTGGTAGAAATCTGTCAAAACAGAACACGAGGTAAAGATCGATTTTTTTTTTGAAAATACTATGCTACTTAAATCAAAAAGTGCAAAAGCTAATGAAAGTTATATAATAACCTGGGGCATGTGCACAAAAAATTTCAGATAAATTCGACGTTCTGGGTGAGAGAATTAATTTGTTTGGTGGCAGCACAGAATCTGTTTCAGGACAGCAATTCACGAAATCTTACTTCCTCCCTATTACAGGATACTCTTGGCACAAAAATAAAATAATAAGGATAAGGAGAGGTTGATACAGAGGTAAAAAGTTTCAAGACTCAAAGAAAACAAAAGAAAACTGAAAGCAAAAATATAATGGGTTGTCTCCCATAAGCGCTTTTCTTTAAAGCCTTTTAGCCAGGCATGATAATTTGAGAAGATGCTCGCATAAGAAATATGAATTGAAGCAAAAGAGAGAATCAAGAAGCAAATGTAAAACAAATTTAATTCTAACCCACTTTCTATGAAAAAGAATCTTGTAAAGAAACAAGTCACGAAAGCATAAAGCAACAAGCATAGGAAAACAAAACAAGTGTAACTTCAAGATTTTCAACATAAAGAGGGGAAACTTGATATTGTTGAGATGCATAAAACTATGTTTCCCACTCTCATAATAACTTTTAGTAGCATCATGAATAAAATTAATAATATAGCTATCACATAAAACATTCTTATCATGAGCCACGTGCATAAAAGAATTAATACTCTACACATAAGTATAATCATTCTTATTAATAGTAGTGGGAGCAAATTCAACAAAATAACCATCATTATTATTCTCATCACCATAATCATAAAATATAGTAGGCATATTGTAATCATAAATAATTTTTTGCTAGGTGGACTAAAAATATCATATTCATCATTGTAATCATCTATATTGGAGGAATAGTATCATCAAAGTAAATTTGTTCCTCCTTTCTTGGGGGACTAAAAATATCATTTTCATAAAAACTAGCTCCCCAAGCTTAGAATTTTCCATAGCATTAGCAATAATGGTGTTCAAAGAATTCATACTAATAACATTGCTACTAGCATGCAAATAAAGCTCCATAGGTTTTTTAATTTTCTCTTCAAACACTTCATGTCCGAACTCAAGATAAATATTATAAAGCTCCATCATATTTTTGTTGTTTTCCATTTAGTCTAACTAGTAAAAATAAAAATAAGGAACAAGTAAAAATAAGCCTAACTAGTGAAAACAAGAAACAAAATGATATAATTGCAGAATTTAAAGAAAATAACTTCGATCACTCACACACCAGCAACAGTACTAGGATGTGAGTATCTTTTACCTCACCTCCCTGGCATAGGTGCCAGAAAAGAGCTTGATGTCTACGCACGCTTCTATTCTTGTAGACAGTGTTGGGCCTCCAAGTGCATAGGTTTGTAGAACATCAACAAGTTTCCCTTAAGTGGATCACTCAAGGTTTATCGAACTCAGGAAGGTAGAGGTCAAAGATATCCCTCTCAAGCAACCCTGCAATTAAAATACAAGAAGACTCTTGTGTCCCCAACACACTCAATATGATTTTCAGTTGTATAGGTGCACTAGTTCAGTGAAGAGATAGTGAAATACAAGTAATATGGCTGATTATAAGTGATAATAGCAATCTGAAATAAAAAATGGCAGCATAAAAAATGTAGAAGAACTAGTTGTAAACGATGTTTCAATGCTTAGAAACAAGGCCTAGGGATCATACTTTCACTAGTGGACACTCTCAACAATAATAACATAATTGAATACATAAATATCTTCTCTTCACTAAGCTACTCCGAACCACGCCTTGGAGCCGCATTCCCCACTAGGTAACCCCACACTGTCACCTTGGGCCCTAGATGGTTCTAGACAAACACCACAATTTCATAGGGTCGTCCAACACAAAAAAATCATGATAAGCCACACACGATGCACACATTGTCACCTTTACACCGTGGGACAAAGGTGTCTCCGGAGATCACATTAACAAAACCACTTGAGTAGCATAATAAATGAAGAGTAACATCTACTTGTTCAACTAGATTACAAAGATCATGATCACATAAAGATTGTAACGCCCCGACCTCGGAAGTATGCAAAGTGCTGGGTATCACCGGTTACGATACCCGACTGAAGGTTACCACGGTTACCCCAGGCTGCATCACATCAGGAGGCGTGGCTCGGTCATGGATCATCGGCCCACAATCCCTCAGTCATGACGTAACGTCGGGCCCAACCAAGTTGCATAATAAAGAGATCAAGACTCGGAACAAACTGGCACATCACAGTCTCTACGACACAAAGCATATATATTTCAACTCTTAAAAGAGAAAATATAACAGAATACAATCAGAGGTCACGGACCAACATTACAACAAGCGGAAGCAGGTATAGTTGTTCTAAACAACAAGAACCAAAATATGGCCTAAGAGGCCTGCAGATAAACAAGTCAGCGCCAGCTTGCTCCTAACCACCCCAGACTGCCACCTGGAAAACCCAGACTACTCGTCGACGTCCACGAAGAAACCACCTTTGACTTCCGGGAATTCCTCTGCTAGAATATAATAAAAATTCAACAAAGCAACGGTGAGTACAGGAGGCACTCGCAAGGTTACTAGAGCTATAGCTCGAATGAGTCTTTAGCAAGGCTATTTGGTAATTGTTTTGCCGGAAGCTAGTTTTCTCTTAAAAGATACAACTTGGCAATGTCTAAAAGAAGATTTTTTGAAATGAGATAGGAATTGTAAATCTCTTCTTCTTCAGCTTTTGAACAAGGCATCCGCCAACCCAACATCACATCCGCCGCCTCAAGTTTTATTGTTTAAGTTCTCTATGACCTCAGCTCCGTTCCCAAGGATGTCCATAACCGTGGACACGGCTTCTCGAAAAGATTTACCCTGCAGGGGTGTACTATTTTAACCACCAGTACCGTCCGGATCCTTGCCTGATCATGCATGATCACATCCTCTTCCTGGGAGGCCAGCAGAGCAAGCGCGGTTACAACCTTTGGCTTGCATGAATCTATCCCGAGTTCATTGGTGAAGCTGAAGTCCAAGTTCAGTGCCTCCGACACCCTGGACCGCGGCCACCTCCTAAAGACCACCGTCCTTGTTCATAGCTCGTTCATCATCTTCACGCACACGCAAATGGAAAGCTTCAAACTAAAGGACCCCGGGCTACACCCTCACAAGTTAGTCGATCGTTAGGGAGTCCGTATGTCCCACTGATGGAAGCACGCTCGGTCTTGGTTCAAGACGAGGAGAACTCACTCATAGGGGCATGAGTGAGGCAAAACACCACCATTCCCCGATGGCAACTCATCCATGCCTGTTACATTTTACTTGGAGATAACCGGTCCCCAACACATCTGGACGTGACATAATATCTTCCAACCACGATCCATCATCGGACCCAAAGTACTCAACTAAGCCTGGCTAAGCAGTTAAATAGCATATAGCATTATCTCGGGCCACATCACAATCTATGGATAATAGGAAGGAAACATGTATTGGTGTCCGGAACAAAATGCAACTACTAGGATCGTATAGCCAAAACATTTGAATCGAATGCAATATTATGGTGGAGAAAATACTTGAGGGAAAAACATAGGTCAAGAGAGATGCTCAAAGAAGTGGATTTCCGCTTGCCTTGTTGAAATGATAGAGGTAGGAATCGTCGAAGCAGTTTGGTTGCACTTCAACTCCTCGATCTACCGAAGCACAAACAACCTCGGAAAGGAAACACAATAAAGAACAATTACAACCGGTGCAATGCACACTCATGATGACATGACATTTTAATGCAACTAAAATATCATGGACATGATCTTCATGTTAAATGTTTGTTCCCAAATAATATGCATTATTTGGCAACACTCATATTTATCTTAGTGGCATACTAATTTTTACTACAAGAACAATACCTAATTAATTTGTCAACATGCATGAAAATGATGTTCTTTGATGTTACCTTAAGTGCTTTTCAATTTGATATAGTTTCCATAATTTTTGGGGTGAAGAAAACAATAAATATGAATTAATTCTTATTGCTTTCATTTCTGCCATGTTTGGTAAACAATTTAAACAGAGGTACTTTCAGTTCCAAAAGCATGGAAAATACTTGAAAACATGTGTACAATGTTTCACAGAACATTTTGAGCTATTAAACATAATTTTTGTACAATTATTTGATTAGTTATGCCATTTTCTTTTCTCTTTTCTTTTCTAACCTGAACAGGAAAATAGATGTTTTCTTGGTAAAATTTTATCCAATTATACCCAAATAAAATACCATTGTGTAGAGTTTGTTGAGACAAAATTTTAGATCTCAAGTTTGCCCACTTTTGGAATGACAGAACCAAAGTTATGAATTTCCAAAGTTTCCAACTTTTATTGCATTTTCTGTATTTAATTATTTAGTGAAAAATATTAACAGAAACATATTGCAACTTTGACAGTATCCGAAAGTGCTTCTCACTGTGAATTTGTAGAAATTTGAATCACCCCAAATGGAGCATTTTTCATTTAGTTATTGATTTTTCAATTAAAGGTTTGAAACTGCAATTCTGTTTTCCAGAACAAAAATTTAGCAAAACGTCCGAACTGTTTTTGCACCGGGCTGTGTGTTATCCAGTGCCACTAACGTGTAGGCCCAGGGCCACGGAGGCGCTGACGAGGCATGGTGGAAGCCATCGATGCATGTAGGGCTAATGACATGTTGGGCTGGCCGCGGGAAAATAAATCACAAAAAAAAAGGTTTGAGGAATGCCTCGGGTGGGATTCTAGCTAGGGTCTCTACAGGGGGAACCAGAGGCGGTAGCCACTGGGCTATTCACGTCTTTGTTTAAATATGTACATCTGCATCCTTAAGATATTTAGGCGGTGCGTTAACTGAACCTCGGCACACACCATCCAGACTTGGACGTAACTGAAGAATCACGAATAGGCAGTGCCAGCATCGACCAAAACCGTGCAGCAGGAGGCGACTACGTCACGCAAAACAACTGAGAAACGACGGGAATCAGAAGAGGAGCTCACCCTCGACGCGTGGGTGCCCTCGGTATGGCCGAAGGTGGACGGAGACGGTGTCGAGCTCGGAGAAGCTCCGGCCGGAGAGGAATAAGTCGACCACGACGGCGAGGCTCTGGGCGGTTCCCCTCCAATTCCTTCCAAGGGAGTGAAGAGGATGACGAGGCGGAGATAATGCCCCACTCAGATCCTCTCGGGAGTGGCTAGAACGGCGGCGATGCGTCGGTGAGCTCGAGCTAGGTTTCGGCAATGGCGGCTAGGGTTAGGGTTTCGGGTGAGGGGTTAGTGCAGGGGAAGAGGGCGCCGGTTTGGTTTTATCCTCTGCAATTGGACGACAATGAGCGACGCGTGGAGGGGCAGGGATTGAGTGGCTCTCCATGCCATTTCTGTACCTGTCTGTACGTGAACACAGGAAGAGGACGACACAATTGAAAAAAAAACCGGGTTCGTTCTTTTCTATTTTTTCTATTTTCTTGTTAACTGTGAGTTTGCATAATTTAATTGAGGCACTTAAAGAATTCAAAACATATTGAAAATTTGCATTAAATTCTTATTTAGCCATAGGAAAGTCTGGTAAAATTTTGAGGTCATTTGGACGAGTTTGGTAGAACAAAGTTGTTTTACTTTCATTTCTGCAAATAAAACAATACATTTTATTTAGGCATGAAACCAACTCGAAATTGGATGCAAGTTGGTGAGAACTTCTTATTTGTCAATAAAAGGCTATGGTAAAAATTTCAAAGCAATTGAATAAAGTTTGTAGAACAAACTTGTTTTACTTTTTTGTTTATTGCTGTGAAGAAAATTGTTGTTTTCAGGGCTTTAATCAATTCAATTTTTGGTTCCCTCACTTGTGTGACCCTTATTTAACATAAGGAAGGATTGGTTAAGTTTTTAGCTCAATTGGAGAAAGTTTTCATAAGTATCTTGTTTGAGTTTTCAGCTTCTGGCATTTTTGACATTTTTCAAATAATAAAGAATTTGTTTTTCTTCCCACCAAACCTTGCCAAAATATAAGTGGATGCTGGTAATAACAAGTTAACGTACTCCACCACCTCTGTTTTGGAGTTTGCAAAGTTTTGACATATTTAATTTCCAAATTGGGTGAGCAATTTTGTATGCCTTTTCTATTATTAACCTTTGGAATTTTTCCAAAGTTTTCACAACTTCCAAAGATCAATCTTGGAACTTCCTCAACAATTTGGAAGCTCACAAAATAGTTTTGTTTTGCCCTTTGAGCAATTTACAATTTAGAAGAATATTGCAAGGATGGAATTGGAACAATATGTTGAATATTTTTATGAGTGGTGCTGCCACCCCTTTAATTTGTTTTCAACATTTGTTTTAAATTAACCTTAGCAATTCAGTAATGAACTTTGGTTTCGAAAACAATCTGAAAACAATTTGAACGAAGCCATTTTTGCATGTCTCTCCCTTTCTAAAACAATTGGCATTTTCTTATAGTTGGCAAACTATCAATTTAATTCTTGGAACTTTCTTGAAAAGTATGGAAGATCAAGAAATGGTTTTCTTTGTGAGTGGATTTGTTTTCTCTTAAGGCTTTGCAGCTTGCTTGATTTATTTTTACCAATTAATATGGATGCCATGATGCATGAAGAAAGGGAAAAGTGAAAATTTTACCCAAACTTTGCAGTAACTTTATGTAGCAGCCTAGGGCTTTTACAAAGATCACACCAAGGGAGAGAGAGATGAAACACATAGCTACCGGTAGAGCCCTCAGCCTCAGGCGAGAACTACTCCCTCATTATCATGGGAGTCAGGAACAACGATGAAGATGGTGGTGGAGTCGACGGAGATGGCTCCGGGGGTAATTCCTTGTCTCGGCAGGGTGTCTGAACAGAGATTTCTCTCCCCCAAATCTTGTCTTCGATGGCGGCAGAGCTATGGAACTTTTCGTGGATGGAGGCTGATTGTTCTAGGGTTTTTGTGTCGGGGGGGGGGGGGATAAATAGGCGAAAGGGCGATGTCGGTGGGCGTCCGAGGGACCCACACCATGTGGTGGCGTGGCCAGGGGCGCCCCACCAGGTGGTGTGGCCACCTCGGTGCCCCCCTCCGGGTCTCCTTCGGACTCCGGGTACGTGTCAGCAAAATAGGGACTTTGGCCGTTGTTTCGTCCAATTCCGAGAATATTTCCAGAACAACTTTTCTGAAACTAAAAAACAGTAGAAAACAGGAACTGGCGTTGTGTCATCTTGTCAATAGGTTAGTCCTAGAAAACATCCAGAATACGAGGGAAAACATGTGAAAACATAAAGGCATTGGATAGAAAACAAGCATGAAGCATACAAAATTATAGATACATTTGAGACATATCAATAAACTAAGAAGAAGGTAGGAAACCAATGTTACTACATATGCCGTGAAAAGGGCCACTTTTCTTCTTCATGCACTAATGGTACCTTATCCAAACCTATCATAATTTATGATGTGTATTCCCTTTAGAAGGATAAGGTTGGAAATGTGTTTGCCAAATATGTTGGCACTCAAAGTGGTGTAAGGAAAAGAACCATTTGGTTTACCAAGCCTATTGTGACTAACCTCTGAGGACCCAACTTGGTTGGGGACCAACAAATTAAAACTTAATCAATATGTGTTGTTGGAGGGCATTGGAGACTTGGCTATCTCATGAAGAATTAAGGGATCTTCATCATTTATATTTACTCGAGCCAAGTCATTTGTATCATCATATATCTATCTCATATCCAATGTGTCTCCTTGCGGTAACTTGTATTTAAATTGTATACATTGAAATTTGCTTGCCCCTTTCGTGTATCTACCATGTGTTTGTATATGGCGTGCTTACTAATTAACTATCTTGAGTAATCTAGTATGTGTTTGTTGGTTTGCACTTCCATGTACTTGTTTGTTTTGTGTTGAGCCTTTATTGCAATTTATGTTTCATTTAGTTGCCTCTTCTGAGAGATTAATGGACTACCTCATTTTGGGGGAGTGATGTGCTTTACCGCCTCACAATCATAAAATATGTGTACATAAGGTATATCACTTATTACTAATATGACAAGATTATATAGTCTCCATGTGGTATGTCATTCTCATGAGAAATTCAAATTCTACAATGTTCATTAATTATCTCTTGTTGAAAAGAAATGGATTAACACATTATGGGGGAGTAATAAGCTATGTGCATATTACGATCCTATAAAATGTGAACATGTGAGGTAATGCCACTTAGAATTGATATTCTATATTATCTTGTTCCTGGCATGATTAGCTCAACCAAGTTCCATATTTTCTTAAATGAGTTTTGTACCTCATATTTTGGTTTCTTGGTTGTGAGAGATTTTCTTGGTGCGGTTTTCTCAAAACGCACTAGTATGTATTATTTGGCAAACCGATTGATTTTAATATATTAATCATTTCTTTGCATGGTCATTTGACTAGTTTGAGTCACCAAGGATCTCTATGTAAGCATGGTAATTATCTCATTTTTTCATATGCTTTTGTGTTGTGAACATGATCATGAATAGTTTTTCAATATACCACCGAGAAGTAACACCATACCATCCTTGTCCTTGGAGAAGTGACAACCATGATTGTGGTAGACGTTATTGATCATATTCACATTGCCCTTTGCTTCCATATTTTGTATTAGCGCCAAGAAATTGTTTTGTATGAACTTGCATTATCTTCCTTGCTTCTTGAAGATCTATGTGTTATACTCAAATAAAATTCTAGTGTAATTGTTGTAAGAAAAGCAAGGATCCCCTTGTAGTGCATGTTGTATTCAACAACAAACATCTAGATAATGCACAAGTCATGTGAGAGCTATCTTATTTCTTTTAGAACACTATCTTTTCAATTGGATCTTCTTGGCACTTAATTAATGTATATATGTATGAATATGGAGAGTGATGATCCCATTTGTGTGCAAAATCCAAAATCATGCACAAATCATGGGGGAGCTTTCCTATATTCTTTTTTAACACTAGTAGTCTTCAATTGATATTAGATGTTTTTCAATTCGTATTTTAATTACTATTCTATATGATTGTGGGAGAAAAAAAAATTCTTTTTGGTACTTTGTGCCATCATAAAAAGTGTAGAGGTTTTGGCTTATTTGTTCAAACGTCGCTCTCTATTAGGAGTTGGTTATCTCATTCCTTGTTTTGCGGTCTATCATTTTGAATGGGATAAGTATTTGAGAATATGTTATATTTTTATCTTCTATGCTCATTGGCTTTGCTTTGATACTTTCAATTGGTATATCTTTCATGTGTTGATTTGGGTCTTTGATATAATTTGGACAACCTTTATGTCGTGTCACACCTTTGTGTGGTTTACTTGGTATTTTGTCCAAATTGCATCATTTTTGGTTCTTAAAAGTGTTCATGTTCATACTTACTAATGTATATGTTATGGCATGTTTATCTTCCTTGATCCAATATATATAGGATATTCTTCGTCAAATCCTAAATTGGCTAAGATGTGCATGAAATTCAATTTTATATCTGTGTGCACATATTTTTTTTGTGGACTTTGTCCTATATATTGTAGTTTGTCTAACTACTATGGACCCAATGAGTTTGGGGACCATTTTATACTTCAATATGTGTTTAGGTACATTGTAGATGCATTGGATGCTTGTCTCATTTCCAAGGATGGTGTTATCGCCACATGCTTATTGGAGACAAGCTATGATGATGGATGAATATATGTTGTAGTAGCAGGCACCTCTTGCTCCAAATGCTATGCCATGTTTTCTTTTATGCTCACTTGCACTTGCATTGTGTTTTGAACAACCATGTGGGAGGTATGATTCCATTTTTGTGCACTTTGCATTCAAAATTCAATATTTATAAATCATGTACAAATATTGGGGAGCTCCTCTATTTTCTTTAAAAAACACTCATTTTCTCAAACCATAATGTCATTTGTTCGTTTGGTTTGTCGGATCTTTTTGATTGGTTGATTCTCTTTGGGAGAAGATTAGATATATGTATACCATCTTATTTGCAATCTTTGGATCCTCGGTATAGTCTATTTTCCTCCCATTATTCATCATTGGATAAGTGTATTTGATTCCACTCATATTACAAGAAATGCACATGCTATGGAGGAACCCTTACTATATTGGCCATCTAAAATTGCTATGATCCCATTTTCGAAATGGATGCCAATGAGGGAGAAAGTTTAGAGGGTTTAAGGGGATTTTGTTTTCTGCTTTGGTTTTGTTATTAATCATTTGCCTTTCATACTCATGCATCCTTGCTTGTTTCTTTGCATGGTTGATCAAATTCATTACATAAACCCTCGTAAAAGATTTTGTCACCAATTACAAAAATGGGGGAGATTGAAAGAGCATGGTTCACCCATGTGTGGTTTTGGTAATTAATGACAATCACAATGGAATAATGGTTGCACTAATTTATACTTGTAGAGTTTGTCCATGGGCAATGCTTGATGTCCATGTGTTGGATTCAAGATGATCAAGTGATGACCAAGGTGCTACTCATGTGAATATCCCAAGTTTGGTCATGAGAGAGTTGAGCATATTGCAAGTATGTCTTGAAGAAGAAAATTGTATGAACATTCATATTTACCTTCAAGACATCATTATTACGAAGAGAGAAGGAGTGATACAAGGTTGATCAAGGCAAAGTGCTAAGCGATGGTTAATATTGATCAACTCACAAAGCTAGAAGATGTACCATGTGGGATCATGGTATGGTTAGTAATTGTTCATATAGCTTTGTGAACTAACCTATGATATGTGTGTGTGGTATATCTATGTGAGGTTAGATATCTTTCCATGGGGTTGCATGAAAAGGAAGATTTCATATAGCCCATGGTGGATGACATCAAATGTTGATCGCCATCAAAGTTGAGAAGTGCAAGTTAAAGGGGAGCATATAGAAGAGATCACATGCTTGAAGCTTGCCACTCTTTGGGAGATAGAGGCCAAGTGAAGATGTACTTAAAAGATCCTCTCCCATAGTGGTGTATGGGGGAGCAATCTATGTGTCTTTACCGAGCAAAGCGAAATCAAGAAAGATGTACCATCTTGAGGAGGTCAAGATCTTCATCATATAGCTCAAGAGGAATTATCAAGTCAATGGTATGATCTTGATAGGATTTCTATTTTACCGGTCTCATAGAATTAGTTGGGAGACCGGGTTATAGGATAGATAACCATACTATCAAGAGGGGCTCTCATATTAGCAACTTGATCACATCATTCGAAGAGAGCTCAAACCTTTGCATACTTGGAATAATAGTTCTTGGTTCTTATTTGTGTTTTCTCCATGTGTGGTTTTAGAGTTTGTCATGTTCTTCAAGACAAGCTCAAGTTCATCAAAAACGGATTTTTCATGAAAACTTATTGTGTTTTGATATTGGAGGTTTTACCGGTTGTTCCTTTATAGAGAGGTCAACCATTTCATGATTTGGTATCATCCTACAATGATGTAATATGATGTTTCTTTGCATAACATTGTATTTCTCGTTGTCGTGATTTCAATGAGCCCAAGATCATCGAAAACGGAGTCCGGAGGCAAAAGATATCGTGTTTTAGTGTAGGACGGGTCGCGTAGAAAAGCCAGCATGTGAGGCCAGCCAGGCCGGGCGGCTTTGTTAGGTGTCTGGTCTATGCGCAGAGAGGCCAGCCTAGGCCGAGACATGCTGAAAAGCCTTCCTGTGAGGCCGGCCAGGCCGGGTCTAGCAGAACTGCCCAACAGGAAGATTTTGGGGGGACCTATTTAAGGGGTCTTGTTCCCCATTGGTTCCCCACTTCTCAAGCAAGTTTTCCCCCACCATTATTGACCTTTTGGACCTTGCTTTCTCTCTACTAGTAGAAGTGCCCGTGCGTTGCTACGGTTTGACTGTAATTGTTTATGTGCTCAACTGAGAAGATGTTGCACCAGGAGGGCACGAAAGCTATGTCGATGTGACGGGATCAGCCTAGAAAACTGAATGCCTCAACGTCCTAAGCACAAGGTCCCCCATTTTAAAAGACTATGAAGAGACGAATCCACCCTAATGTACTAACCCCATGTTTGAGGCGGTAGGTGATGTAGCCCACCGTATTCAACCAAGCACAACATCGACACACCACAAGGTAAACTCACTCCTATCTCCGTATGTTTCCGGTGACTTGGTGAACGGTGCTCTACCTCATGAAATACCCCTCTACATGCATAGGTGGGATCATCACATGGAGACCCAAGAAGGTGCCCAAGATGCTCAAGAACACATCCAAGAATATTCACATGAAGCTAGGAAGGAAATGGGTGAAGACGGCGTCAAGATCGGAGCTCCGAGGTGGAAGAACGGAGGGAAAAGGGGGCTCCCGGCCTCACCCTGGCCCCAGGCCGGCCTCCTCATCCCACCCTGGCCCCAGGCCGGGCACCAGCCCAAGGGAGCCGGCCTCCCACCCTGGCCCCAGGCCGGGCACCAGGCCGAGTGCGCCCCCACCCCGGCCTCAGGCCGGCCTCAGGTCGGCCTCCTAGGCCGGGATGCCCTGTTTTTGTGCGGAAATACACCGTTTTGGCCCCATTTTCACCCACCTACCCCCTAGGCTATATAAGGGACTCCGGTGGCTAGATCTAGGGTTTAGGGATGATTTGAGAACTTCGGGCTTTGCCCTTGTATCCCTCTTGTGAGGTGACTCCTCTTACGAGGCTACTCCTACGATGTGTATCTAGGACCGTATCAAGATCTCTCCAAGGAGCTACTCTTTCACCTTGTGATTCTAGTAGCGCTTGCCAACCTTCCCCTTGCGGCTTCTGTTGGATCGGTGGACCGACCGGTGAGAGGAATCGGTTTCAATTAACGTGTTGTTGGCTTGGGTTTGCGATCCCTCGTAGGCTTCACGAGTTATCTTCCCCCTTTTGTGTTTCCGCGCGTTTGCCCTCGATTTCCCCTCGATTCCCCCCTCTCGTGTTCATCGCGTTCTTCATGCGTTCTTCGTTTGTTCTTGCCGATTCGTGAAGATCGGGCCAACTTAGAGGTCAACACCTCATCATCTGGTATCTAGAGCTAGATTGACATGAATCCGACACCCCACCCCCTCCCCTACCAACAAGTTTTCTTCTATCCACCATAAATTCGAAAATGTGACCAAAAATAGCCAAAAGGGATTTCGACCGATCTCTCGATTTGTTGAGTTTTTCGTGGTTTTGTTTCATAGATTTGTTGCCAAAAGCCATTCCCCACCTTTCTATTCAGCCACATTTCTTGAATTTGTCCAAAAATTTTCTTGATTTGAGAGAAATTTCGAATTTGAGCAAAAATTTCAGAACAATCCTGCTCTTCGATTCTTGGACAGATTTTGTATCTTGTTTTTCTTTGTCGTCGTTGCTCCGATTTGAGTGAGGCAAGTTCCTACGCGTCTCCATCGACATCGCCTATGCATCTACATCATCGGATCCACACGAAATAGACATCGTCCGGCCGCAAGTCCGAGATCATCCACCGCATAGGTATAACTTGCTTCCGCTTGAACTAACCCATTCCTTTGTGTACCTTACCTACTTGGACTAGTTCTTTTACACCGCTTGGCATCGCATTTGTGGCACCGAGAGTGCGAGTTTTGCGCTTGTGAGAGACTAGCTACGAGTAGGCATTGGCATTTGGGAATCATCTCCGCATCATCATCATCAAAAATCAAAAAAAAAGAGGAGAAAGAGCAAGAAGCAAAAAGAGCCAAAAGAAGCAAATATCGATGCCAATTGCTATCATTTGTAGGAACGCATAGCTTCGAGTTGCAAGAGAGAAGAGAGTGACCGGTTGCCACATTGATAATCTTGTTGCCTCTTGTTAATTGCGGTTTGAGCTAGCGTCCTCCTTGCGTTGGTGTGGCATTGAGCTTAGTCTTCGATAGGTACATTTCGTCTCCGCTCGTCCATTGGCCGCACTAACCCCATTTATCACTTGTGTGTGTGTGTTTTTCATTTTCACCATATCATTTTGCTCCACTAGGTTTGGTTTTCGTGCTAACTTTTCTTTGATTCTTCTCCACATTTGACAACAAACTTTTATTTGGATTTGTCGTTTTCCTCGCCACATTTCTAACCCATTGCCATCCACCCATAAGCCGTGTGTGTTTTGGAGCGTGTTTTTGGGATCTTTCAAACTCAAGTCACTTCATTCTCTTTGTTATCGGTTTCTCTTGGCTTGGTCCACTAGTTTCCAACATTTGCTAAAAGGTGAGGTTTGAGTTCTTAGGTCCTCACACTCCATATATACACTTGTGCTTGTGGCTAACCATGTATAGCGAGAGCGAATAATTTGGAGGCCATGATGACCATGATGAGTACATGATGGACCACTACGACTACAACGAGCTAGACATGGACCTCCACTCCTATGAGTACGACGTTATGGACGACCACTACTACGAGCACGACATCGTGGATGACCACTACTACGAGCATGATATGGTGGATCACCACCACTACTACGACCACGACGTCGAGCTCTACACCGACTACTCCTCCCCAAGCATCATCGACATGGAGGAGCACCACAACAACCACGCCAACTTCGACTCCATGAGCTACATCGACATGAACCACTACTACAACAATGACACCGCAAGCTTGGATGACGAGATGGAGCCCTACTACACCGACAACGCATCCTCGAGCATGGCGGAGTTCTACACCGACAATGACTCCGACATGGACGAGCTCACCTACAAGCATTTCCTCTCCAAGCTTCGGGGGCCAAGACATCACATGTCCGATGGTTCATGCTCACCACCATGGAGCTTCAAGGAGAATGCCAAGGCCCACACAAGACAAATCCCTTCAACCTCAAGATGGCGCAACGACAAGAAATCCGACAAGTTGGCAACGTCAAGATTGTCTCCTTCAACATCAAGACGGCGCCACAAGAAGGACACCATCGAGGCCCCAGCAAAAGAGAAGCCCAAGAAGCCAAGGCATCCGAATGACTTTCGGAGTCATCCCACACATGACGTGAGGGAACGCCGCAAGCTTCGTCATCGACAAGCTTCAAGCTCTTATCACCACGCTCATCACCAAGACCGTCGCCATGATCACCATCGCCATATGGAAGCGAGTGGTACACCCACCTCACCGCATCTTCCACCACAAGTTCCGCGACGACATTGGTTTGAGCATCGCTCGCCATCACCACTACCTCGACCTCGACACCGACAAGGCCGTGGTGACCCTCTTCAAGATCACCCTCTACGACCGGATATTCTTCATCACCCACCTTCTCCAAGCTCGACTCATGACATTGGTCTAAATGGCTTCATGGATGGTGCTCGCCCACATTCAAGGCTTCAAAGGCAAAATGTGTGTCACCACCACAATGACCACCAAGACCAAGACCATTCTCAAGAAGGTGCCTTCGACATGGCTTCTAGTGAATGCCTCCCTAGACTCCACCACAATGACCATCGGCGCCATCCTCTCCATCATGATCGCCATCGCCAAACCAACGAGGATGACCCACATGAGCTTCCACCGCCTATCTTTGATGAAGACCCAAATGAGAGAACTTCTCGACATCAAGCGAGTGCGGATTCTCCCTATGGCTTGTCTTTCCCCATCTTCGAGGAAGACCCCATTGAGCGCCACTATCGACAACAACCAAGTGGGATTGCTCAACATGCTACTTCACTTCCCATCTTCGATGAGGACCCCTATGAGCACCACCATCATCAACAACCAAGTGGGCATGCTACAAATGATCTCTCACTTCCTCTCTTTGATGAAGACCCCTATGAGGGCCCACTTCGACCACCACTAGGCACGGATGCTACTCATGATTTCCCATTTCCCATGTTTGATGAGGAACCTCTTGAGCGACCACGTCAGCAACAAGCAAGTGAAGATGATCCAAGTGACCTCTCACTTCCTATTTTTGATGAGGACCCACATGAGCGACCGCGTCACCATCAAACAAATGGAGATGCTATCCATGATTCTTCTTCTCCAATATTGGATGAGGACAAAGGACGTCATGATCAAGCACATGAGCAAGGTCTACATCACCATATATGTCATGATCCTCCTCCTTCTTCATCACATGAGGCGAGATTCACTTCACCACCAACACCCAACCTCAACTTCCATGAGTGACATTCTATGAGGATGAACAATGACCTTCATGATCAAGAGCATGAGCTTTCCTTCTTTCCACAAGCGCAACAACAACATCAAGAGTGCGAAACTATTCCTTCCATGACACAAGATCGACATCACCATGCGCATGAGGATACCACTCTACCACTCTATGATGAAGACATTGATGCATGTGACATTGTCAAAGAGGCTCATCCCTTTCCATCATCTCTAAGGCATTCTTCTTCTTCGTCTCCAATGACACAAGTGACAACTCCAACCATCCACAAGAGAGATCCCAATGCTATCAACGAGATGATCATGGTTGCCAACCAAAATGGTGACCATGACTACATGAGTGAAGGCCAATACTATGCCTTGCACCAACTAGCTCTCAATTCCTTGGACATGCCGACCAATGGTGACGAAAGCGTCTATTGCAATGAGGTCGCGAACTCATCGCGAGTGTTGACACGATTTCTTCAAGCCTATCCTCAAGATAAGGACCAACGATGCAACCTCCCTAGAGCTGGCGTCAATGGCCCATCTATCATTGATGGAGGTAATGACGAATTGGGTGACACTCTCCGCTTGATTTCAAAGCATCTCATGCCAACCTCCACTAGGCCACGCTCAAGCCACCATTCTAGCCAAGGAAATCTTCATCATCATCATCGACCATTTGAGGATGCTACAAGGCATGGCTTACACTACCACATCACGGAGATGATGGAGCTTCCTTCGACACAAGCCATGACCCTGCCTCCTCCTCCAAGAAAGCCACCCTTTCCACACTTGGAGATCAATCCAAGAGATGAGATGCTCGAGTCCTCCTCTCCACATGCTATGACACTACCGACTCCAAGCAATGCAACGACTTCGACAAACCCGCACACCTCTTGTGCCAAGACTTTGGAGCCTTCTAGTGTCCCCTCTCAAGTTTCTAGTGAGATGAGTGGTGAGAGAGAGAGATCCACCATCACGTGAGTGAGAGCCACAAGCCCATAATGAGTGGAAAAAGCATGAGTGTTCTTAGAGGCAT
This sequence comes from Alopecurus myosuroides, assembly GCA_028641055.1. Classification (NCBI taxonomy): domain Eukaryota; kingdom Viridiplantae; phylum Streptophyta; class Magnoliopsida; order Poales; family Poaceae; genus Alopecurus; species Alopecurus myosuroides. The sequence continues at coordinate 236,996,534 of CM054061.1, forward strand.
TGCCATGATAGCCACCAATAGTGAGATGAGAGTTAAGAGAAAAACCCCATTTGTGCTTATTGACACTAACGACTTACCAACTTTCTCTCCATCTTTGTTGTCTATTTTGCAGAGATTTGGTGACCCTATCAAGCACCCTTGACATCATCGACTTCTCCACATAAAAGGCTCTCCACATCGCATGAACATCGACAACAACTTAAAGAGTTGGAAGGAGCACATTCCGCTCGTCATGATCCACATGGAGATTGACAAGAGCTTCTACGACAAGGCATTATCCATCCACACTCCTCAAGTCAAGATCTACACGGCGCGTCACAAGCACTTCGACATCAACGCCTTCTACGCCTACATACCACATGTCACGATGTGCATGGAGTTCGACAAGCGCATCCACGACAACGAATTCTACGCATACAACCCTCATGTCAAGATGTACTTGGAGTTCCACATGCGCATCCACGACAACGACTTCATCTACATCCCCTTCGTCAAGATGCACTTGGAGTTCGACAAGCGCGTCAACGACAATGACCACCACGACTACATGCCAACCGCCACGATGTACATGGACTTCGACACGAGCATCAACATAAACCAATGCGTCAAGTTCATCTACACTCTACCGCTTCCGCAAGCTAATCCTCATCCACCCATTGAGGATCATGTCAAGATCGTCATCACCTTTGGACCACACCCTCCACGAGCATACCTTGGCATGATTTTCGATAAGAGGCTCAACTTCAACGACTACACCGCCTCGCAAGATCTTCCTCACCCATCCAAGGGGGGCCATTTCATGATCTTCATCACCTTTGGACCGCCCCCACTACGAGCCTACCGTCACATGAACTTCGACAAGCGGCTCAACTTCAACGACATCTTCATCGTCAACATTCCTTCTCCCGCTCACATATGGATGGAATGAGAGTCGAGGACGACTCTTTTTCAAGGGGGGGGGGGAGATGATGTAGCCCACCGTATTCAACCAAGCACAACATCGACACACCACAAGGTGAACTCACTCCTATCTCTGTATGTTTCCGGTGACTTGGTGAACGGTGCTCTACCTCATGAAATACCCCTCTACATGCATAGGTGGGATAATCACATGGAGACCCAAGAAGGTGCCCAAGATGCTCAAGAACACATCCAAGAAGATGCACATGAAGCTAGGAAGGAAGTGGGTGAAGACGGCGTCAAGATCGGTGTCGGGGGGGTTACCCCCGAGTAGGGTAAAGGCAAGTGGTAAAGGCGTCTTACAGAAGAGAGGTTTGGTCGAGTAGCCGACTACCCGGTACTCGCTACCCGGTCGACTGCTACTCGGTCTCACCTCAAGATGACCAGAAGGAGATATCAATCAAGTTCTGTCCTTTCGAGTAGAGGAGTTGGCCCGAGTACAATTGGCGGGAACAATTGGCGGGAACCTACTCGGGCCAGAAAGTCAAAGGAGCCGTTCTGACACAGGATCCCGCGTATCCTGGGTCCGTACTTGGCAGTATTCGAACTACTGTTCATCTGGGACCGGCCTGCCTGACAGTGACAACATGGAAGCAGGCCGTGGCAGGATAAGGGGGGCCTACTCTGTGTTTGGCACAGTGATACCAGTCTGTCCCCTTGTTTTGCCCAACGACTTTCTAGATACAGCCAAGATTAGGAACCAAAGCTGTCAGCAGGAACCCGGAAGAAGGACGATGTGCACACTATGTCGACACTTGTCCATGTTTGGACGTATCCGGCTGGGCACCATGTATATAAGGTGCCCCGCCGCCTCCTGCGTGAGGAGGGAACACATCGAACCCTAGTTCTTGACCTAGTTCATCATCTAGAGGAGAGTGGCTACTCGGTAGCAAGAACTTTATACGGTGGCTACTCGGTGAGATACCAAAATACACAAAGAAAGGCAGGAGTAGGGGTTTTACCTCCTCACGAGGGCCCTGAACCTGGGTAGATCGTGTTGTTTGCGGTGTTTACTTCATACCTCACGCGGCTACTCGTCGCGTGATCCCTCCCCGAGCACCTCCAGCATCCTTCGTCCCCACATCTTTAGCCATCCCATGGCATCTGCCGTGACACCACCACGACAGTTGGCGCCCACCGTGGGGCAACCAGCGGCGCTGGCTGGAGTTTCTGTTCGGACGGGATCTTCTTCAGCGGAGCGCGTGGTCTGTGGCCTTGTCCACAGATTCGGCTCCTTCGACTTCGTCACCGACAACGCCGGCGATTTCGGCGGCAGGGCCATGCCGGAGGGCGGCTCGGTGATCTCCTTCGGCTCTCACCTTGTCTACGTCGCCACCGTCGCCAACCGCGCATATCCCGAGCTGGTGCATGACGCGGAGGATCCTCCCGCGGTGATCGCTGCTCGCGGAAGGCCCGCGTGCCGCTGTGCGAACTGCGCTGAGGTGATGGTGACGGGCTTGGCGGCGAACACTGGCGCAGCCGCTACTGGCGCTGCGGACGTCGTCGAGGAGAGTGATGCACCGGCTGGTGGCAGGGTTCACCGGCCCTACGAGAAGGAGAGCAACCTGCCGCCTTCCACGTCTACGGTCATTCCCGCGTCAGCTACGCGACCTGGCATGCCCACTCCCACCGACATCGAGCTCCTAGCCGTGAGGGAGCAGCTCGAGCGGCAGCGCCAGGAGCTGCTCGCCGAGCAGGCGGAGTTGGACAAGATCAGGCTTGAGCTGAGTCTAGATCAGCTCGAGTACAACAAGGCTCACGGCTTCACGCCAGTCGCCAGGAGGCCTAGCAGAGTAGGCGCTACGCGGCGCAACTTGGGTGTCGAGATGGCAACGGTTGCGGAGGTTCCCGCTCAGTCCGCCACCGCGAACACCTTCACAAGGCCAAGGTATAGCACACCCGCCAAGACACTTAGAGCTGCAGAGGCTGTAGCTGCCGAGTTGCCTCGCCTGGATGGCGATGCGCGCCTTAGGCAGCAGGAAAGGCTCAACGAGTTGGTGTTGGAGGCTGCTAGGCAGAACGAGGAGTTCCGGAAGGCCAACCCGGGTGCAGGGGCTTCACAGGTGGTTCACTCGCACGCGGCTAGATCTAACGATCAGGCCTCGTCTCCGCATCCCAGCCGCGAGAAGAGCCGCAGCGGGCGTTCGGGCAGAGACAGGCAAATGCAGGTGTATGACCCGGCTGCTGCCGCGAAACAGCTTGCTGTGCCGCAGCAGCCCGGGCAGGAACACAACGCTGCAAGAGCAGGCTCTCAAGCCCATCAAGCTCAAAGCCGTGCCCGAGATGGAGCGCGTCCAGGTCCTTCTCGGCAACCCGCAGCTCAGCCTACTCGGCAGAGGCAGCAGCCGCGCGCAGTGGCACCAGTTGCCAACCCGGTGGAGCAGCCTGCAGCTGTGCAGGTGGACAGGTATGATGATGGCTACTCGGCTATGGAGATGGCTGGCTATGATATTCATGACCGTGTTGGTGAGCGCGTGCTGGCGCCTGGAGATGCGAGGCATCAGTTGGACCGGATCAGTTTGTCGGCGCGGCTGGAGAGCACGGGTCCTCCTGGCCCCGAGTGCTTTGGCCCGCGCATCATGAACGAGCCGTCCGTGAAGAACTTCCAGCTTGCAAGAGGCACCAAGAGCTACAACGACAGCACCAAGCCTGAAGATTGGCTCAATGACTATGTCACCGCGGTCCATATCGCGAATGGCAACAGAAGATGGGTTGTGCGCTATGTGCCGCAGATGCTAGAGGGTCCAGCTCGCACTTGGCTCAACAAGTTGCCCAAGAACAGCATTAACTGCTGGCTGGACTTCTCGGATGCCTTCATCAGCAACTTCACGAGCACATACAAGAGGCCAAATAGGCCACAGCAGCTATCAGCTTGCAGGCAGCGAGAAGACGAGACAGACCGCGAGTATCTTACTCGGTGGAGCACATTGAGGAACACCTGTGAGGGTGTGAATGAAGCACAGGCGATCACTTGGTTTGCGCAGGGATGCAGGCATGGCAGTATGTTGTGGCAGAGATTGCAGAGGGAGATGCCGAACACTCTGGCGGAGACCATCAAGATTGCGGATCAGTACGCACTTGGTGATCCTACTCAGCCACTGATGGACTCCTCTGAGCCGAGAAGAAACTTCAGCAACAGCAAGCGCAACGAGTTCCGCAACAAGCGCCGAGTAGATAATCGGTATGATCCCGAAGAGGTGAATGCAGTGACTGTTGGAGCTGGTGGCAGCCAGAGGCAGAAACCTGCTGGAGCCTACGGGCAAAACCAGAACCAGGGCCAAGGCAACAAGAAGCCATTTCGCACCTCTCAGTCGGGTAGCGGGAACTCCGAGCAGCCGAAGAAGTTTGTCTTTGATGACATGAAGGATGGCCCATGCAGCTTTCATACTCACCACCCCTCGAGGCCTGCTAACCACACTACTCGGAAGTGCGAGTGGTGGGAGGTGATCAAGAGTGATGGCTTGCCTCCTCCTCCTCCCCTGCCAGCAGCCAATGCCAATGTGCAGCCTACTCGCGCACCCGCAGCTCGGCCGCCAGTATACCCGAGAAGAGAGAATGTGAACCAAGTGGCTTTAGGAGCCAACCAGAACTTCAACAATGAGAGATACCGCAACAACAACAACAACTACAACCGCAACAACAACAACAGAGGCAACAACAACAACTACCAGGGCAACAACAACAATGGCAACAATGGGGGCAATGGCTCCAATCAGTACCAAGAGCACCATGAGAGCTACATGATCTTCACTTCTGAGCCAGTCGACAAGCAATCACAGCACAGGCGGGCCATGGAGGTCAATGCGGTGATTCCTGCTGTCCCTCACTACATGTATTGGTGTGACCAGGAGATCAGGTGGACCCGAGCAGTTCATCCCAAGGTGATGCCCAATCCGGGTAGCTATGCCTTGGTGCTGGATCCTACCTTCCTGGGTCCCGAGAAGAACGTGAGGTTCAGCAAGGTGCTAATCGACAACGGCAGTAGCATCAACATTGTGTACAAGGACACACTCGAGAAGCTTGGCCTGGCCGAGAACATGATGCTGCCTAGCAAGACCACCTTCCATGGCATTGTGCCCGGGATCTCGTGCAACCCGATTGGCCGAGTGTGGATCGATGTGCTATTCGGTACCCGGGAGAACTGCCGCACAGAGCGCCTGCAGTTCGAGGTGGTGGATCATCAGAGCCCCTATCATGCTCTACTCGGCAGGCCTGCTCTGAGCAAGTTCATGGCCTCTACACATGTGGCTTATCTGAAGATGAAGATCCCTGGTCCCAATGGCATCATCACCATCTCTGGAGATTACAAGAAGTCCATGGAGTGTGCCTCTGCTAGCTCCCAGTTGGCGGAGTCGATGGTGATTGCTGCCGAGAAGAAGAAGATGTACGAGGTGGTGGCCATGGCTCAGTCCGCACAAGCTGGCGCACAAGGTGTGCCGAGTACCCAGCACGGTACTGCTTTCCAAGCTGCCAAGGAGACAAAGAAGGTCCAGGTCGACCCCGAGTTCCCCGACCGCGTAGCCATCATTGGCTCCGGGTTGGCGGAGAAATAGGAAAGCGAGCTCATCCACTTCCTCCGTGAGAATCGGGACGTATTCGCCTGGTCCAATGAAGATCTACCAGGAGTCCCGAGGGAGTTGGTTGAGCACTCTTTACATGTGCGTCCTGACGCCAAACCAGTGAAGCAGGCTATGCGCCGTTTCGGAGATGAGAGAAGGAAGGCCATTGGTGACCAGATCACCAAGTTACTGATAAGCAATTTCATCATGGAGGTGCTGCATCCGGATTGGCTAGCCAACCCGGTCATGGTCGAGAAGAAGAAGGAGGATCCCAAGGCTGCCACTGCGTGGCGCATGTGCGTCGACTACACCGACTTGAACAAGGCATGCCCCAAGGATCCTTTCCCGCTACCTCGCATCGATCAGGTGATCGATTCCACTGCTGGTTGTGAACTGTTGTCTTTCATAGATGCCTACTCTGGTTTTCACCAGATTGCACTCAATCCTGCTGATCAAATAAAGACTGCTTTCATTACCCCGTACGGGGCTTATTGCTATCGTGTCATGTGTTTTGGCTTGAGGAATGCGGGTGCAACCTATCAGAGATGCATGCAGAAATGCTTGCACGACCAGCTCGGCAAGAATGTGCAGGTGTACGTAGATGACATTGTCATCAAAACGAATAAAACACATACTCTGCTTGCCGACCTGGAGGAAACCTTTGCTAACCTACGCAAGTACAAAATGAAACTGAATCCGAGTAAGTGCACCTTTGGTGTACCGGCTGGAAAGCTACTCGGTTTTCTGGTTTCTAGTCGGGGCATTGAAGCCAATCCTTCTAAGATAAAAGCCATTGAGAGCATGTCTTTACCGAGATCATTGAAAGATGTGCAGAAGTTCACAGGTTGTTTGGCATCTCTGAGCCGTTTTCTGGGTCGAATGGGCGAGAAGGCCTTGCCTCTGTACCAACTGATGAAGAAAAGTGACAAGTTTGTCTGGACTCCGCAAGCGGATGTGGCATTCAATGAGCTGAAAGCAATGCTGGCTAGTGCTCCCATCTTGGCTAGTCCGCTACCCAAGGAGCCAATGCTGTTGTACATTGCTGCGACTAACCGAGTAGTCAGTGTGGTGATTGTGGTAGAACGAGAAGAAGAAGGCAAGAGTGTGCAGCGCCCAGTATATTATCTCAGTGAAGTGCTGTCCAGTTCAAAGCAAAACTACCCGCATTACCAGAAGATGACCTACGGCGTGTACCTGGGCGCCAGGAAGCTGAAGCATTATTTCCAGGAGCACCCTATCACAGTTGTGAGCTCTGCTCCCATCTCGGATATCATGGGCAACAAAGAGGCGAGTGGCAGAGTAGCCAAGTGGGCAATCGAGCTAGCAGCATATGCTCCCGCGTATACGAGAAGAGAAGCCATCAAGTCTCAGGTCCTGGCGGAATTTCTTGTGGACTGGGCCGAGGTGCAGTATGAACCTCCTGCTCCAGTTTCCAATTACTGGAAGATGCACTTTGATGGCTCGAAGGTGAAGGAAGGCCTTGGTGCTGGTGTTGTGCTTACGTCACCCAAGCGAGATCAACTCAAGTATGTGCTGCAGATTCACTTCAAGGCATCTAACAATGTAGCAGAGTACGAGGCAGTAGTGCATGGTTTGCGAGTAGCAAAGGAGGTTGGCGTGCAGCGCATCATATGCTATGGAGATTCAGATCTGGTGGTGCAGCAAGTCTCGGGCACTTGGGATGCTTTGGATGCCAACATGGCATCGTATCGCTTCCTGGTGCAGTCTATGACTGGGTTCTTCGAAGGTTGTGAGTTCCAGCACATTCACCGAGCAGAGAACGAAGCAGCAGATGAGTTGTCCAAGTTGGGATCTTCTCGGCAATCCATCCCGGCGGGAATCGCCTTGGAGCATTTGAGGAAGCCATCCATCAAGCCTTCTCCCAACTCGGAGTCCATATTTGTTCCTTCTCTGCCAAGTGAGGAATCTGATCCAATGGAGATTGACTGGGAGAGTGCTGCAGGAAACCCGGGGACTGCCGTTCCCTACTCGGGGACTGCCACTCCCTACTCGGGGACTGCCGCTCCTTACCCGAGGACTGCCACTCCCTACTCGGGGACTGCCGCTCCTTACCCGAGGACTGCCACTCCTTACCCGGGGACTGCCACTCCTTACCCGGGGACTGCCACTCCTTACCCGGGGACTGCCACTCCTTACTCGGGGACTGCCGTCCTTAATCCAGAGGCTGTCGCATTCATTGAGGAGGTCCTCGCCAATCGATCTGGGTTACAGAGAAGCGCTCCTACTCCCCCTGAGCAACCACAAGAGCCTGTCCCAATGGAACTGGACGAACCAGTGTTTCCCACACGGGAGACACCGAGGTGGGCTACGCCCATATTATCCTTTCTAAGGGACGGCACTCTACCTGAAGATGAGGTGACTGCGAGGCAGATTCAGAGAAGATCCAAGGGCTACACTATTGTCCGAGATGTGCTGCACAAAAGAAGTGCCACTGGCGTGCTGCAACGTTGTGTGGATCCAGCAGAAGGAGAAGAGATCCTGATAGAGATACACCAAGGAGAATGCGGGCACCACGCCTCTTCTCGGGCGCTGGTCCAGAAAGCTTTCCGGCATGGATTCTATTGGCTCACAGCACTGCAGCAAGCTGAGGATATCGTGAGGAAGTGCACTGGCTGCCAGATGTTCGCAAGTAAGATTCACATGCCTGCTTCCGAGTTGAAAACAATTCCTATCACCTGGCCATTTGCTGTTTGGTGTTTGGACATGGTCGGGCCTTTCCAGCCGGCTAGAGGCAACATGACTCACATTTTGGTCATGCTGGACAAGTTCACCAAGTGGATTGAAGTGAAACCTATTCGGAGGTGTGATGGGGCCACAGCTGTGAAATTCGTGAAGGATATAATCCTGAGATATGGCTACCCGCACAGTATCATCACCGACAACGGCACAAACTTTGCTGAGGGAGCAATGGTGCGGTTCTGCAGAGATAAGCATATCCGACTAGACGTTGCGTCAGTCGCGCACCCTGCTTCCAATGGACAAGTTGAAAGAGCAAATGGTATGGTACTGGCAGGCATCAAGCCAAGGCTGATGGAGCCGCTGCTGAAAACACCTGGGTGTTGGTTAGACGAGTTGCCAGCGGTGTTGTGGAGTCTAAGGACTACCCCTAACCGGTCAACCGGCTACACGCCATTCTTCTTGGTATACGGGGCTGAGGCCGTGTTGCCAATAGACTTAGAGCATGACTCCCCCCGAGTAGCCCTCTACACTGAGGTGGAGGCGAGAGAAGCTCGAGAAAACGACGTTGACCTGCTTGAAGAAGCAAGAGAGCTGACTCTGTCACGTTCGGCTATCTACCAGCAAAACCTGCGGCGTTATCATAGCCGAAAGGTGAACCCAAGGGTTTTCCGAGAAGGAGACATGGTCCTTAGGCTTGTGCAGCGCACAGCCGGGATGCACAAGTTGTCTCCTCCGTGGGAAGGGCCTTTCATTGTGAGCAAAGCGCTGCACAACGATGCTTACTATCTTGTAGATGTGCGCCCACCACAGGCGAACAGGGCAGATAAATCTGGAGAGGAAACCAAGCGCCCTTGGAATGTAGCTCTACTCCGTCGTTTTCATTCGTAAGCAAAGATTTGTATGTACCCTCTTATCCGAGTTGAAATTCTACTCTGCAATCTGAAATTGTTCTCGGGGACTGCCCTCGTCCAAAATTGCTCCAAGTGTTTTTACTCGACTTTACCTTTTGTCTATTCGGTTGCTTCACTTCAGAACTCATAAGCGTATTGAGTACTGTGTCTAAACCTATATGCCGACTCTTCGACTCTGCTGCTGTCCGAAACCCGGCTTCATGGCAAGCAAGAGAACAAGCAAAAGGTCAATGAGCACACGAAAATCGCTAAGGAAGAAAAAGTGCAGGAACCGAGTAGAGTGTTTGTTACTTTTGTTCTCTGTTTCGTCTTTTCGGCTAAGTGGTGGGCTGCGTTACTATGATTGTTTCTAGCGGCTAAGTATTTGCAGCTCTGCTCTTTGACTCTTGTGACTCGAATACCAAAAAAGCAACAAGTTGCGGGTAGAGCAGAGATGAAAAGAGAGGGTGAATAAGAAACGCAACTCGGGGACTCGCATGGAAACGCAACCCGGCATTGAGCCAGGGCTGCTCAAAATGATTAAATTAAAGATAACAAGTGGAAATAAAATTGAGTAGCAAGAAAAGCATAAATAAGTCTGATACATCTACTCCCGGCATCCCGGGGATCTGATAAATGTTTGAGTAAAAAAGCGTGCAGGATAAGATCATGTCGAAGAGGCGGTGTTCTCGGTGCTCGCCTGGGTTGCTTCGCTTTCCTCAGTGGCCTTGGTGGCGTCCGCTTCTGCGCTGGCATCAGCAGTCTTCGATTGCTCGGCGTCAGGCTCGGTGGCGAGCTGCTCAGAGGTAGCAGTGGCCACCGAGATGGGCGCCGTCGCGGACGCAGAGCCAGTCTCGGGGGCGCGGGTGCGCACCGTGTCGTCGAGTGCAGCTCCAGATGAAGTACCGAAGTCGAGGGCGGCTGTGTCGATCTCCTCCATCTCTTCGTCGCTACTCGCGACGGCGACATTCTTCCCCTTCCCGGCCTTGCCTCTAGGCAAATCGAAGAAGCCGTCCAAGTCGGACTCTGTGTCTTCATCCGCTTCCTCGTCTTCCTCCACTTCGGTGTCGGGCTCGGGGAGGCCGTCGATGAAGACGTCCGTCTCAGCGCACTCCGCGACCTCGTACGCAATCAGCTTGCGCATGGCCACGCAGCTGGGGTCCGTCTCCCACTTGGAATCATTGCGCTTCCCGCGGATGATCTCCATGTTGAGATTCTCGTACCAGGAAGCGATGCAGAGAAGCATCAAGTCAGCACCCGCCCGAGCTCCCGAGGCACGCCATTTCTTTAGCTCGGCCTTCACATTCTGCAGCTTCAAAGCAAGGCCATCAATCGTTGTCGGCGGGGCATCTTCAGGCCAGAACAGCTTGTGGAGCGCGAAGCCGACGCGCACCAAGTCGGTGCCCACGCCGGCTAGGCGTTCGAAGTGCCCTTTCATCACCAGCAGGCTGTCCTCGATCTCGGCTCTGGTGTCCGAGGCCTCGCCCTTCTCAAGGCGAGCTGCTCGGGCTTTGGCCAAAGCTGGCGCGCAAGCGGACACGAGATCAGGGAAGATTTCTGCACAAAAGCAAGGGAGAAGTTCAGTCACGGGAACCGAGAAAAGGCAGGACCGAGAAGAAAAGATGCAGAAAAAAGGAGACTTACTGTGAAGCTCGTGGCGCAGCTGCTGCAACTGGATTTTCCACTCCTCCTCATTGGAAATGTGCTTCTCCTCGAGCAAGCGAAGTCCGTCCAACTGAGTGAAGTACCCAGCATTGGATTTTTTCAGCGTTTCGCACTCCTGCTCGAGGGCTTTGATCTTGGCATTGAAAGTTGTCTCAGCCTTGGCCTTCTCGGCGATAACCCTGTCCCTCTCGGCACCAAGGTTGAGAGCATCTTGGAGGGCTTTCTGCAGCTGAAGTTGCAGCTGCTCCATCTCTGTAGTGTGGTCCTTCAGCAGCTCAACGGCGTGGTCGGACAGCCGCTGCTGCACTTCCTCAGGTTTGACACAGTCTTGGTGTTCTTCAACAAACAATTTATGGTCTTCTGAAAAGAGCAAAGCACGGTTAACAGAGAAGCAAAGGAAACAGGCACAAGGACTAACCGAGTAGACGGAGGTTTACCTTCAAGCTTCTTGATGGTGTTCTCGGCATTCGCAACAAAGGTGCGACAGTTCTCGTGCTCGTCAGCCAGGGCCTTTAGCTTCCCTGCAGAGTAGAAAAGGTTAGCGCAAGAAAGCAGAAGCGGGCGTAAACAAAAAACGCAAGAACCACGCGGCTAGGAGCGTACCTTCCACCTCAGACAGTTTCAGAGTGTTATCCTTCGCATCCTTACCGGCTGCCTCCGCAGCTGCTTTCTCTCTTTCCAGTGCAGCAATTCGCCTCCTAGCGATAGCATGATTCCAGAGAAGCTGGCGATGCAGACTGGTACGCTTCAGAACGCTATCCTGAGAAGCGAAAAGAAAACAAGTTAGACAGAGAAGTGAAGATTCAACCCGAGAAGGCGGCTACTCGTAGAGCATCCGCCTACTCGGCCAGAATCTCGGGGACTGGGTGAGGGTAAAGGAAAATGAAGACGGATAGGAGAGAAGAAAAATGCTACTCGGAGAGGACAAGTTAAGACTTACCGCGTAAGACTGCTCGAGATCTTCTGCATTCTTGCGGTGCACGAACATCTTGGCAGCAAGAGTAGCGGTGCTGGAGGAGACGGTCATGGGTTGGTAGCCCAAGTCCACCTTGTTCCAGTCGACCCGCATATGATCGATGTCGCCCAGGCCAAGGCCGTGCCATTTCTCTGTGCCGAGAAGCTTGCTGTCCCACTTGGCATCGATGAAACCAACCAAGTCGAGTACCTGCTCGAGGCTCTGGGATGATATCGCCTGATCTTGAGCCCCCCGAGAAGCAATGAAGACGGGGGCCGGGGGCCTGGAGTCTGTCGCTACGGCATTCCTTCCTGTTGTGAGAGCAATCTTCCGGTCCTCGACGGAAAGGCCAATCTGGCGCTGTTGGCTGACCCTCACCATGTAATCCGGGTAGAGGGCCTGATCGGCTACAGTGGCGGCGGCAGGAACTGCACTGGGGTTGCGGATGATCAACTGCTTGGACTGTCCAGTCGATGTCGGCGGCGGCATCTGCTCTGTAGCTCGCTTCATCGCCTTTTCTTTCTGAGCAGTTGACTTCTCGCTCTTCTGCTTCTCGGGCTTCTTCCCCTCAATCTTGGTCTTCGCCTTCTCGGCGGCCTCCTCCTCGGCTGCCTTCTTCTCAGCCTCTGTCTTCTCGGCAGCTTCTTTCTCGGCTGCCCTCTTCTCGACCTCCTCCTTCAAAGCATCTAGGGCTTGCTGCCTGGCTTGGTCAGTTGGCGGCGCCAGGGGCGCGCTATCCGGCGCGCCAGTTGGCTGGGCGCTACTCGGTGCGGCGCCTGTTTGCACATCACTCAGTGGATAATGGCCTGTCATGGTGGCATCCGTCATGGTGGCATCTTCCACCCGCTGCTCGGCAGCGGGATTCACTTGGCCTGCAGCGTCTGTGGTTGGCTGCTCCTGTTCAGCCTCTGGCCGCTCGAGGGCGGTGTTATCCTGCATCTCTTCGTCTTGGGTCTCCTCGGCAGTGTTGGCCGGAGGAGAAGGGGGTCTCTCCTGGTGGGCGGCAGTGTCCTGTGCTGCTGACTCCGCACGGGACTGCTTTTCAGAATCTGCTCCTTGAGCATCAGTGCTATGTGCATTGGCGGCGTTATCCTCGTCATCGTCGAGGTTGATAAGTGGCGCTGCTGGCTTCTTAGCTTGGTCGGGCGCGAGAGCAGCGTTCGCGTCCATGGGAGGTCTGCGGAGAAAAAGAAATTCGGAAATTAGAAGAGGATTGGGGAAAATAACACAGTACGAGAAGGGAGACGACAGAGAAGAAACTTACGCGCTGGTGGAGGCGAGCTTTCGCCTTGGTCTCTTCACGACCTTCTTGGTCGCCTTCTCGATCAGTTTCTTCTTCTTGGCGGGGGGCTCTACGGCATCGCTGCCAGTCCGCTTGCGAGTAGCGGGTGCAGCGACAGAAAGAGGGTTGACGACAAGGGCTTTATCGCCCTCGTTCTCGTTCTCGTCTTCGTCCTCATCCTCGTTATCTTCATCAACATCATCTGCGGATTCAGAAAAAGAAGAGGAGCAAATCAGAAACAACAAACAGTGGGTTGGTGCTTCTCGTGAACAAGCAAAGCAAGTGCGCAGTTACCTTCAAGTTCGTCCTCAGGCCAGTCGCGGAGAGACGTTTCAGCGTGCTGCCTCTCCATGGTGGGGGAACGAGGGAGGTTGATCTGGTCTGCGGTCTCAAAAGAGGCCTTGTCGTCCTCCTCACGGTCAGGAGACCAGTTGCCCTCAAAACGTTCACAGCTTTCCATACGCTGGCGATTGAGGACCTGAAGAGCGGAGAAGTGTCACAAGTTAGCCGTGTAGCAGGATGGTATCCTACTCGGATAGGCGTGCAAACACAAAGCACACTAAGCCTAAGTATTTTTACCGAATGTTCTACTCGGAAAGGCGTGCAGGCACAAAGCACACTAAGCCTATACAACTCTACTAAGTACTCTACTCGGTAAAGACTACGATCGCTAGTCGCGACGAGAAGAGGAAGTTTTCTACTCGGAATCCATGTACAGAAAGCAGGGAGAGAAGAACGTACCCGCGGAATCGGCTTTGTACGGCTGAATGGGACGAATCCATACTGCCAATGCTCGGCGAGGCTCGTTGTCAGGATGGCCCGGGCGTGCTCGGGAACGTCTGCGTTGTCGAGCTCGATGGTGGTCGTCCTGGTGCAGTCACGGGGGCCTCCCATGTAACACATCAGGTGGCAGCGCTCTTGCAGAGGCAGAACCCGTCTCTTGATCCAGCACGCCACAGGATCGTCGCTCTTGAGGCCCTCGTCGATTAGAGCGCCGAGCCGCGCCTCAATCTCCTTCGCGTTGAGGTCGTTGGAGGGCTTCTCCTTCCAATTCTTCTGGGTGGGAGCACGGAGGCTCCAAGCGGGAAGATTGATTCTATCTGTTACCTGTCCTCCTTCGGTGGCGGGGATGTTCTTGACGTAGAGGAACGTCTTCTGCCACATCCGGACGGACTCCAACCCCTTGATACAGGGGTGATTGGTCCCCGACCGCTGCACCATCATGGCGCAGCCGGTGTCGGTTGCCCGTGGCACCCCCGTGCCTTCCTTCTTCCCGGTGGTCTACTGGCGGAGGTGGAAGTACCTGAGCCAGGTGTCCGTTGTTGGATGGATGCCGAGGAAGGCCTCGCACACCACGGCGTGGTAGGCGAGGAAGACGACGGCATTAGGCGGCAGGTGATGCATTTGAAGGCCGAAGTGGTCGAGGAAGCGGCGGAGGAAGTCGGAGGCCGGCAGGCCGAAGCCGCGCTCGAAATGCGCCAAGAACACAACGTGCTCGCCCTCCTCCGGGGCAGGCACGAGCTCGCCCCTAGATGGCCGGCATTGAACACCAGGAGGAACCCTCCTAGTGTTCACAAGCCAGGCGCAGTCCTCGGCGGTGACGTGCGAGCCAGCCCAGCCGGCGCGAGACATGGTTGCGAGTAGGAGGGGTGGAAAGAATCGGAAGGATTTGATTGGCTGGATTGGATTCGCGGCGGCGCAAAAGATTGCGCGGCGGCGGAGAGCTCGGCGGCGGAGAAGGAGAGAGAGATGAAAGAGGAAAAGTGCGAGGAAGGGGAAAAGGAAGTTACCGGCGGGGGTATTTATACCCTCGCCTCAGGCTACCGTTACTATCGGGGAAGTGGGATCGATCGTGGCGTGTGGTGAGATTTGTGGCCGGCTGGAAACGCACACAAGCGCGGGATGCGCGCGTAACGGCCGCAATTGATCCCACCACCAGATCGTGGCCTATTATTACTCTTGATGGGACGTGACGCGTGGTGGGCCCACTGCCTGGAAACCAGGCGCGTGGCACGTCGTGCCCTGGGCAACGAGACGACGGGGGCCTGGATGCTTGACACGTGTTCAGTTGCTGTGCGAAGGGCTGGATCGTGCTCTGCGCGGCAGAGGTTCAATTCAAGAAAATTCTCCAAGTCTTTTTACTCGGTCGCAGAGTAGAAGTCATCTGCTATGCGGAGGAGAGGAAACTTAAGGTACTAATCAGAGAGCTACTCGGAGGTTCTACTCGACATCTTGAGGTTCAAGGGCTATGTTGCAAAGATTGGTTTTAAGCTGGCAGAGCCTAGTGAACGAGTTCGCAAGACTCAACCAGCTTCGGGGACTGCTGTCGGGGGGTTACCCCCGAGTAGGGTAAAGGCAAGTGGTAAAGGCGTCTTACAGAAGAGAGGTTTGGTCGAGTAGCCGACTACCCGGTACTCGCTACCCGGTCGACTGCTACTCGGTCTCACCTCAAGATGACCAGAAGGAGATATCAATCAAGTTCTGTCCTTTCGAGTAGAGGAGTTGGCCCGAGTACAATTGGCGGGAACAATTGGCGGGAACCTACTCGGGCCAGAAAGTCAAAGGAGCCGTTCTGACACAGGATCCCGCGTATCCTGGGTCCGTACTTGGCAGGATTCGAACTACTGTTCATCTGGGACCGGCCTGCCTGACAGTGACAGCATGGAAGCAGGCCGTGGCAGGATAAGGGGGCCTACTCTGTGTTTGGCACAGTGATACCAGTCTGTCCCCTTGTTTTGCCCAACGACTTTCTAGATACAGCCAAGATTAGGAACCAAAGCTGTCAGCGGGAACCCGGAAGAAGGACGATGTGCACACTATGTCGACACTTGTCCATGTTTGGACGTATCCGGCTGGGCACCATGTATATAAGGTGCCCCGCCGCCTCCTGCGTGAGGAGGGAACACATTGAACCCTAGTTCTTGACCTAGTTCATCATCTAGAGGAGAGTGGCTACTCGGTAGCAAGAACTTTGTACGGTGGCTACTCGGTGAGATACCAAAATACACAAAGAAAGGCAGGAGTAGGGGTTTTACCTCCTCACGAGGGCCTTGAACCTGGGTAGATCGTGTTGTTTGCGGTGTTTACTTCATACCTCACGAGGCTACTCGTCGCGTGATCCCTCCCCGAGCACCTCCAGCGTCCTTCGTCCCCACATCTTTAGCCATCCCATGGCATCTGCCGTGACACCACCACGACAATCGGAGCTCCGAGGTGGAAGAACGGAGGGAAAAGGGGGCTCTCGGCCTCACCCTGGCCCCAGGCCGGCCTACCCTGGCCCAGGCCGGCCTCCTCATCCCACCCTGGCCCCAGGCCGGGCTAGCCTGGCCCCAGGCCAGGCACCAGCCCGAGGGAGCCGGCCTCCCACCCTGGCCCCAGGCCGGGCTAGCCTGGCCCCAGGCCGGGCACCAGGCCGAGTGCGCCCCCACCCCGGCCTCAGGTCGGCCTCCTAGGCCGGGATGCCCTGTTTTTGTGCGGAAATACACCGTTTTGGCCCCATTTTCACCCACCTACCCCCCTAGGCTATATAAGGGACTCCGGTGGCTAGATCTAGGGTTTAGGGATGATTTGAGAACTTTGGGCTTTGCCCTTGTATCCCTCTTGTGAGGTAACTCCTCTTACGAGGCTACTCCTACGATGTGTATCTAGGACCGTATCAAGATCTCTCCAAGGAGCTACTCTTTCACCTTGTGATTCTAGTAGCGCTTGCCAACCTTCCCCTTGCGGCTTCTGTTGGATCGGTGGACCGACCGGTGAGAGGAATCGGTTTCAATTAACGTGTTGTTGACTTGGGTTTGCGATCCCTCGTAGGCTTCACGAGTTATCTTCCCCCTTTTGTGTTTCCGCGCGTTTGCCCTCGATTTCCCCTCGATTCCCCCCTCTCGTGTTCATCGCGTTCTTCGTGCGTTCTTCGTTCGTTCTTGTCGATTCGTGAAGATCGGGCCAACTTAGAGGTCAACACCTCATCAGTAGGGTTACTCCTCATCGTAAGGTCAGACACGCGGATGGAGGAGAAAGAGAATGCCACTCCGCACCCACCAACGACGTCACGAGGGATTCTTGTTTTCTTCGCTATCGCGAGAGCAAGAATAGACTAAAGGCGAAAGCCTTCTCTTCAAAAAAATTTTCTTGGCAGAGGAAGAGGCCCCAAAAACATATTCTCTCACATGAACTTGCTGCTGCAATTATATTCCAATGTGGTTCAGAACAATAGGGCTTAACCATTGTAGTAGTTTAGATTTACTGAATTTTTCTATTAATAGATTTACTCATCTCAATGTATTACTGTATTATCATCACATATATTTTCATGCATTACGAGGCAAACTTTTCATCATCTAATAAAATGTAGGTAATGTTAATCAATCATTTTTTGAATCCAAGAACAAAGAACAAAATAATTCGGATCAACCAATAAATAGTGTTTCGACATCTAGACGAATATGATGTAAAATCATGTAACTGCACTATGGACTTTCCTGAACAGAGAGATACATGGGGCTAACAAAATTAAACAATGTGAAGCACTGATCCAATTGTGTAGGCTATTGTAGCAGCTGCTGCACATACCTGTTTCGTCAGCTGCTAGTTTCTCAATCATCATCAAGCTGCAAGTATCGCAGACTCCTAGTTTATGAATCAACATCAAGATGCAAGTGTCATTGGATCCTAGTTAATCATCAACCTCCAAGCTCCATGTACATAAACAACTCCTCTATTAATCTATTCGGTCGTCAGCTACGGTGATGCCATGATGCTCTCCAGTTTATGCAAACAGACCTCGCGATCTAGTCCATGAACTCGTATGTGGCCTCATTGTGAAGCCACACCCATTTTTATGGGTATACGCCCCGTAGGTATTGACCGCTTCTGTTTTTACCAAATTTCTTGTGTTGCCGCAACCGTGCCGTCCTTTTTTGGTCGTGTCGTGGGATAATCACAGCAGACGTTACCGGGGGTAACTTATCTTGGGGCAAGACGAGACTGGTGTTTGGGAGAGGGTTTAGCTCAGAGGAAAACATGATGATATGCGATCTGGTAGGCGGCAAGCAAGTCGCCGAGTCTCCGATCTCGATATATTAATCTCAACTCTCGTGTTACACTGGATACTCGATACCTAGCGATATTGCTCGAACTCTTGAATCTCTCTAAACTAGACCTAGGGGCCGGCTTATAAAGCACCCGGACCCCCTGGCGTGCCCTCCAAGGCGCACCCTGAATCCTACCCGGACACCGCACACAGAACCCTAACTTTCCTTACCGTAACCCACAATCCGGGTTACCAGGCCTACAAACTTGGGCCTTCTAAAAGTTCCTTTATCCTTAGCCGGATCTCATGCAATGTCCTTTGGGCCGAGTTACACCTTGGCGTTGGCCTACCGGGTTATCATCCCTCCATCAGTAGTCCCCAGAATAGCCTGGGCTTCACGGGATCCTCCTTGAAGCGCTTGCTATTCCCTGTAAAAATATCAGACGTACAAATCCAAAGAGGCCGGGTTAAGGTGCTTTGATAAACAGCTAGGCCTAACTCCAACGTGGCCATATAGTAACCCGGCTTTCCCTAGGTCCTTCTTTACTCTTTCCGGGTCAACGCTCTGATAAGAATGTCAAAGATCCGGCTTACTTTACTCGATAACTGATCCTGATATTGCGGAGAAGATCTCCTCCTTATCTCTGTCCGGATATCTTGTCCAGCACTTAAAGCATATCTCATCAAATCCAGGCAGGTATCCGTTATTCCGAAATTTCCGGTTCCCATCCGTTGGACCAGGTTTATCCGCCCGCACCTTATAAATAGGTTCCCAGGAGATAACCTAACCCCCAACGGTTCATTCCAGCTCCTCCTCTTTCCTCATCTCTCGTGCTTGCGCAACACCACCACGGGAACCTCAAGCTCACCGCCGGAGCAAAACCGCCACCGGCTACGTTCATCTTCGAACCGCTCCGCGCCGCCGCCAAGCTCCGCCGCCACACACTCGTCTGGCCCGCCAGGAGTTGCGAAGGGACATTCAAACTGCGCTATTTGCCGCTGCCGCGTGCTACTCCAATCTCCTTCGGTAAGTTCCTTGTATCCATCAATTCAACCTCGCAATTTTTCGATTTACTCTAGATTGGATCTAGGTCAACCCGCGGGCCATTTTTCTTGTCGCGCCGGATTAGGTCGCTTAGATGCTTGCTAATTCCTCCAATAGCTTGATTGATGGTCACACACCACTCTCCTATCATCACTAATCATCAATTTCTCCGTAGAATCGTCCGCAACTTTTTCAATCTAGATCCATTTCGCCAAAATTTTCCTCGCCTGTCATTGACACCCGGAAAATCCTCTTCTTCTGGTTCTTTTGCTTGCAGTAGATACATGGGAAATCATCCGTCTTCCTCAAACACCTTTCAATACGTAAGTACCCCATAGTTTTTATAATGATGCTTGATACCCGGATAACTTGTAACCTTGCTTTGTAGAGTGATACCCGGATAATTCTTAACTTCCATGCTTTCTTGATACCACTCGCAAATACTTGGATAGCTCATGGTTTCCGAGTCTTACTTCTTGTACCTTTTTGCCTTGTGTTTTGCAGGTTGATCCCATGGCTCCCAAGAAGCAAGGGAAGCCGCCAGCCAAGGCCAAGACCTCCAACTCCATATCCGCCAACTGGGCGCGATCCACGGTCATGAAGGCCAAGCTAGAAGAGCTGGCCGAGTTAGGGGTTCTCCCTTCTCAAAAAGATATCCACTGGAGGGTGTCGGGTGACGAAACCCGGCCCACGCCTGCCAACGACGAGGTAATTTGCTTCGTCGAACACGTGACTCGGGGATTCCGTCCCCCGGGTCACCCTTTCTTTCGTGAAGTCCTGAGCCATTACGGCCTCCGGGTACTCGACATAGGGCCTAACTCTATGTTGAATATAACCCATTTCATTGTTCTATCTGATTCATACTTGTGCACTCCACCAAGTTTGGCTCTCTTTATTGAACTCTTCCAGTGCAAGCCGTGCCGCGAAAGCGGTGACGGAGCACTTCTCGCTTGCGGCGGGGTATCCATCCAGCGCCGTAAGAACTCACCAATGCCAAACCTTAATCTGAATTCCCACGTTAAACACTGGCAATTATCCTTCTTTTACTGCCACGACACCTCCCCACCCGGCGAGAAGAAACTGCCGGGTTACTCGGAGGGCCTCCTCGACATTTCCGAGAATTTCAACGCTTTCGCCCCTGACTCGGACAGGGAGGCAATCCAACCCTTTCTCTCGAAAGTATCTGTCTTATCCGCCCAAGGTCTCCTTGGGCTCAATCTGGTCAAGACATGGGTGGATTTCCGGATCCAGCCCAACTCTATTCGCACTAAGATGATGTGCGATTACTCGGGGCACACCACGGACGCGCTCCGATACTCCACCAAGAACTACGCAGCCGGCGACACCAACAAGACCATCAAGGGATTTTTGACGGAGAAGTTGGAGGTGATCAAGAACATCGCGGGGTTACCGCCGTTCACCCGGGAGAATCCGGCTCCATCGGTGAGACCCAATACTTGTAGGCCTATTCTCACGCTCAACTTGACTCAACCACTAATTCTTGCGTCCATGCTTTTATCTCAGGCTGACGACCCTTTCTGGAGCGTCGAGACCTCTCCTACTACCGGAGACCCGGAAGAAGAAGACGAGCCGGCTGACAATGATGAGGGTATTTATCCGAATCTTGTGTCATCTTCACTTGCATAATTTTTCTCTCATTTAACTTTTTCCATCGATACATACTCGGCTTGCAGGGCTGGAGGACGAAGACGAGAAGGATGAGGAGGACCCGGAGGCCACCGAGTCTGATCAAGAAATAACAGTCGGGGCCAAGAGGCAGGCCAGAGGAGTGGTGTCCAAGGTTCCTTATTCCACCATGTCTTCCGAACCCTACTCTTTTGATAACATGCACAGACTTAACCAACAACTATCCAACTCATCGCACTTGAAGGACTCTCTCCTGACCAAGCGTAGGGTGACCCGGAGTTCACCGGGCGACGATCCCCTAAACCCGGGTATCTCCACCTCACCAAACCGCCGGGCCGGTACTCCTCCTCCTCGCCCCTCCAAATCTCCTCGGCGTCACCCCTCCCCCAACCATCCTTTGGCCGGGCAGCTCAGGGTTCCTCTATCAGCTCCTATGACAATCTCATCGGCTTCCAGCAGTGAACTCCCGCCGGATTACGCTGTGAACACCGGGTAAGTCTCCGCTGTATGATATCCTCGCGCGCTTGATTATTTTCATCCGCTGTTGTTGACTATTCCTCTCTTTTCCTTAGCGCCCAAGTCACGATTAGTGACCCGGAGAACATGGAGACGGATAACCGGGAGACGGAGGGGCCGACTGATAACATGGACGCCGCGACTGGCGGTGACGCTGAGAACGACCAGGAACAAGGCCCCTTGGGCGATCCAGTTCACCAGGCCGCCGGGTCTCCAGAGTCATCCGAAGCAGTGGACGAGGAGAGTGAGGTCCTGGACACGAGGATGGGTTCTCCAAACCCGGAGACCCAGACAGTCCGGGTCTCGACCCCAAAGTCGGGGAAAGTTCGCCGACCAAGCTGCCGGCTCTTCTGGTGTCCGACCCGAAGACATGACATTTGCCCAGATGCTCGATGCCCTGCACACCTTGAGGGCTGATGAAGAAAATATCTTGGAAGCTTTAATAGCCAAACACGAGGTAAACCCGAATAATATTGCTTGTGTCCTTATCTAGTCCCCAAGTTCCGAGTGAATTGATTGATAATTTGCTTGGGACTTTACGGTATAACCGACTGATAGCTTGCTTTTTTCCCGGCTAATCCTTCCTTGCGTCTGTGTAGTCCTTCGTGACCCAATCTGAGAAGAAATTAGCAAAGGCCACCAAGCTCATTGAGAAGGAGGTGGCTCTGCGTGAGGCGGCCGAAGCTGAGGCCAGGAGGAGTGGGAAGATCACGAGGAAGTATAGGAGGAGGGCTCATGCAGCAGAAGATAATCTAACGAACCTTTCTGTTCAGATTGCTGATACGTATCGCGCTTTGCTCGGTATGATTCTTAGCATAATATTCATAATCCGGGTTATCCTTCTGATAAATAGCCGGGGTTTCCTTACTCGTGTTTTCATTTCTTTCTGCAAGTCCGGATGAAGTAATGCCGGACGAAGATGATATTGCCAGGCTGAAAACCATCAAGAGCGTTATCCGGCAGCTATGTGCCGGAACCAAATGGATCCTTCAAGAACTACGGTGGCCGGGTGTTGGGCATGTCGACCTGAAGAGAATGCTGGACGCCTGCTCCACTATACCCGAGTGGATTTGGCATTGGAAGCGCTCGTCCTGCCGGGTTGGAGTAACCCGGGGGCTTGCGCTGGCTAAAGCTTATTTTCCTAAGCTCGAGCCAGCCAAGCTTATGGGCGGGTTTCCGGAATTCAACCGTGATGGGTCCAAGTTTTCCGCGAAGGATTTCAAGGCCATCCAGAAGGAAGTCCGTTACCCGGCCAGCGTGATTGCTGACGGCTTGGATGTCAGTTCCATTGTCCCTGCATATGATGCTGATGGTGAAGCGGTTAAGTCGGATCTTCCTAAGCCGTACGATATGCTAGCCCGATGGAAGGAGGAAGCTGCCAAGTTGAGGGAGGAAGCCGCAAAGAAGAAGGCTGAAGCCGATTCTGCGCCTGCTACCTCCACACCAGTCGTCCCTCCTCCTGCGCGAGCCGGCACTGCTGCTGATCCGGGTGCTGCTGCTACCAAGGGTAATAGCAAGGGCAAGGAGAAGATGGACGCCGCAGCCCAGAATGCCAAGTGATACCTGCTACCTGATGCCATTTCGTATGCGTCAAACGGCCAATGGGCCGTTTAAACAATCATTTTTTGATGATGCGCCTGTGCACCTTTGATACTAGTACCGAAATTTGTAATGCACTTTAGGTTCTTGATAAACCTTGTGCCTCTTCTGAACGTTTGGATGATTTTAAATTTATCTACTTTTGAGCCCACTTGTTCTTGATATCCGACTTTCTTTATGGTTCCTTTTGTGAGACTCGGTTTCCGAGTTTCATGGGTTTTGACAAGCGGACTTTTCTCTAAGTCCCCAAGTCCCCAAGACTCGGATGTTTAGGTTTTTTGAGTTTTAGCAACTGAGCAACTTTTTCTTTTTCAAAATCCTCAGTCCCCAAGACCCGAAATTCCGAGTCTGGGATGTGTGGTCTTTCCAAGAGAACAAATTGTTTGCTGCTAAGCCCAAACCCAGAGCCGTTTCACATAGGTATTGAAGTTATGCTTGATAAACGTTGAGTTTCCGGCTGTTAGCCCTGTACTCTGCATAACTTGTGGTTTGGATGACCCTTTTGACTATCTTGTACTATAAGCCGGCTTTCGCGTGGACATCATGTTGTTACGTCTATACGAAAACAGGGTCAGGCAAGTCCCATTGGGCTTCATGGCTGATTGTAATCGTAAGCGAGCAAATCATGCCACTTTAGTGCGAGTCACATCGAGCTTAAGTAAGAAAATTCAAGAAAATTTGGCTCCTTTGTCCGGTTATAAGATTGCAGCCGTACTCGTTTGCGAGTAATCGGCCCTTATAACTCATAGGCATCAAGGCCAGGTCATTGAGTTTGTAACTGTGCTATTCGAGCAATCAGCCCCCAAGACCTAAATATATGCAACATACTAAGAGTGAAGAACATACGAATAACCACCTCTTTATTTGATATGAGAAAGTTAGGTCAGCAAGCCGCCTCATTAAAAACCCATCCAGTCCCCAAGGGTACCCTAGATAGGAAAAGAGTGCGTCTGAAACCTGCTGCCTGTTACATCGTGCAATTCCACTTGCCAATATAGTCTATACTAAGTATAGTAGGGACGTAGCTGAGCCACGTTCCATGGTCTGTCTCTTTCTTGCATAGATGAAGTGGTATGAGCGGTGTCGTTAACTGTAGCCGACTCTTCTCTTGCGTCTATCAAGTAATATGATCCGTTGTGCAGATTCCGACTTATGATAAATGGTCCTTCCCATGGAGGTGATAACTTGTGTTTTCCTTCGTTTGACTGTACCAGGCGTAGAACCAGGTCTCCTTCCTGAAAGACCCGGGTTTTCACGCGCCGGCTATGATACCTCCGTAAATCTTGCTGATATATGGCTGATCTTTCCAGTGCTTGTTCCCTTTGTTCTTCTAACATATCTACGGCGTCCTGCCGGTGTGCGAAATCGTGACGGTGGTGGTGGTGGTAATGTATTGCCGGTTGTAACTCCAGTCTGTGGTAAAGGTAACCCGGCTTGCACGTTTGCCGGATGTGTTCCCACAGTTGCCGGTTGAGGTGCAGTTCCTTGGTTCGCCGCTGGAATCGGCTGATCTTGAGGTGTGATAAACAGTGTAGCCGGATTTATAACTCCACCCAACGCTGGTAATCTGGTTTGGTGCCTTTGATGTATTCTAGTCGTTTCCTCTCGGAGCCGGGTTTCCAGTGCATCCAGCTCGCGTTGGCGTGTGGCCATCCCTTGCCTTTCTGCCTCTACTTGTCTTCTCTGTTGCTCCAATGCACGACGGGCTATATCCAGGTCCCTAACACGTTCCGCCGCGTCTTCTGGAGTGATAACGGTGGCAAGAACTGTGGGATCTAGAATCAGATTGTTGTCGAACAGGGCCGGGTGTTGTGGATTGGAAGGACCTGCTCCTGGTGTCCGGTTTGCTAGGAATCCAAACGTGTTCGCGTGTAACTCGTTTTCCGCCGCTTGACTGGTAACCGATGCCGACTCCCCGTCAACCCGGGCCAAAACCGGGTTCCCGTTAGCCAGACCTTGCTGCTGGGCCAATGCTTGTGCTGCTCCGACCGCGGCCGCGGTCACGTTCTCCTGGTTGAGATTGGTCGCGGGAGCCGTGTAAACCGCAACCCGGCGCACAATGCTTGGTGCGAATTCATACTGTTCCTCTTCGCTGCTATTTTCCTCGTACCGATTCTCTAGCATATGCAGGATAGACTCGGTATCATCTTCTTTCTCGACCCAGCCACGCGGGGTCCATGCCGGCTCCTCCGGCTGTTCCCTCTTCGTGGTGGGTTCTTCTGTTGGATCTGTCGTCCCAACTGATTCTTCTCCATCTGACTGAATGTAGGTGGCCTCCCCTGACACAGAATCAAATCCAAAGCCGTCAGGGATCGAACCGGAAGTACGTACCATACCGATGAAGACGTTGATCCGGCCGATTGTCACGATAGATCCGGATTCGAGGTGATCCGACTCTGGCCCCCAGCCGGAATCGTCCACCATCTTCTCTCCTTCGCGGTCGGTGTAGATCTCGCCGATGACAAGATTCTCCATGTTCTTCCGAGCTTCTCCCGTGATGTAAACACCTTTGGACGCAGGCCCCACGGTGGGCGCCAACTGTCGTGGGATAATCACGGTAGGCGTTACCGGGGGTAACTTATCTTGGGGCAAGACGACACTGGTGTTTGGGAGAGGGTTTAGCTCAGAGGAAAACATGATGATATGCGATCTGGTAGCCGACAAGCAAGTCGCCGAGTCTCCAATCTCGATATATTAATCTCAACTCTCGTGTTACACTGGATACTCGATACCTAGCGATATTGCTCGAACTCTTGGATCTCTCTAAACTAGACCTAGGGGCCAGCTTATAAAGCACCCGGACCCCCTGGCGTGCCCTCCAAGGCGCACCCTGAATCCTACCCGGACACCGCACACAGAACCCTAACTTTCCTTACCGTAACCCACAATCCGAGTTACCAGGCCTACAAACTTGGGCCTTCTAAAAGTTCCTTTATCCTTAGCCGGATCTCACGCAATGTCCTTTGGGCCGAGTTACACCTTGGCGTTGGCCTACCGGGTTATCATCCCTCCATCAAGTCGTGTGCGCGTTTGCCCCGGGAACAACCTCCTCATCCTCTATGGCATGTCTGCAAGCACGATGGTCGACATTCTTGCGGTACGTTGTGGAGGAGGCATAGGTCGTCCTCGAGCCGGCGCAGCGCAGGCGCAGGCGTAGAACGAACTCTTTCCTTGGGAGCGGCTCCTTCAAACTGCCAACGTAGAAGAACATGGCCTGCTGGCGCAGCAGCCGCAGGCGCAATCGCTAGACAACCTAGCCAGCCCAATCCAAGTCAACCATAGAAAATAAGCATATCGTTGTAGCCTCGATTATATGGCCTTCCGTTGCTAGGAATCTGCACCCGGTTGGATCCCTTCTGATCCGAGTCAAACCTCTTAAGGAAATCACCACCCTCACCGGCATGGATGACCCTAATACTGCAGTAACAACTAACGTATGAAAAGAGCACAAACACACCCTGGAACCTGGTCAAGTCGTGGACATACTCCTTCCCCATCGCTCTTTATTGGCCTCCTTCTCATGTCGAGAAGTGGACAGACATTGAGAACGAACCCCCTTGATGACCTGTGCCGCAGTCTAAAGCTCCCCGTCCTCTCTCCCCATGTTCTCGTCGTACTGCTCCTACAAGCTGTATGTAGCCCGACAGACGAGAACTCCTTCATGCGCGCCAGAAGATACGCCTGGCCTGCTGTGATCATGATGTGCATCACCCAGTAGAGGCGGTTTTTGGCGTGTGGAGCACCAGGAGTTACATTGGTTTGTGGGATCTATCACCTCAATCCTAGGTGTGCGCAGGACGACCCCGCTCGGCATCGGCATCCTAGACTTGACGCAATATTCTTCTAGAAGAACCGCTTCGTCGACTGCCAAGCCTACCGGGTCGATGCGCGCTCTCTCCGTACAGCCTCCATGTCGGACGCGCTCCGCCGGCTGTCCCTGCTCGCCAGCACCCTCAGCCCGGCTGCCATGGCTCATAGCACAGCGGCCACGATTCCGTCAGGCCCCCATCTCGTGCCAGTCTGGACCTAGGCCGCTGAGTTCCCGTCAGAAAAATCATCTCCTAAACAAACAACGTCAATGTGCTCTATTCTGACCCGATCACGATCTCTATCTCCCCCGAGCTCCGATTGACCATCTTGTTGCCGCAGTTCCCGGACGAAACACGAGCTCGCCACCACGCCGACGATCACCTCCCATAGGATACCACCGTCGGCTGCACGCCAGCCTGCCGCCGTTTCTCCGTCCACAACTCCCAACCTTGTCGAGACGGCCGGCTGCGCAGGTTCCGAAAGCGAAAAGCTCGATCGCTGCCTACTTCAGGTCGAGAAAGACCTTTTTGATAGTTGTTGCATGATATCATTGTTGTATATTTATAGAGGTATTAGCACCCAAGGTACATAAACTTGCGAGGTGGGAGCAAATACATACATAAACTTGCAAAAGTGAATAAACTCATACATGAACTTGTTAATCCGGAGCAAACTCATACAAATTAGGCTTAATCACGCCATGTAGGCTGCCACGCGGGTGGAAGGGGCTCCGGCGTATATTTGCGGAAAAAAAACCTCAGAAATATTTTTCCTCCGGCGCGCTCTCACTCGACATCAAGGCCGCCTTCCCGCAGATTGCCGCGGCTCCCACATCCTCTTCTTTGGTTCCGCCGCTGCGCCGGCGCAGAGTGTTGATGCTACTGGTGACGGCCTGCAGCGGGAGAGCTTAGCCTTGCCTGGCTCGTCGGCGCCATGCTCGCACAGGGTCGTCAAAAAGAGGACCGCAATGGCAGCTATGCTTCTTGTCTGCGCCATAATTGCCGTCAGGAGAGGCAAGAGGAAACACAGGCGGTCGGGCACGACGGCATACCCGAGCTGGATTGCAGGTGAGCAGGGAGCTGGATAACGCTGACATTGGATATGTGCAGTGCGTGCGGGACGAGGAGGAGGTGGTGGCGATAATGATGCCGGAGGAACGGCTGCCTAACGTTCTGCACGGGCGAAGCCACGAGCTACGGTCTGGAGCAGCTGATGCGCGCTTCGGTGGAGGTGCTCGGCCGCGGGAGTGTGGGGACCACATACAAGGCGGCGCTCGATGGCCGGCTAGTGGTCATTTTCAAGAGGCTGGACGCAGCCAAAATTGGTCCGGCGACTTCGGAGGCGGAGACCTTGGAGCAGAGGATGTGATCGGGCGGCTGCGGCATCCCAACCTTGTGCCGATGTGATCATTCTTTCAGGCCAAGGAGGAGCAGCCTCTGTTGTACGACTACCAGTACCAGCCCAATGTCAGCCTCCACTCTCTCATCCATGGTAAGCTGCTGGTTTGCTTCACTGAATTTGATCAGTATTTGGCTTCCTAGTTGATAATTACGCTGGACTGAATTGCTGCAATTATGTTTGAATATGCAACTCTTATGGGATACTATTAAAGTGGGCTAGGCTGACATTATTTTTAAGACTAGAAAATGTTCATCCTAACTTGGCAATCAGTTGAAATTCAGAAGACTGGCCATGTGAAACTCTGGCAGCAGAATGATTGTACCTTGGGTGGATCTATTTAGCTCTAGCAGCATAATGAGTGTACTCTGGCATCAAAATTTTCCAGTTGTGCTAATTAGCTCAACAAATTCAAATCAATTGCAGGTTCAAGGTCATCCCGGGCTAAATCACTTCACTGGACGTCATGCCTGAAGATAGCTGAAGATATTGCACAGGGCCTTTGCTTACATTCATCAAGCATTTCGACTTGTTCATGGAAACATCAAGTTCTCCAATGTCCTGCTTGGTTCAAACTTTGAGGCTTGCCTTACCGACAACTGCTTGTCATTCCTTTTGGAATCATCAGAAGACAAAGACGACGCTGCATAGAGAGCACCGGAAAATATGAACTCCAACAGAGGCTTTTGGAATCATCAGAAGGTGGCAACCAATCTGTAGACCTTTGCTCTGTCCGCAAGGGAAGACAATAGAGTGGACAATGAGCGCCGCTAGATGATTGTTGACATTGCATCGGCTTGCATTTGGTCCTCCCCGGAGAGTCGGCTAACTGCCTGGTGCAGATAAGAAGCATGGCCACGAAGCCAGAGTGAGGACTCACCGACGCACTTGGAGGCGCTGAACTCTCACTCGACATGGCGCCACCGCCACCACGGTGCGCCTTGGAGAATGCGGAGACGCGAACGGCCACCTCCTCTGCCCCATCGAGCCCTGGGATGTGAGCGGTCATGCCACTCGGTCTCACCATCGACCGCGCCGTGTCTCGCCGGTTCGGCTATGCCACAGGAGCTCTCAGACTCGAGCACCGAGACGGCGGGGTTGCGGGTCGGCGAGAGCTCGCCGGGGGCAAGCAGGCTCCTCCGGTAAAATTCCGGAGGCGAGAGCTCGTCGAGGGTTGCAGGACGACCGTCGCATTTGTCCAGGGAGAGCACTCGCGCTCGCCACCACTCCACCTCTGGCTCGCGCTCCTGCTGCTGGGCGCTCGCTGACTCCTGCAGCTGCAAAATCCTATGGGTTTAGGGGTTTCTTTGCAAAAAATACCGAGCAGGCCGAGCACACATGCTCCGACGTGGCAGCCACGTGTCGCATCCACCGCTAATATGTATGAGTTTGCTCCGGATTGACAAGTTCATGTATGAGTTTGTTCATTTTTGCAAGTTTGTGTATGTATTTGCTCCCACCTTGCAAGTTTGTGTACCTCACGTGCTAATACCTCATATTTATACATGTAAGGTAACAACGTGCCGTATACAATTTGGATTGAACTATCCTTATATGGGCAGGAGTCGAGGGTGCGTTCTTGTTGTGTACGTGGAAGGCAATTGCATAGGAAGACTGTGGCGACGTACGTAATCAACAACCAAGCGAAGGAAACAGACGTGGTGGAAGGGTAAAACGGTAAAATTAGCATTGGACCGGAAGAAGCCTTCCTCTTTTTATTATATTATAGGTAAAGATTCCTCCATGATTCTTGGCTCCAATTAGTGGGAAAAGCGAGAGGAGATCTAGATCTATTATTCCACCAATCCATCTCTCCTCTTAGTGAGGGGAAATCTTTGGATCTAGATCTTGTGGACTCATTTGTTGAGTTCTTCTTTCTTCTTACTCTCTTCTCCCCTATAGCATTTGTTGCTTTGGTGAGATTTGAGGGTGGAGGATTTGAGCACTCCTTGTCATTGCATCGGTTTGAGTTTTCTACAAGGATTCGGTTGAGTGGAAGTTGAGAAGCTTGTCACTCTTTGGTTCTTGAGGATCCCTTGAGCTTGTCCTCTTGGGTACTTGGAGTGCCCTAGACGGTTGTTGTTGTCTCGGAGCTTGGAAGCTGATTTCTACGCGTGCTTCTATTCTTGTAGATAGTGTTAGGCCTCCAAGTGCAGAGGTTTGTAGAACAGCAGCATATTTCCCTTAAGTGGATTACCCAAGGTTTATCGAACTCAGGGAGGAAGAGGTCAAAGATATCCCTCTCAAGCAACCCTGCAATTACGATACAAGAAGTCTCTTGTGTCCCCAACACACCTAATACAATTTTCAGTTGTATAGGTGCACTAGTTCGGCGAAGAAAGAGTAAAATACAAGTAACATGAATGGTTATAAGTGATAATAGCAATCTGAAATAAAAACGGCAGCAAGCAAATATGTAGCGGAACTGGTTGAAAACGGTGTTTCAATGCTTAGAAATGAGGCCTAGGGATCCTACTTTCACTAGTGAACACTCTCAACAATGATAACATAATTGAATGCATAAATATCTCTCTTCACTACGCTACTATGAACCACTCTCCGGTTGAATAACAAATACCAATTCATTGCGTTGGGATGTAACAACACTCCTCAAAGTCTCATTCCCATGTCTAGTTAACCCCACGCTGTCACTAGACAAACAACACAATTTCATTGGGTCATCCAACACAAGATATAAATATCATGCTAAACCACATGGTGCACACACTGTCACCTTTACACAGTGATCAAAGTGTTTACGGAGATCTCATAACAAAACCACTTAAGTAGCATAATACATGAAGAGTAACATATACTTATTCAAATAGATTACAAAGCTCACGATCACATAAAGATCACACCATCGGAGAGAGATGAAACACATAGCTACCGGTAGAGCCCTCAGACCCGGGGAAGAACTACTCCCTCCTCATCATAGGAGACAGCAACGACGATGAATATGGCGGTGGAGTCGATGGAGATAAATCCGGGGGCACTTCCCCGTCCGGTAGGGTGCCGGAACAGAGATTCTTGTCCCCCGAAACTTGTCGGCAGCGGCGGTGGAGCTACGGATGTTTTTGGTGGAAAAGGTCGATTGATCTAGGGTTGGTGCATTGTGGGGCATATATAGGTGAAAGGGCGAT
The DNA here is from genome assembly GCA_028641055.1 of Alopecurus myosuroides. Taxonomy (NCBI): domain Eukaryota; kingdom Viridiplantae; phylum Streptophyta; class Magnoliopsida; order Poales; family Poaceae; genus Alopecurus; species Alopecurus myosuroides. The sequence continues at coordinate 237,027,732 of CM054061.1, forward strand.
GCCGGGGGGTGACCAGGGGGACCACACCACCTGGTGGCACGGCTAGGGGGGACTTTCTTGACCCTCTGGGACTTCTAAGACTTCTGGCTTTTGGATTTTCCAATTCCGAAAATATTTCCAGAACAACTTTTCCGAAACAAAAAACAGAAAACAGGGAACTGTCTCTGTGCGTTCTTGTCAATAGGTTAGTCCGGAAAATCGATAAAAATGACATAAAGTGTATGGAAAACATGTGGTAAACAATAAGACAACAACATGGAACATCAGAAATTAAGGATACGTTTATGGCGTAACAACATCCCCAAGCTTAGTTCCTACTCGTCCTCGAGTGGGTAAACGATAAAAACACATAATTTCTGAGGTGACACGCTACCAACATAAACTTGATCATCAATAATGTAAACGCATATGTTAGCTGAGATCATAGAACTTCAACATAAGCATGATAAATAAAACTTTAATAATAAAGCATAGCGATCATCTTGCATGATGAGAAGTAACACAAATAAAAGATCATGAATACCAATGCAACAAAAGATATACGTTTGTTTCAAGTATAGAGATAACATGTCAAAGTTATATTTCGCTAGTCCTTAAGAGTGGGGAAAAACATAAATGACAGGACACCTTCAAAGTTCATGAGGATGACTAGAACAAATAATTAGAGAACACGCAATAACACATCATGAATCAATTAATAATGTTTCTGGGACAAATGCACATACAAATCAGAATGGCAACTATGCTCTCTCAACCGTGCATAAAGTTAGAAGATGGAGACTCAACATAAAAGTAAAAGAAAGGCCCTTCGCAGAGGGAAGAAGGGATCAACTCATGTGCTAGAGCTTTTATTTTATTAAACAGAGGTATAAAAACTTGACACTCCTCCCAACCATCTTTCACAAACCATGGCTAACCAAATCCTCGAGTTCCTGCCAACAATCACATACCCTGGAGGAGTGTCTATATTTTAAGAGAGGTGTATGCTTATGTCAATGAATGGTAAACAAAACATACAGTACATCACAAGCCAACTACACTTCACAAGAGCGTCTCCCATAGAAGGATGCATCTGGGCAGAAAGCCATCCCTCTTTCCCTTTTGTTTACACAATTATGCTTTGACTGATAAATCAGGGACAAAAATAGTGAAGATAATTTGTGCTATTAATTTGGGGCTTGGCACCCCGCTGCCAGCTCTTCTATCATTGGATAAGTGGATAAAGCCACTAGTCCAGGGTGCAAAAGTCCAATCAACAAGTGAGATAAAGATTCTCTATTTACGTCCTCATGAGCTAAAACAAGAGCAGAAAACATGAGTAATTTTGAAAGTTTGAAAGGTAACACATGAGCAATTTACTTTGGAGTGGCGGTTAAATACCACATGTAGGTAGGTATGGTGGACACAATGGGTAAACTTTGGTTTTTAGGGGTGTCGGATGCACGAGTAGATCTCATACTCAGTACAGGTGGAGTCTAGCAAAAGACAGGGAGCGACAAATCAAGAGAGCATAAGAGCCATAATCATGCATAGCGACATAAACATCATTAATCAAAGCATAAGTGGTACCACACATTCAAAAACTAAATGATCATGGAGGCTATTCGTGACTGGTTCATAGTCATGAACATGGTGTGAGTATGCGCCAAGTCAACCAAATAAAACATCCAAAGGAGAACACCACAAATTTATGCTTCAATATGACAAGAACAGCTCATGATTCTTTGAGTGGCACATTAAAAACTCTCAGCTATTTGAGGATAATCATGCTACTCAATAACCACAAGGCTTTAAAACTAAAATAACATCGAGCATGATATGAAAAAGTCTAGCCATAGTCTAAACAAGCTTCTACTTGCACCGTTAAAAATTCTACCTCAAGCAGCAGTTTCTTTTCCCAACAAGCACCATACAAAACATGCTTTAACAAAAACTCTCTAAATTCTACAGAAAGAAAACACGAGAGGACTCACATAACACTACTAAAACTAACATATTTCCTGCGCAGATTTTTTTAAAGCATGTTTGTCAAAAACTTCTTTTCCCAACAAGCACCATACAAAACATGCTTTAACAAAAACTTCTTTGGTAGATATGAGTGCTCTTGATATGAATAGTGTCCTGCATGGTTGTCATCTTTATTGTGTTAATAAATGCCACACAAATACTTACATACAAAATATTATAAAAGAGGATACTTTACCAAAATATGACAGGGCTAATATTTGTTTTCATCTTATTAATGAAGAGGAAGAATCCTCCAAGGTTTGTTCTATTGTTTATACAATAAACCGGGGTATGTGGTGAAGCTTCCTTTAAAGCATCTCCCTCGTATAGAGAAGAAGAAGAAGAAGAAGAGGAGTAAAAGGAGAGAGGTAACAATATCTCCCCCTAAGCATGTTGCTCCTATTATAGTTTTTGATGAGTCTGAACTCGATGATTTTCCTATGCCTCTTATTTATGAAAGTGATCATGATTGGGATAAACACACTACTTTTGATATTGAAAATATCTTTGGTACCAATTCTAAAAATGATGATAATTGCTGTACTATTAGTACCATCCATGTTCCTTCCAATGATGCTATAGGAAGCTCTGAGCTTGTGGATTATGTGTTTGAAAATCATTTTGCTACTGATGATTATATGCTTGATACATCTCTTTCTGGTAAAAATGATGATATTTCTTATGATGATACTATGCTTCTAGTCTTGGATAAATATTATAAAAGATGCTATAACATAGGTTATGATTACAATTATCCTTATGAAACTTGTCATAGTTATGGAGGGATTACCTAGAACCATCTCCCTAATATACAACTTGTCTATGATGTTGCAGTTCTTTCCGATGATTACAATGAGAAATATGATATTTTCAGTCCACCTACTATTGAGGAGAAAATTAATTGTGATTGCAAAATGCCTCCTATATTTGATTATTATGGTGATGATAATGATAATGATAGCTATTTTGTTAAATTTCCCCCACTACTATTAATAAGAATGACTATGCTTATGTGTGACGCCCCGAGATCGGGCACTATGCAGATTTCAGCCTTCCCGCCAAAATCCACATAATAACCGATTCCAGGTTGCCACTTGTGATAACATTACAACAGTTCACGAATAATCCACAACAACAACAGAAAAGATATATACAAGAGGACTCAAACGAGCCAGGGATACAACTGATAGAATACAAAGATCCAAATAACAGCGGAAGAAACAACATAGCGTCCGACTACGGACAAGATACAAAATGGACTAAGAGTCCTGAAGATAACCGAGAGCGTCCAATCCCTGCCCAGGCCAAGCCGGAGGGATTCCCAAGCTAACGTCGTCAGACTTCAAACCTGTTGACTGCAATATTGAATATGCAGCCACGAAAAAGGATTCGTGGGTTAGTACGGTCAAGTACTGGCAAGTGGATAAACCATACTCACAAGATACCGGCGTAATCCGATCATCACAAGATACAAAATACTTTGGGATCAACGGAAAGGAAGGGATTATTGCAAATAAGCGGCAGCGGGCTGCACTAACCAACTACAGAGTCTCACTACAACATCCGGCTAAAAGAGGGGGATAAGATAGCGTATCGTAACCAACTACAACTACTCACCAAACAAACCCATCCAATGTTACCCCCTACTAAGGAAGCAACCCAAGGATACTCACACTGTTGGGTTAAGGATGGATCAAGTTATTGTGTCAATAAGACTATTACTAGTCAAGTTATCATTAGTTAGGTGTAAGTTGTTCTGAGTACTTGTTAGCCAGTACTTTCACCAAGTTAACCATAACCGCGGAAAACACGGCTTCTCGAGAAGATTTAACCCTGCAGGGGTGCACCAATTTGGCCGTACACGTAAGAATAATCCGCCAGACGGGGGATCAACCCACCAAGCGAGGTACTCAACACAACCCAACTCTGCTTCGCATCAAGCCCAAAGCACCACGTGCTGTGCGTGCGCGGCTAATCGAGCCCCACGAAGAAAAGGGGACCCTCATAGCACTGGAAGACCACGCCGCCCTAAATGCCGACTACAAAAGCTCCACCCTGGCGCCAAGGGTTCGTACCTGCATATGCATGCATCAAATGGAAAGCCCGAACTAAGTGTGGCGATTTGGACGAGATGCGAATCGAATCAAGTTGAGGGGGGCGCCCATACTCGCTTCCCACATGCGGTTAGTGCGCTCATCATGGATCAGTAGACAAGACCCTTTTCCTAATTAGGGTCGACACTAGCAGGCTTCAAAACCACGCCGGGCCTCCTGCCGGTGCCTTATCATCAAATTATTATTACCCAAAAACATTAACATGTTGTTGATTGAATTGAAACCCAGCTATCAACTAAACAGGTGATACGAAAGGAACAACAAGACTTGAGCGCAAACAACACTAAGCATGCAACTACGACACGAAGGCCAACAGGGTAAACAAACAACAGGTAATAGGAAGTGGAAGGAAAAGGCTATATCATGGCTGCAAGGTAAACATATAATAGGATCGAGACACAAGCATCGTATCAACAAGGCTAGAATAAGAACAACGGAAAGAATCGGTAACAAGTGATGAAAGGCAGCCATTTGGCAGCAAGTGAGTATACTTGCCTGAGATCCAGCAAGTAAAGGTGCATCCACAGAACTTGTCGTTGCTCACATCATCTCAACGTCCTATCCGGGAAGAAGCAATGAACCTCGAACAAACACCGGATGCAACAATTACTACTACGGCAAAAGATCCAGCATGATCAAGATATGGATGCATGAAAAGTTTAAGGATGCATCAAAGATAAACTAGTTGACATGATAACATGGTTAAATGGACCCATATGCAATTTGAGTTGCATATGAAAAGCCCATGAATTATGGTTGAAACAGTTGTTTTACAACTAACCAACAGGTGAAGGTGGATTAGCATGATGCATGGATGGGGAAAACAACAAAATAACAACAATAGGACCAATTGGAAATAAGGTTTACCCATTTTGAAATTCACTTATTAAGTCTTTGGAATTTTGGTTACTTAAAGGGTGTCACCCAAGCATTTGTTATTTTCACCAAGTTAAATTGTTCAAAACAGATAACAAAGTTCATATTTGATTAGAACACAAAATTTTAGGTGGATTACATGTCTCAGTTATTGAAAAAGGAATTACAATGATTTAATTATGAATTAAACAAGATTAAACAAGTTTTAATTGAATTTAATTCAAGTGTGAATGTTATTTGAATTTTATTTGTTCAAAGCATAAATTCAAATTCATATTTGGAAAGGTTATGTCTTTCTGGTTTGAAAACATATTTTTCATGTTAAAAAATAATTTAATTTGAGCAAGTTATTAATTTAGCAATTTTAAATGAATTAAACAAGGTTTAAATTATTTAACCACTTTTAATTATTCAAAACAGGAAACAAAGTTTATATTTGAAAAGGTGGTTCAAAATGGCATGGAAAACATATTTTATTTGTTGGAAAACAATTTCAAATGATTTAGTTAAGCACATTACCAATTTAATTGCATTAAATAAGAGATGTAACAATTATTCAATTTAAATGTGGCAAACCAGAAAACAAAGTTGATATTCAAGTGTGGCATGTGATTTTGTATGAAATTCATGTTTTGAGTATTTAATTTGGAGCAACCATTTGAAAGTTATTAATTATGCCATTTGGTTGTCATTTTTAAGAATTATTAAATAGCATTAATTTTAATTGCCCAAAATGCAAAACAAAGTTGATAAACAGAAAGTACATTGAATTTGGACTGAAAAACATATTTTATTTGGGTTAATTGAATTAAGTATTAATTACTTATGGAATTAACCAAAATTAAGAGGATTTGTTTGAATTTGAAATTTGGATGTATTTGAAATAATCAAAACAGAAAACAAAAAGCATATTTGAAAAGTTCATGAAATTTTGGTTGGGATACATATAAAAATTGTGCAATTTGGAGTTAATTTGCAATTTTTATAGCTGTTGGAAGTTCAGGGACTGTTTTGGGATTCACAGGGACCTAAAGAAAGAAAAAGAAATTGCAGAGGGGCCCCTGGGGAGTTTTACACCCAGGGCAACCCAGCCTGGGCCTCTGCGGCGCGGGCCCGTGCCCAAGTGGCAGCCACGCGGGCGTGTGTGAGCTCTGAGGTGGCAACAGGGGTCGATGACTGGTGGGCCGCGCGCGCGCGATGGGAAATAAAAAGGAAAAAGGGGTGCGCCCCTGGGGATCGAACCCAGGACGCCTCGCTGCGCAGACGGGAACGGAACCAGTGCGGTGTTCGTGTGGTTGTGATACAACAGGAGGCTGACGGAAGATAAGGTGACCACGGCTGTTAACTGAATAAACAAACAAAGTTTTCCTCGACTGACAGAGAGAAACCATCGGCTGCTCCGACGAGCACCTGCACCTGACGGTGATCCCGGGCGATCGGAGGCAGTGGACAAGCGCTGGAATTTACGCACGCCAGCAGTGAGCAGAGGGAGAGGGGTAGGAGGAGCAGAGGCTCACCGCGGTTGGTCGAGGGAGCGGGCTGCTGCCGACGTGCAGCCACGGCGAGGTCTTGCCGGCGACGGCGCGGCCACCACGGTGGCTCCCAGCAAGCGTCGAGGGGGCGGGGAGGTGGATGGAATCGCCGCGGTTCCATTCCCATAACCCGATGATCCTCGAGGTGGCCGTGGCGATCGGGCTAAGGGGAGGCAGTGGGGTGTGCTCGGTTGGGGGGTTCAGAAACAGAGGGAAATCGGGGGGGGGAGAGAAGAGACGGCGGCGCTAGGGCTAGAGGTCTAGGGCAGAGGGGGGAGGCCAGTTTTATGGAGAGGGGGCTTGGTACGGCAAGCAATCGAGGAGGGGAGGGGGATGATCGACGGTGCTACTGCTGTCGTACAGAGATGACATCGGGGGGGGGGGGGGAGGAAGATGACAACTGATGAAGTGGTATCGGGCCCAAAGGTGGGCTTGGGGTGTGAGCTGAGGGAAAAAACAAACAGATGGGCTGGCTGCCTCCCTCCATTTTTTTTGCTTTTGATTTTTCCTTTTCTCTTATTTTTTTTTGTAAAGGATGAGAAGGAGGGAGGGATAGAAATAGGGTTTTGGGGGGGGGGGGGGTTTATTTTATGAAATATTTTTATTAAATTTCAAAACAGAAAATAAAAGCAAATGCTAACATTGATTTCAAACTTTGAATTATTAATTGGATTTTTAAATTGTGATTTGAATTTCCGTTAGTAATCATAAGGAGTTGATTTCTCAAACAATTTTTATTCAATGAACTCCACCAATTTTGAAAACATTTGTTGAATTTACTTGTTTGCAAAACTTTAATGTTTTTAACCACAATTTGATCATGTCAGATATGATTTGATTTGAAATTTAATTTGCCATTAGGGTGTTTGATAAAAAGGAATTTTTAGTGAGTAAGCAATTTAAATAACTTCAAACTTTTGAAAACAATTTCAGATGCTTAGTTGGCAATTTTTAAATTGGAAAATTTGGACATGTGTGAAAGTTTAAAGTGGTTTTGAATTTGAGTTGTTTTGAAAACAGAATGCAATGCTCATGTGATGCATGTGATGCAAGCAAAAGAAAACATACAACTTCCTATTTAGGGTAACACCCCAGGTGTTACAGACGACACCACTAACAAGGGATTGCGCCCTCGCAATCCACCTGCTAACCCGGGAGGGGAAAGAAGTTCGACTATCGATTCTTCATGCTTCCAGCTGATCTCCTCGACATCACTAACAAGGGATTCTTGGTCGGAGTGACGACGATGTTTTTCCACCAGGAATCTTCCGATGATCGAACCTATTAGGTTAAGGGCTCACAAAAACGTCCAACCACGTAGGATCCTAACACCTTGAAAGATAGACAAGAGGGCAGACTCCAAAACAAATAAGATGGGAGGGGAAAATAGGATAGGGATAATGAGAAAACAAGAATCCTATTGAGGTGTTTTTCCAAAATAGTTTAGCAGAAATAGTTTTTGACACTCTAGAAACAACGACCGTTAGCGAGGTTATCCTACAGGCTTTGCGGACCCGTTGCTTCGATAACCATTCGTATCGAAACAATCTCGGGAATCGGAACCTAGGCTCTGATACCATTTGTGACGCCCCGAGATCGGGCACTATGCAGATTTCAGCCTTCCCGCCAAAATCCACATAATAACCGATTCCAGGTTGCCACTTGTGATAACATTACAACAGTTCACGAATAATCCACAACAACAATAGAAAAGATATATACAAGAGGACTCAAATGAGCCAGGGATACAACTGATACAATACAAAGATCCAAATAACAGCGGAAGAAACAACATAGCGTCCGACTACGGACAAGATACAAAATGGACTAAGAGTCCTGAAGATAACCGAGAGCGTCCAATCCCTGCCCAGGCCAAGCCGGAGGGATTCCCAAGCTAACGTCGTCAGACTTCAAACCTGTTGACTGCAATATTGAATATGCAGCCACGAAAAAGGATTCGTGGGTCAGTACGGTCAAGTACTGGCAAGTGGATAAACCATACTCACAAGATACCGGCGTAATCCGATCATCACAAGATACAAAATACTTTGGGATCAACGGAAAGGAAGGGATTATTGCAAATAAGCGGCAGCGGGCTGCACTAACCAACTACAGAGTCTCACTACAACATCCGGCTAAAAGAGGGGGATAAGATAGCGTATCGTAACCAACTATAACTACTCACCAAACAAACCCATCCAATGTTACCCCCTACTAAGGAAGCAACCCAAGGATACTCACACTGTTGGGTTAAGGATGGATCAAGTTATTGTGTCAATAAGACTATTACTAGTCAAGTTATCATTAGTTAGGTGTAAGTTGTTCTGAGTACTTGTTAGCCAGTACTTTCACCAAGTTAACCATAACCGCGGAAAACACGGCTTCTCGAGAAGATTTAACCCTGCAGGGGTGCACCAATTTGGCCGTACACGTAAGAATAACCCGCCAGACGGGGGATCAACCCACCAAGCGAGGTACTCAACACAACCCAACTCTGCTTCGCATCAAGCCCAAAGCACCACGTGCTGTGCGTGCGCGGCTAATCGAGCCCCACGAAGAAAAGGGGACCCTCATAGCACTGGAAGACCACGCCGCCCTAAATGCCGACTACAAAAGCTCCACCCTGGCGCCAAGGGTTCGTACCTGCATATGCGTGCATCAAATGGAAAGCCCGAACTAAGTGTGGCGATTTGGACGAGATGCGAATCGAATCAAGTTGAGGGGGGCGCCCATACTCGCTTCCCACATGCGGTTAGTGCGCTCATCATGGATCAGTAGACAAGACCCTTTTCCTAATTAGGGTTGACACTAGCAGGCTTCAAAACCACGCCGGGCCTCCTGCCGGTGCCTTATCATCAAATTATTATTACCCAAAAACATTAACATGTTGTTGATTGAATTGAAACCCAGCTATCAACTAAACAGGTGATACGAAAGGAACAACAAGACTTGAGCGCAAACCATTGTTCCAAATATCATCCGATATGCCGATTTATCAGCCGATTTATCGCTTATCGGGTAGTGACCGATATGATAAATGAATATCGGCGGAGTTTATCATTCGGGCCATTTTATCGGTCTTACAAGCGATTTATCAGTCGATATGCCGATAAATCGGCCGATATATCGATTTTCCAGCATTCGAACATATGATAGATGACATTCATCATAGAATTTTTAGAATTATTGAATAAAATATATTTATATATCATAATTTAGAGTTTTAATGCCAGTATGATATATTTGAATATAATATTTTAGTGCTACAATTTGGGATTTACAAGAAAAATGGCCGATAAACAGTCGACCGATAAAATCGATTTATCGGCCGATAAGCCGATATATCTCTTATCATGGGTCGACCGATAAGTTAACGATAAGCGATATCCAGAACATTGGCGCAAACAACACTAAGCATGCAACTACGACACGAAGGCCAACAGGGTAAAAAAACAACAGTTCATAGGAAGTGGAAGGAAAAGGCTATATCATGGCTGCAAGGTAAACATATAATAGGATCGAGACACAAGCATCGTATCAACAAGGCTATAATAAGAACAACGGAAAGAATCAGTAACAAGTGATGAAAGGCAGCCATTTGGCAGCAAGTGAGTATACTTGCCTGAGATCCAGCAAGTAAAGGTGCATCCACAAAACTTGTCGTTGCTCACATCATCTCAACGTCCTATCCGGGAAGAAGCAATGAACCTCGAACAAACACCGGATGCAACAATTACTACTACGGCAAAAGATCCAGCATGATCAAGATATGGATGCATGACAAGTTTACGGATGCATCAAAGATAAACTAGTTGACATGATAACATGGTTAAATGGACCCATATGCAATTTGAGTTGCATATGAAAAGCCCATGAATTATGGTTGAAACAGTTGTTTTACAACTAACCAACAGGTGAAGGTGGATTAGCATGATGCATGGATGGGTAAAACAACAAAATAACAACAATAGGACCAATTGGAAATAAGGTTTACCCATTTTGAAATTCACTTATTAAGTCTTTGAAATTTTGGTTACTTAAAGGGTGTCACCCAAGCATTTGTTATTTTCACCAAGTTAAATTGTTCAAAACAGATAACAAAGTTCATATTTGATTAGAACACAAAATTTTAGGTGGATTACATGTCTCAATTATTGAAAAAGGAATTACAATGATTTAATTATGAATTAAACAAGATTAAACAAGTTTTAATTGAATTTAATTCAAGTGCGAATGTTATTTGAATTTTATTTGTTCAAAACATAAATTCAAATTCATATTTGGAAAGGTTATGTCTTTCTGGTTTGAAAACATATTTTTCATGTTCAAAAATAATTTAATTTGAGCAAGTTATTAATTTAGCAATTTTAAATGAATTAAACAAGGTTTAAATTATTTAACCACTTTTAATTATTCAAAACAGGAAACAAAGTTTATATTTGAAAAGGTGGTTCAAAATGGCATGGAAAACATATTTTATTTGTTGGAAAACAATTTCAAATGATTTAGTTAAGCACATTACCAATTTAATTGCATTAAATAAGAGATGTAACAATTATTCAATTTAAATGTGGCAAACCAGAAAACAAAGTTGATATTCAAGTGTGGCATGTGATTTTGTATGAAATTCATGTTTTGAGTATTTAATTTGGAGCAACCATTTGAAAGTTATTAATTATGCCATTTGGTTGTCATTTTTAAGAATTATTAAATAGCATTAATTTTAATTGCCCAAAATGCAAAACAAAGTTGATAAACAGAAAGTACATTGAATTTGGACTGAAAAACATATTTTATTTGGGTTAATTGAATTAAGTATTAATTACTTATGGAATTAACCAAAATTAAGAGGATTTGTTTGAATTTGAAATTTGGATGTATTTGAAATAATCAAAACAGAAAACAAAAAGCATATTTGAAAAGTTCATGAAATTTTGGTTGGGATACATATAAAAATTGTGCAATTTGGAGTTAATTTGCAATTTTTATAGCTGTTGGAAGTTCAGGGACTGTTTTGGGATTCACAGGGACCTAAAGAAAGAAAAAGAAATTGCAGAGGGGCCCCTGGGGCGTTTTACACCCAGGGCAACCCAGCCTGGCCTCTGCGGCGCGGGCCCGTGCCCAAGTGGCAGCCACGCGGGCGTGTGTGAGCTCTGAGGTGGCAACAGGGGTCGATGACTGGTGGGCCGCGCGCGCGCGATGGGAAATAAAAAGGAAAAAGGGGTGCGCCCCTGGTTATCGAACCTAGGACGCCTCGCTACGCGGACGGGAACGGAACCAGTGCGGTGTTCGTGTGGTTGTGATACAACAGGAGGCTGACGGAAGATAAGGTGACCACGGCTGTTAACTGAATAAACGAACAAAGTTTTCCTCGACTGACAGAGAGAAACCATCGGCTGCTCCGACGAGCACCTGCACCTGACGGTGATCCCGGGCGATCGGAGGCAGTGGACAAGCGCTGGAATTTACGCACGCCAGCAGTGAGCAGAGGGAGAGGGGTAGGAGGAGCAGAGGCTCACCACGGTTGGTCGAGGGAGCGGGCTGCTGCCGACGTGCAGCCACGGTGAGGTCTTGCCGGCGACGGCGCGGCCACCATGGTGGCTCCCAGCAAGCGTCGAGGGGACGGGGAGGTGGATGGAATCGCCGCGGTTCCATTCCCATAACCCGATGATCCTCGAGGTGGCCGTGGCGATCGGGCTAAGGGGAGGCAGTGGGGTGTGCTCGGTTGGGGGGTTCAGAAACATAGGGAAATCGGGGGGGGGGAGAGAGAAGAGACGGCGGCGCTAGGGCTAGAGGTCTAGGGCAGAGGGGGGAGGCCAGTTTTATGGAGAGGGGGCTTGGTACGGCAAGCAATCGAGGAGGGGAGGGGGATGATCGACGGTGCTGCTGCTGTCGTATAGAGATGACATCGGGGGGGGGGGAGGAAGACGACAACTGATGAAGGGGTATCGGGCCCAAAGGTGGGCTTGGGGGGTGAGCTGAGGGAAAAAAGAAACAGATGGGCTGGCTGCCTCCCTCCATTTTTTTTGCTTTTTATTTTTCGTTTTCTCTTTTTTTTTGTAAAGGATGAAAAGGAGGGAGGGATAGAAATAGGGTTTTTGGGGGGTTTATTTTATGAAATATTTTTATTAAATTTCAAAACAGAAAATAAAAGCAAATGCTAACATTGATTTCAAACTTTGAATTATTAATTGGATTTTTAAATTGTGATTTGAATTTCCATTAGTAATCATAAGGAGTTGATTTCTCAAACAATTTTTATTCAATGAAATCCACCAATTTTGAAAACATTTGTTGAATTTACTTGTTTGCAAAACTTTAATGTTTTTAACCACAATTTGATCATGTCAGATAGGATTTGATTTGAAATTTAATTTGCCATTAGGGTGTTTGATAAAAAGGAATTTTTAGTGAGTAAGCAATTTAAATAACTTCAAACTTTTGAAAACAATTTGAGATGCTTAGTTGGCAATTTTTAAATTGGAAAATTTGGACATGTGTGAAAGTTTAAAGTGGTTTTGAATTTGAGTTGTTTTGAAAACAGAATGCAATGCTCATGTGATGCATGTGATGCAAGCAAAAGAAAACATACAACTTCCTATTTAGGGTAACACCCCAGGTGTTACAGACGACACCACTAACAAGGGATTGCGCCCTCGCAATCCACCTGCTAACCCGGGAGGGGAAAGAAGTTCGACTATCGATTCTTCATGCTTCCAGCTGATCTCCTCGACATCACTAACAAGGGATTCTTGCTCGGAGTGACGACGATGTTTTTCCACCAGGAATCTTCCGATGATCGAACCTATTAGGTTAAGGGCTCACAAAAACGTCCAACCACGTAGGATCCTAACACCTTGAAAGATAGACAAGAGGGCAGACTCCAAAACAAATAAGATGGGAGGGGAAAATAGGATAGGGATAAGGAGAAAACAAGAATCCTATTGAGGTGTTTTTCCAAAATAGTTTAGCAGAAATAGTTTTTGACACTCTAGAAACAACGACCGTTAGCGAGGTTATCCTACAGGCTTTGCGGACCCGTTGCTTCGATAACCATTCGTATCGAAACAATCTCGGGAATCGGAACCTAGGCTCTGATACCATTTGTGACGCCCCGAGATCGGGCACTATGCAGATTTCAGCCTTCCCGCCAAAATCCACATACTAACCGATTCCAGGTTGCCACTTGTGATAACATTACAACAGTTCACGAATAATCCACAACAACAACAGAAAAGATATATACAAGAGGACTCAAACGAGCCAGGGATACAACTGATACAATACAAAGATCCAAATAACAGCGGAAGAAACAACATAGCGTCCGACTACGGACAAGATACAAAATGGACTAAGAGTCCTGAAGATAACCGAGAGCGTCCAATCCCTGCCCAGGCCAAGCCGGAGGGATTCCCAAGCTAACGTCGTCAGACTTCAAACCTGTTGACTGCAATATTGAATATGCAGCCACGAAAAAGGATTCGTGGGTCAGTACGGTCAAGTACTAGCAAGTGGATAAACCATACTCACAAGATACCGGCGTAATCCGATCATCACAAGATACAAAATACTTTGGGATCAACGGAAAGGAAGGGATTATTGCAAATAAGCGGCAGCGGGCTGCACCAACCAACTATAGAGTCTCACTACAACATCCGGCTAAAAGAGGGGGATAAGATAGCGTATCGTAACCAACTATAACTACTCACCAAACAAACCCATCCAATGTTACCCCCTACTAAGGAAGCAACCCAAGGATACTCACACTGTTGGGTTAAGGATGGATCAAGTTATTGTGTCAATAAGACTATTACTAGTCAAGTTATCATTAGTTAGGTGTAAGTTGTTCTGAGTACTTGTTAGCCAGTACTTTCACCAAGTTAACCATAACCGCGGAAAACACGGCTTCTCGAGAAGATTTAACCCTGCAGGGGTGCACCAATTTGGCCGTACACGTAAGAATAACCCGCCAGACGGGGGATCAACCCACCAAGCGAGGTACTCAACACAACCCAACTCTGCTTCGCATCAAGCCCAAAGCACCACGTGCTGTGCGTGCGCGGCTAATCGAGCCCCACGAAGAAAAGGGACCCTCATAGCACTGGAAGACCACGCCACCCTAAATGCCTACTACAAAAGCTCCACCCTGGCGCCAAGGGTTCGTACCTGCATATGCGTGCATCAAATGGAAAGCCCGAACTAAGTGTGGCGGTTTGGACGAGATGCGAATCGAATCAAGTTGAGGGGGGCGCCCATACTCGCTTCCCACATGCGGTTAGTGCGCTCATCATGGATCAGTAGACAAGACCCTTTTCCTAATTAGGGTCGACACTAGCAGGCTTCAAAACCACGCCGGGCCTCCTGTCGGTGCCTTATCATCAAATTATTATTACCCAAAAACATTAACATGTTGTTGATTGAATTGAAACCCAGCTATCAACTAAACAGGTGATACGAAAGGAACAACAAGACTTGAGCGCAAACAACACTAAGCATGCAACTACGACACGAAGGCCAACAGGGCAAACAAACAACAGTTCATAGGAAGTGGAAGGAAAAGGCTATATCATGGCTGCAAGGTAAACATATAATAGGATCGAGACACAAGCATCGTATCAACAAGGCTAGAATAAGAACAACGGAAAGAATCGGTAACAAGTGATGAAAGGCAGCCATTTGGCAGCAAGTGAGTATATGTAACAGCCCAATTTTTGGAAGACAGGAAAAACTTGTTTTCAATAACCCAAAAATCAGGGCCAACAAAAACTTTTTAATATGTTCGACTAATGCTTGTGTTTCTTTTCTATTTGGTTGTTGTATGTGTTTGTGTTTAAGTTTGTTAACAACTAATCTTAAAAACAATGATCATAATTTTCTTAAAGCACAAAACTTGTGATCAAGTCATGACAAGGATACTTGTCATCTTCTTCCATCACCCTGTTTTGGCAAAAACCTTTTTGAAAATGTTTTGATTTTAGAAGAAACCCAAAGGCCAAGTTTTGAGAAAACAAAAGGATAATTTCCAGAACTATATGAAGAGTATTTTGGAACAAATCATCTCCAACCTGTTTTCAACCAATATGTTTTTGCAAGTATTTCAAAAACTCTTTATCACTTCCTTCTTTTGCAAAAACAATAAAAGGGGACTATGTTACCCCTGTGTTTTTACCTCAATTATATTCATTTGGAAGTAACAACTTCTGAGATGAACCTCTTTATAAAATCCTCTTGTCATGGTATGTCTTGACCACTACCTAAAATTTAACACTTAAGAGAAACACCTGGACATTAAATTGAAGAACTTAGTTGTTGAGTGATCTTGTGTGACTTGTTAATTTATCTGCTTGTTGTATGATCTTATCTTGTGTTTGCTTGAAGTGTTTATTTCTGTTTGTTGGTTAATGTGTGTTGTTTAAATAAAATAAAACCTAGTTAAAACAAGATCAAGCATCTATATCATATTCCATCACATGTCCATATTATCCTCTGTTCTCCTAAACCTCCAACTTTGGAGACATGCCTTTATGTCCAATTTTGTTATATTCACCAATGCACCATCATAAATCTCTTTGTCTATATATATTCTATCTATCCAACTTGTTATCTTGGATATTGAAACCCTTTGTTATCATCTATCAAAGTCCTATTGAAGGCATTCCCAAAATAATGACCATATCACCTTTATCATGAAGCACTTTTTCCATGTTACTCCAAATCACTCCTTATTGTTTTCAGGCCCAATGAACCTTCCATTGTCATACCCATTACCTATACATCACCTCCATGTGGCCCATTTATTTTCCAATGGCCATTTAATTATTCTTCTCTCATGGTTTTTATCCTATTAAATAAACTCATGTTTTCACCATCTTTCCACTTGGTGTCTCAAATATTTTCAAAAGAGTTGCTTATTAAAAATCACTTTTGAGACCTATATTATGTACTCTATCTTCCCAACCCAAAAATATTTGTTTAAAAAGCATTTTACTATTTATTATTTTCCATTTTCCAAAAGGCCAGAAATGGACATTAAAATATTTTGTGAAGAAAAGTATTTCCTAAAATCTTGGAAAAATTACCCAACATGCCTATGGTCATGTGGGACTTATTTATAGAAAAACATTTGCAAGATGTTTTGAAAATTTTGGAGAAAACATTTAAAAACAGTTTCTGCCATTTCTGAAATTCCATAATTTTGTGAAAGAAATATTTTCAAAAACTCTTGAGACCACCACCCCTAGACTCCATTTTTGATTCTCTATCCAATGGACATGATTTTGCACTTGTGTTCTGTTCAAGAAATCAGAGAAAACCACCAAAAACCCTCTCTGGTCTTCCTGGACACTGTTGAGAGCATGCTTGCTCTGGTCCTCCCTCTCTCTCTCCCTTCCTCTATCCTACACCTGGGCATTGGATCTTAGTCCCCCAACCTCCTAGACATGGTCTACCCTCCCCATTCCTTCTCTCCCTCTCTATCTAACTCAACCAAACGCATATGGACAAGGGTGGTGATCACCCTCCCCTTCTATGTCCACGTCCACAATGCATCCCCGAAGGAAACCTCGCGCCAGCACGCTCCTATAGCCTCCCGTGACTCCCTGGCGAGAGCCCTCCCTCTCTGCTTGTCCTCCTCCTCCTACCCGTGCGCTGTCCATGGCGCTCTGGACGCGCTCGCCACGTCCATCGCGTTCTGCCACCTGGAACTCATGCCCGAGCACAACACCACCTCAACTAGCTCCGCCAGCTCCCCAGTAGCTCACCCGTGCCCTCCATTTGTCTTCTCTCGATCTCCATATCCCTCGAGATGCTGTCGAACACCTACGGGAGAGCACCAAGAACACCTACCTCGCCTCCTCCATGGACCTTCTCTCCCTCGATCTCCTCTCCCTCTAGATTATACTCATCGTAATAACACTCCTGGACATGCCCGAGCTCAACTCCTTTTGCTCGAATGAGCATGCCCGTAGTCGCCATGGGCGCCGTCCACCGAGTTCTGCGACCAGGCCTTCCCGAGCCTCCTCCTTGTGAATCACTCGGGCTCACCACCTCCTCAAGACTCGAATCGACCTCCTGGAGCAGAAGCCCCCTCCCTAGCCCTCTCAATCGACGGAATCGTGGTCGACCTCGCCGTGGACAAGCACCTCGTCGAGCCACCTATTCAGGCCATATCCACCCCTCTAATCTCTTCCTACAGGTCCCTGGGATCTTCCTTGGGCTCTTTCCAATCTCAATCTTGACTTTTTCGCTCGCAGGTACGGGCGCGACTTCGGCCTAGGTCCGCCGCCGCGGGTCTCCGCCGAGAGCACTGCTGCGGCCCGCTAGTGAGTCCAGCGTCGAGAGCATTGTCTCCGTGCGCTTGTCCTGGTCCTCCTGGTGCTTTCTGCGTTTCCAGGCGGCCACGGGATGCAATGGCGGCGAGCCCGCATCTCCTCCGCGGCTGCCGGAGAGGACGCCGCCGCCTCTTTTGGTCATCGACGGCTGCTGCTGAAGTGGCCTACTCTCAACCGTCCGATCCGCATCGGGCGGGCCGTTTTGAATCTAAGCTTCGTCTAATCTCGACCATCGATAGATGATCCGACGGTGACTTACCGCTTCGCCACGCGCGCGCTGGCCAGCGGGCCGGCCTTCCTCGCGCGGCCCAGTCAACTCGCAGATCTGGCCCAGACTGTTTTTTTTCTGCAGGTTGATTAATCCTTTCCAACATATCTGTTTTCTGGCTGTTTACTTTTATTCAAAACAAAAATGTTAACAAGTGAATATTGCCAAACTAAAAATCACAGATGTACATCTACTAAATCTTAACCATTTCCAACTTGTAGATCTGCTTTTTGTGCAATATTTTAGGAGAAATAAAATAAATGTCAGAGAGACTCATTAACACCATTTCTTTAATAACTTTAGTTTTATGTATCCAAATCTTGCAAACTCAACTGTTCTGAGTAGCCCTTGATAATATCTATCTGTTGCAGTTGGCCTTGTGTTAACTTGAGTTGTTGTTTGAAAATGACATGCATGTTAGTTTTTAGGCCAGAGAGCACTTCTGTGAATTATTTAATTTTATTGGTGATGATTTTTGAAGTGAATCCAATTGTGTTGGTTTGCTAGTGACTAGGAGCACCTAATTCTAGTTTTTCATGATGTTAGGAGTTATAGAATAGGATTGATGCATTATTTAGTGTTTATCCATTTTCTGCATATTATTGCTATGCCTTTATTAAATTGTGTGTTATATTGTTCTTGTTATAAAATTGATTCCTAGCATGTGTAGGTTATTTATACATGTTTAAAATGTGTCTTAAGTGTTTCACTAGTATGGTGTGGTTTGTGTGTGAAAACCATGTTTGTTATAGTTTTACTCTCATATGGGTGTTTTTCCTAGTATTAATGTGTTAAATCATGTTGTTCTTCATGTTGGTATGATGATTTTCATAAATGCTTTAGTATTGTTTTCCCTAGCATAGCTACTGTTATTTTACCATATTATAATTGCTTGCATGCTTTAGTGAGCTCTAGATAATTTTGGCATGCCATGCTAGTTTTAGGAGATTTCTGCCATAGTAGTTTTATTTGCATGCTTAGTTTTTGATAAATTGATTAGATTGTTATTTTGTTATTACTAGCAGGTCTAGGTGTTGTTTTCTCTGTTATTTGGATGTCATCTTACAGATCCATCATGTTATAATAAATCATGTTTAATGATCTCTTATGGATATGCATGTCTGCTTGTCAAAATAGCCTTTTTGCATGTCTAGTTTTAATAGTTGTTTTGCTCCATGATTATTTTCATGCATTGAGTGATGCCATGGTATTTTTGTTCTGGTTTTGTCTCTGTTATTAGGTTGCTTAGGTACTGGTTATATTAATTCTCCATGATTAGAAAAGCATGTGTTACTATGGGCTTGTAGTATTGCTTGATAATATTTTTCTATGCATGTGTATGTGTTCCTAGGTTATTTTCTTGTTATTTTGCTCATCCTCATGAATGACCAGAGAGTCATTTAACCTTATTTGAGCATGATATGAGAGTGGCACACCCACTGGACTCATGCCATTTTGGTTGAGGATCCATAACATTAATTCTAGTGCCATTCATGTGGGTTGTCTGTGCATGTTTTGCTTGATGGTGTGCACCCTAGTATTTTTGTTTGTGAGTGTACTTGTTTGATGAAATGCTTGCTGTATGTTTACATTTTATCAAGTGCTAGCCTTTGTTTGGTTCTGATTGGGTGTTTTCCTTTTTATGTTTACGACGTTAGATAACGAAGACGGTATTATTTCCCGGAGAGGTTTTTATTGCAACTCTTGTTTATTTCAAGGGCAAGACCAAGACCAGAGCCAAGGCAAGCCATTCTAAATGCTTGCTGTTGTTTCCCTTATCATTATCTATCATGCATGTTTTTACCTCTGAAGTTTTACAAAAAGTTTGATTCAAAAACTATTCTTTTTAGTGGAATATACCACTATCCTTTTTATGTATCCAATATGCTATATCCACTATATAATCTTGGTGTTACCAAGCCCTTTAGATATTTTAGTATCACCACTTAATCAACTTAAGTCCCCTAGTGGACATTTTAACTTGATGTTTTTGGAGAACAAAAGCTTGGAAAAACCCCGAGGAAAGGTGGGACCTTGTCCGAGGGAGGTTTGTGAAGAAGGAAATGTTTTCGACTTGTTTTCCAAAAATGACACATAACCTAGTCTTCGCCGGACAACCAAGCCGTGCTGCCACATTACCCCAATATGGGAACGGGGTCTAGCTAATTGCTTGTCGGTGTTAGTCCGTGTCTACCTCAAAGTGCTATAGGGGTTAGAGTCCCCCGAACCGAATTGTCGCCATGAGGGAGAATGGGACATTCACAGTGTGGGATTAAGTTCACTACCGGTTGCAGCAATTGGGTCTCCTGCCATGGCGGTGTGTTGTCAGGGGAAACCGGATCGATACGGCTGACTTACTCGGTGCCGGGGAGAACAAACCCAGTTGAGGAGGTAGTCATTTACTAGCACTGACATAGTGGATGGTTAGGACCAGTTATCCGATGTTTGCATACTGTCTCGGACAGTCCGTGGTTGTTCACGGCGGATGTACTGGATCTTGTGGATTGTGTACACCTCTGCAGAGTAAAACTATTCAGAATAGCCGCGCCCTCGGATATGGGCAGTTGAATGGCCATGTAGCTAGTATTGTGTCAATGTTTTCAAAAAGCTGGAAAAGTGTTTTGGAACTTGTACCTGGGAGGTACGTTGAAAGGGAAAGATTGTACCTTTGAGGTACGAGACAAATGATGATCTTAAAGATGTGTTCTTTTCCAAGAAGTTTTGCAAAGATAAATGTTTTCTTTATCTAGAATGTTTTATCAAAACCTTGTGGACATGCTTTATCTACAAGAGAAATGAAATATCTTTCGAAGTATCTTCTTCAACAAAGGAGAATTAAAACTTGTGCAACTATGATGAGTCTTAAATTCATCATGGCTAGTGGAGCCCTAATTAAAGCCTTCCTACCACCTTTAAAACCTGCATACTTGCATGTTTAGCTTTCATTTAGGGTGACTTGCAGGAGTACATTCAAACGTACTCATGAATGGTTTCGTCCCTGGCTATTGTCTTAGCCAGATTTTGAGCAGAAACCCGGAGAACCTGAAGAAGATGGTGTCGCCGACGGCTATGCGAACTAGGAACGTCTCCGAGTCAGTAGCCTGTAGGTAGCCAAGGCGTGACTTGGGTTTACCACGAGTGTGTTTTGCAAATCTTCCGCTGTTTTTAAGTGTGTGTTCCTGTCCTGCGTGGCAGTTGTTTTCAACTGAGTCAGGTGACCAGTTGTGTAAGCCGTGTATTCGTGTAGTGGATGTTGTAATCTGCAATGCCAGCTCGAGTATGTTGTTCACGACTAACTGATCATGGGATCGTGAATGTATGCATACTGGAGGTCTCGGACTGCTAGTCTGGGGTCCCCACAGAGTTGGTATCAGAGCCATCCTGACTTTAGGAGACCTTAGTTTAGCATGGACGTCAGATAGGAAAACAAAACTATTTTGGTAAAAACTATATTACTGCCAAAAATGTTTCTATCTCATAACCCCTAAGCATGGTTTCCATTTTTCTTATATTTTCAAAAACTATTGACTTGTTTATAAAACCAACTTTTGAAGAAAACCAGAGAAAATAGTAAACATACCTTATTGCCTTTTTGTTTTCATGGCTAAACAGGGTTGTGTAAATCAATAAACATGAGTTTATAAAATTTTGGTTTTCATTTAAAAGCATATCAAAAAGTTTTCTTCTGTTATTTCTCTTTTAAAAACTACATACTTGGCGATGTCCCGAGAAGACCTTAGTAGTTAGCAACCCGAAGAAAAAGGAGCTTTCTTCCGAAGATCTCAACATCATGGTGATTTCTATGCAAGTCCCGAAGACTCTGCCATGTATAAAAATCTACAAAGATACTTTATGACATGAAGACTTCAACGACCCCTTTGTCGACCCAGACCCATAGGAATTGATAGGTTTCGCTCAGTTGTTTTACTTGAGCTAACCTGTTCTTCCGCGGTAATAGACGCTTGCTGGTACTAAAGGTACCTTGTTTGTCCTTTGCATGTGTGCTAATTGTGTGTTTTTACTCTTGCGGTATGTTTTTACTTGCTCCCTTGTTGTGTGTGTTTTGGACTTGTTTTCATGTGTGTCTCACAAGCACGCCTTTTCGGCAAAGCAAAGTCACCGCACTTTTACCTCTTGCTTTGTTCCTGCTTGATTGCGAAAAATCTTTTTGCCATGTCGGCCTTAGCTACCCTTTTGGTATCTCTTCAAAAGTATGACTTGGCAAAAGCCCTGTTTAAAAAGTTTTATCTCCCATTCCCTCATGAGAACTGCAAGATCGTGGAGCGCTCTCTACTTCAACCCGAGAGCCCAAGATCTCTTAAATCTTCTTCAAGATGGACGACGGACTTCACGTGACATTTTGTGCAACTACATCAAGAGCCGTCATGAGGAGCGACAAATGCAGATTCAAGCCCGAGAAGACGCGCGTTGTGTCTCGCCACACTTCTAACATAACTAACTAATTGTTAGGCTAACATCTAACCAAAGTTTTGCAAAAGGCACTAGCTAGTTTTTCCCGAGGGAAATCTAACTATGTGATCCTAAACCACCTGTGAGGACACCTACAAAGCTCCATGAAGATCAAGATCCAACAAATTCCTCCACGACCTGTCGTCGCCACCAAGCAAAAATGAGACGAAGACGAAGAAAATTCCCGACAACCTACAAAGACCAATCAAAGGGGGAAGCATACGCACTTCAACGCGGTCGAACACTCAAGAAGCCAAGAAGCATATTGGAGTTTCTAATGGATTTCATAGCAGTAATCAGAGAGAGTCAAGTCTACGGACCTGACGCCCTGTGAGGCCAGATGGTTGCCGTGGGTAACTATCTGCGATACCCCTAAAAGAAGACCAAGTCTAGACAACGACAGAAGGTCTGCGAAGCAGCAAAATCAAGACCCTTCATTAGCTTGTGCCGCTCCGCCAACATCAACAACAAGGATATGAAGTGTCAAGTTAATAGATCCATCTCCTCGACAAGCACCATTCTGACAACATCAACACCTCGAGTTCTCGGAAGACCACCTCGACAAAGGATCTTCTTTTACAAAAAAATTGAAGAATCCTGAGACTCTTGTTTTCAGTTACTCTCTTAAGTACCCACTTACGAATCTCGGGGACGAGATTCATTTTAAGGAGGGAAGAGCTGTAACAGCCCAATTTTTGGAAGACAGGAAAAACTTGTTTTCAATAACCCAAAAATCAGGGCCAACAAAAACTTTTTAATATGTTCGACTAATGCTTGTGTTTCTTTTCTATTTGGTTGTTGTATGTGTTTGTGTTTAAGTTTGTTAACAACTAATCTTAAAAACAATGATCATAATTTTCTTAAAGCACAAAACTTGTGATCAAGTCATGACAAGGATACTTGTCATCTTCTTCCATCACCCTGTTTTGGCAAAAACCTTTTTGAAAATGTTTTGATTTTAGAAGAAACCCAAAGGCCAAGTTTTGAGAAAACAAAAGGATAATTTCCAGAACTATATGAAGAGTATTTTGGAACAAATCATCTCCAACCTGTTTTCAACCAATATGTTTTTGCAAGTATTTCAAAAACTCTTTATCACTTCCTTCTTTTGCAAAAACAATAAAAGGGGACTATGTTACCCCTGTGTTTTTACCTCAATTATATTCATTTGGAAGTAACAACTTCTGAGATGAACCTCTTTATAAAATCCTCTTGTCATGGTATGTCTTGACCACTACCTAAAATTTAACACTTAAGAGAAACACCTGGACATTAAATTGAAGAACTTAGTTGTTGAGTGATCTTGTGTGACTTGTTAATTTATCTGCTTGTTGTATGATCTTATCTTGTGTTTGCTTGAAGTGTTTATTTCTGTTTGTTGGTTAATGTGTGTTGTTTAAATAAAATAAAACCTAGTTAAAACAAGATCAAGCATCTATATCATATTCCATCACATGTCCATATTATCCTCTGTTCTCCTAAACCTCCAACTTTGGAGACATGCCTTTATGTCCAATTTTGTTATATTCACCAATGCACCATCATAAATCTCTTTGTCTATATATATTCTATCTATCCAACTTGTTATCTTGGATATTGAAACCCTTTGTTATCATCTATCAAAGTCCTATTGAAGGCATTCCCAAAATAATGACCATATCACCTTTATCATGAAGCACTTTTTCCATGTTACTCCAAATCACTCCTTATTGTTTTCAGGCCCAATGAACCTTCCATTGTCATACCCATTACCTATACATCACCTCCATGTGGCCCATTTATTTTCCAATGGCCATTTAATTATTCTTCTCTCATGGTTTTTATCCTATTAAATAAACTCATGTTTTCACCATCTTTCCACTTGGTGTCTCAAATATTTTCAAAAGAGTTGCTTATTAAAAATCACTTTTGAGACCTATATTATGTACTCTATCTTCCCAACCCAAAAATATTTGTTTAAAAAGCATTTTACTATTTATTATTTTCCATTTTCCAAAAGGCCAGAAATGGACATTAAAATATTTTGTGAAGAAAAGTATTTCCTAAAATCTTGGAAAAATTACCCAACATGCCTATGGTCATGTGGGACTTATTTATAGAAAAACATTTGCAAGATGTTTTGAAAATTTTGGAGAAAACATTTAAAAACAGTTTCTGCCATTTCTGAAATTCCATAATTTTGTGAAAGAAATATTTTCAAAAACTCTTGAGACCACCACCCCTAGACTCCATTTTTGATTCTCTATCCAATGGACATGATTTTGCACTTGTGTTCTGTTCAAGAAATCAGAGAAAACCACCAAAAACCCTCTCTGGTCTTCCTGGACACTGTTGAGAGCATGCTTGCTCTGGTCCTCCCTCTCTCTCTCCCTTCCTCTATCCTACACCTGGGCATTGGATCTTAGTCCCCCAACCTCCTAGACATGGTCTACCCTCCCCATTCCTTCTCTCCCTCTCTATCTAACTCAACCAAACGCATATGGACAAGGGTGGTGATCACCCTCCCCTTCTATGTCCACGTCCACAATGCATCCCCGAAGGAAACCTCGCGCCAGCACGCTCCTATAGCCTCCCGTGACTCCCTGGCGAGAGCCCTCCCTCTCTGCTTGTCCTCCTCCTCCTACCCGTGCGCTGTCCATGGCGCTCTGGACGCGCTCGCCACGTCCATCGCGTTCTGCCACCTGGAACTCATGCCCGAGCACAACACCACCTCAACTAGCTCCGCCAGCTCCCCAGTAGCTCACCCGTGCCCTCCATTTGTCTTCTCTCGATCTCCATATCCCTCGAGATGCTGTCGAACACCTACGGGAGAGCACCAAGAACACCTACCTCGCCTCCTCCATGGACCTTCTCTCCCTCGATCTCCTCTCCCTCTAGATTATACTCATCGTAATAACACTCCTGGACATGCCCGAGCTCAACTCCTTTTGCTCGAATGAGCATGCCCGTAGTCGCCATGGGCGCCGTCCACCGAGTTCTGCGACCAGGCCTTCCCGAGCCTCCTCCTTGTGAATCACTCGGGCTCACCACCTCCTCAAGACTCGAATCGACCTCCTGGAGCAGAAGCCCCCTCCCTAGCCCTCTCAATCGACGGAATCGTGGTCGACCTCGCCGTGGACAAGCACCTCGTCGAGCCACCTATTCAGGCCATATCCACCCCTCTAATCTCTTCCTACAGGTCCCTGGGATCTTCCTTGGGCTCTTTCCAATCTCAATCTTGACTTTTTCGCTCGCAGGTACGGGCGCGACTTCGGCCTAGGTCCGCCGCCGCGGGTCTCCGCCGAGAGCACTGCTGCGGCCCGCCAGTGAGTCCAGCGTCGAGAGCATTGTCTCCGTGCGCTTGTCCTGGTCCTCCTGGTGCTTTCTGCGTTTCCAGGCGGCCACGGGATGCAATGGCGGCGAGCCCGCATCTCCTCCGCGGCTGCCGGAGAGGACGCCGCCGCCTCTTTTGGTCATCGACGGCTGCTGCTGAAGTGGCCTACTCTCAACCGTCCGATCCGCATCGGGCGGGCCGTTTTGAATCTAAGCTTCGTCTAATCTCGACCATCGATAGATGATCCGACGGTGACTTACCGCTTCGCCACGCGCGCGCTGGCCAGCGGGCCGGCCTTCCTCGCGCGGCCCAGTCAACTCGCAGATCTGGCCCAGACTGTTTTTTTTCTGCAGGTTGATTAATCCTTTCCAACATATCTGTTTTCTGGCTGTTTACTTTTATTCAAAACAAAAATGTTAACAAGTGAATATTGCCAAACTAAAAATCACAGATGTACATCTACTAAATCTTAACCATTTCCAACTTGTAGATCTGCTTTTTGTGCAATATTTTAGGAGAAATAAAATAAATGTCAGAGAGACTCATTAACACCATTTCTTTAATAACTTTAGTTTTATGTATCCAAATCTTGCAAACTCAACTGTTCTGAGTAGCCCTTGATAATATCTATCTGTTGCAGTTGGCCTTGTGTTGACTTGAGTTGTTGTTTGAAAATGACATGCATGTTAGTTTTTAGGCCAGAGAGCACTTCTGTGAATTATTTAATTTTATTGGTGATGATTTTTGAAGTGAATCCAATTGTGTTGGTTTGCTAGTGACTAGGAGCACCTAATTCTAGTTTTTCATGATGTTAGGAGTTACAGAATAGGATTGATGCATTATTTAGTGTTTATCCATTTTCTGCATATTATTGCTATGCCTTTATTAAATTGTGTGTTATATTGTTCTTGTTATAAAATTGATTCCTAGCATGTGTAGGTTATTTATACATGTTTAAAATGTGTCTTAAGTGTTTCACTAGTATGGTGTGGTTTGTGTGTGAAAACCATGTTTGTTATAGTTTTACTCTCATATGGGTGTTTTTCCTAGTATTAATGTGTTAAATCATGTTGTTCTTCATGTTGGTACGATGATTTTCATAAATGCTTTAGTATTGTTTTCCCTAGCATAGCTACTGTTATTTTACCATATTATAATTGCTTGCATGCTTTAGTGAGCTCTAGATAATTTTGGCATGCCATGCTAGTTTTAGGAGATTTCTGCCATAGTAGTTTTATTTGCATGCTTAGTTTTTGATAAATTGATTAGATTGTTATTTTGTTATTACTAGCAGGTCTAGGTGTTGTTTTCTCTGTTATTTGGATGTCATCTTACAGATCCATCATGTTATAATAAATCATGTTTAATGATCTCTTATGGATATGCATGTCTGCTTGTCAAAATAGCCTTTTTGCATGTCTAGTTTTAATAGTTGTTTTGCTCCATGATTATTTTCATGCATTGAGTGATGCCATGGTATTTTTGTTCTGGTTTTGTCTCTGTTATTAGGTTGCTTAGGTACTGGTTATATTAATTCTCCATGATTAGAAAAGCATGTGTTACTATGGGCTTGTAGTATTGCTTGATAATATTTTTCTATGCATGTGTATGTGTTCCTAGGTTATTTTCTTGTTATTTTGCTCATCCTCATGAATGACCAGAGAGTCATTTAACCTTATTTGAGCATGATATGAGAGTGGCACACCCACTGGACTCATGCCATTTTGGTTGAGGATCCATAACATTAATTCTAGTGCCATTCATGTGGGTTGTCTGTGCATGTTTTGCTTGATGGTGTGCACCCTAGTATTTTTGTTTGTGAGTGTACTTGTTTGATGAAATGCTTGCTGTATGTTTACATTTTATCAAGTGCTAGCCTTTTTTTGGTTCTGATTGGGTGTTTTCCTTTTTATGTTTACGACGTTAGATAACGAAGACGGTATTATTTCCCGGAGAGGTTTTTATTGCAACTCTTGTTTATTTCAAGGGCAAGACCAAGACCAGAGCCAAGGCAAGCCATTCTAAATGCTTGCTGTTGTTTCCCTTATCATTATCTATCATGCATGTTTTTACCTCTGAAGTTTTACAAAAAGTTTGATTCAAAAACTATTCTTTTTAGTGGAATATACCACTATCCTTTTTATGTATCCAATATGCTATATCCACTATATAATCTTGGTGTTACCAAGCCCTTTAGATATTTTAGTATCACCACTTAATCAACTTAAGTCCCCTAGTGGACATTTTAACTTGATGTTTTTGGAGAACAAAAGCTTGGAAAAACCCCGAGGAAAGGTGGGACCTTGTCCGAGGGAGGTTTGTGAAGAAGGAAATGTTTTCGACTTGTTTTCCAAAAATGACACATAACCTAGTCTTCGCCGGACAACCAAGCCGTGCTGCCACATTACCCCAATATGGGAACGGGGTCTAGCTAATTGCTTGTCGGTGTTAGTCCGTGTCTACCTCAAAGTGCTATAGGGGTTAGAGTCCCCCGAACCGAATTGTCGCCATGAGGGAGAATGGGACATTCACAGTGTGGGATTAAGTTCACTACCGGTTGCAGCAATTGGGTCTCCTGCCATGGCGGTGTGTTGTCAGGGGAAACCAGATCGATACGGCTGACTTACTCAGTGCCGGGGAGAACAAACCCAGTTGAGGAGGTAGTCATTTACTAGCACTGACATAGTGGATGGTTAGGACCAGTTATCCGATGTTTGCATACTGTCTCGGACAGTCCGTGGTTGTTCACGGCGGATGTACTGGATCTTGTGGATTGTGTACACCTCTGCAGAGTAAAACTATTCAGAATAGCCGCGCCCTCGGATATGGGCAGTTGAATGGCCATGTAGCTAGTATTGTGTCAATGTTTTCAAAAAGCTGGAAAAGTGTTTTGGAACTTGTACCTGGGAGGTACGTTGAAAGGGAAAGATTGTACCTTTGAGGTACCAGACAAATGATGATCTTAAAGATGTGTTCTTTTCCAAGAAGTTTTGCAAAGATAAATGTTTTCTTTATCTAGAATGTTTTATCAAAACCTTGTGGACATGCTTTATCTACAAGAGAAATGAAATATCTTTCGAAGTATCTTCTTCAACAAAGGAGAATTAAAACTTGTGCAACTATGATGAGTCTTAAATTCATCATGGCTAGTGGAGCCCTAATTAAAGCCTTCCTACCACCTTTAAAACCTGCATACTTGCATGTTTAGCTTTCATTTAGGGTGACTTGCAGGAGTACATTCAAACGTACTCATGAATGGTTTCGTCCCTGGCTATTGTCTTAGCCAGATTTTGAGCAGAAACCCGGAGAACCTGAAGAAGATGGTGTCGCCGACGGCTATGCGAACTAGGAACGTCTCCGAGTCAGTAGCCTGTAGGTAGCCAAGGCGTGACTTGGGTTTACCACGAGTGTGTTTTGCAAATCTTCCGCTGTTTTTAAGTGTGTGTTCCTGTCCTGCGTGGCAGTTGTTTTCAACTGAGTCAGGTGACCAGTTGTGTAAGCCGTGTATTCGTGTAGTGGATGTTGTAATCTGCAATGCCAGCTCGAGTATGTTGTTCACGACTAACTGATCATGGGATCGTGAATGTATGCATACTGGAGGTCTCGGACTGCTAGTCTGGGGTCCCCACAGTATACTTGCCTGAGATCCAGCAAGTAAAGGTGCATCCACAGAACTTGTCGTTGCTCACATCATCTCAACGTCCTATCCGGGAAGAAGCAATGAACCTCGAACAAACACCGGATGCAGCAATTACTACTACGGCAAAAGATCCAGCATGATCAAGATATGGATGCATGACAAGTTTAAGGATGCATCAAAGATAAACTAGTTGACATGATAACATGGTTAAATGGACCCATATGCAATTTGAGTTGCATATGAAAAGCCCATGAATTATGGTTGAAACAGTTGTTTTACAACTAACCAACAGGTGAAGGTGGATTATCATGATGCATGGATGGGGAAAACAACAAAATAACAACAATAGGACCAATTGGAAATAAGGTTTACCCATTTTGAAATTCACTTATTAAGTCTTTGGAATTTTGGTTACTTAAAGGGTGTCACCCAAGCATTTGTTATTTTCACCAAGTTAAATTGTTCAAAACAGATAACAAAGTTCATATTTGATTAGAACACAAAATTTTAGGTGGATTACATGTCTCAATTATTGAAAAAGGAATTACAATGATTTAATTATGAATTAAACAAGATTAAACAAGTTTTAATTGAATTTAATTCAAGTGCGAATGTTATTTGAATTTTATTTGTTCAAAACATAAATTCAAATTCATATTTGGAAAGGTTATGTCTTTCTGGTTATAAAACATATTTTTCATGTTCAAAAATAATTTAATTTGAGCAAGTTATTAATTTAGCAATTTTAAATGAATTAAACAAGGTTTAAATTATTTAACCACTTTTAATAATTCAAAACAGGAAACAAAGTTTATATTTGAAAAGGTGGTTCAAAATGGCATGGAAAACATATTTTATTTGTTGGAAAACAATTTCAAATGATTTAGTTAAGCACATTACCAATTTAATTGCATTAAATAAGAGATGTAACAATTATTCAATTTAAATGTGGCAAACCAGAAAACAAAGTTGATATCCAAGTGTGGCATGTGATTTTGTATGAAATTCATGTTTTGAGTATTTAATTTGGAGCAACCATTTGAAAGTTATTAATTATGCCATTTGGTTGTCATTTTTAAGAATTATTAAATAGCATTAATTTTAATTGCCCAAAATGCAAAACAAAGTTGATAAACAGAAAGTACATTGAATTTGGACTGAAAAACATATTTTATTTGGGTTAATTGAATTAAGTATTAATTACTTATGGAATTAACCAAAATTAAGAGGATTTGTTTGAATTTGAAATTTGGATGTATTTGAAATAATCAAAACAGAAAACAAAAAGCATATTTGAAAAGTTCATGAAATTTTGGTTGGGATACATATAAAAATTGTGCAATTTGGAGTTAATTTGCAATTTTTATAGCTGTTGGAAGTTCAGGGACTGTTTTGGGATTCACAGGGACCTAAAGAAAGAAAAAGAAATTGCAGAGGGGCCCCTGGGGCGTTTTACACCCAGGGCAACCCAGCCTGGGCCTCTGCGGCGCGGGCCCGTGCCCAAGTGGCAGCCACGCGGGCGTGTGTGAGCTCTGACGTGGCAACAGGGGTCGATGACTGGTGGGCCGCGCGCGCGCGATTGGAAATAAAAAGGAAAAAGGGGTGCGCCCCTGGGGATCGAACCCAGGACGCCTCGCTGCGCGGACGGGAATGGAACCAGTGCGGTGTTCGTGTGGTTGTGATACAACAGGAGGCTGACGGAAGATAAGGTGACCATGGCTGTTAACTGAATAAACGAACAAAGTTTTCCTCGACTGACAGAGAGAAACCATCGGCTGCTCCGACGAGCACCTGCACCTCACGGTGATCCCGGGCGATCGGAGGCAGTGGACAAGCTCTGGAATTTACGCACGCCAGCAGTGAGCAGAGGGAGAGGGGTAGGAGGAGCAGAGGCTCACCGCGGTTGGTCGAGGGAGCGGGCTGCTGCAGACGTGCAGCCACGGCCAGGTCTTGCCGGCGACGGCGCGGCCACCACGGTGGCTCCCAGCAAGCGTCGAGGGGACGGGGAGGTGGATGGAATCGCCGCGGTTCCATTCCCATAACCCGATGATCCTCGAGGTGGCCGTGGCGATCGGGCTAAGGGGAGGCAGTGGGGTGTGCTCGGTTGGGGGGTTCAGAAACAGAGGGAAATCGGGGGGGGGGGGAGAGAGAAGAGACGGCGGCGCGAGGGCTAGAGGTCTAGGGCTGGCTGCCTGCCTCCATTTTTTTTGCTTTTGATTTTTCCTTTTCTCTTTTTTTTCGTAAAGGATGAAAAGGAGGGAGGGATAGAAATAGGGTTTTTGGGGGGTTTATTTTATGAAATATTTTTATTAAATTTCAAAACAGAAAATAAAAGAAAATGCTAACATTGATTTCAAACTTTGAATTATTAATTGGATTTTTAAATTGTGATTTGAATTTCCATTAGTAATCATAAGGAGTTGATTTCTCAAACAATTTGTATTCAATGAACTCCACCAATTTTGAAAACATTTGGTGAATTTACTTGTTTGCAAAACTTTAATGTTTTTAACCACAATTTGATCATGTCAGATATGATTTGATTTGAAATTTAATTTTCCATTAGGGTGTTTGATAAAAAGGAATTTTTAGTGAGTAAGCAATTTAAATAACTTCAAACTTTTGAAAACAATTTGAGATGCTTAGTTGGCAATTTTTAAATTGGAAAATTTGGACATGTGTGAAAGTTTAAAGTGGTTTTGAATTTGAGTTGTTTTGAAAACAGAATGCAATGCTCATGTGATGCATGTGATGCAAGCAAAACAAAACATACAACTTCCTATTTAGGGTAACACCCCAGGTGTTACATTATGTGGAGAGTATTAATTCTTTTATGCATGTGGCTCATGATAATAATGTTTCTTGTGATAGTTATATTGTTAATTTTATTCATGATGCTACTGAAATTTATTATGAGAGAGGGACACATAGTTTTATGCATCTCAAAAATATCAATTTTCCCCTCTTTATGTTGAAATTTCTGAGGTTTCACTTATTTTTTCTTCCTATGCTTGTTGCCTTGTGCTTCCATGACTTGTTTTTCTACAAGATTCTTTTTCATAGGAAGTGCGTTAGACTTAAATTTGTTTTATGTTTGCTTCTTGATGCTCTCTTTTTCTTCAATTAATATTTCTCATGTGAGCATCTTCTGAAATTATCATGCCTAGCTAAAAGGCTTTAAAGAAAAGCATTTCTTGGGAGATAACCCATGGTTTTATTTTTGCTTTGTTTTTTCTCTGTTTTCTTTGAGTCAAGGGGTTGTATACTTATTTAGAAACTCCTTTGTATCTTTCTTTTCATGTTTTAAGTAGTGCCAAGTAAGGTTTCTGACGAGAGTTGCAGTTGGTTTTTGGATGTCTCGACGGTTGGCGCCCACCGTGGGGCTAACGACATCAGGCGTTAAGTTCCGATCTGGGATACTCGGCGGGATTGGCAGTTCCATAACTGTCGGAAGCCTGGAGTTCGAAGACGACATCGGACGCTTCCTCGACAATGGATCCTACATACCGGCGCAAAATCATCTAGTAAGTGCCTGCGTGTTACCGATCGGATCTGCTAATATCTTTATCGGACTAACTGCAGAAGCCATGGGGTTTGCGGTGGAAGCAAATTTATCCCACCGCCCTATACCCAGTCGAAGATGACTATGATACCGGATTTTGCTCAGATCGCCGACATGAAAGTGATACACACTTTATCGGTATGGTGCAATCCGAGGTCGCCGAAAACACGGATGAAAGTAATCTCGTGCAAGAGGCAGAAAACATCAAACCCACTACAGAGGTGGAAGATCCGACACCCGCCAATCCAGCGATAAACTCGGAAGCGGACTCTGTGCTAGCCGCCATTGAGGCGAGATTAGAGTCAGAAACCGGATCAGATGATTTTGATTCCGAAGACAAAGACGTGGACGCCTTCGAAAGAAAAGTTAAATCTTTTCAAGAGGGATTCCATGAAGTACTAATGGCGAAACTGGCAGAAAACACGGACGCCGGCAGTCAGGAAAGCCCTAAAACCCCTCCGCCAGAGGAAGAGAGAGAAGATGGAGAAACTTCTCCGATATTTCCCAACGTCAAGGAATTGACAGAGGATGAACCTGCTAAAAAACCTCCCTCTTCCAAGAAAAAGAACAAGGCCGCTAAAAAACTCCAATACAAACTCCGGAAGAAGAAATTGGCTGATCCAGCTGATGAAAGCCCAGAAGTAGGAGATGCAAGCGGAATAAAACTTGCGGAGAAGAAAACAAAAGAAATCCTTGTTCCCCCAATGACAGAGCAAGAAGAACAGGAATTGTTACAAACACCAGTGGGATTGCATGAACCCCCTGAGGTGCTAGAGGCCAGGAGACAAGCTCTCCAACGGCAACAGCAACATCTATTCAGAACTCATGAACACCTCCAAAAAACCCAGGATGACATCAAGCTCATGAAGGTAGAAATCGAGGAGTACGAGAAAAAGAATAGATCTGCCATAAAACCTACAAGGTTACCCGGAATCTTAAGACCGGAAGTATTGCCGCCAAAGGAAAGGTTTCATAACCCATCTTGGCAAAAGCAAGTAAACGGCAAGGATGCCAGGGGCGAACCAATATACAAAACCGCAGCAGAAAATGCGGAAGCAGCGTTTGCCATCCTCAACAATGACATGTACTCCAACGGTGAAAAACTCCAAGGGGTGTATGCTTTCCTAGGAAAAGCATTGCAACAACAACAGCGGGCCCAAGAGCGATCAGGGAAGTTGCACGACGACTCTGCCCTTTGCAAAACAGCTACTTGCACCGCCGGAGCACCTGGACCGGAAGAACCTGGAGATTCCGACAATTCAAAGGATAAGAAAGCGGATCCGAGAAAAGATAAGAAAAATCCCGACAACAGGGATGAAGCGTCTAGAACCGGATCTCATCTCCCGAAAGGTGGACGCAAACCCCACGATCGGGAAGAAAAACACCGGAATGATGGCAAAGCAATGCCACCTCCGAGACACCCTGCTGAAAAAGCCGGAAGACATGATGTACGTCACAGGCGTGAGAGATCTCGGACACCTCCCAAGGATGAAGAAAGGCACAGGAGTAGAACTCCGCCTCATCCAAAAGGGCGTGATCTTGAAAGAAATAGAAACGATCCCGGAAAAGCGCGTCCGCGCAACAATGGAAAAGAAAGGAGTAGATCCCCTTCTGTCCATTCAGCCGGAAGGTATTCCGCACACATGGATAGGGCGGAAATGGATGATCTATACTTTGGACCTAAGTGTTTCACTGATAGGATCCGAAGGATAACCTTGCATTCTGGCTTCGCCAAAGTCGGTCCAACGTACCAGAAATACATCGGTAGTACAAACCCGGATACCTGGCTTTCAGACTACTATACAGCCGTCCAGATTAACAATGGGACAGACCTGGAAGCTGTAAAGTTTCTTCCCCTAATGTTACTGGATGGAGCCAGAGATTAGATTAATGGATTGCCATCAAGAACCGTAGACAGCTGGGATGATATGGCTCGAGTATTTACTCAGCACTTCCGGGGAACTTATAAACGCCCGAACAGCATCAACCAGCTGAACCGTTGCACCCAGTTCGAGGATGAACCATCCGCGGATTTCATCTCCAGATGGACTGCAATGAAGAATAGTTGTTCTGGAGTAACTGACGAACAAGCAATGCATGCTTTCATCAATGGCCTAAAACCCGGACTTGTACCGTTCATGGTTGGTTCCAAACAGCACAAAGATCCCGGATCTATGCTGACAACCGCCAATGAACACGCTGCAGCCGAAGACGACATCAGAGCAAGAGGAGGCAATATCGATACACTAATACTTGCCAAGAAAAATCCTCGCCCTGAGAAAAAAGGAACTTCAGATGCAACACCAAAACCCAAAGAAGTTAACATAGCCTTTGGAAGTGAAAAAGGGAACAGATGGAAATGACGCAGTTCAGAACCAATCAACTACACTAAAGAAGAGTGGGAGAAGATTAAGTCGGAACCTTCCGTCCACCATTCGCAATTTGGGAAACCCACCCATACGAACGCACAATGCCGGCTGAATAAGCACATGAAAGGCAGTGCAGGATCCGGAAACAAGGGGAAGAGTTCCAAAAGAAAATTCTCTAAACAAAAGCCAGAAGCTGAGAAAGAAGACAGTGAATCGGACACTGACGAAAAATTCCAGGAACAACAGCGGAAAGGCGAACCCAAGTTTCCGAGGGTTGATGGAGAATGCGCCCTAACTTTCCTATCAACTCCATCAGCAAAGGTGGCGAAAAGAACACTTCGAGAAATAAACGCGGTTGTTCCGGCAACCCCAAAATTCTTGAAGTATTCGAACACACCAATCACATGGGATCAGTCTGATCATCCCGGAAATATCCCTGAACCCAGCACACAAGCTCTTATTGTAAGCCCTATTGTCCAGAACACTAGGCTAAAAAGAGTGCTGACGGACGGAGGATCCAGCATCAACATAATGTACCTGGATACATTGAGACATCTGAAAATCTCTGAGACCCAGCTCAATCACAGCAACATACGCTTCCACGACATTGTTCCCGGCAGGCAAGCACGATCCCTAGGAGAAATTTCCCTAGATGTCACTTTCGGAGAAAAAGATCACTTCCGTCAGGAAAAAGTATCCTTCGAGGTGGTGCCGTTCGAAAGCGTGTATCACGCAATTCTCGGACGTCCAGCTTTCGCCAAATTTATGGCAAGATCCTGTTATATTTATAACAAGCTGAAGATGCCAGGGCCGAAAGGAGGGGTAATCACCATAACTGGAGACTTCAAGCTGGCGAACAAGCTGGAAAAAGAAAACGCCCTTTGTGCTGAGAAGATCATAGCAAAGGAAGAGCTGAAGGAGCTGGCTAAGGAGGTATCGCCGACAGAAATGCCGGCAGGAAAAGAAACCCGGAAGCCAGCAGATAGCTTCAAGGCATCCGAGAATACAAGACAGGTAATCCTAGATCCCAAAGATCCGACAAAATTTGTCGTAGTAGGAACTGGGATGACCGACAAATAGGAAGGCGAGCTCATCAAGTTCCTCCGTGAGAACTGGGATATTTTCGCCTGGTGTCCAGCTGACATGCCAGGCGTACCCAGGGAACTTGCTGAGCATCAACTCAAGGTAATTCCAGGCTCCAAACCCGTCAAACAAGGTCTCCGTCGATTTGACGGAAGAAGACGGAAGGCTATTGGCAAGGAAATTATCCGGCTTTTAGCAGCAGATTTCATCCAGGAAGTAATCCACACTGAATGGTCTGCAAATCCGGTATTAGTATCGAAGAAAGACACTACTGCTCTTAGAATGTGTATAGATTATGCCGGCTTGAACAAATTGTGTCCAAAAGATAGGTTCGCGTTACCGCGAATCGATCAAATAATAGACGCCACCGCAGGCTCTGAGCTTTTATGCTTTTTGGATGCTTATTCCGGGTATCACCAAATACGCATGAAAAAGGAAGATCAAATTAAGACTTCTTTTATAACCCCGTACGGGACGTACTATTACGTAACCATGCCATTTGTCCTGAAGAACGCAGGTGCAACTTACCAGCGTTGCATGCAACGTTGTTTGCATAGTCAGATTGGCAAAAATGTCCACGTTTACGTAGACGATATTGCTGTCGTAACCAAGGAAAAAGACACACTCCTTGAGGATTTGCGAGAAACCTTCGAAAACTTGCGCACTTATAAGATGAAGTTAAATCCATCAAAGTGCGTATTCGGGGTTCCCTCAGGAAAACTTCTGGGTTTCATCGTTTCTCACAGAGGAATAGAAGTTAACCCGGAAAAGATCAAAGCAATCTTGAACATCTCCAAAACCACGTGTGTGAAAGATGTCCAAAGATTGATGGGTTCCGCCGCTGCCGTCAGCAGATTTATTAGTCGGCTGGGGGATAAAGCCTTACCACTCTACAAGTTGCTGAAAAAATCCGACAAATTCGAGTGGACAGAAGAGGCCGATGCAGCGTTAACCCAATTAAAGAAAACTTTGATGAAAGCTCCGATTTTGGCATCCCCAAAAGACGAAGAACCTATGTTATTGTACCTCACGGCTACAAACAGGGTTATTAGTGCAGTAATTATTGTGGAATGGAAGAAAGACGAACAAAGTATACCAGACCAGCATCCGGTATATTACATAAGTGAAGTTTTCTCCGAGTCCAAGTAAAGGTACCCACACTACCAAAAACTGGCATATGGCGTATTTTTCGCATCTATAAAGTTACGCCATTACTTCCAAGGACATTCCATAACAGT
Source organism: Alopecurus myosuroides (assembly GCA_028641055.1). Taxonomy (NCBI): domain Eukaryota; kingdom Viridiplantae; phylum Streptophyta; class Magnoliopsida; order Poales; family Poaceae; genus Alopecurus; species Alopecurus myosuroides. Next base: position 237,065,534 of record CM054061.1, read on the forward strand.
GGTATGTAAAGCACCACTAGGGGATATAATAAACAATGCGGAGGCAAGTGGCCGAGTAGCCAAATGGGGTATCGAGCTAGCAGCCTTCGACATTAAGTATCAGCCAAGGACGACAATAAAATCCCAGGTTCTGGCAGATTTTGTCGCCAACTGGACGGAAGCAATGGAGAAAACACCAATGCCGGAGTCCGAGTACTAGATCATGCATTTTAACGGATCCAAGATGAAGGAGGGCGCTGGAGCTGGTGTAGTCTTAAAATCCCCTAAAGGAGACACACTGGATTATGTATTACAAATACACTTCAACGCCAGCAATAACGTGGCAGAATACGAAGCTCTGCTTCATGGCTTGCACATTGCAAAAGAAATAGGGGTTAAACACATTCTGTGCTACGGCGACTCGGATTTGGTACATCAGCTTAACCAAACCTGGGATGCAAAAAGCCCTATAATGGCCGAATATCGGAGAACGGTGGACGAGTTCGCCATTTGTTTTTTCGGATTCGAAGTACTCCACGTTAAAAGGGAGGAAAATTGGAACGCGGATGCGTTAGCCCGCATGGGGTCAGAAAGGGTAAAAACCCTACCACCAGGTGTATTCGTCCAGCATTTGTACGAGCCATCCATAAAAGGTGGAGATATCGATTACCCCCTGGCTTCCGAATCAATTGAAGTTATGCTCGTTAGCCCGGGCTGGACAATTCCATATTTAAACTTCTTAGTCAACCAGAAGTACCCAGAAGGAGCAGACGAAGTCTTGCAGAGGCAAATTCAGCGCCGATGCAAAGGATACACGGTAATTGATAACTGCCTGTACAAACGCAGTACTTCCGGAATTTTTCTACGGTGTATTTCACCAGAAGAAGGACGAGAAATCCTGCAAGAAATCCATGCCGGAGATTGCGGACATCATGCTCAATCAAAAAGCATAGTTAAAAAAGCATTCCGTGCCGGGTTTTTCTGGCTAACAGCCAAGACAGATGCTGAGCACATAGTCAACACATGTGCAGGGTGTCAATATTACGCCAAGCAGACTAATATGCCAGCCCAAGCACTCAAAACTATCCCAATTACATGGCCGTTTGCGGTCTGGGGGCTAGATATGATGGGACCGTTCAAAACTGCGTGAGGCGGACTTACACATCTACTTGTAGCTGTGGATAAGTATACCAAATGGGTGGAGGCTAAACCCATCAAAAATCTTGACGGTGTAACTGCCAGAAATTTCATCATTGACATAGTCATGAGATATGGCGTTCCACACAGCATAATAACCGACAACGGGACAAATTTCTCCATTGGAGAGTTGGCAAAATATTGCCGACAAACGGGAATTCGCCTAGATCTCGCATCTGTGGCACACCCGCAATCCAATGGACAGGTTGAGAGAATGAATAGCTCAATCCTGCAAGGAATAGGCCCAAGACTCGAATCTTCTCTTCATAGAGCAGCTGGAGCATGGGTAGAAGAGCTACCTTCTGTGCTTTGGAGTATTCGAACAACGCCAAACAGGCCAACTGGGCAAACCCCGTTTTTCCTAGTTTATGGTGCGGAAGCTATCCTTCCAACAGACATGATGCATGATAGCCCAAGAGTGCAGGATTTCGATGACTCAGATGCCGAAGAAGCACGACAGGATGCCGTCGATCTCTTAGAAGAGGAACGAGAACTTGTGCTTCAAAGATCCGCCATTTACCAGCAAGGTTTACGACGTTACCATAGTCGGAAAATCAGGCATCGTTCTTTTAAAGAAGGTGACTTAGTGCTGAGATTGGTGCAGCAAAGAAAGCACAAATTGGCCCCAGTATGGGAAGGACCATTTGTAATAAGCAAAGCTATGAAAAATGGGTCATATTACCTTGTAGATATTCGGGACACGGAAGACGATCCCGAAAAGCCGAATCGCAAAAGAAAGAGAAAGATAGATGATGAACTAGGAGAGACAAAGAGGCCTTGGAGCATCCAGCAGTTACGTCCCTTCTATACTTAGTTCAATTTCTATGTAAACATCTTTGAGATCATGAAATAAAGTTGTCGGAATTCTTATATCCATGGTTTTACAAGTTTATTATAGTACAAAGCATGATTCCACCTTATCTATTTCCCAATGATCTTACAAAATACTCAATGTTAACCCGAATTGTGCCTGCGTGCTCGGTGTTTAAAAACTGAATGATTTTCAGCCTGCTAACGGCTAAAGGAAACTCGGATTGTGCCTGCGTGCCCAAGTTTCAAAAAATTCCTTACTTTTCTCTAAGTATTATATGATCGTTTACTCGTTGGGTCACTGGAGCTAGTTAGTAAAAATGCCTTTAGTATGATCCATGTTTCCGAGTTTAAACTGATTGGTTATACCCAGTTACTCGGCATGATGATTCACAGTACTATTGAGCCATTTCAAACACTAAGGACAGTTAAAACACATAAGCCAGAGAACTTAGAAGACAAAGGAATATTAAAACCCGGAAACCTTGCAAAGAATTTCATAATTAAAACTGCAAAAGGCGGAGTTCTTGTTTATAGAAAAGGAATAGAAGCATTACAATATAAATTACATTGTAAAAGTGTAGTAATGCTCCTATTGTCTACTTTCATCATCCAGGTTAAAGGCAGCCCTTGAAGCATCCGAGTCTTCTTCGTTGCTGTCATTCTCGGGGGCTTCGGGGATCTCCTCTTCTGGATAGGTGATGGAGATGTTCACCATGGAGGCGATCTTGGTGGCGTTGCCCTTGATTTCATCAAAGATGGTGGTTCGTTGAGTTTCCGTGTATCCTTGAGGGATACCGGACGCCACGCGCCAAGACTTTGCACCAGGGTAGTGCATACGCATAAGGCCGAGTGCCATGCGTGCACCACCCCGTGCAGCGGAGAGTAGGATGGACTCCCTGGACTCCGCCACCTCCAAGATGGCACCCGGAAGTTTCCCAACTTCCGAGAACTCCCTAGTCCTTGTGGGAATAAACTTGTTGACCAGCTGCATGCCAGCAGCTCTGATCGCAGTCCACGTCTTCCCAAAGGCTCGGATTCTATCAATCCGAGCGAGATCTGGGTTATCTCCTGTTTTTTCAAACAAAACAACCAAAAAGGTCAAGTGAAAAAGCAGAGAAAGGAAGCAAGACATGGAAAAATGGTAAATGAAGTAAAACTTACCGATAATCTTGTCGATTTCGGAGCCTTCCTCCAGGCGAAGATTTAAGGCATTTTCCAAGTCCTGGATAGTGGACTTATCCTTCTCCGCCTGTTCGGAAGCCTTGGAATGAGCAATTCCAAGGGCCAGATTACTGGCTTCCAGATCCTTTTGGGCCTTCATAAGTTGCTTATGAAGGTCCAGATTCTCCTCACGGAGACTGGCAGCATTGCCGGCATCTTCAGCTATTTGCTTGGCCTTAGCCAAAGCATCTGGAAAGCAAAGAAAATTTCGAGTTTAGAAAAATCCCGGAAAAGTACTTAGACAAAAAGCTGAATCAAAAACTTCAGAGGAAAAAACTTTACCTGTTGTTTCCGACAGCTGCAGCTGAGACGATGGCAGCTCCGTCTCTTTCACCTCAAGAATGGAAACAAAATTTCTAACTTCCTTGTTCTTGACGGAAAGTTTATTGAAAACTTCCATGTTAATGGATTCAGCGGTTTGCTGGAACACGACAAGGAAAAGAGTAACTAAAAAGCATCAAGGCGAAAAGTATACATTTTGCTTAATGCTTGGGGGCTAGAGTTAAATACCTGGCTCATTCGCTGCAACCCCGCCAAGTTTTCATTGAACTCTTTTGCGTATTCCGCAAAAAGAATTCCGGCCGCACTTAGGCCATCGTTGAGGTTCTTGAAGTCTTTGTCGAAGGTGGGAATCTCCTCATCGGTTGTCCGAGAAGAATTTCCCACCTCTGGAGCCGCCCTTTCCCTCGTGTCCGTGTATGACACAACGGGCTGGCTGGGCTCCAATGACTCGGTGGTGGGGGCTGTCGCATGCTCTTCCACCATCGTGGACGGTGTGTCCGGTGCGATGACAGGAGAAGGTTGAGAGCCTCTGCTGGTCACAACCTTATGCCTTTTCAGCTTCTTTGGCTTTAAGGTAGAGGGAGGCAGGCTAAAGGCAAAAAACAAAAAACCCGGAAAGAGTTAAAACTCCGAAGATGAAAGAAAACTTCGACAAAAGAAAATAACCCGGGCGTTCTAACCTGGAAGTGGCGACGGGAATCCCGTCAAGATCGATGATTTCCTCAGAGGAGGAAATCTTCTTGCGCTTTCGCCCACCTGCAAAGGCGGTGCGCAACGCTTCCAGTTCAGCTTCGGAGGCCAGCTCCGAGTCAGGATGTTCAGCAATCTGTCGAAAAGAAAAAGCAGAGTTAGAAGCGAAAAATCCAAGAAAGTATGACAAAATTCCACCCAAATGACGGAAAAAATACCTTGGGAGCCGGATTGTCGGCCGTATACATTGGCCGACTCGCTTCATATTGGTCGCGTGATGCGACCAACTGGTTCACGCGCCGCCGCAGATCCCTCGCGGCCCAGTCTTTGCTGGTTGTCCGCATTTTGTCGTCGGCGCCCGTGTACTCGCAAAGGAGACGGCCGCCATGGTTGGCTAACGGCTGGATCCGCCTGTCCAACCAGCAAAGGACTGTGTCCATGCCGGTTAGAGGCGGATCAGAGGAAGTGAGCTTGGCGATGCGCCACTTGATCCTTAGAAGATCAGGCGGCAGAACTTGGACGGCTTCAGTTCCCCAATTATCTTGGGGAACGGCAGCAGTGTTTGAGAAAGGTGGAACCCCGATGGCCTTTTTCGGGAAAGGGACATCGGGATTACAAAAGAAGGAACCTGTCCAGAATTTGACGGATTCCGAGGTTCTGATCTTGGGGAACCAATCTTCCCTAAATCTCCTAAGAGTGAAGGAGATGGTTCCGCAAGTCGGGAGTGCGCCCTCCGAAGAGTTCCGCTTGACCCCGAAACAGTACAACCAGAAATCTAACCTAGGTTCTATGCCTAGGAAACCCTCGAAGAGGGCCTGAAAGCCGGCCATATAAAGAATAGAATTTGGTGGCAGGTTATGGGGCTGGATATTGTAGTGGGAGAGGACTTGGAGGAAAAAGGCAGAAGGTGGCAATCCCATACCTCTTAGAAGGTGGGAGGAGAGAAGAACCCGTTCGCCGTCGTTCGGCATGGGTTTGTTCTCGTCCTCCGGAAGCCGCCACTTCCCTTTCAGCACCAACCCCTCCTTTTCCATGTTTGGAAGGAGGGACGGGGGAATGCTGCAGGCAACCCAGTTGCCGGCAGTCTCCAGTTCTTCATCCGCTCCGGCGGCGGTGGACGCGGCAACCTCTGCAGCGGCGAGCTCGTCGCCAACGAGCGTAATCTTCTCCTCCGCCGTCTCGGGAGCGAACGGCGGAGTAGGCGCAGAGCTCGAGCCCGCAAGATCCGCGGCGGCGGAAGCATTTCCCTCGTCCGCCGTGGTGCCCGCGGTCTTCACCGGTTCGCCGCCGGCGTGCGTCGGGGAGTCCAGCATAGGGTCCATCGTGTTGATGATGTCCTCAATGTCTTGCGAGACGTTCCGGGCGGGCAAAGACGGCGGGGATGCCATTAGGTGGCGGCGCTGGTTGCCTCCGGTGAGGTTTTCGGCGCGGGGTGCGTTCGATGCTCTCTCTCTGCTGGAAGCTTGGGCGCTGTAATGGCGTTCATAGTAGTTGCGGAAGGTTTACTGGGAGGACGAAGAAGGCTATTTATAGCCGGAAATCCGTCACGATACGTGCTAACAGCTCTTTTGACCGTTGGATGATCAACGCGTGTCGCTCGCCGAAAAATCCGGGAAATGAATCGACAGGGTGATTATGGTTATCTCCTCGTTTCCCGCGAGAATCTGTCAGAGATATGTTTCTGGGTTTTCGCTGAAAACCCAAACGTCCCTTAGGTCAGCAGGATTAAAGTGCTGACGTAGGAGGTTCCTTCTCCACGAAGAATCGTGTGGGAAAAGCCGGATTTTCAGAATTCCGAGTTTTACGTTATCATCTCTTTTCAAAGAAGAATAAGAAGAATCAAGACTGCTGGCCAATATTTCTCGGACGATATACATTTGGCGAAAGACGGCAAATCAAAGTTTAAATCCTTCTTGGGGGCTACTGTCGGATATATACTGAATAGGGGTATATCATATGGTGGTCAAAAGTGCCGGATTACCAGGGTGGCCCAACTGGTAGTGGGCTATGGTCCATTGGGCGGCCCAGTAAGCTGACGCACAGAAGCCGAATTCTAGAAGGACCCGGGTCATGGCCCACGTGATCTGGCTTGGAGGAGAAGGCGGATTCCTTACTTTCCAAGTTAATGGCTACCGTAGTCTTCTAGGTTTCCTACTCTGTATGCCCTAACCCGGCTATTATATAAAGCCGGGTGGGAGATATGATAGATAGGGACGAAGCTACAGGCTAACTCGCCGGGAAGTTGATCCTCAGCGAATAGCTAAACAGAACCTCACATTGTAATTGTATACACGGGCTTTAGCCCTGATTAGTGAGATTGCAGGAGTAGGGACGCCGTATTATTACGACGTACCGAACCTGGGTAAATCCCGTGTCTTTGTCTTCAACGCGATCCCGTTTCCCCACCTCTCTACCCGTAGTCTCATGGCACCCCCGTCTATGAAAACTACTACGATGTCTCGACAACTCTGAATAAGAGATGCAATGAAAACGAGAGCTAAAGAGGAATTTTTGCAGTAACTAGAAGAAAAACTAAGAATACTAGCATAACAAGTATTCAAACGAAAAAGCGGAGCGCGTCTCTCTCCAAACAAAGAATGCTAGGATCCAACTATATTATTGCAGCAAGGAAAACAAAATAAAACAAAGGAAAACAAAATAAAACGAAAGAAAAACAAACAGACGCTCCAAGTAAACTTCATATGATGTGACCGAATAAAAATATAGTTTCAGGAGAAGTGATCTGATAGATAGTTGATGAAGAAGGGGATGCCTTGGGCATCCCCAAGATTAGATGCTTGAGTCTTATAAAAATATGCTTGGATGAACCACGGGGGCATCCCCAAGCTTTGACCTTGCACTCTTCTTGATCACATATATCACCTGTTCTCTTGACCCTTGAAAACTTCCTTCACACCATACTCAAACAGTAATTCGCATTAGAGAGTTAGTCCAACAATGAAAAATCCATTGGTTCTGTATGGACCAAGTGATATTGATACTTTTAAATATTAGATACAACTACGGATGTTTCGTGAAGCAAATAAATCCACTTGACATCGCAAAAGAGTAAATGCAAGAAAAATGGCAGAATCTGTCAAAACCAGAACTATCTGTAAAGACGAATTTTTTTGAGGCACTTACGTTGCTCAGATCGAAAAACTGAAGAACAAAAAAGTTGCGGAATTAGCCGAGGAATAATAAAAAAAAAATCAGATCATTCTGATCTTCAAGGACGATTTTTTTACGATGGAAATGAGAAATATGTTTCCTGCGCAGAAATCCGAAAACAAACTGCAACTCTTGTCGAGACATCATAGTAGTTTTCATAGACGGGGGTGCCATGAGACTACGGGTAGAGACGTGGGGAAACGGGATCGCGTTGAAGACAAAGACATGGGAATTACCCAGGTTCGGTACGTCGTAATAATACGGTGTCCCTACTCCTGCAATCTCACTAATCAGGGCTAAAGTCTGTGTATACAATTACAATGTGAGGTTCTGTTTAGCTATTCGCTGAGGATCAACTTCCCGGCGAGTTAGCCTGTAGCTTCGTGTCTATCTATCATATCTCCCACCCGGCTTTATATAATAGCCGGGTTAGGGCATACAGAGTAGGAAACCTAGAAGACTACGGTAGCCATTAACTTGGAAAGTAAGGAATCCGCCTTCTCCTCCAAGCCAGATCACGTGGGCCGTGACCCGGGTCCTTCTAGAATCCGGCTTCTGTGCGTCAGGTTACTGGGCCGCCCAATGGACCATAGTCCACTACCAGTTGGGCCACCCTGGTAATCCGGCACTTTTGACCACCATCTGATATACCCCTATTCAGTATATATCCGACAGTAGCCCCCAAGAAGGATTAAAACTCTGATTTGCCGTCTTTCGCCAAATGTATATCGTCCGAGAAATATTGGCCAGCAGTCTTGATTCTTCTTATTCTTCTTTGAAAAGAGATGATAACGTAAAACTCGGAATTCTGAAAATCCGGCTTTTCCCACACGATTCTTCGTGGAGAAGGAACCTCCTACGTCAGCACTTTAATCCTGCTGACGTAAGGGACGTTTGGGTTTTCAGCGAAAACCCAGAAACATATCTCTGACATATTCTCGCGGGAAACGAGGAGATAACCATAATCACCCTGTCGATTCATTTCCCGGATTTTTCGGCGAGCGACACGCGTTGATCATCCAACGGTCAAAAGAGCCGTTAGCACGTATCGTGACGGATTTCCGGCTATAAATAGCCTTCTTCGTCCTCCCAGTAAACCTTCCGCAACTACTCCAAACGCCATTACAACGCCCAAGCTTCCAGCAGAGAGAGAGCATCGAACGCACCCCGCGCCGAAAACCTCACCGGAGGCAACCAGCGCCGCCACCTAATGGCATCCCCGCCGTCTTCGCCCGCCCGGAACGTCTCGCAAGACATTGAGGACATCATCAATACGATGGACCCTATATTGGACTCCCCGACGCACGCCGGCGGCGAGCCGGTGAAGACCGCGGGCACCGCGGCGGACGAGGGAAATGCTTCCACCGCCGCGGATCTTGCGGGCTCGAGCTCCGCGCCTACTCCGCCGTTCACTCCCGAGACGGCGGAGGAGAAGATTACGCTCGTTGGCGACGAGCTCGCCGCTGCAGAGGCTGCCGCGTCCACCGCCGCTGGAGCGGATGAAGAACTGGAGACTGCCGGCAACTGGATTGGCTGCAGCATTCCCCCGTCCCTCCTTCCAAACATGGAAAAGGAGGGGTTGGTGCTGAAAGGGAAGTGGCGGCTTCCAGAGGACGAGAACGAACCCATGCCGAACGATGGCGAACGGGTTCTTCTCTCCTCCCACCTTCTTAGAGGTATGGGATTGCCACCTTCTGCCTTTTTCCTCCAGGTCCTCTCCCACTACAATATCCAGCCCCATAACCTGCCACCAAATTCTATTCTTTATATGGCCGGCTTTCAGGCCCTCTTCGAGGGTTTCCTAGGCATAGAACCTAGGTTAGATTTCTGGTTGTACTGTTTCGGGGTCAAGCGGAACTCTTCGGAGGGCGCACTCCCGACTTGCGGAACCATCTCCTTCACTCTTAGGAGATTTAGGGAAGATTGGTTCCCCAAGATCAGAACCTCGGAATCCGTAAAATTCTGGACGGGTTCCTTCTTTTATCATCCCGATGTCCCTTTCCCGAAAAAGGCCATTGGGGTTCCACCTTTCTCAAACACTGCTGCCGTTCCCCAAGATAATTGGGGAACTGAAGCCGTCCAAGTTCTGCCGCCTGATCTTCTAAGGATCAAGCGGTGCATCGCCAAGCTCACTTCCTCTGATCCGCCTCTAACCGGCATGGACACAGTCCTTTGCTGGTTGGACAGGCGGATCCAGCCGTTAGCCAACCATGGCGGCCGTCTCCTTTGCGAGTACACGTGCACCAACGACAAAATGCGGACAACCAGCAAAGACTGGGCCACGAGGGATCTGCGGCGGCGCGTGAACCAGTTGGTCGCATCACGCGACCAATATGAAGCGAGTCGGCCAATGTATACGGCCGACAATCCAGCTCCCAAGGTATTTTTTCGGTCATTTGGGTGGAATTTTGTCATACTTTCTCGGATTTTTCGCTTCTAACTCTGCTTTTTCTTTTCGACAGATTGCTGAACTTCCTGACTCGGAGCTGGCCTCCGAAGCTGAACTGGAAGCATTGCGCACCGCCTTTGCAGGTGGGCGAAAGCGCAAGAAGATTCCTCCTCTGAGGAAATCATCGATCTTGACGGGATTCCCGTCGCCACTTCCAGGTTAGAACGTCCGGGTTATTTTCTTTTGTCGAAGTTTTCTTTCATCTTCGGAGTTTTAACTCTTTCCGGGTTTTTTGTTTTTTTCCTTTAGCCTGCCTCCCTCTACCTTAAAGCCAAAGAAGCTGAAAAGGCATAAGGTTGTGACCAGCAGAGGCTCTCAACCTTCTCCCGTCATCGCACCGGACACACCGTCCACGATGGCGGAAGAGCATGCGACAGCCCCCACCACCGAGTCGTTGGAGCCCAGCCAGCCCGTTTTGTTTTTTGCCGTTTGCTTCATTGAATTCTTCTCGGACAACCGATGAGGAGATTCCCACCTTCGACAAGGACTTCAAGAACCTCAACGATGGCCTAAGCGCGGCCGGAATTCTTTTTGCGGAATACGCAAAAGAGTTCAATGAAAACTTGGCGGGGTTGTAGCGAATGAGCCATGTATTTAACTCTAGCCCCCAAGCATTAAGCAAAATGTATACTTTTCGCCTTGATGCTTTTTTAGTTACTCTTTTCCTTGTTGTGTTCCAGCAAACCGCTGAATCCATTAACATGGAAGTTTTCAATAAACTTTCCGTCAAGAACAAGGAAGTTAGAAATCTTTTTTCCATTCTTGAGGTGAAAGAGACGGAGCTGCCATCGTCTCAGCTGCAGCTGTCGGAAACAACAGGTAAAGTTTTTTCCTCTGAAGTTTTTGATTCAGCTTTTTGTCTAAGTACTTTTCCGGGATTTTTCTAAACTCGAAATTTTCCTTGCTTTCCAGATGCTTTGGCTAAGGGCAAGCAAATAGCTGAAGATGCCGGCAATGCTGCCAGTCTCCGTGAGGAGAATCTGGACCTTCATAAGCAACTTATGAAGGCCCAAAAGGATCTGGAAGCCAGTAATCTGGCCCTTGGAATTGCTCATTCCAAGGCTTCCGAACAGGCGGAGAAGGATAAGTCCACTATCCAGGACTTGGAAAATGCCTTAAATCTTCGCCTGGAGGAAGGCTCCAAAATCGACAAGATTATGGGTAAGTTTTACTTCATTTACCATTTTTCCATGTCTTGCTTCCTTTCTCTGCTTTTTCACTTGACCTTTTTGGTTGTTTTGTCTGAAAAAACAGGAGATAACCCAGATCTCGCTCGGATTGATAGAATCCGAGCCTTTGGGAAGACGTGGACTGCGATCAGAGCTGCTGGCATGCAGCTGGTCAACATGTTTCTTCCCACAAGGACTGGGGAGTTCTCGGAAGTTGGGAAACTTCCGGGTGCCATCTTGGAGGTGGCGGAGTCTAGGGAGTCCATCCTACGCTCCGCTGCACGGGGTGGTGCACGCATGGCACTCGGCCTTATGCGTATGCACTACCCTGGTGCAAAGTCTTGGCGCGTGGCGTCCGGTATCCCTCAAGGATACACGGAAACTCAGCGAACCAGCATCTTTGATGAAATCAAAGGCCACGCCACCAAGATCGCCTCCATGGTGAACATCTCCATCACCTATCCAGAAGAGGAGATCCCCGAAGCCCCCGAGAATGACAGCATCGAAGAAGACTCGGATGCTTGAATGGCTGCCTTTAACCTGGATGATGAAAGTAGACAATAGGAGCATTACTGCACTTTTACAATGTAATTTATATTGTAATGCTTCTATCCCTTTTCTATAAACAAGAACTCCGCCTTTTGCAGTTTTAATTATGAAATTCTTTGCAAGGTTTCCGGGTTTTAATATTCCTTTGTCTTCTAAGTTCTCTGGCTTATGTGTTTTAACTGTCCTTAGTGTTTGAAATGGCTCAATAGTACTGTGAATCATCATGCCGAGTAACTGGGTATAACCAATCAGTTTAAACTCGGAAACATGGATTATACTAAAGGCATTTTTACTAACTAGCTCCAGTGACCCAACACGTAAACGATCAGATAATACTTAGAGAAAAGTAAGGAATTTTTTGAAACTTGGGCACGCAGGCACAATCCGAGTTTCCTTTAGCCGTTAGCAGGCTGAAAATCATTCAGTTTTTAAACACCGAGCATGCAGGCACAATTCGGGTTAACATTGAGTATTTTGTAAGATCATTGGGAAATAGATAAGGTGGAATCATGCTTTGTACTATAATAAACTTGTAAAAACATGGATATAAGAATTTCGACAACTTTATTTCATGATCTCAAAGATGTTTACACAGAAATTGAACTAAGTATAGAAGGGACGTAACTGCTGGATGCTCCAAGGCCTCTTTGTCTCTCCTAGTTCATCATCTATCTTTCTCTTTCTTTTGTGATTCGGCTTTTCGGGATCGTCTTCCGTGTCCCGAATATCTACAAGGTAATATGACCCATTTTTCATAGCTTTGCTTATTACAAATGGTCCTTCCCATACCGGGGCCAATTTGTGCTTTCTTTGCTGCACCAATCTCAGCACTAAGTCACCTTCTTTAAAAGAATGATGCCTGATTTTCCGACTATGGTAACGTCGTAAACCTTGCTGGTAAATGGTGGATCTTTGAAGCACAAGTTCTCGTTCCTCTTCTAAGAGAGCGACGGCATCCTGTCGTGCTTCTTCGGCATCCGAGTCATCAAAATTTCGCACTCTTGGGCTATCATGGATCATGTCCGTTGGAAGGATAGCTTCCGCACCATAAACTAGGAAAAACGGGGTTTGCCCAGTTGACCTGTTTGGCGTCGTTTGAATACTCCAAAGCACAGAAGGTAGCTCTTCTACCCATGCTCCAGCTGCTCTTAGAAGAGGAGATTCGAGTCTTGGGCGTATTCCTTGCAGGATTGAGCTATTCATTCTCTCAACCTGTCCATTGGATTGCGGGTGTGCCACAGATGCGAGATCTAGGCGAATTTCCGTTTGTCGGCAATATTTTGCCAACTCTCCAATGGAGAAATTTGTCCCGTTGTCGGTTATTATGTTGTGTGGAACGCCATATCTCATGACTATGTCAATGATGAAATTTCTGGCAGTTACACCGTCAAGCTTTTTGATGGGTTTAGCCTCCACCCATTTGGTATACTTATCCACAGCTACAAGTAGATGTGTAAGTCCGCCTCGCGCAGTTTTGAACGGTCCCATCATATCTAGCCCCCAGACCGCAAACGGCCATGTAATTGGGATAGTTTTGAGTGCTTGGGCCGGCATATTAGTCTGCTTGGCGTAATATTGACACCCTGCATATGTGTTGACTATGTGCTCAGCATCTGTCTTGGCTGTTAGCCAGAAAAACCCGGCATGGAATGCTTTTTTAACTATGCTTTTTGATTGAGCATGATGTCCGCAATCTCCGGCATGGATTTCTTGCAGGATTTCTCGTCCTTCTTCTGGTGAAATACACCGTAGAAAAATTCCGGAAGTACTGCGTTTGTACAGGCAGTTATCAATTACCGTGTATCCTTTGCATCGGCGCTGAATTTGCCTCTGCAAGACTTTGTCAGCTCCTTCCGGGTACTTCTGGTTGACTAAGAAGTTTAAATATGGAATTGTCCAGCCCGGGCTAACGAGCATAACTTCAATTGATTCGGAAGCCAGGGGGTAATCGATATCTCCACCTTTTATGGATGGCTCGTACAAATACTGGACGAATACACCTGGTGGTAGGGTTTTTACCCTTCTGACCCCATGCGGGCTAACGCATCCGCGTTCCAATTTTCCTGCCTTTTAACGTGGAGTGCTTCGAATCCAAAAAAACAAATGGCGAACTCGTCCACCGTTCTCCGATATTCGGCCATTATAGGGCTTTTGCGTCCCAGGTTTGGTTAAGCTGATGATGTACCAAATCTGAGTCGCCGTAGCACAGAATGCGTTTAACCCCTATTTCTTTTGCAATGTGCAAGCCATGAAGCAGAGCTTCGTATTCTGCCACGTTATTGCTGGCGTTGAAGTGTATTTGTAATACATACTCCATTGTGTCTCCTTTAGGGGATTTTAAGACTACACCAGCTCCAGCGCCCTCCTTCATCTTGGATCCGTCAAAATGCATGATCCAGTACTCGGACTCCGACATTGGTGTTTTTTCCATTGCTTCCGTCCAGTCGGCGACAAAATCTGCCAGAACCTGGGATTTTATTGTTGTCCTTGGCTGATACTTAATGTCGAAGTCTGCTAGCTCGATACCCCATTTGGCTACTCGGCCAGTTGCCTCCGCATTGTTTATTATATCCCCTAGTGGTGATTTACATACCACTGTTATGGAATGTCCTTGGAAGTAATGGCGTAACTTTCTAGATGCGAAAAATACGCCATATGCCAGTTTTTGGTAGTGTGGGTACCTTTGCTTGGACTCGGAGAAATCTTCACTTATGTAATATACCGGATGCTGGTCTGGTATACTTTGTTCGTCTTTCTTCCGTTCCACAACAATTACTGCACTAATAACCCTGTTTGTAGCCGTGAGGTACAATAACATAGGTTCTTCGTCTTTTGGGGATGCCAAAATCGGAGCTTTCATCAAAGTTTCCTTTAATTGGGTTAACGATGCATCGGCCTCTTCTGTCCACTCGAATTTGTCGGATTTTTTCAGCAACTTGTAGAGTGGTAAGGCTTTATCCCCCAGCCGACTAATAAATCTGCTGACGGCAGCGGCGGAACCCGTCAATCTTTGGACATCTTTCACACACGTGGGTTTGGAGATGTTCAAGATTGCTTTGATCTTTTCCGGGTTAACTTCTATTCCTCTGTGAGAAACGATGAAACCCAGAAGTTTTCCCAAGGGAACCCCGAATACGCACTTTGATGGATTTAACTTCATCTTATAAGTGCGCAAGTTTTCGAAGGTTTCTCGCAAATCCTCAAGGAGTGTGTCATTTTCCTTGGTTACGACAGCAATATCGTCTACGTAAACATGGATATTTTTGCCAATCTGACTATGCAAACAACGTCGCATGCAACGCTGGTAAGTTGCACCTGCGTTCTTCAGGCCAAATGGCATGGTTACGTAATAGTACGTCCCGTACGGGGTTATAAAAGAAGTCTTAATTTGATCTTCCTTTTTCATGCGTATTTGGTGATACCTGGAATAAGCATCCAAAAAACATAAAAGCTCAGAGCCTGCGGTGGCGACTATTATTTGATCGATTCGCGGTAACGCGAACCTATCTTTTGGACACAATTTGTTCAAGCCGGTGTAATCTATACACATTCTAAGAGCAGTAGTGTCTTTCTTCGGTACTAATACCGGATTTGGAGACCATTCAGTGTGGATTACTTCCTGGATGAAATCTGCTGCTAAAAGCCGGATAGTTTCCTTGCCAATAGCCTTCCGTCTTCTTCCGTCAAATCGACGGAGACCTTGTTTGACGGGTTTGGAGCCTGGAATTACCTTGAGTTGATGCTCAGCAAGTTCCCTGGGTACGCCTGGCATGTCAGCTAGACACCAGGCGAAAATATCCCAGTTCTCACGAAGGAACTTGATGAGCTCGCCTTCCTATTTGTCGGTCATCCCAGTTCCTACTACGACAAATTTTGTCGGATCTTTGGGATCTAGGATTACCTGTCTTGTATTCTCGGATGCCTTGAAACTATCTGCTGGCTTCCGGGTTTCTTTTCCTGCCGGCATTTCCGTCGGCGATACCTCCTTAGCCAGCTCCTTCAACTCTTCCTTTGCTATGATCTTCTCAGCACAAAGGGCGTTTTCTTTTTCCAGCTTGTTCGCCAGCTTGAAGTCTCCAGTTATGGTGATTACCCCTCCTTTCGGCCCTGGCATCTTCAGCTTGTTATAAATATAACAGGATCTTGCCATAAATTTGGCGAAAGCTGGACGTCCGAGAATTGCGTGATACACGCTTTCGAACGGCACCACCTCGAAGGATACTTTTTCCTGACGGAAGTGATCTTTTTCTCCGAAAGTGACATCTAGGGAAATTTCTCCTAGGGATCGTGCTTGCCTGCCGGGAACAATGTCGTGGAAGCGTATGTTGCTGTGATTGAGCTGGGTCTCGGAGATTTTCAGATGTCTCAATGTATCCAGGTACATTATGTTGATGCTGGATCCTCCGTCCATCAGCACTCTTTTTAGCCTAGTGTTCTAGACAATAGGGCTTACAATAAGAGCTTGTGTGCTGGGTTCAGGGATATTTTCGGGATGATCAGACTGATCCCATGTGATTGGTGTGTTCGAATACTTCAAGAATTTTGGGGTTGCCGGAACAACCGCGTTTATTTCTCGAAGTGTTCTTTTCGCCACCTTTGCTGATGGAGTTGCTAGGAAAGTTAGGGCGCATTCTCCATCAACCCTCGGAAACTTGGGTTCGCCTTTCCGCTGTTGTTCCTGGATTTTTTTGTCAGTGTCCGATTCACTGTCTTCTTTCTCAGCTTCTGGCTTTTGTTTAGAGAATTTCCTTTTGGAACTCTTCCCCTTGTTTCCGGATCCTGCACTGCCTTTCATGTGCTTATTCAGCCGGCATTGTGCGTTCGTATGGGTGGGTTTCCCAAATTGCGAATGGTGGACGCAAGGTTCCGACTTAATCTTCTCCCACTCTTCGTTACTGTAGTTGACTGGTTCTGAACTGCGTTCTTTCCATATGTTCCCTTTTTCACTTCCAAAGGCTATGTTAACTTCTTTGGGTTTTGGTGTTGCATCTGAAGTTCCTTTTTTCTCAGGGCGAGGATTTTTCTTGGCAAGTATCAGTGTATCGATATTGCCTCCTCTTGCTCTGATGTCGTCTTCGGCTGCAGCGTGTTCATTGGCGGTTGTCGGAATAGATCCGAGATCTTTGTGCTGTTTGGAACCAACCATGAACGGTACAAGTCCGGGTTTTAGGCCATTGACGAAAGCATGCATTGCTTGTACGTCAGTTAATCCAGAACAACTATTCTTCATTGCAGTCCATCTGGAGATGAAATCCACGTATGGTTCATCCTCGAACTAGGTGCAACGGTTCAGCTGGTTGATGCTGTTCGGGCGTTTATAAGTTCCCCGGAAGTGCTGAGTAAATACTCGAGCCATATCATCCCAGCTGTCTACGGTTCTTGATGGCAATCCATTAATCCAATCTCTGGCTCCATCCAGTAACATTAGGGGAAGAAACTTTACAGCTTCCAGGTCTGTCCCATTGTTAATCTGGACGGCTGTATAGTAGTCTGAAAGCCAGGCATCCGGGTTTGTACTAGCGGTGTATTTCTGGTACGTTGGACCGACTTTGGCGAAGCCATAATGCAAGGTTATCCTTCAGATCCTATCAGTGAAACACTTAGGTCCAAAGTATAGATCATGCTTTTCCGCCCTATCCATGTGTGCGGAATACCTGCCGGCTGAATGGACAGAAGGGGATCTACTCCTTTCTTTTCCATTGTTGCGCGGACACGCTTTTCCGGGATCGTTTCTATTTCTTTCAAGATCACGCCCTTTTGGATGAGGCGGAGTTCTACTCCTGTGCCTTTCTTTATCCTTGGGAGGTGTCCGAGATCTCTCACGCCTGTGAGGTACATCATGTCTTCCGGCTTTTTCAGCAGGGTGTCTCGGAGGTGGCATTGCTTTGCCATCATTCCGGTGTTTTTTTTCCCGGTCGTGGGGTTTGCGTCCACCTTTCGGGAGATGAGATCCGGTTCTAGACGCTTCATCCCTGTTGTTGGGATTTTTCTTATCTTTTCTCGGATCCGCTTTCTTATCCTTTGAATTGTTGGAATCTTCAGGTTCTTCCGGTCCAGGTGCTCCAGCGGCGCAAGTAGCTGTTTTGCATAGGGCAGAGTCGTCGTGCAACTTCCCTGATCGCTCTTGGGCCCGCTGTTGTTGTTGCAATGCTTTTCCTAGGAAAGCATACACCCCTTGGAGTTTTTCACCGTTGGAGTACATGTCATTGTTGAGGATGGCAAACGCTGCTTCCGCATTTTCTGCTGCGGTTTTGTATATTGGTTCGCCCCTGGCATCCTTGCCGTTTACTTGCTTTTGCCAAGATGGGTTATGAAACCTTTCCTTTGGCGGCAGTACTTCCGGTCTTACGATTCCGGGTAACCTTGTAGGTTTTATGGTAGATCTATTCTTTTTCTCGTACTCCTCGATTTCTACCTTCATGAGCTTGATGTCATCCTGGGTTTTTTGGAGGTGTTCACGAGTTCTGAATAGATGTTGCTGTTGCCGTTGGAGAGCTTGTTTCCTGGCCTCTAGCACCTCAGGGGGTTCATGCAATCCCACTGGTGTTTGTAACAATTCCTGTTCTTCTTGCTCTGTCAATGGCGGAACAAGGATTTCTTTTGTTTTCTTCTCCGCAAGTTTTATTCCGCTTGCATCTCCTACTTCCGGGCTTTCATCAGCTAGATCAGCCAATTTCTTCTTCCGGAGTTTGTATTGGAGTTTTTTAGCGGCCTTGTTCTTTTTCTTGGAAGAGGGAGGTATTTTAGCAGGTTCATCCTCTGTCAATTCCTTGACGTTGGGAAATATCGGAGAAGTTTCTCCATCTTCTCTCTCTTCCTCTGGCGGAGGGGTTTTAGGGCTTTCCTAATTGCCGGCGTCCGTGTTTTCAGCCGGTTTCGCCATTAGTACTTCATGGAATCCCTCTTGAAAAGATTTAACTTTTCTTTCGAAGGCGTCCACGTCTTCGTCTTCGGAATCAAAATCATCTGATCCGGTTTCTGACTCTAATCTCGCCTCAATGGCGGCTAGCACAGAGTCAGCTTCCGAGTTCATCGCTGGATTGGCGGGTGTCGGATCTTCCACCTTTGTAGTGGGTTTGATGTTTTCTGCCTCTTGCACGGGATTACTTTCATCCGTGTTTTCGGCGATCTCGGATTGCACCATACCGATAAAGTGTGTATCACTTTTATGTCGGCGATCTGAGAAAAATCCGGTATCATAGTCATCTTCGACTGGGTATAGGGCGGGTGGGATAAATTTGCTTCCACCGCAAAACCCCGTGGCTTCTGCAGTTAGTCCGATAAAGATATTAGCAGATCCGATCGGTAACACGCAGGCACTTACCAGATGATTTTGCGCTGGAATGTAGGATCCATTGTCGAGGAAGCGTCCGATGTCGTCGTCGAACTCCAGGCTTCCGACTGTTATGGAACTGCCAATCCTGCCGAGTATCCCAGATCGGAACTTAACGCCTGACGTCGTTAGCCCCACGGTGGGCGCCAGCTGTCGAGACATCGTAGTAGTTTTCATAGACGGGGGTGCCATGAGACTACGGGTAGAGACGTGGGGAAACGGGATCGCGTTGAAGACAAAGACATGGGATTTACCCAGGTTCGGTACGTCGTAATAATGCGGCGTCCCTACTCCTGCAATCTCACTAATCAGGGCTAAAGCCTGTGTATACAATTAAAATGTGAGGTTCTGTTTAGCTATTCGCTGAGGATCAACTTCCCGGCGAGTTAGCTTGCAGCTTCGTGTCTATCTATCATATCTCCCACCCGACTTTATATAATAGCCGGGTTAGGGCATACAGAGTAGGAAACCTAGAAGACTACGGTAGCCATTAACTTGGAAAGTAAGGAATCCGCCTTCTCCTCCAAGCCAGATCACGTGGGCCGTGATCCGGGTCCTTCTAGAATCCGTCTTCTGTGCGTCAGTTTACTGGGCCGCCCAATGGACCATAGCCCACTACCAGTTGGGCCACCCTGGTAATCCGGCACTTTTGACCACCATCTGATATACCCCTATTCAGTATATATCCGTCATGAGAAATATGTTTCCTGCGCAGAAATTCAAAAACCAACTGCAACTCTCGTCAGAAACCTTACTTGGCACTACTTAAAACATGAAAAGAAAGATACAAAGGAGTTTCTAAATAAGTATACAACCCCTTGACTCAAAGAAAACAGACAAAAAACAAAGCAAAAATAAAACCATGGGTTATCTCCCAAGAAATGCTTTTCTTTAAAGCCTTTTAGCTAGGCATGATAATTTTAGAAGATGCTCACATGAGAAATATTAATTGAAGAAAAAGAGAGCATCAAGAAGCAAACATAAAACAAATTTAAGTCTAACGCACTTCCTATGAAAAAGAATCTTGTAGAAAAACAAGTCATGGAAGCACAAGGCAACAAGCATAGGAAGAAAAAATAAGTGAAACCTCACAAATTTCAACATAAAGAGGGGAAAATTGATATTTTTGAGATGCATAAAACTATGTGTCCCTCTCTCATAATAAATTTCAGTAGCACCATGAATAAAATTAACAATATAACTATCAAAAGAAACATTCTTATCATGAGCCACATGCATAAAAGAATTAATACTCTCCACATAAGCATAGTCATTCTTATTAATAGTAGTGGGGGAAATTCAACAAAATAGCTATCATTATAATTATCATCACCATAATAATCAAATATAGGAGGCATTTTGCAATCACAATTAATTTTCTCCTCAATAGTAGGTGGACTGAAAATATCATATTTCTCATTGTAATCATCAGAAAGAACTGCAACATGATAGACAAGTTGTATATTAGGGAGATGGTTCTGGGTAATCCCTCCATAACTATGACAAGTTTCATAAGGATAATTGTAATCATAACCTATGTTATAGCATCTTTTATAATATTTATCCAAGACTAGAAGCATAGTATCATCATAAGCAATATCATCATTTTTTACCAGAAAGAGATGTATCAAGCATATAATCATCAGTAGCAAAATGATTTTCAAACACATAATCCACAAGCTCAGAGCTTCCTATAGCATCATTGGAAGGAACATGGATGGTACTAATAGTACAGCAATTATCATCATTTTTAGAATTGGTACCAAAGATATTTTCAATATCAAAAGTAGTGTGTTTATCCCAATCATGATCACTTTCATAAATAAGAGGCATAGGAAAATCATCGAGTTCAGACTCATCAAAAACTATAATAGGAGCAACATGCTTAGGGGGAGATACTGTTACCTCTCTCCTTTTACTCCTCTTCTTCTTCTTCTTCTTCTTCTTCTTCTCTATACGAGGGAGATGCTTTAAAGGAAGCTTCACCACATACCCTGGTTTATTGTATAAACAATAGAACAAACCTTGGAGGATTCTTCCTCTTCATTAATAAGATGAAAACAAATATTAGCCCTGTCATATTTTGGTAAAGTATCCTCTTTTATAATATTTTGTATGTAAGTATTTGTGTGGCATTTATTAACACAATAAAGATGACAACCATGCAGGACACTATTCATATCAAGAGCACTCATATCTACCAAAGAAGTTTTTCTTGATAACTCTTCATACCCCAAAAATAATGTAAGTTCATCATGCTGATTAGGAATGATCATGTCATCACAATACAAACTTCCAGTATTCAAATAGCTATTACATCCTGAGCATTGAAAATTGAAATGAACCACTTTACAGCAAAGTTCACAAATAAAAGGATAGAGGGCACAAACTTTTTTACCAAGATCATCTAAAGCCCTGTCCCACTTTCTAGTTTTTTCATTCCTATGATGGATGCAATATTCTTCTTCGGTTTGATTCTTTTCACAAGGTTTAAGTGCTCCACAAAAATTAACATGCTTATAAGAAATAGTACTTTCAGAAGTTTGAGCATGTTCAGTGCAATCATTAATAACAGTTTCAGTTTTCATGCAAGTGTCTTTAAAAGGTTCATGATGTATGTCCGCGTTTGATTTAGGAACATTAATATAAGAAGCAAAGGATATATACCAACCAACAATAATTTGAGGATCGAGAACATATTTAGCACTAAGATCTTGAAATTCTGAAGTTTCAGCGAAAGACTTAATGCAATCATACTCATAGTTTATACCTGATTCGTTACCTTTGTTATTATTCCAACCTTCATTATTGGTTTCAACTGTTTCAATAAGATCACATTTAGCTTCAACCTTCTTACTTGAGAAAGAACCCTCTGAACATGCATCTAGATAATCCCTGTAATATCCTAAAAGCCTTGCATAAAAAATAGTAACAATTATTTCCTTAGGAAGCTCATGGTTAGGATATGTAAGTATTAATGTTTTTAGTCTTCCCCAAGCTTGATAAATGCCTTTAGGACCACTCCCCGGTTGAATAACAAACACCAATTCATTGCGTAGGGCTGTACCAGCACTCCTCAAAGTCTCATTCCAATGTCTAGTTAACCCCACGTTGTCACTATGAGCGCCCTAGAAGGTACTAGACAAACACCAAAATTTCATAGGGTCATCCAACACAAGATATAAATATCATGCTAAACCACACGGTGCACACACTGTCACCTTTACACCGCGATCAAAGTGTTTACGGAGATCTCATAACAAAACCACTTGAGTGGCATAATACATGAAGAGTAACATCGACTTATTCAACTAGATTACAAAGGTCACGATCACATAAAGATCACACCATGAGAGAGAGAGATGAAACACATAGCTACCGGTAGAGCCCTTAGACCCGAGGAAGAATTACTCCCTCCTCATCATAGGAGACAGCAACAGCGATGAAGATGGCGGTGGATTCGATGGAGATGAATCCGGGGGCACTTCCCCGTCCGGCAGGGTGCCGGAACAGAGATTCTTGTCCCCCGAAACTTGTCGGTGGCGGTGCCAGAGCTACAAATGTTTTTGGTGGAAAAGGCCGATTGATCTAGGATTGATGCAACGGGGGCATATATAGGCTAAAGGGCGATGTCGGGGGTGACCAGGGGGCCCACACCACCTAGTGGCGCGGCTAGGGGGGACGCACGCGACCCCCTCCAGGTCTCTTCGGGACTTCCTTGACCCTCTGGGTCTTCTAAGACTTCTGGCTTGTGAATTTTCCAATTCCGAGAATATTTCCAGAACAACTTTTCTGAAACTAAAAACAACAGAAAACAGGGAACTGTCTTTGTGGCATCTTGTCAATAGGTTAGCCCGGAAAATTGATAAAAATGACATAAAGTGTATAGCAAACATGGGGGAAACAATAAGAAAACAACATGGAATATCAGAAATTAAGGATACGTTTATGACGTATCATAAGCTCTCGGGACCTTGTTTCTATATCGGAGTTTTGGTAGCTCGCGGGATATTGTTGGGAGCCTCCAATTGAGTTGTGGTTATTTCCCCAACCTTGTACGGGATCGGTGACCGCCCTCAAAGGTCCCCTAGTGGATCGTGGCACTCCACATTGGTGGAGGCACGGGGCTAATAAGGTGAGCCATTGGGCACTTGGAGTCATTGTGACTCCACACCTTGCCAACAGAGATTAGCTTCCATTGGGAAGTGAACTTCGGGATAAATAATCGTCTCCACGTGTCGCGGTATTTCTATACCCGATCTCTTTAGTTGTACAATTTACTTTGTGATAGCCGTCGAGATTGAAGTAACACTTGATATCACATAGTTGGTTGAATTGTTTAGCGTAAGTTGTTGCTGCATATAGGTGAACCTAGTTTGTTTAGGTTTTGTCTTGATAAATTAAATTCTAGTTTTATTCCGCATTTATTCAAGTTTTAACCGTAATTATTTTTAAACGCCGATTCACCCTCCCTCTAGGCGACATCCGTGTCCTTTCAAAGGGGAAGTGTGTAACTCCCCTAGCTGAAAGCTTGAAGTCCCCAACAACGGAGTCAAAAATGTTGCTTGATGGCGTAAAATCACACACTCGTTGGAAGACTCCAAGAGGAAGGTATGATGTAGTCCAGCAGAAAATTTCCCCCAGTTAAGGAGCCAACACTACTAGAGAAAAGCTAATGCGTGGTGCACTAGTTTTTCTTATGCGTGGCGCACCAGGGTGCGCACACCTAATAAGTAGCAGTGGTGCACATTGCCGGTGTGCTACGGATACGAGTTAGCGTGGCACACATCGCATGTGCGCCACAGGTAACTTTTGGTGCGCCACGGGCTATTATACCAAGGTATGCCACAGCTAGTACACTAGGTACGCCACGGCTAGTATTTTGAAGTATTTTTTTAATACGCAGAAACATATTTATACGGGTATATACAGTTCAAATACGGTACATCAATAGGAGAGTATACATAGAAAATTTTGATTAAAATAGTGATGCAACGAACACATAATATATCATAGTCAATCACATCACTTAGAATGACAAATAGCTACATCAAACAGTCCATCATCACTACAAAGTGTTAGCTCTCAATCTCTCGAGACCGAGTACATCAATGGTTCATCGTCACTACAAATGACCTAACTAGTCGGCGATAACATAATCAGCTAGGAACCATAGCACCACAAGCATGGTGAGCGAGACGGTGGCGGAGACACGAGGGTTTTCATCCACTTGTTTTTCTTCTGTTCCTCGAGGTGGATGAACCACATAGCTTCCGTCGCCGCATTAGTGTTGTAGTCTTTGTAGGCATTTCCCCTTAACATTTTCACTTGCTTCAAGCAGTCTTTCCAGTTGGCGTAGACTCCTGGAACCCTACCACTGAACACCACATAGAATCTCGGTGTCAGTAAAGACAAGAAAGAAAATGGAAAACAATAGTTAAACATGTCTGCAATAATAATTAAATGGAGACATATGAAAGAAATAAGAGGAAAGTTAAACACAAGAAAGACATTAGTTTCGGAATTCTCCGAAAACAAGTTGGACCTTCATATTTTGTGCTTGTTACGAGGTAGTATACGTGATGGTGATGCGGGAAAGGATGAAGACAAGGGTTAAGTTTCCGAACATGTTTTAAATTAAACAAAATCATATATGTAAGTATTTTGAGATCCGAACAAAATTGGACCCTTTTGTGCACATACACAATGGTAATGTTCTTCATAACCCCAGGCGGGATGTATGAAGAATGTCACCATTACGGATGTGCGCCAAAGGGTGCAATTTCGTTTTCATCTCACTAACCATAGTATTACATATGTGACGTTCTTTAGTTTCAAAGAAGTCTCAAAACCCTCATCTTTATTCTTTTCCCCGGATCACCACCGCCTGTAATACCTCTTAACAGGCACAAGATGGTTTTGGTCCAATTTTCTTTGTGCCTCATACTTAGGTTGGACACAGAATTAACCCTGATGGTTCTATATACTTAGGGTGTAACATCCATCTTTTTGTAATAAAGTGTTTGTGTGTTTTTGGTTGTGATCATGACAGCATGCATTTTGAACCCCTGGTTGGTTTTAAAACAAGTGCATTAAATTTAATACCGGATTTTACTAAAATCACTTAAAAGTGCCACATTAAGATGATGGTTTAAAATGGTGCAACTTTTGCAAACCAAAAATATGTTGAGGTTGTGTATGTTGTAAGGAACTCAAAAACAAATTTTACAAGTTTTTACCATTTGCAGAAAAGCCCTCAAATCCTTCTTTTAAGGTGGAGTTTAAAAAAGGGCAGGGACCTTTTCGCAGTTCCTGTAATTCTAGGGGGGTTTTGGAAAAATTTGGTTTTGTCATCTTCTACCTCTGGACAGTAGACGAGTAAGCTGCCTACGTCGCCTCCCTCCACCTCCTGCTTGTCCTCCGAAGGATAAGGGCAGTAGAGCCGCCCCCGCATCCCTCTATCCCCTCCTCCCCTCGGTGCCTCTCCTCTCTGTCCCTCTCACCCGCTGAAACCCAAACCCGAACCAAACCCTACCGAGCCGGCCAACCGCCGCACATCGCTGGCGATAGGACCGACCCCGCGCCCCGCCGAGCAGCCCACCGTCTCCGCCGTTTCTCCGTCGTCCTCCTCGAGTACGCACAGCAGTGGGGAGCCCCAGGAGGGCCCCAATTTCCTCGCCGGCCATCCGCCACGGCCGCCGCCGTCTCCGCCTCGCCGCCGGCGACTTCCGCCGCCCCTTGCTGCCCGACCACCTCATCACGTTTGCGGTGAGCCCCTGCACCCGCTGGTGCCTCCCCTTTTCTCCCTCCCCCTCCGCAGCTCTCTGTCGTCGCCGGCCGCGGTCCGCAGCCGCGCCGCAGCTCGCCGGCGAGCTCCGGCGACCTTTCGGTCAGCCGCCCCACCCCTAGCTTGCCCTCGCTCCCCTCTAACTCGTGGTGGGTTCTATTTCTTGAAATTTCGCGCTGTTTGATCAATTGCATCGCTCCTGTGAGATTTTGGGCTCGGGTGATGTCATCCCGACATCATGCCCACGCCAGCGGTAGTTTTCTGTTTTTTTCCTTTAAAACGAATATGATCTGACACGTGGGCCCACCTAGGTTTAAAACTAAAGAAAAATAATGATTTTTGTAACTGCAATATGTTTTGCTTCATAACTCAGAAAAATGTGTTCAATATACCATTTTTTCAGAAAAATGTAATCTACATGTTCATATCATTTGCACCCATTTTTGACAAAGTTGAATTTTGAGCATTATTTAAATCATTTAAAATAAAGAAAATGAGTTTTTATTCAAGAAAATTAGAAAATTACAAGTTATATGTCAAAATGCTTAGAATGACAAATGCAACCTAGTTATGGTGTTTTCAACCCCTTTTGAGCAATTGAAATTAGTCTCACTTTCAGAATTGCCCGAATCGGCCTCCGAGGTCCACTTCGGGACTAAATTCAGTAAAAGTGCTTACCTAACATATGAACCCTAGAAACCCATGAATCATGTTTAGGGCTTATCTTTAATGCATTCAAATGTTCATGCATACATATTGAGCATTGCATCGATGCCTGTGTTGAGTGTTGTTTTCTTTCTTTCCGGTGTTTTCTCTTATCGGTAGACCTCGAATCCGGAGACAAGTTCGACACCCCTCTTGACGTATACTTGGTCTAAACAACCAAGTCAAGCACTTATCCCTGAAGCTTTATCTGGTTTTCTTGAAGCAAGGCAAGCATAACCTCTTATCTGCCCATATATGTTTTCGAAGTGTTTTCCTTCTCGTACGATGCATGCTTTACAAAGTATCTTGAGTCAATAGATAGAGTTGTCCTATTTATTTGCATAAACCAGATATCATGATTCAATGCTCCTAGCAGACATAGGATTTGTTTGTGTGTATCTCCAGAGCCTCAAATATGCCATGCCTAGTCATACATGTCTGTTGATCTCTGCTCCATCCGGTTGATGAATCAGAGTTACGAAATGAATCTAGTATGACAGGATGACGTGGTAAGGTTTGAGATGTGTGGTTAATATGTTTAAAGGCTTGGATGAGTTGCCACATGGAATGTGGTGATTTGCCTCGTTCATGCCCCTAGGAGCGAGCTCTCGCCTTTGAAGCCAAGACTGATCGTGCAACCACACGAGGATTGGATTCCCCTCGGTTTCAACTTGTCTAGTTTGTTCCATGAGTTGCCTAGTTCGGGCGTTCCTTTTGGATTTGCTGGGGATATTAAAACATTTTCAAAACTAGGACGTGGTGGTGTATCGGCGCTCTGCGGGTAGGTAACCGTCGAGCATTGCGCCCAACGATAGAGACCCGACAGGAGATGGCCACTCCCTATTGGCGGTCCATCTCTACTCGGAGCGACTCATGGAATAGGCGAAGCAAGGGAAAGATCGTGGTCAACCACCCTCTGCCGGCACATCGTCGGAATTGTGCCAATAGCTTGGCATTAAGAGTCGGTTGATGCGTGTGGGTAAAGTTGTACACCCCTGCACGGTTTAATCTTTTCGAAAAGCCGTGTCCGCGGTTAAGGACAACTTGGTGACGGATCCTGAGATCATAGATAACTTGAACATGACGTAAAAGATGTTGGCAATGAATGTTTAGTTTCATTAGGTGGTTCCAGTTATCGGGTGCTCAAGATGATGCTTCGAAGGTCTTTAAGGCAATACCCGAGGAAAGGGTATTCTTTTAAGATATTTGTGAAAAGTCTCTGTCTCCCTCTATTCGAAACAAAGTTGGCTTTACGCAAAACAACCTTCATAAACCCTTTTTGAACAAGCAGATATATAATAGGTTAGTTAAGTCTTGTTGAGTACCTCCCGTACTCATGTTTGCTTCAATTTGGTTCAGGTGGAGTTTCCTATCTTCGGTGGTGTTTCAACGTGGACATCGATGGATAGTTTGGGGTTTCCCAGGTAGCAGCCTCGAATCTATGGGCTGGACGTCGCCTTATGTTGCGGCCTCTTAGGCCTTTTTGGTTCTTGTTGAATAGCAACATAATTTGCCTTCCGTTGTCTGATGTAATGTTGGGTCGTGTGACCTCTGTTTATAAGCTATACTCTAGTATTACTTGCTTAATAAAGCTTCATGTCTAGAGTGTTGCTTTGATCGATTGTTGGTTTCGAGCCCGTTGTTATACAGTTTTGGCTATGCCTACATAGTTGTCGCAGTCGAGGGGTTGTGGAGCCGATGATCCATGTCCGAGCCCGCATGCCGATGTGATTCGGCCTGGGGCGAGGTAACCCCAGTAACCCTCGATTGTTGTTGCACTTTCTGGACACATAGCAGCTCTGTATAACTTTGGTCCCGTTCCTTCAGTTTCATCCGACTCGTGGACGCTTGGGGTATACATATCTGGTTATGACTAGCATGGACACAAGGAGTAGTAGACCGGGGATCCGGACTACGTGCCGATAAATCCGGGTCTACCTGCCGTTGTTTGTTGCGGCCGGGGCTGGTAACCCTGAAGCCCTTGTGAGTCCATCGCTAGGAGCACATGAAAGTTTGTATATCTCTGGGTCCGGGGTCTGACAGGTCTTGGTATCAGAGCAGGACTGCCTGTAGGAAAACCCTTGCTATTGGTCGGTGTTGAGTCTATAGTTTGTGAAAACTATTTTCGAAATGACAAATGAGTTGTGAAAACCTTCTTAGGATTCTTTTTACTCCTTACCTGGTACCGCTCTAACTCTGAGTCGTCGTATCTCATTTGATTTCAAATGTTTTACCTCTCACCTGTTAACTTCAAAGTTAGGAGCAAAATCGTTGGGTGTTTTTCCTAGTACTCCGTGTCAGGTTGCTAATGTTCTCAGATTTTCCAAGTTACCTCCATCGGTCTAAATCGTTGATTCCTTTTCACTTCAATTGGTCCATATCAAGTCATGAATTTTCCTGTTGCATTCTTTCCCATGGGAGTGTTTATCATGGTTCCGTTTCTTTGTACTCAGGATGTCCGGGAGTACTCGAGATTCCGTTGAAAGTGGTCATATCGAGGGAGAGTCGTCATCTTCCTTAATGACGCAAGTTCTTTAGGATATCGAGACCAACCGCCTGAGAAATGAGCATCTCCTTGAGCGTGTGGCGCAAAACACTCAAAGTCGTCATGAAGAATGTGTCACATTTGGGGATTTGGTTCATGCTAAGCTTCCATCTTTCAGCAATCTCAAGGAGCCCATTGATGCTGATGATTGGCTTCGTACCATCGAGCGCAAATTTAACGCTCTCCATGTTCCAGAAAGTGACCGTGTGAACTTCGCCGCCTATCGGCTAGAGGGTGAAGTTGGTTCATGGTGGGAAGGATTCTTGGCGTTGCAGTCGCCGGGACATAAGGTTACTTGGGAGGAGTTCCGTAAAGAGTTTCGTGCTGCCCATGTTCCTGAGGCAGTTATGGACTCCAAAAGAAAAGAGTTTCTGGATCTGACCCAAGGACAGATGGATCTTGAAACTTACGGGCGTGAATTCACCCGTTTGGCTCGTTATGCACCCCGAGATGTTGCAGATGATGCAGATAAACAAGAGTTGTTCCGCAAGGGTTTGGATTCCGGAGTTCGCTATGAGCTACTGTCTTTCCAGTTTCCAACCTTCTAGGACCTTTATAATCATGCTCTTATCGTGGAGCGTGGCAAAAAGGAAATGGAAATTTCTTTGAAGCAGATTTCTGAAGAGTCACGTGCGTCTTCTTCCGGTTCCAAGAAGCGTCGTGTGTTCGTTCCGTACAGTGCCATTCCATATCCATCAGTTGTTCAACAAGGTCACCTTGGTGGGCAATCCAGAGTTGTTGGCGGTAAGAAACGGCTGGTGACATGTCATGTATGTGATGAACTTGGCCATTACTCCAACAAATGTCCCCAGAGGACACCTTCTGCACTTCAGCCCGTTCCTACACGTGTTGTTAATCGTGGTCGTTTGAACCATGTTCTGATTGAAGAAGCTCAGAAAGCACCTAATGTCGTGTTGGGAATGCTTTGTGTTAATTTAGCTCCAGCCTCTGTTCTGTTTGATTCCGGAGCATCACATTCATGTGTATCAAGAGCTTTTGTGGTGTTGCATGACATACCTCTTGTGAGTATGGTTCCTCCGTTGATAATTTCCACCCCAGGTCCTTCTGCTGGACTAATCAGTGTTGCCCTGGTGTCCCAATTGAAATAGGAGGTTTGGTGTTTCTTTCTACACTTGTCATCGTGGACTCGGATGACATCAACGTCATACTGGGCATGGACTGGTTGTCAACACATCATGCCATGATTGACTGTGCAGCCAAGTCTGTTACCCTGATTCATCCTTATGGTCAGACAACTCGGTTGTTGTTTCCTTGTGGGACAGTTCAACCACAACCATGTCCTCAGCTTAATGCAATCGAAGTCCGACCATCTTTTGAGGTTCATGAGGTACCAGTGGTGTGTAAGTTTCCGGATGTCTTCCCGGAAGATCTTCCTGGTATGCGTCATGATTATTCAATGGAGTTTGTTGTTGAACTAATTCCTGGAGTGGCTCCTACTTCTGAAAGACCATACCGTATGTCTCTAGAAGAGTTGGTTGAGTTGAAGAAGCAAATAGAGGAGTCAGAAGGAAAAGGCTTCCCTCATGCCAACACATCTTCTTGTGGATGTCCTACACTCTTCGTCATGAAGAAGGATACCACAGTTCCTCCGCTGGCCAGTGAATATTGTCCGTTCAATGATGTGGCAATAAAGCCCAAGTGTTCTCTTCCTCGGACAAATGATTTGTTTGGCCGTCTGATTGGTGCTGCTGTCTTCTCCAAGATACACTTAAGTCTGGGTTATCATCAACTTCA
The DNA here is from genome assembly GCA_028641055.1 of Alopecurus myosuroides. NCBI lineage: Eukaryota > Viridiplantae > Streptophyta > Magnoliopsida > Poales > Poaceae > Alopecurus > Alopecurus myosuroides. The sequence continues at coordinate 237,096,179 of CM054061.1, forward strand.
GACCAGGTCCAGGAATGTTTCTAAAATGGTTGTCAAAACTAGTTATGGCCTTTACGAGTACACTGTTATGTTCCCCGAACTCTATAATGCTCCAACCATGTTGATGGGGCTTATGAAATCCATTTTCATGGAGTATCTTGACAAGTTCGTTGTGGTTTACCTCGACGATGTTATAATCTACTCCAAGTCCGAAGAAGAACATGCTGAACATCTTCGGCTAGCTTTGACAAAGCTTCGTGAGCATCATCTCTATGCCAAATTCTCCAGATGTGAGTTCTGGTTGAAAGAGCTCATATTTCTAGGCTATGTCCTATCTGCTGAAGGAGTTGCAGTTTCCCCTAACAAATTTCAAGACATATTGGACTGGGAGTCACCTAAGTCCATCAAAGAGGTTCGAAACTTCTTCGAAGTTATCGGTTGTTATCACCGCTCTATTGAAGGTTTCTCCAAAGCTGCCAAACCAATGACTGATCTTCTTAAGAAAGATAAACAGTTTGTATGGTCAAGAATGGCAGGAGAGAGTTTACGGTTGTTGAAAACCAAGCTGGCTAATGCTCCTATACTTGTCCTTCCGGACACATGCAAGGACTTCATCATCTTCTGTGATGCCTCTCGTCAAGGTATCGACTGCGGCCTTTTGCAAGATGGCTGTGTGGTTTCTTATGCTTCTCGACAACTGAAACCACATGAACTCAAATATCCAACTCATGCTCTTTAGTTAGCAGCTGTTGTGTATGCCTTGAAACAATGGCGTCATTGTCTGCTAGGAAATCAATGTGAGTTCTACTTCCATCAGCAGAGCTTCAAATATCTTTTCACCCAACCAGATCTGAGTCTCAGACAAAAGAGATGGTTGGAACTAGTCAAAGAACCCAATGTGGAGGTCAATTGTCAAATTGATAAAGGTAAAGTCGTGGCTGACACGACAATCCATAAGTCTTACTATAACAGCTTGATGATACAGCAAGATCAACCTTCTCTCCACAAAGAGTTCTCCAAGCTCAATCTTGAGGTTGTTCCCTCTGGTTATCCGGTTAATCCAGAAGTGAAACCATCCTTTGAACATCAAATCAAAGATGCCCAAAAGCGGGATCTAAGCATTACCTTGGTCAAGAGAAAGATTTCTCGTGGAGTTCCTACCTGTTTCTCTGTTGATAATCAAGGTACCGTTTATTTTGGTGAACGTCTTGTTGTGCCGAAGAAACGGAGTCTGAAACAACTTATCCTCCGTGAAGCTCATGAGTCACCTCTCTCTGCTCATCCTGGTAGCACCAAAATGTACCGTGATCTACGTCAAAGGTTCTGGTGGACCAAGAGGAAGCGAGATATCGCTCAATTTGTGGCTGAATGCGATGTTTGTCGTCGTGCTAAAGCTGAACACCAAAGACCAGTTGCTACTCTCTACCCCACACCTATTCCTGTTTGGAAGTGGGATGAAGTTGAGATGACTTTCATTGTTGGTCTTCCAAGAAATGATCAGGGACACACCGCTATCTGGGTAGTGATTCATTGTCTGTCAAAGGTTTCCCATTTCGTTCCTATCCATCAGGGCATCAATGCTAAACAACTGGGAGATTTGTATGTCTCTCAGATAATACCTCTTCATGGTGTTCCTAAGAAGATTCTTTCTGATCATGGAAATCTGTTTACTTCCAAGGGCTGGGCAAGTTTCAAGCAAGCTATGGAAAGTCATATACATTTCACCATAATTTATCAATCATCCCGTAATGATCACCTCGGGAGTCTGAATCAAACTCTTGAAGACATGCTTCGAGCTTGTGTTGTATCCTTCGGTAAAGATTGGGATAAGTGTCTTCCATCTGCCGAATTCATTTATAACAACTGCTTTCAAGTTATCTTAGCCAAAGCTCCGTTTGAAGTTCTCTACAATCGAAGATGTTCAATTCTGTTAAATTGGTCAGAAACCGGTGAAAGACAGTTCATTGGACCGAAGAGCCTGATCAATGAGACTGAAGAAACAGTTTGTATCATCCGTGAACATCTGAAAGCTGCTCAGTCTCACCAGAAGAGTTATGGTGACCGTCAACAAGATATTCACTATGATGTTGGTGGACAAGCCTATCTTCGAGTCACACCTTTGAAGGGTGTTCGTCGTAATATCTTGAAGGGAAAATTACCGCCTCGCTATGTTGGTCATTTCCCTGTTCTTGCAAAAAGTGGGAATTTTGCCTAGCGTCTCCACCTACCTTCAACGTTTCCACGGGTTCATGCTACATTCCACGTCTCACAACTCCATCGTTGTTTCAAAGATTCTAACTGTGGTGTTGATCATGAAACCATTGATCTTAAGGATGATCTGACCTACCGAGAATGTCCTGTCCGTATCCTCGAGGCAGCTGAACGAAAGATTCGATGCCGAAGCATCAAGTGCCTCAAAGTTCAGTGGTCTCATCATTCTGAAGCTGAAGCAACCTGGGAACGAGAAGATCGTTTACGATCTGAGTACCCGTCCTTCTTTGCTAAAATCTAGGAATCTCCGGACGAGATTCTTGTAAGGGGGGTAGACTTGTAACATCCACCTTTTTGTAATAAAGTGTTTGTGTGTTTTTGGTTGTGATCATGACAGCATGCATTTCGAACCCCTGGTTGGTTTTAAAACAAGTGCATTAAATTTAATACCGGAGTATACTAAAATCACTTAAAAGTGCCACATTAAGATGATGGTTTAAAATGGTGCAACTTTTGCAAACCAAAAATATGTTGAGGTTCTGTATGTTGTAAGGAACTCAAAAATAAATTTTACAAGTTTTTACCATTTGCAGAAAAGCCCTCAAATCCTTCTTTTAAGCTGCAGTTTTAAAAAGGGCAGGGACCTTTTCGCAGTTCCTGTAATTCCAAGGGGTTTTCGAAAAATTTGGTTTTGTCATCTTCTACCTCTGGACAGTAGACGACCAAGCTGCCTACGTCGCCTCCCTCCACCTCCTGCTTGTCCTCCGAAGGATAAGGGCAGTAGAGCCGCCCTCGCATCCCTCTATCGCCTCCTACCCTCGATGCCTCTCCTCTCTGTCCCTCTCACCCGCTGAAACCCAAACCCGAACCAAACCCTACCGAGCCGGCCAACCGCCGCACATCGCCGGCGATAGGACCGACCCCGCTCCCCGCCGAGCAGCCCACCGTCTCCGCCGTGTCTCCGTTGTCCTCCTCGAGTACGCACAACAGTGGGGAGCCCCAGGAGGGCCCCAATTTCCTCGCTGGCCATCCGCCACAGCCGCCGCCGTCTCCGCCTCGCCGCCGGCGATTTCCGCCGCCTCTTGCTGCCCTGACCACCTCATCACGTTTGCGGTGAGCCCCTGCACCCGTTGTGATGAGGACATCCCTAGTGTTTCACCTATTATTTCACATGATATTCCTACAAAGAATGATGAAGTGAGGATTGGTCCTATGACAAGATCAAGGACTAAATTATTACAACAACAGGTGAATTCACTCCTACTTGAGTATAACATTTGTGATTATGAGAGCTTTATACTACCTAAATCCATGCATGTTTGTATTCTTAAGTTTGTTGATAACACAAGCATTAAGGAGGGAGAACAAGGAGAGATGATGCACATGGATGGAGAGGCGCTAAAAACAAATGTTGAACGTGAAGAAAACAATTCTACAAGTGTGGAAAACAAGTGCTAGATTGTTATTCCACACTCATGGAGGGACATAACAAGAGGAGGGCGCCCACAAAGAGTATCAATGCGCCATATAGAGTCCAATTAGTATTAAACATGGTTTGTATACCATTATGGACGCATCCCCTAGCATGGGTCGGTTTGTATCTATTGTGGTTGAGTCCAAGTCCAAAACTAGACCCATGTTGGGTTCCTATTCGGGTTTGGTGGGTGTTGCTTGCACAATATGCCTTGTGGCCGCACCCCACCCCTCATATATACCCCTTGGGGCGCATAGGTTAGGTCAGACTACGTTAAAACAAAAACCCTAGACTTCTAGATTGTATTTCATGAAGCATTCATCTTGAATCATCATACCTTTGCAAATCTGAGTGTATTCTGCTGCTTGTTGGGAATATGCCCTAGAGGCAATCATAGATGATGTAATTCCCAATGTATTCATAAAGTTATTAAGTTGTCCTTTGGTTTGAACATCTGATATATGTCATTGAATATGTGATTCAATTGTGGAACTATGTATTCATGTTGTTCATACTAATTGTCCTTGGTCGTTAAGGTTGTGCTGGACACACACACCCTAGACTAATGTGAGTGTTGGCTGATGACACGGTTCCACTTGTCATGGGCATGGTGATGCCATTCCAACGTTCACGGACTTGGCTAAAGAGTTTAGCAAGTCGGACTGACCCACATTGAGATGCAACGATCAAGTCGTCATTTGCATGTCTCAATCAATGTAATCCTTAGACCTGAGGTTGTCGCACAATCCGAGTTGTGGATCACCGACTTAGGTTCTGTCAAACGTTGTTCTGTGACAAGGCAACTATAAAGGCAGAGTTCGGGTCGAATGAGAAGCAAGCTGCGTGATGTGGATAATCAAGATGGGATTTTGCCCCTCCTAATGGAGAGATATTCTCTGGGCCCTCTCGAGTGATATGATTCAGGAAGCATGGCCATGCGCGACTCAGTTAAGTGTTAACTGTGTCGGTTGACTAAGAGTTAGTCAGATGAATCGCATATCACGGATCGAGAAGAGAGTTGAACTATTTAAGGGATGACGATAAATCGCCTATAGTTCGACAAGGTATATCGTGAGGCAAAAGGGACTAAGATGAATATCACATTGAAAGGTATGTCGTCATGACTCAATGGTACTTGGGAGTCGGCACGTTCTGCTAGGAGCCGCTACCGATTGATCGATTGAGAGTAGGACTCCAATCGTGTCCAAGTCGCCATGAGCCTGCAGGGTCGCACACTTAAGAGCGGGAGCAAGTATTGGTCGGGTTGGACCCGAACCGGAAATGGACTAGTTTTGTGAGTCGGACTCATAGAGGGAATGGGCCACAAGTGTTGTGAAGCCCATTACCATACGCTATATAAAGAGGGGCGCAGGTTGCCCAGCGGGCACGTTAGTCCACTCTCCCATGCGTTGGGAACCCTAGCCCCACTCAGTCCAGCCGCCGCACCGGACCTAGCAGTCAGCCGTCGGAGCTCCTCCTCGTACGTGTGGATACCGACAGAGGTGCTGTACGTTCAGCACTTCGACGTTCGAGGGATTGGATCGGCCGGACCGGATCGTGGGACTGCACTGCCCCGACGCGCTGCATCGATAATCCGCACCTGCGCGTCTAGTGGTAATACTCGTGGCCTTCTACCTCGGCTAGATCTTGGAAGCATCGCGTAGGAAAAGTTTTCGTTTATCTCTACGCGTCCCAACAGTGGTATCAGAGCGGTAGCTTCTGGTATTAGGCCCGAGATCCGTACATATGTGATATGTAGTTAGCGTTAGATGTGATCTAATTGATGTTTTGGTGGTCGGTCTATGAGATAGATCGGTTTTGTACAAGGTTGATTGGATCAATCGTACTCGGGGTTAATGGATGATCTGGTTTCCGTGATTATACTGCTAAGGTCGTGGAACAACTTACCCCTATCGGTCGGTTTCCGCCATCGGGGTATACCGTGACACATAAATCCAGTTGCGGTGATCGAAGATCAAAGAGTTTGGTCGAATCGGAATACGGATCAGATTCGGGTAAAATCGTTTTATCCGATGAAGAAATCCATGATTCGGGTAAAATCGTTTTATCCGATTCGCCCTGTCGTAGCGCCTTAGATGTCGTTGCGAGTTTCACAACGCCGGTAGATATCGTATCTATGCATAACTTGTTTTTGCAGGAAGTTGTGAATGGTATGGCTTATGTGCATATGATGTGTGTAATCCATACATGATCTACGTATCATGTTTATGTCAGCCGGCTGGAGCCTAGGTGCTGTCATTTTATTGTATACCGACCTGCGTGTCAGATTCTCTATGTAAATTTTGATTTACTAGCTAGTGTAGCTTGTTGGAGAACCCGGAAGGCATGCAAGTCGATGTACAAGTCGGCTACATGGAGCAAGATGGCACGTGACAAGAGTTGGCACGAGCCGACTTGCAAGCTTCGTGGAGATGGAGATCACCATGGAGAGAGCCATACCATTTCACATTATAATTGCTTTATTTGTGTTATTGTTATGTCTCTATTTACCTCTATTTAGATAGTTGGTAGATTCTTTAATCCCTCAAAGAAGGTCTAGTCGGTCGCCCCGCCAGTGCTGCACCATCACTAGTCGGACATTCTTGGTAGTGGGCTCATAAAATTGAGGTGCTACCAATTCTTTCCGGTTAGGTGGGTTTGAGTCGGACTCTTACAAGCAGAAGCACTTGGTAATCTAGACGAGTCCATCACAACGGTTGTGGGGCTCGGGGCGAGGTAGGTTGGGAGCCGGGGCATGTGATGTCACCCAACTAACAGGAGTCGTATTGGATACGATTGGCAAGATGTTGCCTACCTAGATCACTTGACGGCTAGCGGTGATGCTAAAGCTCACTAGTCGGCTTGCTTATTTAGGATCTTGAATCACTTAGCAACCATCGGAGGGATGTTGGTTCTAGTGGGAGCATAAGTATTAAAGCGTTTAATATGCCTGCTCTTTTATGAATACATGTCTTAAGTGTTTTTGCGTATTTTTCTGTTGTAGATCAATGGCACCTAGCAACCTTCCTCAGTTGTCCGCGTTTGCGTTGAGGTCAATCCTAGAGAAAGATAAGCTTAATGGAACTAATTTCACCAACTGGTATCGTAATCTGAGGATAGTCCTCAAGCATGACAAGAAAGAACATGTTCTAGAAACTCCACTTCCAGATGAGCCTGATGACGATGCGACTGTCGCTGTCATGAATGCCTACCGTAAGGCTAGAGATGAGTCTACGGAAATCAGCTGTCTTATGCTTGCACACATGGAACCGGACTTGCAGCAGCAGTTCGAGAATGTTGAGGCCTACGATATGATCGAAAGCCTCAAAAGTATGTTCCAGGCTCAAGCAAAGACTGAGAGGTATCAAGTCTCTCAAGCTTTGCTTGGCTGTAAGCTGAAAGACGGCGATCCACTGAGTCCGCTGTAATCAAGATGATTGGTTACATACAGTCTTTGGATCGGCTGGGCTTCCCAATTAACGAAGAGTTTGCTAGTGATATAATTCTGAACTCTCTTCCTAGTGCGTATGGTTCGTTCATCTCGAACTACCATATGCATGGTATGGATAAGAGTATCACTGAATTACATGGGATGCTCAAAACGGCAGAGGCTGATATCAAGAAAGGCACAAGTCAAGTGTTGATGGTGCAGAATAAGGCTAAGTTCAAGAAGAGTTCTTGGACTAAGAAGAAGAAGGATAAGTCAGGAGGTAGCGCCAATGGCCCTGTCCAGAGTGCTCCCTCAAAGACTAAGCCTTCTCCTACAGTCGGAGCCAATTGCTTCTATTGCAAGCAAGATGGCCACTGGAAGAGGAACTGCACCAAGTATTTGGCTGACAGAGCCAAGAGTGGAGGTGTGACTTCCAACTCAGGTACGCTTGTGTGCAATGTTATAGACATTTATGTTGCTGATGCGCCTAATAGTTCTTGGGTATATGATACCGGATCAGTTATTCACATATGCAACTCGTTGCAGGGACTGGTAAGAACTAGGAGCGTGGCAAGAGGAGAGGTTAACATTCGGGTCGGCAACAAGGCGAGAGTCGCTGCGTTGGAAGTCGGCACGATGCAACTTCATTTACCTTCAGGATTTATTTTGGAACTAAATAATTGTTATTATGTTCCAGCGCTTAGTCGAAACATTATTTCCGCCTCATGTTTGATGAGACAAGGTTATGAGTCGAATATTAAGAATAATGGTTGTTCTTTATATTTGAAAGATATGTTTCATGGCTTTGCACCCGTTCAGAACGGGTTATTTATTTTAAATCTTGGTAGTGAATCGGTCTATAACATAAATGTTAAAAGGTTGAAACCAAATGATCTGAATATGACTTACTTTTGGCATTGTCGGCTTGGTCATATAAGTTGGAAGCGCATGAAGAAGCTCCATGATGATGGACTTCTAACTTCGTTTGACTTAGAGTCATTCGAGACATGCGAATCATGCCTACTAGGCAAGATGACCAAGACACCTTTTGCAAGGAGTTGTGAAAGGGCGTCCGACTTGTTGGAACTAGTACATAGTGATGTATGTGGTCCAATGAGCACGACAGCCAGAGGTGGTTATGAGTACTTCATTACCTTCACTGATGATTTGAGTAGGTATGGATATATCTATTTAATGAAACACAAGTCGGAAGCCTTTGAAAAGTTCAAGGAATTCCAGAGTGAGGTACAAAATCAGCTCGGCAAGAAAATAAAGTTTCTACGGTCGGACCGTGGAGGCGAGTACATGAGCCATGAGTTTGATGACCATCTAAAGAGTTGTGGAATAGTTCCTCAACTCACTCCGCCGGGTACACAGCAGAGAAACGGTGTATCGGAACGGAGAAATCGGACCTTGTTGGACATGGTACGATCAATGATGAGTCGGACAGATCTACCTTTATCATTTTGGGGTTATTGTCTAGAAACTGCAGCTTTCACACTAAACAGAGTACCATCAAAGTCAGTAGAGAAGACGCCACATGAGATGTGGACTGGTAAAAAGCCAAGTTTGTCTTTTCTTAAGATTTGGGGTTGTGAGGTATTTTTCAAGCGACTTCAGTCGGACAAGCTCACGCCCAAGTCGGATAAGTGTATTTTCGTGGGGTATCCGAGGGAAACCTTGGGGTACTACTTCTACAACCGGGAAGAGGGCAAAGTGTTTGTCGCTCGGAATGGTGTCTTCCTTGAGAAAGAGTTTCTCAGTCGGGAAGTCAGTGGGAGCACGGTGCAACTCGAAGAAATTCGAGAGGAACCAGCTAGGGGCGAGTCGGCAATGGCCTTGGAGGCTTGTACCTACACCGGTAACAGCACCTGAACCACGGAGATCTGCCAGATTACAGAGTGCTCGAGATGTTTTACTGTTAGACAGTAATGAGCCGGCAACTTATTCGGAAGCGATGGTGGGATCTGATTCCGAGTCATGGCTTGGAGCCATGAGATCCGAGTTAAAGTCCATGGATGAAAACCAAGTTTGGAATTTGGTTGATCTGCCTGACGGTGCAAGACCCGTCGAGTGCAAATGGGTCTTTAAGAAGAAAATTGATATGGATGGAAATATTTCCGTCTATAAAGCACGACTTGTCGCGAAGGGGTTCCGGCAGGTTCAAGGAGTTGACTACGACGAGACATTCTCGCCTGTAGCGATGCTTAAATCAATTCGGATCATGTTAGCCATAGCAGCCTATTTCGACTATGAGATATGGCAGATGGATGTCAAGACGGCTTTCCTTAATGGAAATTTGACTGAGGACATGTATATGATACAGCCCGAAGGTTTTGTCGATCCGGCTAATGCTGACAAGGTATGCAAACTTCAGAAATCCATTTATGGGTTGAAGCAAGCATCTCGGAGTTGGAACATTCGCTTTGATGAGGTGGTCAAATCGTTTGGCTTCATCAAGAGCGATCACGATTCTTGTTTATACAAGAAGTTTAGTGGGAGCAAAGTAAACTTTCTAATCTTATATGTGGATGACATATTACTGATTGGAAATGATGCCATGATTTGTACTAGGCCAGATGTTTCCTATGCTCTAAGTGTTACGAGCAGATACCAGGCTGACCCTGGCAAAGCTCACTGGGCAGCGGTTAAAAACATTCTTAAGTATTTGAGAAATACTAAGGAAATGTTCCTAGTTTATGGAGGTGATGAGGAATTCAGTGTAAAGGGTTACACGGATGCGATTTATCTCACCGACTCAGATGATTCTCGTTCGCAATCTGGATACGTGTTCGTGATGAACGGAGGGGCTGTGAGCTGGAAGAGTTCCAAGCAAGATACAGTGTCTGCATCTACAACAGAGGCTGAGTATATTGCTGCCTCAGAGGCGGCAAAGGAAGCTGTTTGGATCAGGAACCTCCTGATTGATCTTGGTGTGGTTCAGGGCGCGTCCAATCCTTTGGACGTATATTGTGACAACAATGGTGCTATCGCACAAGCCAAGGAACCTAGACAACACCAGAAGAACAAACATATACTCATGCGGTACCACCTCATTCGCCAGTTCGTCGAACAAGGTGATATCAAGTTATGCAAAGTACACACGGATGCAAACATTGCAGATCCGTTGACAAAGGCGCTACCACAGCCTAAGCATGAGGCGCACACGAGAGGTATGGGCATTAGATGCCTAGGCATATGATGCCAAGATGATTGACTCTAGAGCAAGTGGGAGACTGTTGGGAATATGCCCTAGAGGCAATCATACATGATGTAATTCCCAATGTATTCATAAAGTTATTAAGTTGTCCTTTGGTTTGAACATCTGATATATGTCATTGAATATGTGATTCAGTTGTGGAACTATGTATTCATGTTGTTCATACTAATTGTCCTTGGTCGTTAAGGTTGTGCTGGACACACACACCCTAGACTAATGTGAGTGTTGGCTGATGACACGGTTCCACTTGTCATGGGCATGGTGATGCCATTCCAACGTTCACGGACTTGGCTAAAGAGTTTAGCAAGTCGGACTGACCCACATTGAGATGCAACGATCAAGTCGTCATTTGCATGTCTCAATCAATGTAATCCTTAGACCTGAGGTTGTCGCACAATCCGAGTTGTGGATCACCGACTTAGGTTCTGTCAAACGTTGTTCTGTGACAAGGCAACTATAAAGGCAGAGTTCGGGTCGAATGAGAAGCAAGCTGCGTGATGTGGATAATCAAGATGGGATTTTGCCCCTCCTAATGGAGAGATATTCTCTGGGCCCTCTCGAGTGATATGATTCGGGAAGCATGGCCATGCGCGACTCAGTTAAGTGTTAACTGTGTCGGTTGACTAAGAGTTCGTCAGATGAATCGCATATCACGAATCGAGAAGAGAGTTGAACTATTTAAGGGATGACGATAAATCGCCTATAGTTCGACAAGGTATATCGTGAGGCAAAAGGGACTAAGATGAATATCACATTGCAAGGTATGTCGTCATGACTCAATGGTACTTGGGAGTCGGCACGTTCTGCTAGGAGCCGCTACCGATTGATCGATTGAGAGTAGGACTCCAATCGTGTCCAAGTCGCCATGAGCCTGCAGGGTCGCACACTTAAGAGCGGTAGCAAGTATTGGTCGGGTTGGACCCGAACCGGAAATGGACTGGTTTTGTGAGTCGGACTCACAGAGGGAATGGGCCACAAGTGTTGTGAAGCCCATTACCATACGCTATATAAAGAGGGGCGCAGGTTGCCCAGCGGGCACGTTAGTCCACTCTCCCATGCGTTGGGAACCCTAGCCCCACTCAGTCCAGCCGCCGCACCGGACCTAGCAGTCCGCCGTCGGAGCTCCTCCTCGTACGTGTGGATACCGGCAGAGGTGCTGTACGTTCAGCACTTCGACGTTCGAGGGATTGGATCGGCCGGACCGGATCGTGGGACTGCACTGCCCCGACGCGCTGCATCGATAATCCGCACCTGCGCGTCTAGTGGTAATACTCGTGGCCTTCTACCTCGGCTAGATCTTGGAAGCATCGCGTAGGAAAAGTTTTCGTTTATCTCTACGCGTCCCAACACTGCTCCACTGGGAATAAGGAGAAACAGGACCACTTGTAGTCGGTGGCTATGTGTGCAAGAGTGTGGAGTCTCGAATATCCGAAGGGGTTAAGTGCTGTTGCAATTGGTAACAGGGTTTAGCCAAAGGAGAGAGCAAGGTATCACATTGGTTATCAAATTATCAAAGAGTTCACTAAGAAGATCGGGCTACCCCTTATCATCTTGGTATCAGATTACTGGGTTTACTCGGTGAGCTGTATCTATCCTTTTGGTTTCGAGTTGTTTTTATACCTATCCAGAAAAAGCCACAAAAAATAGTGTAGTTGATTGCCATAGCTTTAGATAATTGCTAGTTATCAAGTTTTAGTGTTGTTTTGTGTTTTGATTTTTTGTTACTTTTCTCCTTTTGAGTCTTTAGGTTTCGGTTAGGGTTAGGGTTCTTAGTTGTTCTTATTTTCCGAGTCGAGTCTATATCAAAAATTCCAAAAAAATTAGCTATCCGCAAGTTCCTGGTGTTTTCAATCCGAGTGGTGCACTTATTTTCCTTCACGGCACGATTTCTAGCAAGTTTTGTCGTGGTGTGATTTTATTTGGCTCGGGTTCTAGTTCCAATCGGTTTCCCTCTGCCGCCGCGCGAAAAACTACCTAAAATGCTGCCGCGGTACAGGTTCTAGCCGGAATCGGATTCGTTTCAGCGCGCGCTTACAAAATCGCCACAAACCCCCGCAGCGCGCTTACCAAACCGCTTGCCCGCAATCCACCAGCCCACCACGCGCGCAGTACACACCTGCCCCACTTTTCTCTGCCGCGAGCTCGTTTTTGCGCCAAATCGCTGCTGCCGCTGCCATGAGCGCCTAGTGCTGCCGTCCGGCAGAAATTTGCGCTGTTTTCTGCCGCGGTTCTCTGCCGTGAGACCAAAACGGTATGTTTTGCTGCCGTGGTGAGTTTTTCTCTGCCGTGGACTTCCTAGCTAGATTTTAGGTTGTTTTCTTTTGTTTTTCTTTGTCATTTTCTTTAGGAATTCCAGTCCAATCATTGTGAACCCTAGACAAAGCCTTTCTACAGCAATTAAACTAGGTACCTTGCCCACAAGACTAGCTATTTTATTGCTCTTTTTAGGCTGCTCATTATCATATTGTGTCACATTAATCTAGCTGTTATTTTCATTTGCTCCTTTAGTTGTTTTCGGCCATAAAAAGTATTAAAAAAAAAGAGAAAAACAGAAAATAGAAAAAGAGAAAAACAGAAAAAGCAAACTGAAAGGCCATTGAGATACATTGCTATTACTATCATTTGGAGATGTTTTCATTGCTATCATTGACACCACACATTGAGCAATCTTGTGCCTGATTATCATTGAGCTTGGCTAGTGTCTTTCTAGAGCATTGCAAAATTTCCTACATATATTTGCATTGCCACATTTGTCTCCAATTTTGGTGTGTGTTTCCTCGGTGTTATTTTTGTATCATTCACAAACAGCAATAGGACTTGTTAATGGGTGATTGTTAGGTATCCATACCAAGCCCCACCATATAACCTGTTTTACCTTTGTGAGAGCAAAAACCCCTGGGTATTCTATTCTTCACACCAAGTCACATTAGTTGCTATTACTTGTGGTAAGATTTCCTATTCACTTTGGAGCAGTAAGGATCACCTCTTTTGCTGGTTTTGAGTGAGTTGAGAGAGAGCACCACAACCCATAGCAATTTGTTTATTTCACTAACCCATTAATCATGGTTGCTCCTAGTGATGTTTCTACACAGGCTAAGAAGAAACATGGTGATGAACAAGTGAAGTGGACAGATTTGGAGGAGATGAATGAACAATTGAGTTCCACTATTGCTTCTCATTGACAAGCATGGAGTGGATATGGATACACATGTTCAGAATTTGGGCCTTCAAATTGGACAAGTGACTGATACAGCTGCTGGTACACAAGAGCAAGTTAATAGAATGCAAGCTTCTCTTGATACATTGACTACTAGAATTGGTGCCTTGGCTACTTTATTGGACCAAAGGTTGCCTGCCCGAGAGGATGGTGGGAGTGCTTTTGGTGATGCTGAGGAGGAGGAGGGGGAGGCTAATTTTTTGCCCCCTAACCGTGGAGGTGGTAGAGCAAATCATGGTGCTGGCCGTGACTTTCAAGCAAGGAGGGTTCCTGTCCATGAGCAAAACCGAGAGGATGATGGTCTTGGTAAACCAAAATTTATGTTGCCCACCTTCAATTTTGATACTGATGATGTTGAAGAGTACCTCATGTGGGAGCTCAAGATGGAAAAATTATGGAGGATGCATGACTATAACGAGGAGAGAAAAATCAAGCTTGCTTCCTCAAGTTTTGATGGCTATGCTTTGCTATGGTGGGATAATATTACAAGGACAAGGGCAAGAAATAGAGATCCTGATATTCTTACTTGGAGGGAGATGAAGCAAGTCATGAGAGATAGGTTTGTGCCCAAGAATTATTTGAGGTCTTTGTATGACAAATTGCAACAATTGAAGCAAGGTACAAAATCTGTGGATGCTTATTATAGAGAGATGGAGTTGATATTGCAAAGAGCTAGAGTGAGAGAGGATGTTGAGCACACTATGCAAAGGTTCCTTTCAGGTTTGCAATTCAAAATTAAGAGCATTGTGAGGCATACACAATATAATGATATGAATGAATTGTTGCATCAAGCAAGGGAGACTGAAAATGTAAGGACCCCAGACCGGCAGTCTGAAACCCTACGTATGCATACATTCACGATCCCAGAAAGATCAGTCGTGAACAACATACACAGTTGGCCCACAGAAATACATCATCCATTACACGAATACATAAAGGTATTACACATATATCACATGATCAAGTTTAACGCAACTGCCACATGGGGCAGGCAACTTATCAAACACAGCGGAAGACAAATAAAACACAACGTAGTTGAGCCCAAGTCACGCCTTAACCTACAGGCTGCTGACCCGGAGACAATCCTAGTTCGCAAAGCCGTCAACTCCGTACTTCTCTTCATAGATCTCCTTGGGAGGCTCCTTCTCCAAATCTGATAAGTAGATACCAGGGGCGAAACCATAATGAGTACATTTGAATGTACTCAGCAAGACATCCATCATGTCACTTACCAAACATGCAAATATGCTTATATGGTGGAATAGGTAGGCTATAAATAGGGTTCACTATCAATGGTGTTCATATATGATGACACCACAGTTGCAGTCAAGTTTATCTGTATCTTTGTTGAAGAAGATACTTCAGGAGAAAATAAAATAATATAATTTTATTTCTCTTGTAGCTATCACATGTACAAGAGGTTTTGTAAGCTTTGTTTAAAGAATGTTTTCTCTTTGCAAAACTTCTTGGAATCAGTTTCCAGAATTCTTGCTTAGAGTAGAAAGGTTTTCTTTGCAAAACATTTTGTTTTGTATAACATCATCTGGCTTTTCATCATCCACGATACCTCCACGGTATAAGTTTCCATTCCTTTCCGAACTTCACAAGTTCAACACTTCCTTTCCAAAATTCCCTTTTAAAAAAACTTCCTTTTTGAAAACATTGACACAATGCTAGCTACATGGCCATTCAACTGTCCATATCCGAGGACGCGGCTTCTTCGAAAAAGTTATACTCTGCAGAGGTGTACACATCCACCAGTTCCAGTACACCTCCCGTGAACAATCACGGACTGTAACAACAGTATGTAAACATCAGGTATATGATCATAACCATCCACTATGTTCAAGCTAGAATATGCCTATCTCTCAGTTGAGTTTTACCACATCCCCGGCACCGAGCTAATCCCCGCCAAGCCAGGATGCCTCAACTGATGCATCCAGAGGGAAAATTAATCCCACACTTTATATGTCTCCACGACATTCGGTTCAGAGGATCGCATCCCCTATAGCACATTGAGATAGCACACACTAATAAGAACAAACTTCAAGTTAAGCCCCGTGCCCATGTTGGGGTAGGGTGGCAGTACGGTAAAGGTTGTCCGGCGAAGACTAGGTTATGTGTCATTTTTGAAAAACACCACCTTCTCAAAAATGACCACTTCCACATTCCTCCGGAGAACAAGGATCCGCCTTTTCTCCGGGTTTTTCCGTAAAGCCTTTGTTTTAGGGTGTCCACTTAGGGACTAGTATATTTGATGGTATTAAATACCATATGGTGGCTTATGGGCTTGGTATTACCAAGTTTAACTACTGGCATGATAGTAACCTATAATATAGTATAGTAGTAATTTCCACATCAAAAATAGTTTTGATAATCAAGTTTTGGTAAAACTTCAGAGGTAAAACATGCATGATATATAATGGTAAGTATTGTATCAGCAAGCAATCAGGATGCTTGCCTGGTATCTCTTTGTGTCCCTGGTTGTTGGAGTGACTGGAACTTGAACCACAGCTTCACGACACTCCCTTCCTCTTTGTTTTCTAACGTCGTAAAGAGAATAAAGGACACACATTCAGAACCAAACAAGACAAACAAGGCTACAAGTAATACATACAGCAAGCAATCAAGAAGTACCACCCAAGTTCTCAATTTTTCCCTTAAGAAAAAAATTGGCCTAAAAACTATAGTTGAAAAGTCTGCTTTTTTCCTAGTGTTTATGTGTGGCCAATTCAATGATTTTTAGTTAAGAACACCATGGACCAGTGGGGTAGAGCACATGTTACTAGACAGTAGGGTGTCACATAAAACACACTTTTATGTCTAAAAACTTCCCCAACACTCTCTATGGCTAGCACATATAATTTGCTAAAATACTCAAGTGGTGAAAAAGGCTCATGACAACAAGTCAAGCCTATTTTCCACCATGATGCAAAAGTGCCAGTGGGTGTTCCACTAAAAAGAAAATGCTCACCCAGAGGTTAATAAGCCTCTGGTCACTTTTATAAAAGTGCTCCAAACAAACAATCTAGCATCCAAAAACTCCTACTCATACTAGTAGAAAATTTAGGAAAAATACTAGACTAGTTTAGGCTACACTAGTTAATTTTATGCACAAGTGTGCAAGCTAGCAGAGGCAAAATACTCCTCTAACCAGTACCATAATTGCTACTGGATTCCCCAAAATAACATAAAAAGCATAGCTAGGAAACAAGGAAAAACTATGCTTAAAATGCTACACATGTGAGTAGATTAATTCCTAGTCATCCAAGTGTTACTCATGCTTTTATGCTACTTAAGAGGAAACCTATCAGAGGTGAAAACCCTAAGATAGTAATGCCACAAGGACATTCCATCCTCTGGTTTCCACACCAAAGATTCATAGTTTTCCCTAGGGTAAAACAAGACAAAAAGCATACATGAATATCCTAGTATGAAATTTAGACTTTAAGCATTGCTATTTAAATCTATTTCAAACACCAGCACCAAGTATCTAGAGGTGCTATAACCAAAATAACAGTACCTAAATGGTACTGGTTTCATGAGAATTAATCTAGCAATAAGCCTAAAAAGCATTTAAAGATCTACTCAAAACATATATAAAAGAAACACATCTAGTGTGGGGGAAATAATGTTTCCACCAAAAATGCAATGAAACCAGTGGGTGTTCCACTAGCATAACAAAGCATTAAGAGGTCACAAAGCCTCTGGTCATACTTGACAACAATTAGCAAAAACCTAAACTAGCACCTAGTGCAATAACAATACTAGCAGAAAATAATAGGGTGCTTAAATAAGCAAGGCAATGCTACTCATGCTATTGTTTTCACACAAGTGAAAAATCTAGGAGTCAAGTACTCATAAAAACCTTATCAAAATGCTACTGGTCCTATGAATACAACACCAAAAATATGTGGCTATGCAACCACAAATATTAATACCAAAAATTCCACACACGAGGGAATTTTTCCAAACATTCTCATAGTAATGATTAAGCTACTCATGCTTTTCTACCAAATCAAAACCAACCTAGCAGAGGTTATAACAACACAAACTAAGTATCAACATGGTGCTGTATCTAATATCTCAACAAAACAATTCAATCACTTGCACACAAATTAATCAATCAAAAATTCTATGCAAGTAATAACTAGAGAATAACATATGCTAATAACAAAAATCCTATTTCTTCTCCATTCAAGTCCACACAATCTAACATGCTAAAATAGCTAAGTAACACTTATAAAACAAGTTCACACAACTTATACATGCTAGAAAACAATATTGCAACACAAAAATATAACCACTCAATTTAAATACTAAAAATGCCAAAATGGCAGAAACAAGCAATTTAAAGATCTGTCCACCAAATTTTATGGGATGCTCCAAAAATTAAACCCTTCTAGGTTTGGATATCCCTAAACATATAAAAGACCATCCAGTTGAGTTTGCATCAAAAATCATTTTTAATAATTTTATAAAAATCACCAAAGTGCTCTCTGGTGTTTTACCAAATTGCATGCCATTTCAAAAATACAATGAATTTCGAAGCAAGGTTAAATGCTCCTGTTAGGAAATTTCAAGAGCTTTCCAATGCAATTGGCCTCACTTCATTCTGAGTTGCAAAATAAAAATGGTGCTCATTTTGGTGTTTCTGGTACCTGTTGCCAAATCATTTTTCATTTCAAATCTATTCATCCAAAAGTAGATCTATAACTTGGAGATGGTTTAGATTTAGTTGCTTTACATCTGTGAATTTTGGTTTGGTCAAATTCATCCTTTAGCTTAGTTTTTAAGGCCAAAAGCAATCATGCAACAATCTGTGGAAAATAAAAATGGAAAAACAACAGACTGGGCCAGATCTGGAGTTGGGCCGGCCAGATCCAGTGGCACCGCGGGCGGATCTACCCCGAGCCGCTGACTCGCGGGCCAGCCGCCACGCGGGCAGCCACGCGGGCGAGCACAGCCCCACTGGCAGGTTCAACGCTCTCTGCGCGCGGTCAAGGGCTGCATGACGCCATCGCTGTGTCACCCCGACGTCACCGCCGGCGGGACGGGATTCCGGCGAGCTCTACTCGACGCTACCGTTAACCATTTTGAAAATCGAGGGCACCCACGCGCTGTACTCGTTGCGGGTAACGTTCTAGGGCATGCTCCGTTTCCAGGGAACGATCGGAAAAGCGGCGGCAACGGCGCGCGGCGGCGGCCGGACGGCCACCACGGCGCGGACACGACCCAGAGGGAGAGGGAGGGGGAAAAAGCACGGCGGGGGTCCGCCTCCTTACCCTAGACGCGTAGGAGGAGTCGGTGAGGTCGGAGGGTGAGCGAAACCGCGGCGATTTGCCGCCGGAGTTCGTCGGGGGCCGAAGAGGAATCGAGACGGCGCGGCCACCACACGTCGCTACGGCTCAAATCCTTTTGCACCGAGCACACCCACGACAAGACGAAGGCGATGAGCCACTCGGTGGCCGGAGGCGAGCTCTGCAATGGCCTAATCGGCGGCGAGGTGAAAACTAGGGTTTCGGTTTTGAGTTTTGTACAGTAGAGAGAGAGAGGGAGAGCTCTAGGGGAGAGAGAGGGGGCAATGAGGCAGACAAGGCACATGGGGGGCCTCTTATCCCCCAAGGATTCCTTCCCTTCGAAGGCATGGGTAGGTCTCCTGTAACTACAGCATGGCTAGAGGTAGGAGATGACTCATCTTTCATTTTAGTCCCTGGGTATTTACAACTAGGTCCCTGTTTTCTCTGTAAAAGGTTGTTTTCACCAAGCAAACAAAGTCTAAAATTTAATTCCTCTTGCCCAAAATTCTTATTAGTTGAGATGTACAACATATGTGAAAATTAGCTCAATTAGATAAACTTGATAATTCAAAGTTGTTCAAATTTGAATTCTTGCATAAATGGACATTGAATTTATTAACCTACTTGGGAGCTTCCAAAAATGATAATTTTTGGCACACAATCCTTATTTGATGTGTTCCTTATGTGGTAGAAAATTCAATTCTTTTTGAGTTACTTCATAGAACAAACTTGTTCAAATTTCAAAAAGGTGCTGTCAAGAAAACAGGGGTTTTTGGCAACTTAAGTTATTCAAAAACTTGTGCCCTTTTGGTTTTCATCCTTATTTATGCTATAGAGGATGTGGTATTTATTTCATGGCATTTGGAAAAAGTTTGTAGAACAAACTTGTTCAAAATCCCAAATGTTGCTGTGGAGAAAAACCATGTTTTCAGGACTTTAATTGATTCAATTTTTGGTCTCCTCTTGTGTGTGTTCCTTATTTGATATAAGGAAGCAATGGTATGAATTTCAAATCATTTAAAGAAAGTTTCCAATAGTAACTTGTTTGAGTTTTCTGTTTCTGGAAATATTGGAATTTCTATTTAATAAAGCACTTGGCTTTTCTTTAGCAATGCTTTGCCAAAATATTTATGTGACTAGAGATAGCAAGTCAATGCTCTCCAATACCTTTGTTTTTAATCTTGCAAGGTTGGAAAAACATTTGATAATATTTTGGTGAAGCATTTAAGAATGCCTCTTTTTCTGATAATCTTTTAGGGAAATTTTATTAAGTGTTTCCTCTTTCTTAATTTAGGTCTTGGAATAATATTCAACAAGTATGAGATTCATAAGATGTTTTTGGAAAACTCTTTGATCAATATTTACTTTGGAAAATATTGCCAAGGTTATTGGAACAATATGTTGAATATTTTTATCCCTGGAACAATATGTTGAATATTTTTAGTTCACTGCTTTGCTATCCTTTTAAGTTTGCAAGTTTATATAATTAGTTTGTTTGGTTGCACTTAAACAACCACAAACAAACACAACCAAGGTTTATTAGTAAAGCAATTAGCAAAACAACTGTGTTAACAGGTATTCCAAAATTGGGATGTGACAGGTCTTCCCCCCTTAAAAAGAATCTCGTCCCCGAGATTCACAAGCGAGGACTAAGGGAGGGCCAACAAACACAATGTTAGTGTTGGAGTGCAGGTGCTTCCCCCCTTTGACTTTTCTTGGGAGGTGGGGTATTCCCCTAAATTAGCAAATTCTTTCTAAAAAGTACACCAGTAGTGTTTTAGGTCCAAAACTTTTGTTTCCTAGTTTTGACGAGACCTGAACAACCAACATTAAGGTTAGTGCAGGACTACCTGGAAACGTACCGTCAATTATTACATGAATTTCTAGCTATATACCACATATTACATACCACATATGGAGTGGTGTACCACTATCATAACAAGGTATATAAGAAGCTAAAAGTATAGCTTGTGGGTGCAAAGGTTAGGTTGCTAAGGTAAAACAAACAGACAGAACAAATACCCATGGCAGTGGTTATTACTCACCACAAGCAACTATCACTTAATATGATCATGATATTAGTTGGATGTTTTAGTTTCCTAAGATACTCTTAAGCACAATCATAACACAAGTATAAACTCATGCTAAGGTAAAACATTTAAACAAAATCCAATAAGCAAGCAAACAACACCACAGATGAATCGACTATTTATTCACTAGGTTATTGTTTATTAGAGGTTTTGGAATCCATCAATCATGAACAATTGGCAAACAACCAGTAGCTAAAAACCAATGAAAACAATCACAAAGATACTATAAAACACCATCTTCACACAAGATAAAAACTCCTATTACACAGGCATAAAAAAAACAGGACTGCACAAATAACACACTAGTTATGAAAAATCTACACCAGCATGTTATAAGAGATAATCATATCCTATAACCATAGAACATGAAACTGTAACTTGGTGACCGAGGTAGCGAGCGTAGGTGAGGTGAGGTGAGCTCTCGGCGACACCGCTTCCCGCCGTTGGCCACTCCGGCCACGGCGTCCACCAAACCTACGAATTTTCCTGCCGGTGCAATCAGGCTCTCCATCTTCCTTCTGTTTCTCTCGGAGCAAGCTGATTGAGATACACTCCACGAGTTTCTGTCTCTCTACATTTTGCCCCTACACCTACTTTTGTTTGGTCGCCATGGCACTCTCTGATCTCAAGTTTGAAGAAGGTATGAATTTTCAGAAGTTGATCTTCGATAAGTTTGGTACTGGTATCAATTTTATTCCTGGCAAAGGGCTTTGGGAATTCTATCTCGTCGTGGACTTCTCAAGATCAAGGATTCGTCTCAATGAAGATTCTGTTGGTCTCATTCTGCAATCAAGTTTTGGTGGTGACGCTAAACTTTTCAGAGTTAGATGTCTTCAAAATTGGTCTTTTCGTTTCTCCGTTGCATCCAAGGAAGTGGGCTTCTACATTTTCAAGGGAGGTAACATCTTCAACAACAATTTCTGCATGAGTTTTTGGCTCTGGGGTCGAGGGGGCCGGATTCAAAGAAGGAATATGAGCTCTATCTTAAAGAACAAGGGGATTCTTGGACTACTATTTCATATGGCAAAAACAACAAATCTTACGCCCAAGCTACTCAAACTCCTAGATTTTTTGAAGATCAACAGCGTGTTCTTGGGGCAGGCGGTAATTCTGCCAAGCCATTAAGTGGTTTTAGGAAACAGGTAACGGCTCAGAATAATGCCAATAAAGATTTTTCAAAGCAGAAATTGAATGCGCCCATTTATTTTGGGCCGCGATGTTCTCGCTGTCTCTCTGAGGGGCACTCGAGGCCCAACTGCAAAAACCGTATTCGTTGCCACGCTTGTAAGAGATGGGGACATATACGTGATAACTGCCGTTTCTTTTTTGATGAAGAGGGACGGCCCGTTTCAGGAAAAAAACCCGCGTCAGTTAGGGGTATGCACTCGGCAACTCCTCGTTCCACGCGCGCGAGATTAGACCTGCCAGAAAAAAGTTTGGTAAGGGACAGAGCGGAGTTAATTTCGGCACAGAATCAAGCAATTCAGTCTACACTTCTTGGCCCACGAATCAGTGACGCTAATGCGAGAGATACACCGATTGCCTCCTCATCTTCTTCCTCCTCTGCTCCAACAGTAAGGTCATTCTCTAGTTCTCTGGTTCGCGAGGAACTAGCACCAAATCCGATGGCAAACTTTCCTTTCGATCCTACACCTTTCCTCCCACCAAATCGGCAAGCATTGGCTATTGAGGGGCGTCCTGCAAGAGTTCGTGTTATTCATGGGGAGCATCGCCTGACGAATGAGGACCTGGCGATTGTCACCATTGTTCCTATGCCGCAAGGTGAAGTTGCTTTTCAGAATGTCCATGAAATCTTAGGTGAGTTCTTTGTTGAGAAAAGAGTTGAAATCAGAACCATTTCAAAGTGCCCTTTTGGCCAAGCTTTTGTCAGATTCGTCAGCATTGAGGATAGAGATTGGTTTGTATCACATGGCCCACATGCATGTGATGATGTTCAACTAGTTTTTCAGAAGCATAATGAAGGGCTTAACTGGAGGAGATTCAATTTGAATAGAGAGGTATGGATACAGGTTATTGGTTTCCCTGCGGATCTTAGATGCATGCACGAATTGGCTAATTCAGTTAAGAGTTTTGGGAAGCTTTTAGTGTGGGATAGAACTAAATCGACAGATGCATATGTGATGCTTAAGATCAGTGTTGTGTCATTGGGAGACATCCCGGCTAGTGCTGTTGTTTCAGGTGATGACAGATTTTATGGTGAATCCTGGACTTGTCCTATTGTCATTCTGCAAGACCACCTGATCAATGATGGGCCCCCTGCTGAAGAGGAGGTTCCTGACAATGGGGTCCCTCATCCTATACCACCTGAAGAATTCTATCATCCAAACCAGGAGAACATATTCATTGGCCCTTTGCCTCAACATGCTGCAGAGGAACCTGCTCCTCCAGTGGCAAATCAACTTGCTGACCACCCTGTGCACATGGCTATTGAGAACCAGATTGCTGCTAATGCAGTGGATTGGGACATATGGGCCATGCCACCTGCTCAAGATATTGTGGACATGGAAATTCAAGCTGGTGAATTTCTTGAACTGAATGATCTTATGGGGCCAGCAATTGAAGGACAGGAACAGAACAATGCAGATGCAGATATGGGTAGTGGCCTTACTTTAACTATCCAATCTGAGGAGGAAAATACAGACTCTGACAACTCCATCCATGGGCCTCACCAACTAGATGCTCCTCTGGATCTCAATATCCCTGCCCAAGAGATGGGCCCTATGATGGCCCAAGAACAACAGGAATATGCCCCTGCTTTAGCACTCTTCCCAGCCCAGGATGCTATTCAACAGGTATATCAGGAGGAAGAGATTGATTTTCTAGCTGTTCCAGCTATGGCAGACCAATATAATTCATCAGAGATGGCAAATCTAGTTTTGGATACTGAAATTGCAAACAACCAGGTTCAGAGATACTGCATCAAGGATGCTACTCTTGATACTGAAGAAGATCAGATTATGAATAACCAGACTGTTAACAAACTAGCAGACATGCAGATAGTGATCAGAAGCCAGACTCCTCCTGGTTTAAATGATGATTCTGTTTTTGTTCAAGACAATGCACACATGGTTATCAAGGAGAAAGATACAACACATCAGGAGAATATGCAGAGTGAAGAGAACAGTGCAGAAGACTCAGGTACATCACAATATGGAGCTCCACCTGGTTTTCCTATAGCTCAATATAAGCAATCAAAGTTTGTTATGGAAGATACAGATAAGAGAGATCATATGTCTCAGATCATGCTTGAATCCTGCCTTTTTTCAGAAGCTAAATCTCTTGGAGAGGAAGGTGCAACACTTTGGAACAAACATTTTGCTCCAAAGGATCCACAAGATAAGATTGTACAGGTACCTATTGAATGGATGAATTTTTTCACAGCTGCTTTATTATCTCAAGAAAAATTCAATTGGGCCAAGGATTTTTTAGCCACAAACCTTTGGAAATTTATAGTGGAAAGCACAGACCCCACCTCTCTTAGGCCTTTTGTTATACCTGATAAATGTCCTATCACTGATAGCAGTACTTGCCAGGATCTTTCTATGGGACAGAAGCAAACAATAGGTACTCCTGAGGGATCTGGATGTGCTGCAAAAGGAAACGCTACTACCTCGGCCCTACATGCTAATAAGAAGAGAAAAGAAAAAGCACCACTGGTAGAAACTGAGGTAAGGAGAAGCACTAGATTACAGAACAACAACAATGGATTTCGTGCTAGGACATGCAAGAATAAACTATGTACCAGCTGTACTGCCAAACCACCCATCATTCCAGCTAAAGTAGTAAGAAACCTCTCTGTCACTTTTTGCAAGGTGGACCCTGCAACCTGTTCAGAAGAGGAACTACAGAAGAGAGACAGGAAGAAGAAGAAATCCCAGGCAGCCACTGCTTCATGTGATGTGGAGGAAGAAGATTATGCATAAGGCATATCTTGAGAGCTATTTGATGTCTCTAGTCCACCTATATATCAATGCATGTCATGAGATGTACTTTTGCTGTCCTATGTGACTCTGTTCACTTAGTATTCTGGATATTCAAGTTTTATGTAAAAGACAAATATCTATTTATGGATATGATATATCTAGCTGTAAGTTTCTCTGGTTTGAGGTACCAGTTGGTTTTTTTGGTGTGGTTTTCTCAAGTTGTTATCAGTTATAAATGGATAGAAACTGGATTATTTTGAATTGGAATATCAGAGGGATCAATGACCCCAACAAATGGCTGGCATTGAGCAACAAGATTCTTGAATCTGGTTGTCATATTATATGTCTTCAAGAAACTAAAAGAGAATTTATTGACAGTGCTTATATCAGAAATTTCTGCCCAAAAAGATTCAACAAGTTTGTTTTCTATCCATCTGTGGGAAATTCAGGAGGCATTATTATTATCTGGAATGGGGCTCTTTTTGAAGGACACCTTTTAGAAAGTAATCCACATGCTATCTCTATAAAATTCACATCATCCCTTAACCACAAAGTATGGATTTTAACAAACATCTATGGACCATGTGAACACTCTGCCAGAATTGATTTTATCAACTGGTTCCAGACCTTGGACTACTCTGAAGAATATAGTTGGTTGGTAGTAGGTGATTTCAATTATATCAGATTTCCTGAAAATAGAAGCAGACCAGGAGGAAATACTCAAGATATGCTGTTGTTTAATGAAGCTATCAGTAAATTGGCTTTGGTGGATATTCCTATCAAAGGTAGAAAATACACTTGGAGCAATATGCAGGTGGCACCTTTAATGGAAAAATTGGACTGGATTTTTTCTTCTGAGGAATGGACAATTGATTTCCCTGATACTATGGTTTTTCCATTAGCTAAACCTATCTCTGATCACACTCCTCTTATGATCAAGATAGGAACTGATATTCCAAGATCTAAGATTTTCAGATTTGAGAATTATTGGATGCATCATCAAGACTTTAAAGATACTGTCAGAAATATTTGGTTACAAGAGATTGATCTTGAGGATAGTGCTAAAATTATCACTGCTAAGTTCAAGAGATTGAGAAAAGGTATTAAGATATGGGCCAGAAACAAATCTAGACTGGCAGCTATGATTAAGAATTGCAATGAACTCATAGGACTATATGATATGATTGAAGAATTCAGAGAACTTACTGTATGGGAAAAGAATGGTAGAGATATCACTATAGAACATCTTTTTCTATTACTTAAAAGTCAGAAGGTTTATTGGAAGCAGAGAGCTACCATTAGATGGGCAAATTTTGGAGAGGCCAACACAAAATTTTTCCATATTAAAGCCACCATTAAATACAGAAGAAATTTTATCTCAACCATTCAAGATGAAGGAGGTCACATTCATGAAGAACACACAGCTAAAGCAGCAATTCTGGAGAGAGCTTTCAAAGAAAGAATGGGTACATCCATTAGTTGTAAGGATGATTTTCAACTGTTGACCCTCATTGAGAGAATTGAGGGATTGGATGAATTGGAAGAACCTTTCACTAAACAAGAGATTGACGATGTTATTAAGCAGCTTCCATCTGACAAGACTCCAGGACCTGATGGTTTCAACACAAATTTTATCAAAACATGCTGGTCTATTATTGCTGAGGATTTCTATAATCTGATTGAGGATTTTTTCCATGGGAGAGTTAATCTACAAAGCATTAACAGTTCTTACATTACACTTATCCCTAAGACTGACAATCCTACTCAAGCTGCTCATTATAGACCAATCTCACTATTGAACTGCTCTATCAAGATCATTACCAAACTACTGGCCAACAGACTACAAAAATCTATGCACAGGCTCATACATGAAAATCAATATGGTTTTCTTAAAGCTAAATCAATTCAGGACTGTATGCCATGGATTTATGAATATACTCATAGATGCACCCAAACCCCACAAGAATCTATCATATTGAAATTGGATTTTGAGAAAGCTTTTGACTTACTGGACCATAAAGCTATTATTGATATCCTGAAGGCTAAGGGTTTTGGCTATAGATGGATCAGTTGGATTCAGATGATTTACTCTACAGGTTTCTCTTCTGTGCTATTGAATGGGGTACCTGGTAAACAATTCAGATGCAAGAGAGGGGTCAGACAAGGTGATCCCCTATCACCACTGATTTTTGTGATTGCTGTGGACCTGTTGCAAGATGTACTAAATGAAGCAATGAGAAGCCAACTTATCCACCCAGTCTTCACATCCATGGCATGTCCAGATTTTCCACTACTTCAATATGCTGATGATACAATTATCATCATGAGAGCTGACCCCACTCAGTTGCAACATATTAAGACATTGTTATATCATTTTGAAGTTTTCACTGGTCTGAAGATTAATTACCAGAAATCAAGACTTATCCCACTCAAAGCAAATATGGAAACATGCTATCACTTACAGAATTTAATGGGATGTTCCATTGAACATATGCCTATTAATTATCTTGGACTACCCCTATCAATTGATAGACCTAAAGTGGATGATTACTGGCCTCTGATTAAAAGAATTCAGGATAGGCTCAATGGTTGCACCTCCTTCCTATCCTATGGTGAAAAATTGATTCTGATCAAAGCAGTATTTACATCTCTCCCTATGTTCTACATGAGCACTCTGATATTACCCAAGACTGTCATAGAACATATCAATAAGATTATTAAGCATTGCTTCTGGAGAAAATATGGTATGGAGGATAAGGGATCTGCTCTCATTTCATGGGATAAAGTCATCAAACCTCAGGATCAGGGAGGACTGGGTATTATTAACCTTGATTTACAAAATAAAGCTCTGCTGATGAAGAATATTCATAAATTCCTCAACCAAGTAAATTTGCCATGGATCAAGCTTATATATGAAAATCATTACTCTAACAACATGATTAATCATAGAAAGGTGGGATCCTTTTGGTGGAAGAGCATGGTTGATCTTATCCCTGCATACAAAGATATTGCTTTTTGTAAGGTTGGAAATGGTAGATCTATCTCCTTTTGGACTGACAAATGGTGTGACTCTCCATGCTTGGTGGAGTTCCCACAACTCCATTCTTTCTGCAATACTACAAACCTCTCAGTCCAGGATTTTTTGAATACTACAGATATCTCTGAGCACTTCCAACTACCATTATCAAACCAGGCTCATCTACAATTCACTCAACTTCAGCAACTTATTCAAGGAATTCATCTCTCTGAAGAAAATGACTTATGGACTTTAAAAGGAAATAAGAATACTTACTTGGTATCAGAAGTCTATAAAAAGCTCAGTATGGGTCCTACTGCACATGATCTTTTCCTTAGAACATGGAAAAATGCAACTATATTAAGGCACAAGATCTTCTTCTGGCTAATACTGCATGACAGACTTAACTCAAGAAATCTCCTTCAGAGAAAGAATATGCATCTCCAGAGTTATGATTGTGAATGCTGTCAAGAATACATGGAAGAAACCCTATTACATCTATTTTTTGATTGCCCTTTTGCTATCAGTTGTTGGAATACCTTTGGACTTAACAGAAGGAGAGGGATCTCAATATATGATGAAGTTTTGCTGCTTGCACATATCATACCCCAAGACTTTGCAATGGAAGTTATTATTATGGGCTGTTGGAACATTTGGAAAATTAGAAATGATAAGATTTTCAACAATGTTATACCCTGTCAGAATAGATGGAAGATCCAATTGAGCCAAGACCTACAGATTGTCAACATTCGGATCAAGTCTAGTTTTTCTATCCCCCTTAAGAACTGGATTGATTCAGTTCTGTTATCTTACAGTTAATTTTTTATTTTTTCTATGTTAGAGAAAACCGGTATCGGTTGAGTTTTAGAGGTTTTGGGATGCTTTGTACATAATTTTTATTAATATATACCGTAGAACATTTTGTTCTACGGTCCTTTGCCTCTAAAAAAAAAAAATAATTCATGGCATGATAACAGAAGTAATAACTTCCTAAACATGCTATATCAACACATATACTCATAAAATAAAAAGAGGGTAATACTAGAGCAAAAATCACCATTTTCTAGTGGTGAACTAGTTTCACTCTAGAGAAGCAAACAATGCTATCATGATGTTTAAACTTAAACAAGCAAGTCATGAATATAAATGTACCTAATAACAGTACACAAAACTTACTCATGTTAGTAAGCACAAACATCAAAACAATTTTATGAATCAACCATTAAGCATGCAGAAATTTCTTCTAGCAATTTCTGTTTTCCTTTAGCCAATTACTAGCAAACAAGCAAGGTATAACTCACACAACCAGTAGCTATGCAAGTAATGAAAAGTTATATAAACATTTTCAAAAATCCATACACTCAATTTAAAATTATTCACAAACAATCTATCAATCAAGCGGAATTTATTCTATTTGCGAACAATTTAATTTTAGCACACGATAGTGAAACATTTCTTAACATGATACCCCTAAGGAATATTATACTAACAAAAGGATCACACCTAAACATATTAGTATTTACTAATAAGAAATAAACTTCCCACTTGCATAAGTGAAAAGAAACAATTATATTTTCCATGGTGGAAAATAGAAATCAATCACATAGTGAAACATGCTATTTTCACACATGTGCATGGTTGGGGATTTTTATCCTCAAGACAAAAAGGCAATGGGACCAGTGGGCTATGGCCTACTAATCCCAATTAAAAATAGGTACTAAGCCTCTGGTTACTCATGAAAAACTTTGCATACCAGATAAAAATATAAGGCTATTTAATCTAGTGAAACATACTAGTGCATATTGATAGCAATGCTTACACATGCTTTACTATTAAAAGACATGCAAGCTAACATAGGTACAAGCATCAAAATAACAGTACCTAAATGTTACTTGACTCAAATAACACATAGCACAAAATCTACTACGAAAGTATATACAGATCTAGTTCTCACAATATTTCCAAATAATAAACTAGAAGGTAACAAATGCTATTTCATTTGTATTCGAGTTTCCAATCATGCACACACTTTCTAGGGTAGATTTATTGTAAGAAAACAACATAATAACAAGTCCTAACAACTCCATATAAGTTATGAAGCAAGATTGAATAATACACAAATTTATTTCAATCAAGAGCACACAAAGAAACAAAAATAGGAAAACTGATGTTTTCTTGATCTATCGTAATCATTCCATGGTTCACTAAATTTCTAAACCCCGAATATCATAGTACCTACAATGTCTACCAATATTTGGTTTCCAAAGTAGATACACAAGATATCCTATTGACTAGTAAACGAATAGGTCATCATCTTATTTTCTCGTGACTTCTCCTTTTTACCAACTAGATTAAAAAGTGTCGTAAGTCACTTAATTCCTTGGTTTAGAAAGAGTTGTCAGTATTTCACATGCTTTGGTTAGGTGTCAACCTAAGATTAGACAAAGCATGTTAATCTTGTTAGCTTTTTATTTAATAATGTTTGCCCAACAAGATACGACTAGCGTCATCGTACGTCGAATATTGAATTGTGCTCTTCGGATTGGCTTTTGAGGGGGTTGCGCATCATGGCATGTGAAGACTTCTTTTTGCACCTTTCTCCAGAGGAGGGAGGTATATAACTTTTTAAAAGGGGATTTCTCTTGTTTGGTCTTTTAAAAAGGGACATAAAAAAGGTGCGACATTTAGCCAACAGGGTAAAAAGAGTCTTTTGCAAACCGACAAAACGCAGAGGTTTTGGTCAGTATTGGTTGGTTTTCTTCATGCCTTTTCTTCTTTGAGGGTTGTCGTTTTTGGAGATTTATCTGTTGGAGTGCATCACTGGTAGCAATGATATCAGCTCGTGTGGCTTGATGGTCCTCTATTTAGGCCCAACGGTGCTTTCATTAATTGTGGGGGAGATGGGGGGTGGTTCACGACGGGTCGCATTATGAAGCGAAAACAAGTATAAGTCTAAGCAACAAATTCTTGTTTTTGAATGCTATACAAACATTTTTGCTTGCAAAATTTTAACAAGAGGCGATTCAAAAACAAGAGCGGGGCAAGCACAAATATGCAAAATTTGAGCACCCTACAAACATATAGAAGCCTAGATGAACCAAATTCTACACCACACAATAGCACAAAGTCCTACGGACACACATAAGCAAGCCAAAACACACAAGCAAGGCTCCATTGGAGCTACGTCGGGGAATGATCCAAAATCCTAGAAGTGGCTGAAGAATTATTTCTACTGCTGACCAACATTACTGTAGAGCTAGGTAATTATTTTGGTCTTCTCGGGACATCGGCAAGTATACAAATTTTTGTATGAAAACAAGATAAATAGAAGTAAAGTTTTGATAAAACTTTATGCAACAATCTGTTTTTGAAACTCCAACTATTTTCTGGACAGAAAACTTCAAAGACGAGAGATGTTTCAAAAACAGAGCGGAGCAGTTGCAAACAAGTAAGAAATAGACTCTTAACCGAGAGAGATACTAATTTTGTAAGGCCCGCCCTTCGAACCACTGTTCAAGGACGCCCTTCATATGCATTTAGAATCTTTCGAAAAGATCAGAAGGAGGGAAAATATACTAAAATTCCCTTAGATAAAAATAATGTAGATAGTAAATAGGTTTTTACTCAAAAATACTTTTCTTTCCTATCTGACGTCCATGCTAACTAAGGTCTCCTAAGGTCAGGATGGCTCTGATACCAACTCTGTAAGGACCCCAGACCGGCAGTCTGAAACCCTACGTATGCATACATTCACGATCCCAGAAAGATCAGTCGTGAACAACATACACAGTTGGCCCACAGAAATACATCATCCATTACACGAATACATAAAGGTATTACACATATATCACATGATCAAGTTTAACGCAACTGCCACATGGGGCAGGCAACTTATCAAACACAGCGGAAGACAAATAAAACACAACGTAGTTGAGCCCAAGTCACGCCTTAACCTACAGGCTGCTGACCCGGAGACAATCCTAGTTCGCAAAGCCGTCAACTCCGTACTTCTCTTCATAGATCTCCTTGGGAGGCTCCTTCTCCAAATCTGATAAGTAGATACCAGGGGCGAAACCATAATGAGTACATTTGAATGTACTCAGCAAGACATCCATCATGTCACTTACCAAACATGCAAATATGCTTATATGGTGGAATAGGTAGGCTATAAATAGGGTTCACTATCAATGGTGTTCATATATGATGACACCACAGTTGCAGTCAAGTTTATCTTTATCTTTGTTGAAGAAGATACTTCAGGAGAAAATAAAATAATATAATTTTATTTCTCTTGTAGCTATCACATGTACAAGAGGTTTTGTAAGCTTTGTTTAAAGAATGTTTTCTCTTTGCAAAACTTCTTGGAATCAGTTTCCAGAATTCTTGCTTAGAGTAGAAAGGTTTTCTTTGCAAAACATTTTGTTTTGTATAACATCATCTGGCTTTTCATCATCCACGATACCTCCACGGTATAAGTTTCCATTCCTTTCCGAACTTCACAAGTTCAACACTTCCTTTCCAAAATTCCCTTTTAAAAAAACTTCCTTTTTGAAAACATTGACACAATGCTAGCTACATGGCCATTCAACTGTCCATATCCGAGGACGCGGCTTCTTCGAAAAAGTTATACTCTGCAGAGGTGTACACATCCACCAGATCCAGTACACCTCCCGTGAACAATCACGGACTATAACAACAGTATGTAAACATCAGGTATATGATCATAACCATCCACTATGTTCAAGCTAGAATATGCCTATCTCTCAGTTGAGTTTTACCACATCCCCGGCACCGAGCTAATCCCCGCCAAGCCAGGATGCCTCAACTGATGCATCCGGAGGGAAAATTAATCCCACACTTTATATGTCTCCACGACATTCGGTTCAGAGGATCGCATCCCCTATAGCACATTGAGATAGCACACACTAATAAGAACAAACTTCAAGTTAAGCCCCGTGCCCATGTTGGGGTAGGGTGGCAGTACGGTAAAGGTTGTCCGGCGAAGACTAGGTTATGTGTCATTTTTGAAAAACACCACCTTCTCAAAAATGACCACTTCCACATTCCTCCGGAGAACAAGGATCCGCCTTTTCTCCGGGTTTTTCCGTAAAGCCTTTGTTTCGTAGAATCACAATTTTAGGGTGTCCACTTAGGGACTAGTATATTTGATGGTATTAAATACCATATGGTGGCTTATGGGCTTGGTATTACCAAGTTTAACTACTGGCATGATAGTAACCTATAATATAGTATAGTAGTAATTTCCACATCAAAAATAGTTTTGATAATCAAGTTTTGGTAAAACTTCAGAGGTAAAACATGCATGATATATAATGGTAAGTATTGTATCAGCAAGCAATCAGGATGCTTGCCTGGTATCTCTTTGTGTCCCTGGTTGTTGGAGTGACTGGAACTTGAACCACAGCTTCACGACACTCCCTTCCTGTTTGTTTTCTAACGTCGTAAAGAGAATAAAGGACACACATTCAGAACCAAACAAGACAAACAAGGCTACAAGTAATACATACAGCAAGCAATCAAGAAGTACCACCCAAGTTCTCAATTTTTCCCTTAAGAAAAAAATTGGCCTAAAAACTATAGTTGAAAAGTCTGCTTTTTTCCTAGTGTTTATGTGTGGCCAATTCAATGATTTTTAGTTAAGAACACCATGGACCAGTGGGGTAGAGCACATGTTACTAGACAGTAGGGTGTCACATAAAACACATTTTTATGTCTAAAAACTTCCCCAACACTCTCTATGGCTAGCACATATAATTTGCTAAAATACTCAAGTGGTGAAAAAGGCTCATGACAACAAGTCAAGCCTATTTTCCACCATGATGCAAAAGTGCCAGTGGGTGTTCCACTAAAAAGAAAATGCTCACCCAGAGGTTAATAAGCCTCTGGTCACTTTTATAAAAGTGCTCCAAACAAACAATCTAGCATCCAAAAACTCCTACTCATACTAGTAGAAAATTTAGGAAAAATACTAGACTAGTTTAGGCTACACTAGTTAATTTTATGCACAAGTGTGCAAGCTAGCAGAGGCAAAATACTCCTCTAACCAGTACCATAATTGCTACTGGATTCCCTAAAATAACATAAAAAGCATAGCTAGGAAACAAGGAAAAACTATGCTTAAAATGCTACACATGTGAGTAGATTAATTCCTAGTCATCCAAGTGTTACTCATGCTTTTATGCTACTTAAGAGGAAACCTATCAGAGGTGAAAACCCTAAGATAGTAATGCCACAAGGAAATTCCATCCTCTGGTTTCCACACCAAAGATTCATAGTTTTCCCTAGGGTAAAACAAGACAAAAAGCATACATGAATATCCTAGTATGAAATTTAGACTTTAAGCATTGCTATTTAAATCTATTTCAAACACCAGCACCAAGTATCTAGAGGTGCTATAACCAAAATAACAGTACCTAAATGGTACTGGTTTCATGAGAATTAATCTAGCAATAAGCCTAAAAAGCATTTAAAGATCTACTCAAAACATATATAAAAGAAACACATCTAGTGTGGGGGAAATAATGTTTCCACCAAAAATGCAATGAAACCAGTGGGTGTTCCACTAGCATAACAAAGCATTAAGAGGTCACAAAGCCTCTGGTCATACTTGACAACAATTAGCAAAAACCTAAACTAGCACCTAGTGCAATAACAATACTAGCAGAAAATAATAGGGTGCTTAAATAAGCAAGGCAATGCTACTCATGCTATTGTTTTCACACAAGTGAAAAATCTAGGAGTCAAGTACTCATAACAACCTTATCAAAATGCTACTGGTCCTATGAATACAACACCAAAAATATGTGGCTATGCAACCACAAATATTAATACCAAAAATTCCACACATGAGGGAATTTTTCCAAACATTCTCATAGTAATGATTAAGCTACTCATGCTTTTCTACCAAATCAAAACCAACCTAGCAGAGGTTATAACAACACAAACTAAGTATCAACATGGTGCTGTATCTAATATCTCAACAAAACAATTCAATCACTTGCACACAAATTAATCAATCAAAAATTCTATGCAAGTAATAACTAGAGAATAACATATGCTAATAACAAAAATCCTATTTCTTCTCCATTCAAGTCCACACAATCTAACATGCTAAAATAGCTAAGTAACACTTATAAAACAAGTTCACACAACTTATACATGCTAGAAAACAATATTGCAACACAAAAATATAACCACTCAATTTAAATACTAAAAATGCCAAAATGGCAGAAACAAGCAATTTAAAGATCTGTCCACCAAATTTTATGGGATGCTCCAAAAATTAAACCCTTCTAGGTTTGGATAGCCCTAAACATATAAAAGACCATACAGTTGAGTTTGCATCAAAAATCATTTTTAATAATTTTATAAAAATCACCAAAGTGCTCTCTGGTGTTTTACCAAATTGCATTCCATTTCAAAAATACAATGAATTTCGAAGCAAGGTTAAATGCTCCTGTTAGGAAATTTCAAGAGCTTTCCAATGCAATTGGCCTCACTTCATTCTGAGTTGCAAAATAAAAATGGTGCTCATTTTGGTGTTTCTGGTACCTGTTGCCAAATCATTTTTCATTTCAAATCTATTCATCCAAAAGTAGATCTATAACTTGGAGATGGTTTAGATTTAGTTGCTTTACATATGTGAATTTTGGTTTGGTCAAATTCATCCTTTAGCTTAGTTTTTAAGGCCAAAAGCAATCATGCAACAATCTGTGGAAAATAAAAATGGAAAAACAACAGACTGGGCCAGATCTGGAGTTGGGCCGGCCAGATCCAGTGGCACCGCGGGCGGATCTACCCCGAGCCGCTGACTCGCGGGCCAGCCGCCACGCGGGCAGCCACGCGGGCGAGCACAGCCCCACTGGCAGGTTCAACGCTCTCTGCGCGCGGTCAAGGGCTGCATGACGCCATCGCTGTGTCACCCCGACGTCACCGCCGGCGGGACGGGATTCCGGCGAGCTCTACTCGACGCTACCGTTAACCATTTTGAAAATCGAGGGCACCCACGCGCTGTACTCGTTGCGGGTAACGTTCTAGGGCATGCTCCGTTTCCAGGGAACGATCGGAAAAGCGGCGGCAACGGCGCGCGGCGGCGGCCGGACGGCCACCACGGCGCGGACACGACCCAGAGGGAGAGGGAGGGGGAAAAAGCACGGCGGGGGTCCGCCTCCTTACCCTAGACGCGTAGGAGGAGTCGGTGAGGTCGGAGGGTGAGCGAAACCGCGGCGATTTGCCGCCGGAGTTCGTCGGGGGCCGAAGAGGAATCGAGACGGCGCGGCCACCACACGTCGCTACGGCTCAAATCCTTTTGCACCGAGCACACCCACGACAAGACGAAGGCGATGAGCCACTCGGTGGCCGGAGGCGAGCTCTGCAATGGCCTAATCGGCGGCGAGGTGAAAACTAGGGTTTCGGTTTTGAGTTTTGTACAGTAGAGAGAGAGAGGGAGAGCTCTAGGGGAGAGAGAGGGGGCAATGAGGCAGACAAGGCACATGGGGGGCCTCTTATCCCCCAAGGATTCCTTCCCTTCGAAGGCATGGGTAGGTCTCCTGTAACTACAGCATGGCTAGAGGTAGGAGATGACTCATCTTTCATTTTAGTCCCTGGGTATTTACAACTAGGTCCCTGTTTTCTCTGTAAAAGGTTGTTTTCACCAAGCAAACAAAGTCTAAAATTTAATTCCTCTTGCCCAAAATTCTTATTAGTTGAGATGTACAACATATGTGAAAATTGGCTCAATTAGCTAAACTTGATAATTCAAAGTTGTTCAAATTTGAATTCTTGCATAAATGGACATTGAATTTATTAACCTACTTGGGAGCTTCCAAAAATGATAATTTTTGGCACACAATCCTTATTTGATGTGTTCCTTATGTGGTAGAAAATTCAATTCTTTTTGAGTTACTTCATAGAACAAACTTGTTCAAATTTCAAAAAGGTGCTGTCAAGAAAACAGGGGTTTTTGGCAACTTAAGTTATTCAAAAACTTGTGCCCTTTTGGTTTTCATCCTTATTTATGCTATAGAGGATGTGGTATTTATTTCATGGCATTTGGAAAAAGTTTGTAGAACAAACTTGTTCAAAATCCCAAATGTTGCTGTGGAGAAAAACCATGTTTTCAGGACTTTAATTGATTCAATTTTTGGTCTCCTCTTGTGTGTGTTCCTTATTTGATATAAGGAAGCAATGGTATGAATTTCAAATCATTTAAAGAAAGTTTCCAATAGTAACTTGTTTGAGTTTTCTGTTTCTGGAAATATTGGAATTTCTATTTAATAAAGCACTTGGCTTTTCTTTAGCAATGCTTTGCCAAAATATTTATGTGACTAGAGATAGCAAGTCAATGCTCTCCAATACCTTTGTTTTTAATCTTGCAAGGTTGGAAAAACATTTGATAATATTTTGGTGAAGCATTTAAGAATGCCTCTTTTTCTGATAATCTTTTAGGGAAATTTTATTAAGTGTTTCCTCTTTCTTAATTTAGGTCTTGGAATAATATTCAATAAGTATGAGATTCATAAGATGTTTTTGGAAAACTCTTTGATCAATATTTACTTTGGAAAATATTTCCAAGGTTATTGGAACAATATGTTGAATATTTTTATCCCTGGAACAATATGTTGAATATTTTTAGTTCACTGCTTTGCTATCCTTTTAAGTTTGCAAGTTTATATAATTAGTTTGTTTGGTTGCACTTAAACAACCACAAACAAACACAACCAAGGTTTATTAGTAAAGCAATTAGCAAAACAACTGTGTTAACAGGTATTCCAAAATTGGGATGTGACAGGTAAGCAATTGGCCGAGGAGGCTCTTATGGCTCCAAGGAGACCTTTTCCTAATAGGTCTTCATTTTCTTCACCACCATTGCCACAACCTACCCCTAGCCGTGGGGTTTCCACTACAAAAAGTGAAGGTACTACCTCTATGTCTAAGAGGCAAGCACAACCAGCAGCTAGTGCAAGTGGATCCACTTCTTCTACAGCTCGAAATAGGGACATGAGCTGCCATACATGTGGAGGTAAAGGCCACTTCAAGAGAGATTGTACAAATAAAAAGATTATGCTTATTAATGAGGACAATGAGTATGAAACTGGTGATGATGATGATCCTACTCAAGAGGATGCTTATGATGATGATGATGGTCCTCTTGATGCATATCCTTACACATATCCTACTTTTGTTTGCACACCTAGAACATTGAGTATTCTTCCAAGTCCTGAAAGTCAAAGATGCAACTTATTTCAAACAAGAGCAATTGTTGGTCCCCAATTGGCTTGCAAGGTTATTATTGATGGTGGTAGTTGCAGAAATTTGGCAAGCAAAGATTTGTGTGCAAAATTGAAGTTGAGATACATTACACATCCTCATCCTTATCATATACAATGGCTTAGTGATAAAGGAGAGATGAAGGTTACCCACATGGTGAGAGTTGAATTCCAAATTGGGCCTTATAAAGACACCATTGAGTGTGATGTGGTGCTCATGTCAGTTTGTCACATGTTGCTTGGGAGGCCTTGGCAATTTGATAGGAGTGTGATACATGATGGGAGAGAAAATACCTATCAACTCAAGTGGAAGGAGAAGGATATAGTGTTGAGACCTATGACACCACAACAAATTGTAAATGAATCTATAAAAAAAATTCCTGAGAGTGTTGAAAAGAAAGAGAGTGAAAATATGAGTGTTGTGAGTGAAAATAGGACATCCAATTCGAGTGGAAAAAATAAAAGTGAGGGAGTGAGCTTATTATGCATGCTAGCTACTAGAGAGGACTTGAGAGAATTTAGGGAGGATCCTACTATGCTTCCTATAGTGCTTATGCACAAGGGAGAAATTTTAGTTTCTAATGACATGACCCCTATTCCTCTTGGTGTTTCTCATGTGTTGCAGGATTTTGAGGATGTTTTTCCACAGGAGGTGCCCTCGGGTTTGCCACCATTGAGGGGTATTGAACACCAAATTGATTTGATTCCTGGATCCTCATTACCAAACCGAGCTCCCTATAGAACTAATCCCCAAGAAACAAAGGAGATTCAGAAACAAGTGCAAGAGCTTCCTGATAAAGGTTACATTCGGATAAGCCTTTCTCCTTGTGCTGTTCCTGTTATTTTAGTGCCTAAAAAAGATGGTACATGGCGCATGTGTGTAGATTGTAGAGAAATTAATAATATCACTATTCGTTATCATCATCCTATACCACGTTTGGAAGACATGTTAGATGAATTAAGTGGTAGTGCTATTTTCTCTAAAATTGATTTGCGTAGTGGTTATCATCAAATTAGGATGAAAGAGGGGGATGAGTGGAAAACAGCTTTTAAAACAAAATTTGGTTTATATAAGTGGTTAGTTATGCCTTTTGGATTGACTAATGCACCTAGTACTTTCATGAGATTAATGAATGATGTTTTGAGAAATTTTATTGGTAAATTTGTGGTGGTTTATTTTGATGATATTCTTATTTATAGCCATAATGAACATGAGCATATTGATCATATTAGACAAGTTTTGCAAGTGCTAAGAGAAGATAAATTGTATGGTAATTTGGAGAAGTGCACTTTTGGCAAAGATAAGGTCATATTTCTTGGTTATGTTGTTTCTAAACATGGAATTGAAGTAGATGAATCAAAAATTGAAGCTATTAAAAATTGGCCTATTCCTACTAATGTGAGTCAAGTAAGAAGTTTTAATGGATTAGCTGGTTTTTATAGAAGATTTGTCAAAGATTTTAGTACACTTGCTGCACCTTTGAATGAACTCACTAAAAAGGGTGTAGAATTTATGTGGGGAGTTGAACAAGATATTGCTTTTGATGCTATTAAAGAGAAGTTGATTTCTGCCCCTTTGTTAATGCTTCCTAATTTTGACAAACAATTTGAGATTGAGTGTGATGCTAGTGGCATAGGTATTGGAGGAGTTTTAATGCAAGAAAAGAAACCTATTGCCTATTTTTCTGAAAAATTACATGGTGCACAATTGAATTATTCTGTTTATGATAAGGAATTATATGCACTTGTGAGAGTTCTAGAGGTGTGGAAACATTACTTATGGCCTAAAGAATTTATTATACATAGTGATCATGAAGCATTAAAATTCATAAATTGCCAATCAAATTTGAATAAAAGACATGCTAAATGGGTTGAATTTATTGAGTCTTTTCCATACATAATAAAACATAAAAAGGGATTGGACAATGTAGTTGCTGATGCTTTATCAAGAAAGAACATGTTACTCTCTAATTTAGAGATCAAGGTTTCGGGTTTGGAGGGTATTAGAGAGCTATATGCTAATGATAATGAATTTTCTATGCCATTTAATAAATGTTCTAATGTTAAGGCATGGAATAAATTTCATATACATGATGGATACTTGTTTAGAGCTAACAAATTATGTATTCCCGAGTGTTCTTTGCGTTTATTCTTATTACAGGAATCTCATAGTGGAGGATTAATGGGACACTTTGGAAGAGAGAAAACATTGCTCATGTTGGCTGAGAATTTTTATTGGGAACATATGAGAAGAGATGTGTATAGATTGGTGCAAAGATGCATTACATGCAATAAGGCAAAATCCAAGTTGAAGCCCCACGGTTTGTACACACCATTGGCATCACCAAGTACACCATGGGAGGATATTAGTATGGATTTCGTGTTGGGTTTGCCAAGGACAAAGAGAGGCCATGATTCCATCTTTGTAGTTGTGGACAGATTTTCCAAGATGGCACACTTCATTGCTTGCCACAAGAGTGATGATGCTTCTCACATTGCAAATTTATTCTTTAGAGAAATTGTGAGTGTAACAACCCTACTTTTGTGTAATAAAGAGAGGTGTTGTGTACATGGCATGCATGCATGAAAAATGGACCAAAATTTCGCTTTTAAAATTTAACCAGTGAGTTATCAGAAAGTCACTTAATCTGGCCTCACACAAATTTGTTCTACAAAGTTTTTCAAAATGATCCAACTTTGTGCTAGAAAGGTGGCAAATTTGAAGATCTTTCCAACGAGTATTTTTGTGCAATTTTTTCTTTACAAAAAGGCCCTCAAATTCCTGTTTTGGTCCTGTTTTAAAATGCCTAAGGACCTTTCTGTAATTTTCCCCCAGTTTTCCAGGGGGTTTTCCGCGAAATGTTTCTGTCGTCTTCCTCCTGTCCGGCGACAGGAGGGCAACCGCCCCCGCCGCGCCACCTCCTGCTTCCGACGTGGAGGAGAGGATGAGGACGCCCTCGGTGCCGTCCGAATCGAGCACATCTCGCAGAACCCTCCCCCTCGCTGTCCCCCTCTCCCTCTGTCTCTTCTCTCTCACCGAACCCGACCGCCACCGGAGATCCGCCGTCGTCGCCGTTCCGCTCCCTCCCCGACCTTCCCGTTGAGCTCATTCGAACCGCCGTCGCCCCCTCCCCCGCCTCGAGCAAGCTCAGCCGCCGGGATGGCTTAGGGGCTGCGAATCGCGCCGCCTCCCTTCACTCCGTCCGCCGGCCATCTCCTCACCGCGCCGCCGTTTCGGAGCTCCTCCGGCCCCGCCAACCACCCCTGCTCCTTCCCGGTGAGCTCCCGCTACTCCCCAACCCCTCCGTTTCTTCTCCCTCGGCCGGAATTATCGAACTCGCCGGAGCCCGAGGATCCCGCCGCCGTTTCCTTCACCGCGGCTCGCCGCCGGTGACCTTTCCGGGGCGGCGCCGCCACGTCCAGATGCGCCTCCTCGAGACGGACCTAACGGGCATAGGCACGCATCCGGGGAGGCCCCCGTTCGCCGCCGGCGACCGTTTCCGGCCACTGCCGGCCACCCGTGAAGTCACGGTGACGTCAGGCTGACGTCACCTGCCCACGTGGACGCGCCAAGTGGCATTTCTTCTCTGTTTAAAATGCACAGTGGGACCCGCAGGAAAAATAGAAAAACAGAAATTAAATGATATTGGAAATTCAATAACTTTTATTTTATAACTCCTAAAATTGTGAAAAAAATATGCATGTGTTCAGAAAAATGTGAGCTATTTATCTATACCATTTTCATACATGTTTGGAAGAGATTAAAATGAGGTCACTTTTGTAGTTGCATTTTAATTCAATTAAATATTGAAAATAAAGTTTTTATTCAATAAAATTAGAAAATTAAGTGTAATATACC
This sequence comes from Alopecurus myosuroides, assembly GCA_028641055.1. Lineage (NCBI taxonomy): Eukaryota > Viridiplantae > Streptophyta > Magnoliopsida > Poales > Poaceae > Alopecurus > Alopecurus myosuroides. The sequence goes on from CM054061.1 coordinate 237,138,208, forward strand.
ATTTTGATCAGTGAAACAAATGCAATCCAACTATGAGGTTCACAAGGTCATTTGAGCATCTTAGCTTGGTCACATCTCTAGATTAGGGTTTTCTCCCCCTCCGGTGTTCGTCGTTCATGGCGTAAAACCCTAGCTTCCTGTTCTGTCCTTTAAGCTTCTTTTCAATTGCATTGTTTTACACATGCATACATATTGTGCATTGCACGGTCATCAAGTATTGATTTTTTGCCTACTTTCCGGTGTTGCTCGCTATCGGTAGACCGAGATCCGGAGGTCGACCCGGCTTTCTACGACAACCCAAGCTCTACCTTCGACGAGCAAGGCAAGCACCACCTCATGGCTACCCCATGTTTTGAGTCTTTTCAACCTCTCATTCATGCATACGTTTCAACTTAGTTTTGAGTCAGTTAGAGTAAACCTATCCACTGCATGACCCCTCCCTCACATGTCACCTTCGTACTTGTTTACCCTCCTAGTATAACTAGGGTTGTTTGAGTATCGTAGAGCCTTGTGTGTTATGCTTAGCCATGCTTAGTGTTCTGATCTACTTCATCCGGTTGATGATTTGGATCACCACGATAACCTTGTATGTTGTTATATTTGTGAGTACTGAGCATATGAAACTGACTAAGGCTAGCACGGGAGGCCACTTGGGTAGTGGTTATTCGTTCCGTACTCGCCAACCCTAGGATTTAAGGTCTCGCCGTGGAAGCCAAGACTGAGCGTGCAGCCACACGGGGGCCAATGAACCCCGCTCGGCCAACTAACTTGTTTGATCACTTCCATGGGTCACATAGTTTGAGTTTTCCATTTGCGGGTGTGTCCTAAAACGTTTTCGAGAAAACTAGGGCGTGACCGGGACCAGTGATGGACGTACACGGATCTTGTCCCGACTCACAGAACAGGTGCCGTCAGGAGGTGGACAACTCCCTGTTGACGGGGTGGCCCTGTTTGGGTTGACTCATGGATAGGGTTAAGCAAGGTAAAGGCCGTGGTCGACCATACTCTGTCGCGCTCTTAGAGAGGAGCGTTACCGCGTGGCACTAAGAGTCGGTCGATACGTGTGGGTAAAGTGTACCACCCTGCAGGGATAAATCTTTCGGAAAGCCGTGTCCACGGTTATGGACAACTTGGTGAAAGTCACGGGGTCATAGATAACTCTAACGGAATGACTAAAACTTGCTGGCAATGAATGAAGGATGCCTCCTCGACTACGTCGAGAGGGGTGATTCTTATAGCATAAGGTAGTCTGGGGATGAGAAAGTACTTGGTGGACTAAAGAACATGATGATCTCAGTAGTTGAGTAGATTCCTCCTCTGTTTTAGAAATGCTCTATTACACGTGCTTTTCTTCCTCACCTTCGGAAAACAAAGTTGGCTTTATGCAAAGAACCTTAAAAGCCAAGTCTTGCTGAGTACCTTTTGTACTCAACCTTGCCTCGTTGTTGTTTTGTTTCCGACTTCGGCGATGCAGCTGAAGAAGGGTTCTATCTCGACATCGACGAGTAGTTAGGGGTTCCCAGGCAGCAGACTGGTATCTATAGTATGGGTTTGGCTACGTTGCTTATGTTTCGGACTCTTAGTCCTTTTGCTCTTGTTGTATAGCAACATCTTTGCTTTCGCTGCTTGTTGTAATGTTGGGTTGCTTGACCTATGTTGGTCTTGTAACCTCTGCGTGTAAGCTACTCTAGTATGCCTTGTTTAATACAACTTTCATGTCTAGAGTACTGCTTTGATCGATTGTTGGTCTCGAGCCCGTTGTTATACAGTTTTGGCTATGCCTGCATAGTTATCGCAGTCGAGGGGTTGTGGAGCCGATGATCCATGTCCGAGCCCGCCTGCCGGAGATATCCGGCCTGGGGCGAGGTAACCCCAGTAACCCTCGATTGTTGTTGCACTTTCTGGACACATAGCAACTCTGTATAACTTTGGTCCCGTTCCTTCAGTTTCATCCGACTCGTGGACGCTTGGGTATACATATCTGGTTATGACTAGCATGGACACAAGGAGTAGTAGACCGGGGATCCGGACTACGTGCCGATGAATCCGGTCTGCCTGCCGTTGTTTGTTGCGGCCGGGGCTGGTAACCCTGAAGCCCTTGTGGGTTCAATGCTAGGAGCACATGACAGTTTGTATATCTCTGTGTCCGGGGTCCGACAGTGAGATTACATGGAGTGCCAAAAACTATTGTTTCTGATAGAGATGTCAAATTTATGAGCTACTTTTGGAAGACACTATGGGGGAAGCTTGGAACTGAATTGTTATTTTCCACTACTTGCCACCCCCAAATTGATGGGAAAACTGAAGTGGTGAATAGAAAATTGTCCACATTGTTGAGAAGCATGATCAAGAAGAATTTGAGGGAGTGGGAAGATTGATTGCCACATGTGGAATTTGCATATAATAGGGTTGTGCATTCAACCACTAATTTGTGTCCCTTTGAGGTGGTTTATGGTTTTCGGCCTACTACACCACTTGACTTGCTACCACTTCCAATTCAAGAGAGAATTAATATGGATGCATCTAAAAGGGCTGATTTTGTGAAGAAGATACATGAGAAGACAATGGATGCAATTGAGAAGAAAGGGAAGTATGTGGCTCAAAAGAGAAATCAAAAGAGGAAGGAAGTTATTTTTCAAGAGGGAGATTTGGTATGGGTGCACTTTCGGAAGGATTGGTTCCCTAAGCTAAGGAAATCAAAATTATTGCCAAGAGGTGCTGGTCCTTACAAAGTGATTGCAAAATTAAATGATAATGCTTACAAGATAAATCTTCCAATTGATGAGTTTGGAGTGAGTAATTCCTTCAATGTTGCTGATTTGACACCATATCATGGAGATGACCTTGATGAGGACATCAAGGCTTTTCAAGGGGGGAGGATGATGAGGACATCCCTAGTGTTTCACCTATTATTTCACATGATATTCCTACAAAGAATGATGAAGTGAGGATTGGTCCTATGACAAGATCAAGGACTAAATTATTACAACAACAGGTGAATTTACTCCTACTTGAGTATAACATTTGTGATTATGAGAGCTTTATACTACCTAAATCCATGCATGTTTGTATTATTAGGTTTGTTGATAACACAAGAATTAAGGAGGGAGAACAAGGAGAGATGATGCAAATGGATGGAGAGGAGCTAAAAACAAATGTTGAACATGAAGAAAACAATTCTACAAGTGTGGAAAACAAGTGCTAGATTGTTATTCCACACTCATGGAGGGACATAACAAGAGGAGGGCGCCCACAAAGAGTATCAATGCGCCATATAGAGTCCAATTAGTATTAAACATGGTTTGTATACCATTATCGCCGCATACCCTAGCATGGGTCGGTTTGTATCTATTGTGGTTGAGTCCAAGTCCAAAACTAGACCCATGTTGGGTTCCTATTCGGGTTGGTGGGTGTTGCTTGCGCAAGATGCCTTGTGGTCACACCCCACCCCTCATATATACCCCTTGGGGCGCATAGGTTAGGTCAGACTACGTAAAACAAAAACCCTAGACTTCTAGATTGTATTGCTTGAAGCATTCATCTTGAATCATCATACCTTTGCAAATCTGAGTGTATTGTGTTGTTCCACTGGGAATAAGGAGAAACATGACCACTTGTAGTCGGTGGCTACGTGTGCAAGAGTGTGGAGTCTCGAATATCCGAAGGGGTTAAGTGCTATTGCAATTGGTAACAGGGTTTAGCCAAAGGAGAGAGCGAGTTATCACATTGGTTATCAAATTATCAAAGAGTTCACTTAGAAGATCGGGCTACCCCTTATCACGTTGGTGCCTCCCCTTTTATCCCTCCCCCTCCGCAGCTCTCTGTCGTCATCGGCCGCGGTCCGCAGCCCCGCCGCAGCTCGCCGGCGAGCTCCGGCGACCTTTCGGTCAGCCGCGCCCACCCCTAGCTTGCCCTCGATCCCCTCTAACTCGTGGTGGGTTCTATTTCTTGAAATTTCGCGCTGTTTGATCAATTGCATCGCTCCTGTGAGATTTTGGGCTCGGGTGATGTCATCCCGACATCATGCCCACGTCAGCGGCAGTTTTCTGTTTTTTTCCTTTAAAATGAACATGATCTGACACATGGGCCCACCTAGGTTTAAAACTAAAGAAAAATAATGATTTTTGTAACTACAATATCTTTTGCTTCACAATTCAGAAAAATGTGTTCAGTATACCATTTTGTTCAGAAAAATGTAATCTACATGTTCATATCATTTGCACACATTTTTGACAAAGTTGAATTTTGAGCATTATTTAAATCATTTAAAATAAAGAAAATAAGTTTTTATTCAAGAAAATTAGAAAATTACAAGTTATATGTCAAAATGCTTAGAATGACAAATGCAACCTAGTTATGGTGTTTTCAACCCCTTTTGAGCAATTAAAATTAGTCTCATTTTCAGAATTGCCCGAATCGGCCTCCGAGGTCCACTTCGGGACTAAATTCAGTAAAAGTGCTTACCTAACATATGAACCCTAGCAACCCATGAACCATGTTTAGGGCTTATCTTTAATGCATTCAAATGTTCATGCATACATATTGAGCATTGCATCGATGCCTGTGTTGAGTGTTGTTCTCTTTCTTTCTGGTGTTTTCTCTTATCGGTAGACCTCGAATCCGGAGAGAAGTTCGACACCCCTCTTGACGAATACTTGGTCTAAAAAACCAAGTCAAGCACTTATCCCTGAAGCTTTATCTGGTTTTCTTGAAGCAAGGCAAGCATAACCTCTTATCTGCCCATATATGTTTTCGAAGTGTTCTCCTTCTCGTACGATGCATGCTTTACAAAGTATCTTGAGTCAATAGATAGAGTTGTCCTATTTATTTGCATAAACCAGATATCATGATTCAATGCTCCTAGCAGACATAGGATTTGTTTGTGTGTATCTCCAGAGCCTCAAATATGCCATGCCTAGTCATACATGTCTGTTGATCTCTGCTCCATCCGGTTGATGAATCAGAGTTACGAAATGAATCTAGTATGACAGGATGACGTGGTAAGGTTTGAGATGTGTGGTTAATATGTTTAAAGGCTTGGATGAGTTGCCACATGGAATGTGGTGATTTGCCTCGTTCATGCCCCTAGGAGCGAGTTCTCTCCTTTGAAGCCAAGACTGATCGTGCAACCACACGGGGATTGGATTCCCCTCGGTTTCAACTTGTCTAGTTTGTTCCATGAGTTGCCTAGTTCGGGCGTTCCATTTGGATTTGCTGGGGATATTAAAATGTTTTCAAAACTAGGATGTGGTGGTGTATCGGCGCTCTGCGGGTAGGTAACCGTCGAGCATTGCGCACAACGATAGAGACTCGGCAGGAGATGGCCACTCCCTATTGGCGGTCCATCTCTACTCGGAGCGACTCATGGAATAGGCGAAGCAAGGGAAAGATCGTGGTCAACCACCCTCTGCCGGCACATCGTCGTAATTGTGCCAATAGCTTGGCATTAAGAGTCGGTTGATGCGTGTGGGTAAAGTTGTACACCCCTGCAGGGTTTAATCTTTTCGAAAAGCCGTGTCCGCGGTTAAGGACAACTTGGTGACGGATCCTGAGATCATAGATAACTTGAACATGATGTAAAAGATGTTGGCAATGAATGTTTAGTTTCATTAGGTGGTTCCAGTTATCGGGTTCTCAAGATGATGCTTCGAAGGTCTTGAAGGCAATACCCGAGGAAAGGGTATTCTTTTAAAAGATTTGTGAAAAGTCTCTGTCTCCCTCTATTCGAAACAAAGTTGGCTTTACGCAAAACAACCTTCATAAACCCTTTTTGAACAAGCAGATATATAATAGGTTAGTTAAGTCTTGTTGAGTACCTCCCGTACTCATGTTTGCTTCAATTTGGTTGAGGTGGAGTTTCCTATCTTCGGTGGTGTTTCAACGTGGACATCGACGGTTAGTTTGGGGTTTCCCAGGTAGCAGCCTGGAATCTATGGGCTGGGACGTCGCCTTATGTTGCGGCCTCTTAGGCCTTTTTGGTTCTTGTTGAATAGCAACATAATTTGCCTTCCGTTGTCTGATGTAATGTTGGGTCGTGTGACCTCTGTTTGTAAGCTATACTCTAGTATTACTTTCTTAATAAAGCTTCATGTCTAGAGTGTTGCTTTGATCGATTGTTGGTTTCGAGCCCGTTGTTATACAGTTTTGGCTATGCCTGCATAGTTGTCGCAGTCAAGGGGTTGTGGAGCCGATGATCCATGTATAACAAAAAATCTCTTGCTTTACTTAAAGTCTTGGAAAAAGAGGAGTTGAAGCTAGGAGTAGCTCATGAAGTACTTGTTGAGAATCATGAAAAACTAAAAAAGGAGTTCATGTCTCTTAAAGAAATTCATGACAAACTCACCAAGTCTCGGAACAACCTCCTAGCTCAACAATCTAATAAACAAGTGATATGTTCCTCTAATAGCATTTCTATCATGCCTACCTCTTGCACTACGACTAACATTGTAGGGAAAGAGAGAATTCTCAATGATGCCATAAGCTCTCAAGGAGCCAAGAAAGGAAAAGAAGGACTTGGTTTTGTTTCCAAGGCAAAGAAGGAATCCAAGAGGGTCACATCTCCCTCTCAAAATGTTGTCTTTGTGAAAGAGGGAGAGGTGACCAAAGAGAAGGAGACCAACTCCATTGTGGGTGGTGATACCTCTAGGGGGAGCATCACTCACAATGACTTCGCCGGAAAATATAACCCATCTTATGTTCTTATGAAATCTAGAGATCGACATGTTTATGCTAAATATGTTGGTACTTCTTATGGTGATGATTATCATTGGACTATTTGGGTTCCTAATAGCCTTGTTACTAACAAAAGAGGACCCATTGAATGATGGGTACCTAAATCAAGAAATTGATCTCTTGTAGGGAAGTGCTTCCGGGTCAGGTAGATGGACGGTGGATAGTGGTGCATCCCAACATATGACCGGAAGCTATGACGCAATGAGTAATATTGAACCTCCATTACCTCATCTAAATTGCGTTACTATTGGTGACAAGTCCGAGCTTAAGGGATTGGGACGAGGCAAGGTGGCTATCTCAAATGATTTATCAATTGAGAATGTTCTCCTTGTTGAGTCCCTTGGCTATAACTTGATGTCTGTTCTTCAACTTGCGAATTGTGGCTTTACCTCGTTCTTTAATAAAGAGAGTGTGATTGTCACTTGGGAAACATCTCTTAAAGTAGCTTTTGTTGGGTGTGTCGAGAACGGCATGTATGTTGTGGACTTCTCTAAAGGAGACATGTGTGCCGCGACATGCCTAATGGCTAAAGTTGATGTGGGGTGGCTTTGGCATCACCGGCTAGCCCACACCAATATGAGAATGTTGCATGACCTCCAAAGTGGCAATCATTTTTCTAGGACTAACCAAAGCTAAGTTTTCTAAAGATCGTGTGTGTAGCTCTTGTACCTTTGGGAAGCAACATGGATAACAACACCCAACCAAGACAACTATCTCCACCACAAGAATTCTCGAGATCATTCACTTAGATCTCTTTGGTCCACTATCCTATGATAGCCTCGGAGGAAAGAAGTATTGCTTGGTGATTGTGGATTATTATTCAAGATATTGTTGGGTGTATTTCTTCAAGAGGAAAAGTGAAACTCAAAAGAGAGTCATCGAGTTCATCACTCTAGTGGAAAGCCAACACAATGCTACCATATTGGCCATTCGGAGTGATAATGGCTCGGAGTTGAAGAACTATACCGTTGAGGGTTTTCTTAGTGAAGAAGGCATTGCTCATCAAAATTCCACTCCTTATACCCCTCAACAAAATGGTGTTGCGGAGAGAAAGAACCGGACCTTGATGGATGCGGCTAGAACTATGATTGCGGAGTTCTCTTCTCCCTATAACTTTTGGGCCGAAGCCGTCTCCATCGCATGTCATGCTACTAACCGGTTATATCTTCGCAAGATGTTGAACAAGACTCCCTATGAGATTCTCACGGGAAAGAAACCGTATGTATCTTATTTCAAGGTCTTCGGTTGCAAGTGCTTCATTCGCAAGAAAGGTAAACGGTTGTCAAAATTTGAGACCAAATCTTATGAGGGTATCTTTGTTGGCTATGCCACAAAAGCTCACGCCTATAGAGTCTACAACAAGTCCACCGGACAAGTTGAAGAAGCTATAGACGTGGTGTTTGATGAGTATAACGGCTCCCAAGGGGGGCGTATAGATCATGGTGTTATAGGAGACGCAATTCCTCCCATCGTCATAAGAAGAATGGGGATTGGTGAAATAATCCCCATTGAGGGTTATCGGATGACGGAGGGATAAGGACTATGCCCCACTCAAGTGGAGCCATTGACTACACCCATTGATGATCAAGCTACTCAACAAGATGCACCAAGCCCTCAAGCTAATGATCAAGGTCAAACAAGCAATCAAGGCCAAGCTAATGACCAAGGCCAAGCAACTCATCTAAATCATGATCAAGATTCCATCATTGTTGAGAGTGCTCAACCTAGTTGTGATCCATCACCCCTTATTGATCAAGGACAAAATTAAGACGGTCATGTCTCCGATGAATAAGGTGATTCTCAATCCGTATCCAAGGAATCTTTGGAGGAGATGCTAGCACGAAGAGCAAAGAGAAGGCTAGAGAATCTTGAACGAGCGGGTCATACGGAGGACAAGATTCTTGGGAAAGTTCGTGGGAGAGTGGTCACTAGGAGGCAATTGGAGGATTTTAGCAAGGCTCATGCTTTTGTCTCCTTCATTGAGCCCAAGAAGGTCTATGAAGCTCTTGAAGATCAAGATTGTCTTGAAGCCATGCATGATGAACTCAATAACTTCGAGCGCAACAAAGTGTGGAAACTAGTACCAAGACCCAAGGATTGCAAAAATGTCATTGGCACCAAATGGGTTTTCAAGAACAAGCAAGACAAAGATGGCATTCTCATTCGCAACAAGGCAAGGTTGGTGGCTCAAGGTTTTTCCCAAGTCGAAGGTATTGATTTCGGTGAAACTTTCGCCCCCGTAGCTCGTCTTGAATCTATTCACATCTTACTTGATTATGCATCTCATCACAATTTCAAGTTACAACAAATGGATGTTAAGAGTGCTTTCCTAAATGGTCCCATTAATGAGTTAGTATATGTCAAGCAACCTCCGGGCTTCGAGGATCCCAACCACCCCGATCATGTCTATAAACTTGATAAGGCGCTCTATGGACTTAAACAACCAGCTCCACGTGCGTGGTATGAGCACCTTAAAGAGTTTCTAGTGGATCGTGGGTTTAATGTTGGTTTAATCGATCCCACCCTCTTTACCAAGACGGTTGGAGGTGACTTGTTCATATGCCAACTCTATGTGGATGACATCATTTTTGGGTCTACTAACACTTTGTTCAATGAGGAGTTTTGCAATCTTATGACCGATAGGTTTGAGATGTCTATGATGGGAGAGTTGGAGTTCTTCCTTGGCTTTGAGGTGAATCAATATCATGAAGGAACCTTCATCAAACAAGCCAAATACACTCAAGACATGCTCAAGAGATTTAATATGCATGATGCCAAGCCTATGAAGACTCCCATGTCCACAACCACCGACTTGAAACCCGACCCCAACGGTAAAGAGGTAGATCAAAAGGTATACCGCTCCATGATTGGCTCTTTGCTCTACCTTTGTGCATCTAGACCGGATATCATGTATAGCGTAGGTAAATATGCAAGGTTTCAAGCCTCTCCGAGGCAAAGTCATTTGGAAGCTCTGAAACGAATCTTTCGATATCTAGTTCATACCCCAAATTTCGGTCTTTGGTACCCCAAGGGTTCAAGTTTTCAGCTCATTGGATATTCGGATGCGGATTATGCGGGAGAGAAGACGGATAGGAAGTCCACGTCCGGGGGTTGCCAATTACTTGGCCGCTCCTTGGTATGTTGGTCTTCAAAGAAGCAGAATTGCATTGCTCTCTCCACCACCGAGGCTGAGTATATCTCCGCGGCAAGTTGTTGTGCTCAATTGCTTTGGATGAGGCAAACCTTGAAGGATTATGGTATTAATTTTGAAAAGGTTCCTCTACTTTGTGATAATGAGAGTGCTATCAAGATCACCTACAACCCCGTTCTTCACTCCAAGACGAAGCACAATGAGATTCGTCGTCATTTCATTCGGGATCATGTTGAGAAAGGTGATATTGATTTCTCATATGTTCCCACCAAGGATCAACTTGCCGATAACTTCACGAAGGCCCTTGATGAACCAAGATTTCGAGCTTTGAGGAATGAAATAAATGTCATCGATTCTTCCAACTTCACTTGAAACCTTGCATATCTACCCTCATTATGCATGCTATTAGGTTTAGATGTAGGCATGGACATAGGGGGAGCGCTACTCAACTCATGAGTATGCACTCCTCTTATTATGCGAAAATCAATTCATCATTGAATATCTAGTCAATTTGTGACTTATTGTGCTTAATTGTGAGTAGTAATTTTGGACCCAAGATATATCTTCGCGGTGCCAAGTTACACACTCAAACATGGTGGCTTCGGACACCGACCTTTGGTATGTTTTGGCTCTTTCACGCGTATCATATTTCTTTCTTGACAACTCGTACAGGTTCAGTCTTCTACCTTTTATGCTTCTTGCGAACCCCTCCGAGTACTGTCTCTCGTATATCAGTGACCATTTTCCATCCTAAGCCCCCTTTGCCCAAAACAATATTCTACTCGTAATGCTCTTGTTTTTACAATCTTGGCGCACAAAAACTTGGTTGGGCGGAGGCTCCGGTGAAACCACCGAAGGCTCCGCTGCCTTTGTCCACCGGACCCCCACCGGAGGCTCCGTGAGCAAAAATTGCTTGCGGGCCACATTTTTTGCTGGGCCCTTTGGACAAGGGGCGGAGGCTCCGGTGAAACCACCGGAGGCTTCGCCCGTGGCAGTTTTTCGGGATAAGACTAGGGCGATCGGGGGTCAATGAGATCCAATCTCAGTTTTTCCCCACTCGCCCTCCTTCTTCTTCCTCTCAACTGCAGCCGCCCCCAAGTCAACCGCCACCGTATTTGGGTGCTCCACCGCCGGGAGACCTTCTCCTTGCCTTGGACCACCCGGAGCTCTTCTTCCTCCTTCCTTTTCACCATGGATGATGCGGGTATGTGCTCTCTCGCTCTCTCTCATCTAGTTGATGGATGGGGATGCATAGGAGTTCATGTTCTTGTTCTCTAGATGTGTGGATCTGGATTTAGGAGTAGAAGATCTCGAGTAAAACCCTAGCAACCTAGATAATGCGTGTTAGGCTTGAATCGTTGCGGTTGTAGGGAAGATCCATATGCCCTAACCCTAGTTATTCAACCCTAACATCATGCGTATCTTTGTTTCTTGGATTTGTGCATATTTATCAACTTGAGCATTACCTTTTCTTCATGCTATCCTTCTATTTCTTTCTTAGATGCTTCCGGTTCCAAAGGAAAGGGGGTTCGGTACAAGACTACGGGTCATCGCACGACCCCTCAAGTTGATGAGATCGAAGAAGAACTTGACAATTCTCAACCCAAGCGCAAGAGGTTCCCGGCTCCCGAGAAGAAATTGCCTCGCAAGAACACGGCAAAGACCGCTTCCAAGATGTCTGAGGCGGTATTTGTGAAGGAACGTTGCGAGAATCCTTATGTCATTGACCGCGACCGTTTGATGCCTCAGTTCTGGGGTAAGGATGCTCGCTTCCACACTGTTTTCCAGAGCCAGATATATCATGAGATTTTGATGAGGAAGCCAAAGGAAAATGTTGCCCCTCAACACGCCATTAACTTTGGACATTTGGAAAGGAACCCCAATTACTTTGGGGAGGCACTTGAGTTGGTTGAGAGGTTTGGTCTTGGTCCTATCATGAGTATTCAACAAGACTATGATGAAGACCTTGTTTGTCAGTTCTTGGCCACCGTTCATCTCTCCAATGAGACCGAGCGCCATATTACTTGGATGACACAGGGGAGGAAGCTGGACATCAAGTGGTCTGAAGTTGGCACCATTCTTGGAGGATACCCGGACTTTGGACCATTTGCAGATAGTGAGGAGTTTGCCAACGGTTGGTTCCGTGTTCATGTCATCAACACCCCGTCTCTTGCCAAGGATCAACTAACTCCACTATATCATTGGAAGAAGTCCGTCGTTGGGTTTGTCAAGGGTCTCTATCCCACATATGATATCATGATGGGCATCTATCGAGAGACCATCAACCCAAAGGCTGGGAATGTGGATGAGATCCAAGGCATTCTGAAGAACCTTTTGCTTCTCACTCATCAGAAGCGGCTTGCCGACTCTCATCAAAGGCTCGATGTGCTTGACTACATATGGAATGAGCTATGGCATGTTGTAGTCAATCGCAAAAATGCTTGCTTTGGGCCCTTCATAATGAAGATCATCTTGCACTTGTGGGCGGACAAGTTCCCGGATGAACCGTTTGAGGATGATAATTGGATCCCTCACACGGAAAGGAGAATCCTCATCAAGGATCACACCGAGCCTCCTGAGCATCCCACTCCCGCTCCTCGCAAGAACAAGGCCAAACCTCATGTCATTGATGATGAGGAGGAAGAAGAAGCCGGTCCATCTCGCCCTTCTCCTTCAAACAATGAATTAAAGTGGATGGCTAGGGCCCTTAAGAAGGTGTTCCGGTTGAACAAGAAGGTTGAGCAGCATCAGTGGGAAGCCCACTATGACAAGGAGCTCAAGAACCGCAAGAAAGCACATGCAGCTCGTCAGCTTTGCCACGATGGTGGAGAATCCGTGGACTCCCCGACTCTTCCAAGCATCACCGACTGGGACAAATGGCAAGCCAAGGACTCCAAGGGCAAGTTGATTGAGTGGTCTGTGGAAGAAGGAGAAAAAGCTACCAGTTCTCGTTGCCGTGACCCCTCCCCAGATATGTAGATCTCGTCTGAGGAGGAGTGATCTTTGGGTCGTTAGTGTCTTTTTCTCCCTCTTTTGGTATCTTGATGCCAAAGGGGGAGAGATATATATTAGGAGCACGAGTATTTGCATGGGTCTCCCTCAAGCATGTTCTCGATTTGCATCTTTCTATTTCTTGAGGGAGTTTGGCTTTTTCATTTGGTCATTTGGAACTTCGGTTTGTTTACATTATTCGTATGTGTCATGAACCTCGTATCGTATTATGCATATTGAACCTCGTATCATGCTTCGTGAGCTTAAGATATTATTATATTATGTTGTGTGCTCACTTTTACTCACATTGTTCATATATATATTGTGCCTAAATTCACTCAACATGAAGGGAGCATATGTTTAGGGGGAGCTCCGTTCATGTTGTGTTTTCTATTATGCAAATAGGGATGTTGTCATCAATTACCGAAAAAGGGGAGAATGAAAGATCATCGTCCGTTTTGGTAATTATATGACAACATACCTATTTCATCTAATGTTTGTTTGATATATGAAAATGCCCAGGTCCATCAAAGTGTACTAATTCTTTGGGCTACGTTGTCGTTTGAAATGAAAAGAGCTAGAAGAGAGAAATATGGGAAGCAGTTTTTTGCATGAAGCGGAGGCTCCGGTGAAACCACCGGAGGCTCCGCCCCAGGCTCCGGTGCGGGTCCGGTGGAGGATCCGCCCAAACCTCCCTCTGGTGCAAACGAGCGGAGGCCAGGGCGGAACCTCTGGTGGGCGGAGCCTCCGCCATTTCCACCGGAGCCTCCGCTGGCTCCATCCAGGTACAATACACGATTGGCATCCGGTGCACCTCCGGTGGGGGCTCCGCCAAAATCACGCTCTGTGGGATAAGAGTGGAGGCTCCACCGGAGCCTCCGGTGGGCGGAGCCTCCGCCCTTTCCACCGGAGCCTCCGCCCCCTGGCCCTCCAAAGAACAAGATTGGTGTTGCGCAACTGCGCAGCTGAAAGATGCCCACCGGAGCCTCCGGTGAAACCGCCGGAGCCTCCGGTGCCTCCAAGACTGCAACTGCCACTTTGTGGGGAGGGGTATAAATACCCCTTCCCCTACCTCATAAATGCCAAGCTTTTTCCACTCTCTCTCCTAGCCATTAATGAAAGCTTCACCCACCTAGATCTCCCTCTCCACTCACCCAATCACTCCCAAACTTTGTGGGGAGCTAGAGGAGACCAAGATCCACATTTCCACCAAAGGAATTTCAAATCCATCCACCACAACCTAGTAGATCTAGAATCCTACTTGAGGCCTAGAAACCTTAGTAGATCTTGTGCTTGTAGCTTCCACCTTGTTGCAAGAAGCTACGGATTGCTTGAGAGCCTCCATCCATCTTGTGGAGTGACCTCGAGCTCATGTAAAGGTTTGGTCAACGCCTTCAAGTTGACCTCATAGTGGAAACGAGAATCTCCCTCACCGGAGAAGCTCAAGGAGAATAAGGTGTGCACAACCATGCTATTGAGGAGTGCCTAGGTGGCTCCCCACCTCTCCAACGTAGACGTACTTCTCATTGAGAAGGAACTACGGGAATCATATCCTTGTCTCCTTGTTTACACTTGTGGTTTCTCTTTCTACCTTTCGTTTTACTTCCGTTGCGTATATTATCTTGTTCACATAGGTTGCTCACCTGATGCACATCTAGAGAACCTTATCTTATCTTGCTTAGCCTTACTAAAAGGAAAAGAAAAGAAAAATTGGTAGTCAACCTATTCACCCCCCCTCTAGTTGACCATACTGCACTTTCACCTGTGCCTTATACTTAGGGTGGACACACACGTAATCAGCCCTAGTGGCTCCAGTGCGCCAAGTAGGATGCACAAGACCTGAATTTTTTGTGCATATCAAAGGCGCACCGAACCACCAGGGTTATCTCACATAGTGTGGACCACACCCTTTTTAATAATCGGCATTAGTAAAAAAGATCGAACATCACAAGTGGGGCCACAATAATTCAAATCAACATAATTAAGCATTGGTTATACGATTGACGATTCATAACCCTAACGATTAAGTTCAACAATTGTTTGGAAATGGTAGCTAGGCTTACAGTAATTCTCAACACTTTTGACTCAGCCCAGGGAATACCGCGAGCCAGCCCTTCGTAAGGATGAAGGCCCTATGGTCATCTTGAATTGCTAGGACAGTATCTATGTCACAGTTAGGCATGGGGAACCGACACTGGAAGGTCCCAATCTTGTTCAACACCCGATGAACGATTTTGGCCGCAAAGCACTGCTGGATATCATATATCTCTAACCTTGTCATCGTTGGCCAACGACAAGCGCCAGACCCACTCCTTGATTTGACTAGGCATCGTAAGGTACTGTTGGTCCCGTACGTACACCCGCATGTGATGGATGGCATACTAGGTGTCCCTGTTACTTCCTTTCGGCTACTTGACGCAGGCGAAATCCGTCGTGTGGGTGAACACCCGAGCACCCTGATCGATCTTTCCCCTCTCGATTATGCCCCCCTTTGTGTGGTAGACGATGAGAGCATTATTCAACTTTCTTCACATTTCCGTAGTCTTTCTTCACCGCACTCGTTGAGTCGAGATACGTGGCAGTTGAATGCCTCATTGAAATGCAGATAAGTGTGGCTTGTGTATATCTGCGCAGAATCCAAACGGAATGTTGGAAAGGAGCGTTGAAAATCTAAGAAAGCATGTTCGAGTCGGCGAAGAATATTGACTAACCCGTCAAAATAAGGCATGATGATGAAACCCTTGGTCTTGTTCGCCAGTATGAAGTTCTGGAGATATGTTGCCGCAAATACTTGGTTCCCAACGGAGCACAACACGTCATGGCGCATGTAGTAGGGGTCCACTATCGCGATGCCCTGTGTCTTATCTTTGATGATCTGCACCGCCATACTGAGCGAGTATAGGAAGACCATGGAGTGGTGCAGCAGATTGAGGTGGAACATATCGAAGATGTCCAAAAACACATGACTATAGCCCAAGTCCTTTGGCACCTTGCCAATGAAAACCGAGTATGACAGATCCTTGGCTTCAATAAGGCGCGATTCCATATATAGAATGTTGTCATACAAACTCTGCATATCCCCACTTGCGGTCGTGAGCATGATGTTTCTTAGCATCAGCTGACCCATCACATGCACGAGCAGTGTATCCTTGGATTTAGGTGGCTCGTCCTGGACACGAAGTGACATCAAAGCTAGCTGGCTCGTGGATTTTGTGTCCTTGGATCTAGGTCCTCTTTTTCGCGCCTTTGGCCCCTTCGGCGAACATTCCTTCACAGTCTCCTCAACGGCCACCTTACGGATCGTGCCGGGGCTGAAAAATAACTCCTCCCTTTGTGGTATGTAAGTTCCGGTGAAGGGGCGGACATATGGAGGCGTGTTGTCTTGAGAACCGAATAGGCGTTTGCAATTAGATTTATCCACGGGAGGAGCTTCACCGCGACCCTCCGTGCTATGGTAGGTATCTTCTGCTGGGGGAGAAGAAATGTAGTGTCCGCCACCAAGTAATCAGAGATGTAATCATCAAGAGCGTCTTCCGCCTGGATCTGTGCCATCAGCATGTCGTGATCACCCACCAAGTCGGGGGTAGGCGATAGCGCTGTGACGGTCTTGCCATTTCTAGAGGTGTTGTCTGCGAGGTGGTGCCTCGCGCCGTCACTTCTAGAGGTTATGTCTGTGGGGTGGCGCCCCTCTTTCCTGGGAGAATCTGGCTCTTCGGCCATTGCATGTTTCAAGAGAGGCACTGGATCAGCGATAGGATCTTGGGGCCGTCTTCTTCCTGGTTGGGAGGTAACAAGTCGTCATAGCCCGCCTGATATGGAGGGTTACTCTCTAGGGTGGCCCGATCTTCACGAATCGACCAAGAACACGAAGAACGAACGATGAACATGATGAACACGAGAGGGGAATCAAGGGGAAATCAAGGGGAATCGAGGGCAAACACGATGAACACGATGAAAGGGTCGTCGCCTCTTGTCTTGAGCTTGGAGTTGCGCTCTTGTGGGAAACGGTCCTTGCGCAAGTGTAGCCAAGCGAGGTCACCTTCTTGGAACATCATGGCCTTCTTGTTCTTGTTCATGATAGATGTGGGTGCTCGGAATGCTTCTCGAGTGTAGCTCTTGTGGATTCATGGAGCTTCTTGATGTAGTCTCTTCGCTTGTCGATGTCCATGTTCGCTTGATCGCGTAGAGGCATTGGTAGGATGTCGAGAGCGGTGTTGGTGTTGAAGCCGTAGACGATCTCGAAGGGGCTTTGCTTCGTAGCTTGATGCAGTGCATGATTGTAGGCGAACTCGGCATGTAGGATGCATTCCTCCCAATTATTGAGGTTGGGCTTGATCAAGGCTCGTAGGAGTGAAGAGAGCGTGCGATTCACAACTTTGGTTTGGCCATCCATTTGTGGGTGGTAGGCAGTGGAGAATAGTAGCTTGACGCCGAGCTTTGCCATCAAAGTCTTCCAAAAGTATGATGTGAACTTGACATCTCGATCCGACACAATTGACGCGGGCACACCATGGAGACGCACAATTTCCCTGAAAAACAAGGTGGCAACATGTGAAGCATCGTCCGTTCGATTGCATGGAATGAAATATGCCATCTTAGAGAAACGATCAACAATGACAAAGATTGAGTCCATGTTTTTTTAGTGCGTGGGAGTCCTAACAGAAAGTCCATGATAATGTCACTCCAAGGTTCATGTGGTGTAGGTAATGGTAAGTAAAGACCATGAGGGTTGGAAGTAGACTTAGCTTGGAGACATGTAGGACATCGCTTGACGAGTCTTTCAACTTGATGCCTCATCGTAGGCTAATAGTAGTGATTGGAGAGCATGGCATAGGTATTGTCCCGGCTAAAGTGTCCCATGAGACCTCCTTTATGTGATTCCTTCAATAACAACAAACGAAGAGAGGACTCGGGAATACACAATTTGTTAGCCTTAAACAAGAAACTTTGTAAAGATAGTAGTCATCAAAACCTCGATTGGGCAAGCATTTCTCAAAAATTGGTCCAAAGAAAACATCCGAAGAGTATAAGCCTTTGATCTCATCCAAACCAATCACATTGATGTCAAGGTGGGTAAGAAGACACTCTTTTTGAGACAAAGAATCCGCTACAACATTCTCTTTACCTTTCTTGTACTTAATGGCATAAGGAAAATTATATGAATTCTACCCACTTAGCATGTCTCTTGTTCAAATTAGCTTGACTTTTCAAATATTTCAAGGATTCATGATCGGAATGAATGACAAATTCTTTGGTCCAAATATAGTGTTGCCAAACTTCTAAGACTCTAACCAAAGCAAATAGTTCCTTGTCATAGATTGGGTAATTGAGTCTAGCACCATCTAATTTCTCACTATGATAAGCAACGGGACATCCATTTTGCATAAGAACGCCACCCGTGCCTATTCCACTAGCATCACATTCAATCTCAAAGGTTTTCTCAAAATCCGGTAAGACAAGTAAAGGAGCTTCGGTCAAATATTTCTTGAGGGTGTAAAAATCTTTTTGTTGCGCATTTCCCCAAACAAAAGGTACATTTTTTTGTAAGTTCATTTAAAGGGCAAGTAATTGTGGAAAAATCCTTCACAAAACAGCGAGAGAAACATGCAAGGCCATGAAAACGCCTTATCTCACCCACGGAAGTAGGGTTAGGCCAATCCCTAATTGCCCCAACTTTCTTGTTGTCGACTTCAATTCCATTTGAAGAAATCATAAATCCCAAGAAAACAAGCTTGTTGGTGCAAAAATTGCATTTGGAAAGATTGGAAAAAAGTTTTGCTTTGCGAAGAGCCAACAATAATTGAGAAATATGATCAAGGTGATCCTCCAAAGATTTGCTATAAATGAGGATGTCGTCAAAGCAAACCACGACAAATTTGCCAATGAAAGGGAGCAATGCTTCACTCATAAGACGCATAAAAGTTGAAGGAGCATTCGAAAGACCAAAGGGCGTGACAAGCCATTCATACAAACCAAGTTTTGTTTTGAAAATTATTTTCCATTCCTCACCTATGCTCATGCGAATTTGGTGATATCCACTTTTAAGATCAATTTTGGAAAAGATAGTAGCACCACTCAATTCATCAAGGATATCATCGAGCCTAGGGATGGGATGTCTATATCTAATGGTGATAGCATTGATAGGGCGACAATCCATGCACATGCGAGAAGTATCGTCTTGCTTAGGGACAAGGATAACCGGAACGGCACAAGGGCTAAGAGATCCGCGAATGAAATCTTTGTCAAGTAGTTCTTGTATTTTCCGCTAGGAGACATGGGGCGGAGCACAAATGTCTTGTTATTCCACTTGAAGCTATAGTGGTTGGTTCGCCCATCATGAATAGCACTCTTTTCATATTGCCAAGGTAGTCCAAGAAGAAGATGACACACGGTCATAGGCACAACGTCACACTCAACCGTTTCTTCATAAGGGCCAATCTTGAAGTGCACGGAGACCATGTGTTAAATCTTGAAGGTGCCAGAGTCACTAAGCCATTGGACATGGTAGGGGTGAGGGTGTTGCTTCTAAGTCAAGTGGAGTTTGTCACAAAGCTCTTTGCTAGCCAAATTTTGGAAACTACCTCCATCGATGATATCCTTTATTGATTTGCCATTGATGCCAGCACGAGTTTGGAAGAGATTGCAACGTTGGTCATGCTCATCTTGAGGAGAAGTAGTAAGGACTCTTGTCACCACTAGCGATGGATTTTTGTCCTCGTCGCAATAGACGCTTTCTTCATCATCATTGGGTACGTCCAAGGAATTTAGAGCAACTTGGTGCAAGGCATAGTATTCGCCTTCACTCACGGAATCACGTTCACCATCTTGGTTGACAATCATGATCATATTGTTGGAACACTCGAAGGACTTGTGTCCACTTCCACCACATTTGAAACACGTAATTGTGCTTGATTTGACTTGAGGAGCATTAGAGGTGGTGGCAGAAGGCACTTGTTTCTTGAACGGTTGCGGAGACTTGTTGGTAGCATTAGAATCTCTAGAAGTATTCTTGGTGTTGGTCGGGGTTGTGAACGTGCAACGATGACGCCTAGAGGGGGGTGAATAGGCGATTAAAACTTTTCCGGTTAAGCCTTGCTAAATGCGGAAATAAACTAGGTGTTTAAATTAACAAGCATACCACCTAAATATTCTAGGGTCAACTAGGTGCACCAACAACTTATGCTAAGAAAGACAAGTAACAAGGTGATAGAATGATATATAACTTCAAGCACGAAGGCTATCACAATGTAAATTCCATAAGTAGAAAGCTCGGGCATAGAAATAACTGAGGAACATGGAGACGATGATGTATTACCGAGTTCCTCCCACAAGGGGAGTACGTCTCGTTGGAGGGGTGTGAGCTCGCCACAAAGGTCTACTCAACGCCACAAAGGCCTCACCCTATTCTCCGATGAACCCCGCCACAAAGGCCTAGTTCACCTTCCACTATTGGAAACCTTCGATCGAGGCACACATCCACAACTTAATTGGAGGCTCTCGATGTCACCACAATCTTGGGGCACACATCCACAACTCAATTGGAGGCTCCCAAGAACACCACATGTCGTCTAGGGTCCAAGACCCAAGAGTAAAAAGTCCACAAACTTTCACTTCCACGAATCCTCGTGGAGAGAGCAAACCGATACAAATGTCAAGAGCAAAAGTACTCAAATCCTTCACTACCAAATTCCAACAAAGCAACAAATGCTTATGGGGGAATAAGAGAGGAAGAACAATGGAGGAGAAACACAAAGAACTCCAAGATTTATATTCACTAAGTTCCCCTCACTAAGAGGAGAGATGGATTGGTGGAAATGTGGTTCTAGAATTCCTCTAACTTCTCCCTCAAAGATATGCAAGAATCATTGGAGGGATTGAGAGAGGGGCAATCTTTCCAAGGTCAACAATGGTGGGTGGAGAGAGGAAAAACGTGTTGGGCTGCCTTGGGGTCAAGGGGGAAGAAGACCCCATTAAATAGGGGACCCAAAATATGACCGGTTGTCGCACCCGGACTTCTAGAGGATACTCACAGCCCGCTAAACAGTAGATAAATGGCTTACGGGGCTTATCGGCACCCTCATCTCAATATGAGTAGGCCAACACGTAAAAGTGTGACAACCAACCTCTACTATTCATCGTATGCGTAAACCATCCCATAGAAATCCGACTACTTCCATTGACGTACTTCATAACATACACACATGGTACGTCAACGGCATTTGAACAAGTGATATCACAACAAATCTCTAAGACACAAAGAAATAGAAATAAGTGGCAAATAGCTCTCACTAGAGCAGAGATACCAAATACAGTCATGCAGAGGACACATGTCCCAACAAGTCACCATTACATCACATCGGAAGCATCCAAAGTGTCTGAGTACAGACAAGATCCAAATAGGCCTAAGAGGCCGGAAACGAAAAGTACGGAGCCCATCCACGATGTCTCGGATCCTGCCCGGGTCCGCTATCTACTCGTCAGCAGCCTCGTCATACTCCACGTAGTAGCCACCATGGGGATCCTCGGAAACGTAGTCTGCAGAACACGCAGCCCCAAAGGGGTCAGTACTGACGAGTACTGGCAAGCAAGACGCACAAGATACCAAAGTGTATCCGGCAACACCAAGTATAGATGCTTTGGGTTCAACGGAAGATAGGTGACATAAAGATGCGGCAACGGGCTGCTCTAACCAACTACAGAGACATGCTACAACATCCGGCTAAAAGAAAGGGATAAGATAGCGTATCGGAACCAACTACCACTAACCTCAAACAAACCCATCCTGGATCTCACCCCTTATCCAAAGAAGCAATCCGAGGATAACTCACACAGTTGGATTAGTGAAGGTTCCAGTTATTGTGTCATTAAGCCTATTACTAGTCAAATTATTATTAAATAGGTGTAAGTTGTCTAATCCTTGTTAGCCAGCCCTATCACCAAGTCATCCATAACCGCGGACAACACGGCTTCTCGAGAAGATTTAACCCTGCAGGGATGCACCAATTTGGCCGTACACGTAAGAATATCCCGCCAGACGGGGGATCAACCCACCAAGCGAGGTACTCAACACAACCCAACTCTTCTTCGCATCAAGCCCAAAGAACCCCGTGCAATTGAGCGCACGGCTAATCAAGCCCCACGAAGAAAAGGGGACCCTCATAGCACTCTAAGAACGTGTCTCCCTAAATGCCGACTACAAAAGTTACCACCCTGGCGCCAAGGGTTCGCACCTGCATATGCATGCGGCAAATGGAAAACCCGAACTAAATGGGGCGATTTGGACGAGATGCGAATCGAATCAAAGTTGAGGGGGCGCCCATACACGCTTCCCACATGCGGTTAGCGCGCTCATCATGGATCTAGAGGACAAGAACTTTTCCTGAGTTCGACACTAGCAGGCCTCAAAACCATACCCGGCCTCCTGCCGGTGCCTTATCATCAAATTAGCATTACCTCATACATTAACAGGTTGTTGTTTAAACATCGAGCCCCAGAACATAATAGATATGGTAACAGAAATATCGGACATCAGACTCGAGCATAAACAACCCTAAGCATGCTAGTAAGACACGGGCAACAAGCAACGGGGTTTTAGGTGTGGAGGATAGGCTATATCAGGGTTACAGGATAACATGTGATAGGATCGGAACACAAGCAACGAATCTTAGGGCTAGCAGAATAGACAACGGAAAGTATCGGTATCGAGTGTGGAAAGGACACAATGGTTCATGTGAGTGAATACTTGCCTGCAAACTCAGTAGCCTGGTACTGGGCTAACTCCTCTGAAGTAGTGTCGTAAACCTCGTCTGTCTCAACGTCGTCGTCTATTCGAGAAGAAGCAAACAAACAACGCAGAGAGACAAACAATCAATAATATGGAATAATGCACAATCATGGGATGATGCATGGCAATTTAATTGATGCATCAAGATAAGCTAGTTGACATGGTAACATAATTAAATGGACCTATATGCAATTTGGATTGCATATGGAAAGCCCATGAATTAAGGTTGGATTAAATGATCTACAAATAACCATCATGTGAAAGTTGATTAGAATGATGCATGGATGAGGAAAACAATGAGAAAACAACAATAGCTTCAATTTGAAAAGGTGTTTACCAAGTTTGGAAATTTATTTATTAAATTATGAAATTTGGCTTCTTAAATGAGTTACACAAGCATTTATTGTTTTCACCAATTTTAAATGTTCAAAATAGATAACAAAATTCATATTTGAAAAGAACACAAAATTTTAGATGGAATACAGATTTCATTTGTTGAAAATGGATTTAAAATTAATTAATTATGAATTAAACAAGTTTAAACAAGATTTAAATGAATTTAATTCAAGTATAAAATTATTTGAATTTATATTTGTTCAAAACATTAAATAAAATTCATATTTGAAAAGATTATACTTTTCTGGTTTGAAAACATATTTTATATGTTCAAAAAGAAATTAGTTTGACCAAGTTATGAATTTAGCAATTTTAAATGATTTAAACAAGATTTGAATTATTTAACCAATTTTAATTATTCATAACAGGAAACAAAGTTTATATTTGGAAAGCTTGTTCAATTTTGCATGGAAAACATATTTTATATGTGCCATTTGAATTAAATTTGAATTAATTATGAATTTGACCAAATTTGAATGAGTTGTTTGAATTTGAATTTTTGAAACCATTTGAAATGTTCAAAACAGTATACAAATGGTTTTAACATGTAGAGAATTAAATTTGGTATATAAAACATATTTTATTTGTTGAATTTGGAATTTTTATGCCCAAGTTATGAATTTTGCAAAATTAAATGAATTAAACAAGGATTCAAATATTTCATCAATTTAAAATATTCAAAACAGTAAACAAAGTTTATATTTAGGTAGAGAATTTAATTTGGTGTGGAAAACATATTTAAATTATTAAATTTGGATTTATAATGAATTAGTTATGCAATTTCAAAGTATAGGGTGTGTTCTGCCATTTTATTAAATTAGAGGGACTAGGAAAAAATATTAACAGGGACCTAGAAAAAACTACAGGGACTTGTGTGCGAATAAACTTTTGATTCTGGATCTGGAAAAATAAAAAGAAAAAGGGTGTTTTATTCTCGCGCGGGGGGGGGGGGGGATCGAACCTCGGACCCTAGGCGCGCGCGCACTGTACCGTGACCAGATGGGCTGCTGCGGCTTGTTGATGGAAACTGCTCGCGAATGGTTTTGAGGTAAAGCCTCTGTATTTACTCTGATGAAACTGAATTTCGCTCCGCGACCGAACGCATCGAGGAAGGGACGACGGCGACGATCCGGCGAGGTGCTGCCGGCGTGCGCGCGGGGCGCTAGGCGCGTGCTGGCCCGCGGAGCAGAGGGGAGAGGGAGAGGGGCGACAGGGCGTGGCTCACCGCGGCTCGACGAGCGGAATCGGCGGACGAGGAGGTGATGGCGGTGGCGGACAGACGGCGGCGACGGCGGCTTGGCGGCGGCGATCAGCGGCCTCCCAGGCCCCGGCGAGGAAGCGAGGAGGGAGAGGAGGCCGAGAGGGTTCCGTTCCCGTGCGTGGACGGCCTCGGCGGCGAGCGTAGCGGCGGTGGTTCAAGCTCTAAGAACCGGCCATGGAGGCAAGGCTTGGGGTTCAGAAAGAAAAACTACAGAGAGGAGGCAGGGAAAGGAAGAGGGAAGAAAGGAGGCGACGGCGGCTGGAGGAGGAAGAAGGGAACTAGGTTAGGGTTTGGAGCCTCGGGGGGTAGAAATAGGAGGGAAGAGGTGGCAGGTGAGCTCTGCTCAGTGGGGGAGCCTTCCCTCCTCTGTATCCGTACAGAGGAGGAAGACGACAGGGAGGTCGTGCGCCTGGGCTTCATGGGGGTGTGGTGGGTTCAACCCACTTGGGCTGGCCTGCCCTCCCCCTCTTTTTTTCTGTTTCTAAATTTTTTTTTTGTTCACCCTATTTTTGTAGGAAAGAAAAGAGGGAAAAGGATAGGGTGTTAGGGTTGAAAAATTTTGGGAATAATTTTTATAGGTTATTTATTACAAAAGCCCAGTTGTGCAACTTTTTGTTTTTCAAAAAAATTAAATTTTGTTGCTGTTTGTAATTTAAATGAATTTGAGTGAAATTGGTATTAATTGAATTATTGAAAAAAAGGCAAGTTAATAGTTTGAACTTTCAAGTTTATTGGAAACAAATAATTGGTTTGATTTGAAAGTTTCATTTGAAAAATTGTAACAGAACAAGTATGAAACAAGGATTTGAAATTTGGTTTGAAATTCAAATGGAAAAACAAGTGAAAACAAATGCAATGCTTATGATGACATGATGCAAAACATAAATTAACAAGGAGCAAACATTCTAATGGTGTTTTTCATACTTGGGATGTTACAAAACGCCCCCCCTTGAAGGAATCGCGCCCCAAGATTCCTACTGAGAAGAGAAAAGGTTCGGATACTTCCTGCGAAGATCCTCTTCGGTATCCCACGTTGCCTCTTTATCGGAATGATGAGACCACTGCACTTTTAAGAACTTGGTGCTCTTGTTGCGAGTTTTGCGCTCGGTCTCATCGAGAATTCGAATAGGGTGCTCCTCATAAGAGAGGTCTTCTTGCAGATCAATGGAATCATGATCAACTGCACGACCTGGATCTTTGAAGCACCGCTTGAGCTGTGACACGTGAAACACATCGTGCACCTTGGATAGCTTTTCTGGAAGTTCAAGATGATAGGCATTTTCTGCACGCCTTGAGAGACTGTTGAAGGGACCAATATATCTTGGTGCAAGCTTTCCTTTGACACCAAAACGATGAGTGCCTCTGAGGGGAGTTACATGGAGATATGCTTTGTCACCAGCTGCATAGACCATGTCCATGTGCTTGCTGTCATAGTAGCTATTCTGACGAGACTGAGCAATCTTGAGATTGTCGCGGATGATGCGAACTTTCTCTTCAGCCTCTATAACAATGTCAGGGCCTAAGAGTGAATGTTCACCAGCTCCAGACCAATTGATTGGACTCCTACATCTGCAGCCATAGAGAGCCTCAAATGGTGCCATGCCTAGGCTTGCCTGGAAACTGTTGTTGTAGGAGAATTCAGCATATGGAAGACATTCCTCCCATTTCATGCCAAAAGAGAGACCACATGCTCTGAGCATATCCTCGAGAATCTGATTGACTCTTTCGACTTGCCCTTGAGACTGAGGGTGATAGGCTGTGCTGAACAGAAGTTTGGTGCCCAATGCTTCTTGAAAGATTTTCCATAAATGAGAAGTGAAGATGCTTCCACGGTCTGAGCTTATTTCCAATGGAACACCATGAAGAGGAACAATCTTTGCTGTGTAGAGCTCTGCTAACTGACTAGCTGAGATTGTCTCTTTGACAGGAAAGAAGTGAGCGACTTTAGTGAGTCGATCAATGACAACGAAGATTGCATCGTTGCCCCTCTTGGACTTTGGGAAACCAGTGACGAAGTCCATTTCGATCATGTCCCACTTCCACTCAGGGATTTTTAGAGGTTGGAGAAGACCGGCTGTTTTCTGATGAACTGCCTTAACACGTTGACAAACGTCGCATTCAGAAACGTATTGAGCGATTTCACGTTTCATGCTAGGCCACCAATATAGTGTCTTGAGATCCTGGTACATCTTTGTACTTCCAGGGTGTATGGAGAGAGGAGTTTCATGAGCCTCCTTGAGAATGACATCTTTGAGACTTTGAATCTGAGGAACTGCAATGCGTCCTTCGAAGAACACAGTTCCCTTGTCATCAACTGAGAAGGACTTAAATTTCTCATTGCCTCCTTTGATGTGTTCTACAATCTTCTTGATTTCAGCATCACGAAGTTGTTCAGAACGAATCTTGTCCTCGAGAGTTGGACTGGCTGTCAAGTTTGCAAGATAGCCTTGAGGAACAAGACCAAGATTGAGCTTCTGGAATTCTTCATGAAGAGGAGGTTGGCTTTCCATGATCATGAGATTATTGCAATACGACTTGCGACTGAGAGCATCGGCCATAACATTAGCCTTGCCTGGAGTGTAAGAAATGGTAAGATCAAAGTCTTTGATCTTTTCAATCCATCTCCTTTGTCTTAGGTTTAGATCTGGTTGAGTGAAGATGTACTTCAGACTCTTATGATCGGAAAAGATTTCAGTGCGATTACCCAACAAGTATTGTCTCCATTTCTTGAGGGAAAACACAACTGCTGCAAGTTCAAGGTCATGAGTGGGATAATTGAGCTCATGTGTGTTCAACTGACGTGAAGCATAAGCCACAACTTGACGTTCTTGCATAAGAACTGCACCTAGACCTTGGAGAGAAGCATCACAGATTATTTGGAAAGGTTTGGTAGGATCTGGGCCAACCAGAACTGGTGTAGAAGTGAGTTTAGTCTTCAGGAGATTGAAGCTCTCATCACATTGTGGAGACCAGACGAACTTCTTGTCCTTCTTTGTGCGGTCAGTGAGAGGTTTGGCAATCTTGGAGAAGTTTTGGACGAAACGACGGCAATAGCTAGCCAAGCCAAGAAAACTTCTTACTTGCTTCACCGTCTTTGGAGGTTTCCAATCAACAATTGCTTTAACCTTTTCTGGATCAATGGCTATGCCCTTGGCAGAGATGACATGACCAAGGTAAGCAACTTCTGAAATCCAGAACTCACATTTGGAGAATTTGGCATAGAGACGATGCTCGCGAAGCTTCATGAGAGTGAGACGAAGATGTTCTTCATGCTCTTCCTCGGATTTTGAGTAGACAAGAATGTCATCAAGATATACCACAACGAACTTGTCGAGGTATTCATGGAAGACAGAATTCATGAGTCGAGAGAAGGTCGCCGGTGCATTGGCGAGACCAAAGGACATGACGGTGAATTCATATAGACCGTAGCGAGTGGTGAAAGCTGTCTTTGGAATATCCTCTTTTCTGATCTTTATTTGATGGTAACCCATTCTCAAGTCCAACTTGGAGAATATTGAGGCTCCAGCAAGTTGATCAAAAAGATCATCGATACGAGGAATTGGATACTTGTTTTTTATGGTTTTCTCATTAAGAGGACGATAGTCAACAACGAGTCTCTTTGTGTTATCCTTCTTCGCAACGAACAGAGTTGGGCAACCCCAAGCCGAGGAACTAGGTTGAATGTAACCTTTTTTCATGTACATATCAATTTGTTCCTTCAACAACTTCAGCTCGGGAGTTCCTATCTTGTAGGGATGCTTAGAGATTGGAGCAGTACCTGGTTCAAGTTCGATCACGAACTGAACAGCTCTGTCCGGAGGCATTCCTGGCAACTCTTCTGGAAAGACGTCAGGGAAGTCGCAAACCACCGGAACATTTTCAAGTGAAGGTAGAGGTTTTGCATTGAGGGTGCATAGCTGAATGGAACTTGATTCACGTGGAGAATAGATTATCTGGCCGGAAGGGTGGGACAGAGTTATTGACTTTTGAGCACAGTCAATCCTTGCTTTATTGGCCTTCAGCCAATCCATACCAAGAATGACATCAATGTCAGAACTTCCCAGCAACATGAGAGAAGCAAGGAATATGTGGCCTCCAACTAGGATTTGATTGTCCTTACTTATCTTGGAAGTCAACATTTGAGATCCCGGGGAGTGAACAGTGATCTGATTGCTTAGTGGAACCACAATTAGGTTGTTTGTTGTGGCAAAGGTCTTTGACACAAAAGAATGTGATGCTCCGGTATCAAACAACACTTTAGCTGGAATAGAGTTTACGGGAAATGTACCGAGAACGATGTCAGGAGCTTCCTCAGCTTTGTCGATCTTGACATGATTCACCCTTGCGGTCCTCCCGACATGCCTGTTGTTGGAGTTGAAGGCCTTAGGCGGGGGAGCGCGCACCATTGCCTGGTTTGTGTTAGGACGAGCTGGTGGTGGAGGTAGCTGCCTCTGCGTGCACTTGTCAGCGTAGTGTCCCGTCTGCTTGCACTTGTAGCATGTGACGACACGAGGAGGCCCTGGCCTTGGCTGCCCCATCGAAGCCCTTGTATCATGCACCTGAGCAGGGTTGGGTGGGCGGGGAGCGAAGCCTGGAGAAGTTTGGGCGTATGGAGCCCGAGTGACAGCACCATTTGGTACCCAGATGCGGCGCTTCTGCGGAGGGGTGGTCATGTTGGAGGAGGAACCACCCTCACGCGAGTGCTTGCGAGACTCCTTGAACGCCTTGCGCCCATTTTCTTCATTGAGCGCGGTGTTAACGAGATCCTCGAAGCTGTTTGCCTTGATAGTGGTGAGGGCATACTTGAGTTCCGGGTTAAAACCTCTGCGGAACCTTGCCATCTTCTTAGCTTCAGTGGACACCTCATCTCCAGCGTATCGAGCGAGGCGATTGAACTCACTCTGATACCCGATGACGTCCAACTTGCCCTGCTTGAGAGAGCAAAACTCTTCACGCATCCTTTCCATGAGACCATCTGGAATGTGGTGCTTCAGGAAGGCTTCCTTGAAACAATCCCACGTGACTGGCATCCCAGTTCTCATGGCCTGGAAGTTTTCCCACCAAGTAGCTGCCTGACCCTTCAGCAGATAGGAGGCATACTTGACCTTGTCTTCTTCAGCTACGTGTGCAATCTCCAGAGCCTTGGCTATTTCACGGATCCAGTCATCAGCGTCCAGAGGCTCGCGTGTGGCCACGAAAGCTCTTGGGCCCATACTGAGAAACTCCTTGATGCTGACTCGTGGAGCTGTCTGGTTGATGTGCTGATTAGCCTGGAACTGGGCCATCTGCGTCATGACTTGGGTCATCTGAGTCAACAGCTCCGCGATTGGCGGTGGCTCAGGCGTGTTGTTCCTTGTTGGCGGCATCCTGAATGGAAATGCATTTTAGCATAACAATAGACAAGGATAGACTTGGCAACCGAAAGAGAGATTATTCCGACGCATGAATAGATAACCAACAGGTACATCATCACATGTTCAAATACATCAGAATATCCAACACACCATAAATGGTTCGAATGCCAAAGGATAACTAAACATAGCTAAGAATGGATACATCGGTACTCCCATGCTCATCACGCAGGACGGCGGCTAGGAGTACGGCGAGAGGTACGGTGAGGAGCACGCCCACGAAAGTAGGTGGAACGACGATCCACGTAGATCTGACGTGGTCTGAGACCGACTCTAGGCGTGGTGAAGTACATAGCGTCGACTCCCTGTGCTCCAAAGCGGGGAATCCCAGTGTAACCAGCACCAAGGTTAAGGAGTGGACCTCTGATCGGCTCGTAACCTCCAGCATCTGGCAGACGACGCCCAACTGGCTGATCGAAACGTGCAAAGCGCTCGTCTACAACAAAGTCTGTGGTGTAAGTCGCCAGACGAGTCAAAGCAAGGTAAAGCTGCTCTCTGACTGAAGCCAACTCTTGTGATAGTGTGCGGGCAACTGCGTCACTGTGTCTCACAAACTGAGCGGTGGTGTGCAGCCTGGAGTTATCATGCTCGTAGACATCCAAGTTGTCGTAGAGAGTGAAGTGAGCTCCCTCCGAAGTGCTGTAACCACGGGGGATGTGGCGATAGATAGAATCGTCAAATCCCCAGTAGTCAGCACGAAGGACGGTGAGACTCACATAAGCTGTCTGCTGCACAGCCATATCCACTGTGGAACCTACTGCCTCGTAGCGGTGGACTACGCTCATGCCATCATCTGACAGAATGTAGACGATAGCCTGGTAGTAGGTCTGGTCAAACTCCCGCTGCTGCTCGTAGACCTGGTACTCTGGTGCCCAACGGAACCCCAGAAAAGTGACCATGTCTCTCAGCATCTCCGGATAACCGGCAGTGCTCTCGCAACGAGTCATACAAACCACCTGCGGGTAGAACCTGAGATCCATCTGCAGATGATCGGGGAAGCTTTGATTAGACGCCAGTAGAAGAACTGAAGTGGCAAGCAACAACAAGGTTTCAACGAACGAAAAGGATCTTGAGAAGAACAGGATATCGAAGAAACATTTGGGAAACACGAGACCAAACACTCCTGAGGTACTACGGAAAAACCCATTCGGGCTTCTAAAGGATCATTATCTACTGCTTAAGGAATAGAGGATCTGCTTCCGGGGCTTATGTGCCTCCGTTCTCAATCGTGAGTAGGCAACATGATAAATCATGTCACAACCACCTCCATTCCTATGGTCTAGTAGATATAACCATCCTATAGAAACCAGGATACGTGAAATCCTAACTTGAAAGTTTAGATGAGAAGAGAAAACAACGTTACACTTCCTTACCAGAAAAGGGAGGGTGGGTGGGGAAAGAAATAAAAGAACAGAATTCCTACTCTCACGTTTCATTTTTTCCTATATAGCTACAAAATAGTTTCTAGACTCAACTGCGACCAGTAAAAGGGATCCTACAGGCAGACAGGCTCTGATACCATTTGTCGCACCCGGACTTCTAGAGGATACTCACAGCCCGCTAAACAGTAGATAAATGGCTTACGGGGCTTACCGGCACCCGCATCTCAATATGAGTAGGCCAACACGTAAAAGTGTGACAACCAACCTCTACTATTCATCGTCTGCGTAAACCATCCCATAGAAATCCGAATACTTCCATTGACGTACTTCATAACATACACACATGGTACGTCAACGGCATTTGAACAAGTGATATCACAACAAATCTCTAAGACACAAAGAAATAGAAATAAGTGGCAAATAGCTCTCACTAGAGCAGAGATAGCAAATACAGTCATGTAGAGGACACATGTCCCAACAAGTCATCATTACATCACAGCGGAAGCATCCAAAGTGTCTGAGTACAGACAAGATCCAAATAGGCCTAAGAGGCCGGAAACGAAAAGTACGGAGCCCATCCACGATGTCTCGGATCCTGCCCGGGTCCGCTATCTACTCGTCAGCAGCCTCGTCATACTCCACGTAGTAGCCACCATGGAGATCCTCGGAAACGTAGTCTGCAGAACACGCAGCCCCAAAGGGGTCAGTACAGACGAGTACTAGCAAGCAAGACGCACAAGATACCAAATTGTACCCGGCAACACCAAGTATAGATGCTTTGGGTTCAACGGAAGATAGGTGACATAAAGATGCGGCAGCGGGCTGCTCTAACCAACTAGAGAGACATGCTACAACATCCGGCTAAAAGAAATGGATAAGATAGCGTATCGGAACCAACTACCACTAACCTCAAACAAACCCATCCTAGATCTCGCCCCTTATCCAAAGAAGCAATCCGAGGATAACTCACACAGTTGGATTAGTGAAGGTTCCAGTTATTGTGTCATTAAGCCTATTACTAGTCAAATTATTATTAAATAGGTGTAAGTTGTCTAATCCTTGTTAGCCAGCCCTATCACCAAGTCATCCATAACCACGGACAACACGGCTTCTCGAGAAGATTTAACCCTGCAGGGATGCACCAATTTGGCCGTACACGTAAGAATATCCCGCCAGACGGGGGATCAACCCACCAAGCGAGGTACTCAACACAACCCAACTCTTCTTCGCATCAAGCCCAAAGAACCCCGTGCAATTGAGCGCACGGCTAATCAAGCCCCACGAAGAAAAGGGGACCCTCATAGCACTCTAAGAACGTGTCTCCCTAAATGCCGACTACAAAAGTTACCACCCTGGCGCCAAGGGTTCGCACCTGCATATGCATGCGGCAAATGGAAAACCCGAACTAAATGGGGCGATTTGGACGAGATGCGAATCGAATCAAAGTTGAGGGGGCGCCCATACACGCTTCCCACATGCGGTTAGCGCGCTCATCATGGATCTAGAGGACAAGAACTTTTCCTGAGTTCGACACTAGCAGGCCTCAAAACCATACCCGGCCTCCTGCCGGTGCCTTATCATCAAATTAGCATTACCTCATACATTAACAGGTTGTTTTTTAAACATCGAGCCCCAGAACATAATAGATATGGTAACAGAAATATTGGACATCAGACTCGAGCATAAACAACCCTAAGCATGCTAGTAAGACACGGGTAACAAGCAACGGGGTTTTAGGTGTGGAGGATAGGCTATATCAGGGTTACGGGATAACATGTGATAGGATCGGAACACAAGCAACGAATCTTAGGGCTAGCAGAATAGACAACGGAAAGTATCGGTATCCAGTGTGGAAAGGACACAATGGTTCATGTGAGTGAATACTTGCCTGCAAACTCAGTAGCCTGGTACTGGGCTAACTCCTCTGAAGTAGTGTCGTAAACCTCGTCTGTCTCAACGTCGTCGTCTATTCGATAAGAAGCAAACAAACAACGCAGAGAGACAAACAATCAATAATATGGCATAATGCACAATCATGGGATGATGCATGGCAATTTAATTGATGCATCAAGATAAGCTAGTTGACATGGTAACATAATTAAATGGACCTATATGCAATTTGGATTGCATATGGAAAGCCCATGAATTAAGGTTGGATTAAATGATCTACAAATAACCATCATGTGAAAGTTGATTAGGATGATGCATGGATGAGGAAAACAATGAGAAAACAACAATAGGTTCAATTTGAAAAGGTGTTTACCAAGTTTGGAAATTTATTTATTAAGTTATGAAATTTGGCTTCTTAAATGAGTTACACAAGCATTTGTTGTTTTCACCAATTTTAAATGTTCAAAATAGATAACAAAATTCATATTTGAAAAGAACACAAAATTTTAGATGGAATACAGATTTCATTTGTTGAAAATGGATTTAAAATGAATTAATTATGAATTAAACAAGTTTAAACAAGATTTAAATGAATTTAATTCAAGTATAAAATTATTTGAATTTATATTTGTTCAAAACATTAAATAAAATTCATATTTGAAAAGATTATACTTTTCTGGTTTGAAAACATATTTTATATGTTCAAAAAGAAATTAGTTTGACCAAGTTATGAATTTAGCAATTTTAAATGATTTAAACAAGATTTGAATTATTTAACCAATTTTAATTATTCATAACAGGAAACAAAGTTTATATTTGGAAAGCTTGTTCAATTTTGCATGGAAAACATATTTTACATGTGTCATTTGAGTTAAATTTAAATTAGTTATGAATTTGACCAAATTTGAATGAGTTGTTTGAATTTGAATTTTTGAAACCATTTGAAATGTTCAAAACAGTATAAAAATGGTTTTAACATGTAGATAATTAAATTTGGTATAGAAAACATATTTTATTTGTTGAATTTGGAATTTTTATGCCCAAGTTATGAATTTTGCAAAATTAAATGAATTAAACAAGGATTCAAATATTTCATCAATTTAAAATATTCAAAACAGTAAACAAAGTTTATATTTAGGTAGAGAATTTAATTTGGTGTGGAAAACATTAAATTATTAAATTTGGATTTATAATGAATTAGTTATGCAATTTCAAAGTATAGGGTGTGTTCTGCCATTTTATTAAATTACAGGGACTAGGAAAAAATATTAACAGGGACCTAGAAAAAACTACAGGGACTTGTGTGCGAATAAACTTTTGATTCTGGATCTGGAAAAATAAAAAGAAAAAGGGTGTTTTATTCTCGCGCGGGGGGGATCGAACCCAGGACCCCAGGCGCGCGCGCACGGTACCGTGACCAGATGGGCTGCTGCGGCTTGTTGATGGAAACTGCTCGCGAATGGTTTTGAGGTAAAGCCTCTGTATTTACTCTGACGAAACTGAATTTCGCTCCGCGACCGAACGCATCGAGGAAGGGACGATGGCGACGATCCGGCGAGGTGCTGCCGGCGTGCGCGCGGGGCGCTAGGCGCGTGCTGGCCCGCGGAGCAGAGGGGAGAGGGAGAGGGGCGACAGGGCATGGCTCACCACGGCTCGACGAGCGGAATCGGCGGACGAGGAGGTGATGGCGGTGGCGGACAGACGGCAGCGACGGCTGCTTGGCGGCGGCGATCAGCGGCCTCCCAGGCCCCGTCGAGGAAGCGAGGAGGGAGAGGAGGCCGAGAGGGTTCCGTTCCCGTGCGTGGACGGCCTCGGCGGCGAGCGTAGCGGCGGCGGTTCGAGCTCTAAGAACCGGCCATGGAGGCAAGCCTTGGGGTTCAGAAAGAAAAACTACAGAGAGGAGGCAGGGAAAGGAAGAGGGAAGAAAGGAGGCGACGGCGGCTCGAGGAGGAAGAAGGGAACTAGGTTAGGGTTTGGAGCCTCGGGGGGGGTAGAAATAGGAGGGAAGAGGTGGCAGATGAGCTCTGCACGGTGGGGGAGCCTTCCCTCCTCTGTCTCCGTACAGAGGAGGAAGACGACAGGGAGGTCGTGCGCCTGGGCTTCGTGGGGGTGTGGTGGGCTCAGCCCACTTGGGCTGGCCTGCCCTCCCCCTCTTTTTTTCTGTTTCTAAATTTTTTTTTGTTCACCCTATTTTTGTAGGAAAGAAAAGAGGGAAAAGGATAGGGTGTTGGGGTTGAAAAATTTTGGGAATAATTTTTATTGGTTATTTATTACAAAAGCCCAGTTGTGCAACTTTTTGTTTTTCAAAAAAATTAAATTTTGTTGCTGTTTGTAATTTAAATGAATTTGAGTGAAATTGGTATTAATTGAATTATTGAAAAAAAGGCAAGTTAATAGTTTGAACTTTCAAGTTTATTGGAAACAAATAATTGGTTTGATTTGAAAGTTTCATGTGAAAAATTGTAACAGAACAAGTATGAAACAAGGATTTGAAATTTGGTTTGAAATTCAAATGGAAAAACAAGTGAAAACAAATGCAATGCTTATGATGACATGATGCAAAACATAAATTAACAAGGAGCAAACATTCTAATGGTGTTTTTCATACTTGGGATGTTACACCGGTATGTGAAAATCGCGCAGTACTACTGCTACAGAGCGATTTCGGTACTGGTTCGGGCAGTTTCTGGCGGTACTGGTGCGGTACTACCGCTGGACCAAAAACAGCAAAAACACCCGATACGAAAATGGTCCTAACTTTTGCATCCGGACTCCTTTTTCGATGATCTTGGGCTCGTTGAAATTGCAACGACGAGCTATACAAGATACTGCAGAGAAAAATCATTGTACACCAATGAAACTTAAAACAAAATGGGGAAAGGAAAGACCTCTCTAAAAATGACCAACCGGGAAAACCTTCAACATCAAAAACTCAATAAGTTTTCATGCGAAAACCGTTTTTGATGAACTTGGGCTTGTCATGAAGATCACAACAAGCACCAAAACCCATAGAGATAAAATCCAAATAATAACCAAGAAAGATGATATGCAAGAGTGCAAAGGTTTGAGCTCTCCACAACGATTCGATTAAGTTACTCACTTGAGAGCCCCTCTTGATAGTACGACTATCGATCCTATAACCCGGTCTCCCCAAAAGTATGAGACCGGTAAAATAGAAAAACTATCAAGATTATACCTTTGCCTTGAGCATTCCACTTGAGCTAGATGATGACAATCTTGACTTCCTCAAGGTGGACCTTCTTTCTTGATCGTGCTAGCTAGCACTTGCTCCGCTTGATGAAGACTTGCAAGTTTATCCCCCATATACCATTATGGGAGAGACCCTTTTCGGCACATCTTCAATGTTGCAATGCGTAGAAATAAACGAAAAATTTCCTACGCGGTACTTCCAAGATCTAGCCGAGGTAGAAGGCCACGATGATTACCACTAGACGCGCAGGTGCGGATTATCGATGCAGCGCGTCGGGGCAGTGCAGTCCCACGATCCGATCCGGTTCGGCCGATCCAATCCCTAGCGGTCGAAGTGCTGAACGTACAGCACCTCTGCCGGTATGCACACGTACGAGGAGGAGCTCCGACGGCGGACTGCTAGGTCCGGTGCGACGGCTGGACTGAGTGGGGCTAGGGTTCACAACGCATGGGAGAGTGGACTAACGTGCCCGCTGGGCAACCTGCGCCCCTCTTTATATAGCGAATGGTATTGGAATTCACAACACTTGTGGCCCATTCCCTCTGTGAGTCCGACTCACAAAATCAGTCCATTTCCGGTTTGGGTCCAACCCAACCAATATTTGCTCCCGCTCTTAAGTGTGCGACCCTGCAGGCTCAGGCGACTTGGACACGATTGGAGTCCTACTCTCAATCGATCAATCGGTAGCGGATCCTAGCAGAACGTGCCGACTCCCAAGTCCCATTGAGTCATGACAACATACCTTTCAATGTGATATTCATCTTAGTCCCTTTTTCCTCACGATATACCTTGTCGAGCTATAGGCGATTTATCGTCATCCCTTAAATAGCTCAACTCTCTTCTCGATCCGTGATATGTGATTCATCTGACTAACTCTTAGTCAATAGACACAGTTAACACTTAACTGAGTTGCACATGGCCATGCTTCCTGAATCATATCACTCGAGAGGGCCCAGAGAATATCTCTCCATTCGGAGGGGCAAAATCCCATCTTGATTATCCACATCACGCAGCTTGCTTCTCATTCGACCCGAACTCTGCCTTTATAGTTGCCTTGTCACAGAACAACGTTTGACAGAACCTAAGTCGGTGATCCACAACTCGGATTGTGCGACAATCTCAGGTCTAAGGATTTCATTGATTGAGACATGCAAATGACGACTTGCTCGTTGCATCTCAATGTGGGTCAGTCCGACTTGCTAAACTCTTTAGCCAAGTCCGTGAACGTTGGAATGGCATCACCATGCCCATGACAAGTGGAACTGTGTCATCAGCCAACACTCACATTAGTCTAGGGTGTGTGTCCAGCACAACCTTAATGACCAAGGACAATCTAGTATGAACAACATGAATATATAGTTCCACAATCGAATCACATATTCAATGACATATATCAGATGTTCAAAACAAGGAAAACTTAATAACTTTATGAATACAGTGGGAATTACATCATACATGATTGCCTCTAGGGCATATTCCCAACATTCAAAAGGCCACAATATCCAAATGGGTGGAAAGCATCAAGCCTAGGATTTCTTCGATATGCTTCACTTGAGTTTCCACGTCAAGCTAGATGACAAACACCGCTTGACGACAAAGACCATGGGCTTTATGAGTCTTCCTTTTGAAGCATTCCCATGGAAACATACCTAACCACACATAGAGATACCACACACACATATCATGGGTTAGTTCACAAAGCTATATGGACAATTGCTTACCATACCACGAGATACACAAACCCACTAGGTACATTTTGTAGCTTTGTGTGTTCATCACATGCTTGATCAACTTCTTTCTTCATCCATAATATTGATGTCTTGAAGGTAGACATGAATGACCACTC
Source organism: Alopecurus myosuroides (assembly GCA_028641055.1). Taxonomy (NCBI): domain Eukaryota; kingdom Viridiplantae; phylum Streptophyta; class Magnoliopsida; order Poales; family Poaceae; genus Alopecurus; species Alopecurus myosuroides. The sequence continues at coordinate 237,176,263 of CM054061.1, forward strand.
CATCTTGTTCTTCAAGACATCAAGCAAATAAGCTTAACAGCACAGCGGTACTACCGCTGCACACAGGCGGTACTACCGCCCACTGACATCACAGGGTACCCAGTGTACTGCACACTGGAGCTCAGCGGTACCACAGAGAAGTACCGTGAAGCTCCAGTAGCGGTACTACCGTTGGCCCTAGACTCGATATAAAATTGAGATGGCTGGCGATAGTACTATTCCACTACCGCCCTAGTGCCATAATCATTACCGTGAGCAAAACTTCCTTGGCGGTATTTTGACCGGTATTGCCAGCGGTACTACCGCATCCTGGAAGGAGCGGTACTACCGCTTGACGGTAGCGGTACTACCGCCGTGGGGAGTGTTGCTCCGAAAGTGACTAAGTAGCGGTAGTACTATGCCGGTACCGCCTGGGTACCGTGGATATCAGTGGCCTTTTCTTTGCTAGCGGTACCTCTAGAGGTATCACCAGCGGTAGTACCACTCCTGGGAGGAGACGGTACAAACCACGGTACTACCACTGTCTAGGGTGTACCAGGTGTGTCGCAGCAGTACAACTCCACGAGGAGCGGTACTACCGCTGCACAACCCGGTACTACCGCTGAACAGAGAAAAAGCTTCTCAGCCATCTTGGACGTCAAATTATCTTCTTCGAATCACACAAGGACTCCAAACTATTCTTATGGACAAGTCCTGAAAGAATATCTCAATCCAAACATTAGTCCTTAAGGATTGTCATTAATTACCAAAACCACATATGGGGGCACCATGCGCTTTCAATCACACCCATTTTGGTAATTGATGACAATCCCTTTTTACGAGGGTTTATATAATGAATAAAGCAACCATGCGACACAAAGAGCAAGGATGCAAGAGCATGGAAGGCAAATGCTTAAGAACGAACCTAGAGCATAAAACCAAATTCCCTTAAACACTCTAAACTTCTCCCCATTGGCATCCATTGCCGAAATGGGAGGAAAACTTAGAAGGTCAATATAATAAGATCTCCCCCATAATGTATGAATTCCTCATGATATGAATGAAATCAAGTGCATATATCCAACAATGAATAGATGGAGGGAGATCAAACTATATTGAGGATCCTAAGATTGCAAATGAAAAATACTCCTCTAAACATCTCCCCGCAAGGAGACAAGCAACCGAAGAGATCCAACAAGAGAGTTCTAGAAAAAATGGAGAAGCTCCCCAATGTCTATGCACTATTGATGAGTGCAGAAATATGGAATCATCACACCCCATAATCATCTACAACCCACAAGAAGTGCAAGAGAATATATGGTAAATGAAGCAATGCAACTTGCAACAAACAAATAGGTCCACAAGCTTATTAAGATGCAAAAGAAGTACCAAAAGAAAAGCCAAGATTGTGCCTTCTAGGAACCACCAAAGAATAAAAATCAATAAAAGGTGGTCACTAAAGAAATAGAATACCAATTAAAGATGTAACTATTCTCATGTGTATAAGTTTATAAGTGGACACCAATCACAAAGATATAAGTCCACAAAGAAATGTGCACCCACAAAATAGGTACGAAGGAGAGGATCGTGATATCCAAAAGAGAGTCATAAATACACCAATAAGATTTTTGCTTGAAAGCAAAGCACAAAGCTCAATTTTATCTTAAAGGGATAAAGATGAACAGTCAACAAACTCATCAAAGCATCACAAATATCACAAGGGAAAATTTATAGTTGGAATGCTTTGAGAAAGGTAACACATATCACAAAAAAGGCAAATGGTTTTTGAGAATTCATCAATATTGCATATGAGGTACTTCGAGTAGAAGTTGCTAGATTAATATACTTGGAGTTGGTGAATCATAAAAATTATTATAAATATCCCCTAGATATGTAGTTATCCCGGCTTACTCATATTTGCAATAAAGATGTTTTGATAATACACTTGCAAGAACCAAATGAAATGCAACAACAGGAATTCATGCCAAGATATGACCTACACAAGGTTGAGAGCTAGAAATGTATGCATGAGATAGATACTTGTTACCGAGAAGACATTGGTGATGAAGAGGATGCTAGTTTTTATAATCATCATAGTGTAGCATCCCAACTTTTAACAAAGATGGAATACCTGTGTTATTGTGCTAGTCCCTGGATCAATTGCTAGCACCACAGTACAAAATGAAATATCATGCAAATGCATCAAATTCTATTTACATCGCATGATCCAGTCTTTACAAAATAGGATTACAACTTGCATAGTCTTAGAAGACTAGCAGAAAAAAAAGAAATACAGCGGAAAACATAGTACAACATTGAGCCCATCTTCTTCATGTGCCACAGGCAAAACATGTTGGCGATAGTCTCGAGATCCTAAACGAAATCCTCACTCGTCTTCAGAAATATCTGCAATATGGAATATGCAGCCAAAAGGGAGTCAATACAATTTAATGTATTGGCAAGTAACACTATGGTGGATATAAATGGCAAGACTAATACTACATGCTCATTTGGCTGAGTGGAGTTTTGGCTAAGTTTGCATAAAGCCAATTTTGTCCTATCTCTTTTGTAAAAGAAACTTTTTCTTTTCAAAGGGGTGGCAACATTGGAGTAAGATCCAAGCACCACAATACTGTTCACTTGGTCAAAATTTTACTTATTGAAATTGATGATGAGATTCTTCCGTCAATCCTTGTCCAGCTGCTCATAATTGTCCATAACCGGGGACACGGCTAAGATCTTAGTTTGTTGACTCTGCAGAGGTTGTGCACTTTCACCCTTTGTCTTCAATTAGCCCAAACATCCTATACACCCGGAGTGCATCATGGAAAGGAGAGAACTGAGACGAGATCTTTCAGAAGAAGAATTCAAACCCACCGGCAAGACCCGTTCCACCTATAATTTTGCTACATCTGCTTGTCAAGCCTGGGCTGAACTCTCACAACTTAGTTGATCAAGACAGAGCCCATAATGTCAAAGGGCTGCACGGGAAGCTACTAGATTTAGAGGGACATAGTAATCTCTTTGTTCCTGGGTGGCCATCCGCAAGTGACAACCTCAAGTGGAATAACCCTTAGATAAGGGCCCTGAGGAAACACTCAACATAACCCAATCTTAGCACTTCCACCCAGGTGGTTCATTCATTAGTTATACTTAGAATTTTTCCTCAACATCTAGTAAAACAATTTGTAATATTGCATAGCATCCACTAAGTTCTAAGGCTATCAAAATAACAAGGGTAAAAGAGATGGCTACACACTACTAGGATAATAGCATAGCATAATATAACTTAGTAAAATTTCCTATCATGCATGCTACTCAAAATCAACTAATGCATATAGAAAATAATGGGTAGTTGATGGTGTGTTACTTGCCTTGATGAAGTTGGTGAAGATATCACACTCTCTTCACAAAAGATCGTTGCTCTCCGTATAATCTATTCATTGAAAACACAATAACAAAATAAACAAACATTCTACCAAACAACATACAAGTGTAGAAAACATACAGAGAAACTAACATATCAAAAAGGGGTTTAACCAAGTTGACTATGACAAGGTCAAGATTTGAGTTCATTACTTTTTAAGGAATTTCCAAGGGTTTACTTGGTATGGACTAGGTTGGTTTTGATGTGATCTAACTTTATTGTAACCATACTTGTCGAGGAAGTTCCAAGAGTTCACTAAGAATAAACATATTACTTCTTCAACTAAAGTAATACATGCAAACACTTGGTCATATTCACCTTCAAAAATATTTGAGTGACTATGTTAGTATTTTCCATTGTGGCTAAGGTAGGTCTACTAACTTCATCATCAAAGGGAAAATATTACTAAGTCTTGGGTTTTCCATTTGGGTCAATGGTTGGACAAAAATAACTTGTTATTCTTCAACTTGTATGGATTGCTTCTAGGCCTCATGTGATTGCCTTCTTGAAGATCATCATCATGCCATCTAAGTTGTTTCCTTCCTTGGTGTGGTGCTTCTCTTGGTCTTGATAAATTCTTCTGGGCTTTCACTTCACTAATTGGTTTGGGTATGGGATGGGCACAAAATACCACTAAGTCAATTTGAAAAGAAAGAAATGGAAGGGATAGGAAGATAGAGGAAAATGTCTTTTTCTTGATTTCTTCATAATCTTGTACTTCATTGAGTTTCTTCTTGTTGCTGTGGAGTCTAAGTCCTTCCTTCAATTTCTTCAATCATATTCCTCATAGCTCTTCATGTTGCCACCAAGTTGATATTGAAGTTTTATTCTTGTGCTTGAGTCTTGATCTCCATTTTGCTGACTTGGTGAATTCTTGAAGCAAGAATGGGGGAGTGGAGAAGATAGAAAACTAAAGTTCACTACTTGGTACTATATGTGATTGGCACATTCTACGGACATGGCTTGGCTCCAGATGGACATAACATCAAATAATAACAGTTGAAAACAAAACCTGGGACATGGTAAAGATGGATGAATCACTAGGTTGGGTTTTTGGTCAAAAACACATGGCCATGGTCCAAGGATGTCCAAAATGGTTGGGCAAGGTTGTTTCTGGTTCAAGGTTATCAAATGGAGGAATTTTGCAAAAGGAACTATATTGAAAATATTTATAGAAATTAATCTATGTCAAAAAATACTCAAATAGACAACTAAATTCTAAATTCAATTTTAATTTGTTCAATTGTTATTTTGGGACAGAGGATATGAAAGTACACATCCTAAGGTTTCCAAATATATTTTATTTGCAATTTTTGGATTTGTAGAATTTGAATTATGCCAAATTTCATCAAACAAGCATATTTGAATTTAAACAAATTTAAGTTTGTCAAATTTGAATTTGGCCAGTGCCAAAAGTTTCTATATGTCCAGGGCTTTTCAAAAAGTCCAAGATTGCTAAATTTGGCTAAGTGGTTGAAAAGATATGATGATTTGAAGTTGCAGGGGCTTTTCTGCAAATCTACAAAAAAAAATTCTACCGGGAGAAAAATTGAAAAACAATTGTTGACCACGTGGCTGTCTCTGGTTGGCCAGCTATGCTGACTGGGCTGCTGACTAGGCTAGGGTGACGTGGTTAAGTCACTGGATCTGGGACGTTAGATCCAGATCCAACGGTGACGTACCCCTTCGTGGGGGATCTAATCTGGGCCGTTGATCGAATCCTACGGCAGAGAGGAGAGGAGGGGGCTTACCGGCGTGGGGTGGCCGGAAAATGGCGGGGACGGCGGCCGGAGTTGCAGGAGCTCGACGTTGCGGTGATTCAGACGGCCTCCGGGCCTTGGGACGTGACGCGGAGGATCGCCTCGACACGGCGATGCGATTGGTGATGGTGGCGTCGTCGATCTCGTCGGGGAGCACCGGGGATGGATCGCCGGACTTGCGCGGGCGGCGGTGAGATCGGTCGCGCACCGCGCGGTCGTTCTACGGCTTGCAAAAATAAACGAGGAGGGTTAGGGGGTGCGCCAGGTCCTGGGGAGTCCAGAGGGACCGAGAGGGGCGGAGTTTGGTCATCACCTTCGCCGAAATCGAGCGGGGACGGCGGCGGCTATGAAGAACTCCGGAGAGCAATCGTGACAGAAAGGAGGCGCAATAACCAGAGGAGGGAGAGGGAAAATGGGGAGGAAGTCGTGGGCTTTAAGAGGGAGGCCACGAGAGGGATTAAGGAGGCTTAATTTGCTCGCAAACAATGGATTTAAATCGGCCGAAACTGCCGTTCGTCAGTTTCCAGAGGAAGAAGAAGGTGACGTCATGATGACGTCATCATTCCTTTTTATTTTTCTTTTCTTTTTCCTGTTAAATAAAAACCTAAATAACTTCAGTTTTAAATATCCAAACAACATGAAACCAATTTCTAAAATCTTAAAATTTCAAATGCTTTCCAACAGTACCATTTTTGAAAACAATTCAACATATTTTATTTTGGAAATTTTGGAAATTTGAATAATTCCTTAATAGTTACTTAATGTGATTTTTAATTTAAAAATTTATGAAACATTGTTATTGGTCAATTTAAATTTTTGTGACATTATAAATGTTGAAAACATAATTTTGAAAGTTATTTCATCTTGTTTTTCACAATTTTATATTTTGAAATATAAATAAAACACTAATAGTACTTAATACCATTTTAAAATAGAAAATAGTAAAATGGATTCAATAAATTTTTAGAGACATTAAACATTTCAAATAATAGTTTTGGAAGTCAATTTCAAACCATTTCATAGTTAATAATTTTAGGATATGAAGGATTTATTATAAGTAACTTAATGCTATTTTATTAGTTTATATCAATTAATTATTATTGTTGATCAATAAAATTTAGAATAAAACCACTAGTCATAATATTGTTTTCAAAACCTTTTGTTATGTTATTATCAAAGCAATGCATTTCATTTTCACCCCTTCATGTTTAAAAATTGGAATAACAACTAAAAGTTATTATTAATAATTTTATTCCCATCAAAATATTTTTGGGGATTAGAACTTTATTAAGGTTTATAATTCTTTGATTTTTGATGCCATAAAATAAATTCAGATTAATATTGGAGTTGTAAACATTTTAGGTAAAGGTTTGTTAATAAAAGATATTCCCTTTATATAAAGAAACTTATTTTTTTGAATAAGGTTTTAGGGTTTAAGGAACAAGGCATAATTGGATGGGTGAACTCAATTTCATTGAAATATGTATTTTTTTCTTTTGTTTCTTGCTTCTCATTTGGTTTTTTTGTGACTTGCACAATATGAAAACAAAAAGTTTCAAAATTTTGTGATTTTTGCATTTTCCAAAAATCAGGGATGTTACACATAGCTTGACTCCTATAATCCAATGTTGAAAACACCTTCCTTATGAATGAGACAAGCACCCAATGCATCTCCATTGTACCTAAAAACAAAATTCAAGTACAACATGGTACCCAAACTCATAGGGTCCAAAGTAGTTAGAACAACTACAATACATAGGACAAACTCCACATAAATATGTGCATATTAATATGAATTTGAATTTCATGCACATCTTAGCCATTTAGGATTTGATGGAGTTTATCCTATATATTGGATCAACGAAAGTAAGCATGCCAAAAGATATGCATAGTAAATACACATGCACAAAACTTTCAAGAACCAAACAAGATACAAATTTGACAAAACACCAATTGAACCAAGAAGGCACTCACATGAGTGAAAAAGAAGAGAATTATCCAAATTATATCAAAACCTAAATCAACACATGATTGAGTAAACCAAATAGAGAATATACCAAAGGAAAATAAGATCAAGGAATAAACCAACCCCTCTACACTTTTCATGATGGAATACAATGTACCAAGATGAAAAATGTTTGTCTTCCAAAGAGACAAGTCCTTGGGATAAAATACCAATTTCAAGACAACAAGTGTTCAAACGCATATAGGGTAGCTCTTCCAAGAATAGTGCATTAATTATGATCTTGCATTTGAATACAAAATGCACACAATGGAATCATTACTCTCCATATATATTGTTCAAACACTAGTCAAGCTCAAGAAAGGCAATGCAATACCAATTTAAAGAATGGTGATCTACTCAATGTAGGATAGCTTCCCCAAGAATATTGCAACCCAAAGAAGTATGGCTTTGAATGTAAGTGCACAAGAATGGGGTCATTGCTTTTTCTACCACAAGAAAGCACAAAACAAATTTTGAGTAGAGAAAGTAAGACACATGGGAGTTAAACCAAACAAATCATTGGCAAGAAACAAGGCAATTTTAGAGCAATGGCCAAAGTAAATATGATAAATAAACTTACCACAAAATATTATCACTTTTCAAAGACAAGAGATGTATGGAGAGATATTTATCGGTGGTAGATTTGTTCACAATCATATTCACAAAACATAAGCATGTGGCAAAAGATATAACTTAAAAAACATGCTTAGATAGAGATTCTTGAAGGTTTCAAATAAAACCCGAAAATGCAAATCAACAATAAACTCTCTTACAAACAAGATACCAAAGAAGAGAGAAAAAAGATATTTTTACAAAATATGGAACTTGTTTGAGAAACATGCCACATAGGAGCAAGATTATTGACAACATCAATTCTAGGTGGAAATACCTCACATGTTATCATTTTATAGGCTTGTAATATGCACATAGCTTATTACTCCCCCATAATGTGATAATCCATTTTTGTCAACAAGAGGCAAGGAAAATAAATACAACTTAGAGAAAGTTAATGGACATTAGAAATTGAATTTCTCATGAGAATGACATACCACATAGATACTAGATAATATTGATATATCAGCACTAAGTGGTATTCCTCATGTACACACATTTTAGGATAGTAAAGTGCCAAGAGCATATTACTCCCCCAAAATGGGATAGGCCATTAATCTCCCAAAGAGCCAACTAAACTAAGCAAGAATGGAAATGAAGGCTCAACACAAAGCACACAAGTACATGGAGTGCAAACCACCAAACATAACTAGATTACTCAAGATAGGTAAGAAGTAAGCACAACATATACAAACACATGCTAGCAACAAAACCAACACATGCAAGGGGGCAAGTAACTTTCAATGAATATATGAATTAGATACAAGTTACCTCAAGGAGGAACATTGGATAAGAGATATATATAATCCAAGTGACTTGGCTTGAGGAAATATAAGTGATGAAGACCCCTTAATTCTTAATGAGATAGCCAAGTCTCCAATGCGCTCCAACAACACCTATTGATCAAGTTTGAGCTTGTTGGTCCCCAACAAAATTGGGTCCTAAGAGGTTAGTCACAATAGGTTTGGCAACCAAAATGGTTCTTTTCTTGGCACCACTTTAAGTACCAACAAACTTGGCAAACAAATTTCCCACATTATCCTTCCGAATGGAATACACATCATCAACAAGGATAGGGTTGGATAATGTACCATTATTGCATGAAGAAGCAAGGTGTCCCTTCTCGCGACAAAGGTAGCAACATCGAATCTTCTCTTTCTTCTTAATAGGCTCCTAAACTCGAGGAGCATTGGCTTGAGTCTTCTTAGGAGGTGGTCGTTGTTCAACTCGGGGTTGAGCATGAGACTGGATAAAAGGATGCTTCCCTAGTTTCTTCTCACTTAGAGACTTCTTCTTCAAAGGGCAAGATCTAACATGTTGCCCTTCAATCTTGCACTTGAAGAAAATAATCTTGGCTGAATCTTTTACTTGTTCTTGCCCACCTTGTACTTGTTCTTGATATTGGAGTTGAATCCAAGTCCAGTCTTGTCATTGGGAAGTCTTCGCACTCTCAACATCTTGTCAAGGGCGGAACTCCCTTCATGACTATTTTCCAAGTCTTTCTTCAAAGAAGTGACTTGGGCCTTGAGCTCTTTAATTTCCTCTACATGGTTAGAATCAACACAAGAGCTAGAGGAATTAGATGCTTCATTGTTAGAGAAACAAGGCAAGGAAAGCAATTCATCACAAGATGTAGAAACATAATGAGAGGCTGAATTACTAATACTAGCACAAGGCAATATAGCATGATTAGAAGAGGTTCTGCTAGTAACCGCATGAGGCTCACAAGATGGTACCTTTCTAGTGATAGCCTCAAGAGCTAATTTTAGATTAGTATTGGATGCTAGAAGATCATCATGAGAGCTAGATAGCTTTTCATGACTTTCTTCCAATTTCCCACACTTGCTAGTCATCAACTCAAGTTGAGACCTTAGCTCAACATTCTCCTTCAAAATAGATGATTCACAAGATGTGGAGTTAGTAGCACAAGCATCATTAGTAATAGAAGAATACAACTTTGCAAGCTCATTATTCAACCTAGATTTTTCCTCAATTAGTTTAGCATTGCCAACAACAAATCCAACCTTTTCCTTTTTCAGCACTTTATATTTAGCATTAGTATGGTCACGTGCTTTAGTGAGATAGGCTATTTGTTCATTATAGAGCTCCTCAATAGATTCAAGTTTCTCCTCAAGAGTAACTCGGAGCTCATACTCTTCCTCAAGAGACATAGTGAGGGACGCCTTCTCATCGGCATCACTTATTTAAATCTCACCTTTCTTGTCAATGATTTTAGTGCTGTTAATAGCAAAAGCCAAAATTTCACCCAAAGGAGTGATAGCTTTACTACCTTTAGGGAGATCAAGAAGAACCAACTCACCCTTCTCCATTAAAGAGACCTCATCCTTATACTCTCCATCAAATAAATCCCCATCCTCATCATCAAAAGATGTAGTGGGTTCCAAAGGTGGAGATACCTTTGAATCCTTAGCCATAAGGCACACATGAGAAATGGATAACGATGTTGAAGATTGACTTGAAGCACCAATAAGGTACATGTCTTGTTCCACCAAAATATGGGATTCCTCTACATTGTTAGCCACACAAGTATTAGAGGAAATGGAAGCAATGTTTTTATGAAAACAAGACATAGGAAGCATATCATCATGAGATTTAGTTAAACAACTATTACATGATATGCAAGGACTATCAACACTAGCATGTATGGAACTTTGAGAGCTAGAAGATATTAAGTCCAAAGATAGATCATTGCAATGGGATATAGATGAAGTATATTCAATAGAAATTCACTATCCACAATGCAATTTCTATCACCACTCACCATATCATTACCTTGTGACAAATAACATGTTGGTGGAGTGGAGAAAGATGTGAACTCATCACGGCTGGAAGTGGATGGAGAACAATCATCCTCAATAATGTTGGACACATCATATATATATCTTGAAGTTTTGTCCATAGCTCATGAGCGTTCTAAAAAGGCATGATTGAATCAATAACTACATCTCTCAAACCACACAAGAGACCATTAGATACAAGAGTGTCGAGATAAGATTTTTCCTCATCCTCTAAAGATAAATCTTGAGAATTCTTTGGAGGAGGAAAATCCATATCTACAATTCTCCTTACATACTTTGGACCCATGTCCGTAAGAAAATTAAGAATGTGAATTTTCCAAACATCATAATTTCTACCATAAAATATAAAATCGGCATCGTGCTCTATTTCCCTAAACGACATCGTACTCTCTAGGATGTAAAGCCTAATAAAAAGAGACGAGGCTCTAATACCAATTGAACATGCAACGATGTCGCCCAGAGGGGGGTGAATAGGCGATTAAAACTGTTCCGGTTAAGGCTGGCTAAATACGGAAATAAACTAGATGTTTAAATTAACAAGCATACAACCTAAATATTCTAGGGTCAACTAGGTGCACCAACAACTTATGCTAAGCCAGACAAGTAACAAGGTGATAGCAAGATATATAACTTCAAGCACGAAGGCTGTCACAATGTAAATTGCATAAGTAGAAACCTCGGGTATAGAAATAACCGAGGCACACATAGACGATGATGTATTCCCGAGTTCCTCCCACAAGGGGAGTACATCTCGTTGGAGGGGTGTGAGCTCGCCACAAAGGCCTACTCAACGCCACAAAGGCCTCACCCTATTCTCCGACGAACCCCACCAAAAAGGCCTAGTTCACCTTCCACTATTGGAAACCTTCGATTGAGGCACACAACCACAACTTAATTGGAGGCTCTCGATGTCACCACAATCTTGGGTCACACATCCACAACTGAATTGGAGGCTCCTAAGAACACCACAAGTCGTCTAGGGTCCAAGACCCAAGAGTAACAAGTCCACAAACTTTCACTTCCACGAATCCTCGTGGAGAGAGCAAACCGATGCAAATGGAAAGAGCACAAGTACTCAAATCCTTCAGTATCAAATTCCAACAAAGCAACAAATGCTTATGGGGGAATAAGAGAGGAAGAACAATGGAGGAGAAACACAAAGAACTCCAAGATCTAGATTCACTAAGTTCCCCTCACTAAGAGAAGAGATGGATTGGTGGAAATGTGGATCTAGATCTCCTCTAACTTCTCCCTCAAAGATATGCAAGAATCATTGGAGGGATTGAGAGAGGGGAAAGCTTTCCAAGATCAACAATGGTGGGGGAGAGAGGAAAAACGTGTTGGGCTGCCTTGGGGTCAAGGGGGAAGAAGATCCCCTTAAATAGGGGACCCAAAATATGACCGTTATGTGAAAATCGCACCCAGCAGCGGTACTACCCTGGACCTAGCGGTTCTACCGCTACGGGGCGATTTTGGTACTGGTTCGGGCAGTTTCTGGCGGTACTGGGGCGGTACTGGTGCGGTACTACCGCTGGACCAAAAACAGCAAAAACACCCGATACGATAACAGTCATAACTTTTGCATCCGGACTCCGTTTTCGATGATCTTGGGCTCGTTGAAATCGCAACGACGAGATCCAGAAGATATTGCAGAGAAACATCATTGTCCACCAATGAAAATTAAAAACAAATGGGGAAAGGAAATACCTCTGTAAAAATGACTAACCGGGAAAACCTTCAACATCAAAAACTCAATAAGTGTTTCATGCGAAAACCGTTTTTGATGAACTTGGGCTTGTCATGAAGATCACAACAAGCATCAAAACCCATAGAGATAAAATCCAAATAACAACCAAGAAAGATGATATGCAAGAGTGCAAAGGTTTGAGCTCTCCACAACGATTCGATTAAGTTACTCACTTGAGAGCCCCTCTTGATAGTACGACTATTGATCCTATAACCCGGTCTCCCCAAAAGTATGAAACAGGTAAAATAGAAAACCTATCAAGATTATACCTTTGCCTTGAGCATTCCACTTGAGCTAGATGATGACGATCTTGACTTTCTCAAGTTGGATCTTCTTTCTTGATCGTGCTAGCTAGCACTTTCTCCGCTTGATGAAGACTTGTAAGTTGCTCCCCCATATACAATTATGGGAGAGACCCTTTTCGGCACATCTTCAAATGGCCACAATCTCAAAATGGGTGGAAATCATCAAGCCTAGGATTTCTTCGATATGCTTCACTTGAGCTTCCACGTCAAGCTAGATGACAAACACCACTTGACGACAAAGACCATGGGCTATATGAAGTCTTCCTTTTGAAGCATGCCCATGGAAAGATACCTAACCACACATAGAGATACCAAACACACATATCATGGGGTAGTTCACAAAGCTATATGGATAATTTCTTACGATACCACGAGATACACAATCCCACTAGGTACATTTTGTAGCTTTGTGTGTTGATCACATGCTTGATCAACTTCTTTCTTCATCCATAATATTGATGTCTTGAAGGTAGACATGAATGACCACTCCATCTTGTTCTTCAAGACATCAAGCAAATAAGCTTAACAGCACAACGGTACTACCGCTGCACACAGGCGGTACTACCGCCCACTGACATCACAGGGTACCCAGTGTACTGCACACTGGAGCTCAGCGGCACCACATAGAAGTACCGTGAAGCTCCAGTAATGGTACTACCGTAACCGGCAGCGGTACTATTGTTGGCCCTGGACTCGATATAAAATCGAGATGGCTGGCGGTAGTACTAGTCCACTACCACCTTAGTACCATAATCTACCGCCCTAGTGCCAGCGGTACTACCGCATCCTGGAAGGAGCGGTACTGCCGCTTGACGGTAGCGGTACTACCGCTGTGGGGAGTGTTGCTCCGAAAGTGACAAAGTACTAGCGGTAGTACTATGCCGGTACCTCCTGGGTACCGTGGATATCAATGGCCTTTTCTTTGCTAGCGGTACCTTTAGCAGTATCATCTGCGGTAGTACCGCTCCTGGGAGGAGACAGTACAAACCACGGTACTACCGCTGTCTGGGGTGTACCAGGTGTGTCGCAGCAGTACAACTCCACGAGGAGCGGTACTACCGCTGCACAACCCGGTACTACCGCTGAACAGAGAAAAAGCTTCTCGGCCATCTTGGACATCAAATGATCTTCTTCGAATCACACAAGGACTCCAAACTATTCTTGTGGATAAGTCCTAAAAGAATATCTCAATGCGAACATTAGTCCTTAAGGATTGTCATTAATTACCAAAACCACATATGGGGCACCATGCGCTTTCACGTTGTCACTTGTGTCATTGGAGATGAAGAAGAGGGCCTCGATGCAAAGTAAGCCTTTTGCTTGTTGTACTTGAGGTGTTCCGCAATTTGACGTTCGGCCTTGAGAGCTTGATGGACAAGAGCAACGATGTTGTCATATGGTTGATACTTGACAATCTTCCTTATGGGATAGGTGAGGCCATTGAGGAAGCGGGCCATTGTTTGTTATTGAGATTCCATCACGTGATCCCTTATCAAAGCGGTCTCCATCTCCTTGTAGTACTCATCAACCGACTTCAAACCTTGTTTAAGCTCTTGAAGCTTATTGAAGAGGTCACGCTTGTAGTGTGGAGGAACAAAGCGGGCATTCATGATTTCTTCATCTTGTTCCAAGTTTCAATAGGAGCAATCCGGTTTCGAACTCTTTCCGCTTGGAGACGATCCCACCATAAGAGTGCATAGCCTTTGAACTCCAAAGAAGCCATAGCAACCATCTTCTTGTCACTAAAGTTGTGGATGCCAAAGATCTTGTCTACCTTGAGAGCCCAAGCAAGATATTCTTCGGGATCATTTTCACCATTGAACTTTGGGACGTTGAAGCAAAGGGCACTCATGTTGTTGTCTTCATATTGTCGATGGGGTCGGTCATGTGCGTCTTCATCATAGATATGAGGTGAAAGATCATATGGGTCATCCTCATTGTCTTGGCGTTGGCGGTCATGGCGAGGAGGATGACGTCGGTTGTCATTAGGATGGAGTTGGTGATGATGGTGGAGTCTTTCTTTACGGTGATCACTTTCATCATTATCACGGTCTTGTTGTTGAGGATGCTCATGTGCATTGCGAGGGTGTTGAGGAAGTTCTTTCTCTTGGCGAGGTTGTTGAGGACACTCTTGTTCTTGGCGGTCATTGTGGTGGTGACACGCATTGCGCTTTGGTGGCCTCCAATGTTGGAGAGCGCCATCCACGAAATCATTGTGACCATAGTCATGAGCAAGATCTTGTCGAGGTGGGTGTTGATGTTGTCGAAGGTCCGGTCGTCGAGGGTTATGTTAAAGAGGGTCACCACGGCCTTGGCGGTGTCGAGGTGATGGAGATGGCGAGCTATCGTCATACCAATATCGTCGAGGAGCTTGTGGCGAAGGAGGTGGTGGTGGTTGTTTTTGAGGTTCTTGTTGCTGTTTTTCACCATCCTCCATGTTGGAGTTATGATCATGGCGACGAGCTTGGTGATGATCTTGAGTGTGGTGGCTTAAACGTCTAGACCTTGAGGACGATGATGATCCACGGTGGTCCGCAAGGTTGTCCAAATTGATGTTGATGCGCGACGTTTGATCATTCAATCGAGCCTCTTGTGCTTGGAGTCGACGTTCATAGCGCTCCAATCCATCCTTCACAAGTTGGCGGGGTTGGAAATGGTCGTTGTGGGTGACGAAGTTGTGGTAGGCGTTGTTGTTGTCGTTGAAGAAAGATTTTCCTTCATCTTCCGAGCTCGGACTTGTGAACACTCCTTCCCTAGCCATCTTAAAAACACACAAGGGTGATATGAAGAAATGTATGTCTCACTTACCCAATGTTACCTTTTTCGGTCGTATTGAGGCTAGTGGACGAGCCAAGGTGTAGGGCGGTATGTCCAAAGTGATTCCAAAAAGATCGAAAGAAAACTGCAAACGACAACACACACACTTTATGTGGAAGGAAAATGGGTGTGAAACGTGGCAAGGAAAAGCAACAAATCCGAAGAAAAGTTTGTTGTCAAACGTAGAGAAGAACCAAAATGAAATGTTAGCAAAATAACCAAACCTAATGGAGGAAACAAAAATGGAACACACACACAAGGGATAAATGGGGTTAGTGTGGCCAATGGACGAGCGAGACGAAATGTTCCTATTGAAGACTAAGCTCAATGCCACACCAACACAATGAGGACGATAGCTCAAACCGCAAACTATAAGAGGCAACAAGATTCGCACCATGGAAACCGGTCACTCTCTTCTATTTGCGACGCGAAGCTACACGTTCCTACAAGTGATAGCAATTGGCATCGATCTTTTGCTTCTTTTTCTCTCTTTTTTTTATTTTCTCTTTTTGATGATTCCAAAATTCCAATTCCTACTCGAAACTATTCTCTCACAAGTGCCAACACGCACTCTCGGTTCCACTGATGCGATGCCAAGCGATGTAAAAGAGCTAGTACGAATGGGCAAGGTACACAAACAATGGGTTAGTTCAAGCGGAAGCAAGTTATACCTATCTTGTGGATGATCTCGGATGGCTGGTGGTTTTCAATGTTGTGTCGATCCGTTGGTGTAGATGCGTAGATGATGTTGTGGGCTTCGCGTGGAAACTTGAATCACTCAAATCGGACCAACATCGACAAAGAAAAACACGTTTGAAAATCTGTCCAAGAATCTAAGAGCAGGATTTTTCTGAGATTTTTGCTCAAAATCCAAATTCCTTCCAAATCCAAGAAAATTTTGGAAAAAATGGGGAAAAGTGGCTGAATATAAAGATGGGGAATGGTCTCAAGCAACAAATCCACGAAAAACTCAACAAATCCACAGATCGGTCCGAATCCCTTTTTGGCTATTTTTGGTGAAATTTTCGAATTTATGGTGGTAGAAGAAAAAATAGGTGGAAAGGGGGATAGTGGGGGTCGAATTCATGTCAATATAGCTATGGATACCAGATGATATGGAGGGTTAACCTCTAGGGTGTCCCGATCTTCACGAATCGACCAAGAACACGAAGAACGAACGATGAACACGAGAGGGGAATCAATGGGAAATCAAGGGGAATCGCGGGGAAATCGAGGGAAAACAAAGAGGATAACTAGCGGGGACTTAAAGATCCCAAATCTCCCGTCAACTAAGCCACGACGGCCTCCTACGGGACGATCGACCCAACCAAACCCACCTTATTGAAAACCGCTTCAACACCACGTGGCCGGTTCACCACGCCAATAGAACCTCAAGGATTAATTGAGATAGATTGGAAAGTGCCTAACTGATGCCCAAGGGGCAAGGATAGGTAACCCGGTGTATCCTTGATACAGTCCTAGATACAAATCATAGGAGTAGCCTTGGTACGGTCCTAGGTACAACCATTGGAGTAGCTTCACAAGATAGGTACAAGAGGAAAGCTCAAAGTTCTAAATTCATCTCTAACCTAGATCTGGTCCAAGGGGTACCCTTTTATAGCCTAGGGGGTAGGTGGGTGTGAAAAGGGGCTCTTTCACCCACTTTTGCGAGTTGGCAGGGAAGCCGGCCTGGAGATGCAGGGAGGCCGGCCTTCTTGGGCAGGGCGCCCGCCTGGGCGCGCAGGAAGGCCGACCTGGCCCGGGCAAAAGGCCGACCGGCTCTGTTAGGTCGCCAGCCTGGAGGCTGGTCTGGGCTGGGCTGGAGGCCGGCCGTCCTGTTAGGTCGTCGTCCTGGAGGCCGGCCTGGCCGGCGTGCAGGCCGGGTTTCCTGCACCCTTCTTCCTCCTTCTTCCCTCCTTCTTCCTCGGTGCCTTCTTCTTGATCTTCTTACGCGGCTTCTTGGGCATCGTCTTGGGCACGTTCTTGGGGTTCCTTGGCGGGGTCCAACCTGAGCACGTAAAGGGTGGATCCATGAGGTAGCACACCATTCACCAAGTCATCGAAGGCGTAGAGAGAGAGAGGATTGAGTTCACCTTGTCATGTGTTGCCTTAGCTCGTGATCTTGTCATGGGTCCACTTGGTGATGGGCTTGGTGGAATAGGGTGTGCTGCATCACCGCCAGCACCCGAAGCACTCGAACTCTTTATACGTGATCTAGCATCGGCCTATTGTGGAACGTGCGGGTTGTCGGTTGAACGATCGTACCCACGACCACATCCTTAAACATGCCCCCCACAGTGTAGGAGATTGCATCGAACATTGGCGTTCCGCGGGAAACATGTAAGGCATTAGAGATGCTAGTCAAAGGCAAGGAAGATGAATCCGATCAAGGCTCCAAGGCTTAATTATTTACCTTGCTGGCGATGGCTTCGAGCACTTCTAATGGCGAGGGGCCAACGACGGCGGGAGTGCTAATGATGACTATACGGTCGTTCGCTGGTGCATGAACGTGATGATGGCTTGGTCCCTAGATACGGAATTGGAGGTACTAAAACAACTTCTATTTTCATTTTCCGAACATCTTCATATTGTGTGTGATTTATATCATACTCGGTAGATTGTAAAAATATTACATACAACATCCACGACTTGAAGCCAAGCAACTTCCGATCAGCAAGCTACGAATGCTCCGTGACGATATGTCTCATTTCTTGGTTCAGAAGGTGATGGCTAAAGGTCCTGATGACATGTGACAACATATTTCTGCTTACAGAGTGATCATGATGTTCCAAGCTGTAATTTTGTGATCCCATTTGAATGTTCTACACTTTGGTTCATGCACTGTTAATTACTATCATAAACTCAGCGTTACTGTGAAAGTACTGCAATGGAATTGAGATTAATTATCAATATATTTATAATTTCGTTGTTTAGTTTAAATATTTGGTATAATGATAAGGGGTGGCCCAATCTTCTCAGTGAACTCACAGATAACTTCTGTATGATAACTAGTGCGCCACTAAGAACTCTCCCGGCTGATCCCTGATGCCAATGCAAAAGATAGCAACCCCAAGGATATTCTCAACTCCACACTCTTGCACAAGTAATCCACCGACTACAAGTGGTCTTGTACCGTCTTATTCCCAGTGGAACAGCAGGTAACACGTAAAGTTTGCAGATGAACTTCCAGATGAAAGGCTTACAAGCAGTTTCAATCTAGAGGTCTAGGGTTTATGTTTTAACGTAGTCTACCTCTCCTATGCGCCCCAAGGGGGTATATATGAGAGGGGGTGCGACCACAAGGCTCTCCCTTGCGCAAGCACCAACCCTAATAGTACTAGGACTCCTAATTCTACCACAATTGGATACAAACCGACCCCCACACAAGGGGTGCGGCCAAATTGGTCTACAAACCAATCCTAATTGAACTAGGTCTTGTATATGGCGCATTGATACTCCTTGTGGGCGCCCTCCTCTTGCCTTGTTCATGTATGGGTGTGGAATAACATAATGACATTGTTTTCCACACCTAGTGCATTTGACCTTGTGGAGGCACCATCCCCTTGTCATCATAACATTTGTTATTTGTTGTTTTCACCATGCTAGCACTTGTTTTCCATCTCATCTTGAAGTCCATGCTCATCCTTGTGTAGCTCCTCTCCATGATCTCCATTCATGTTTGTGTTATCAACAAACCTAAGAATACTCAAATGCAAAGATTTAGGTAGTATAAAGCTCTCACAATTATAAACATTATATTCAAGTAGGAGTGAATTCACCTGTTGTTGTAATAGCTTGGTTCTTGATCTTGTCATTGGACCAATCCTCACTTCATTAGCTTTTATAGGAGCATCCTCATGTGTAACAATAGGTGAAGAACTAGGTATGTCCTCATCATCCTCCCCCTCTTGAAAAGGCATCGACCTCGATGCTAAATCATCTCCATGGTAAGGTGTCAAATCAGCCACATTAAAAGAATTACTAACACCAAACTCATCAATTGGGAGGTCAATCTTGTATGCATTATCATTGATCCTTGAAATAACTTTGTAAGGACCAGCTCCTCTAGGCATCAACTTTGATTTTCTCAATGTGGGAAATCTATCTTTTCTAAAGTGCACCCACACCATATCTCCTGGCCGAAATATAAGCTCCTTCCTCTTCTTGTTTACTCTTTCAGCCACATGTTTTCCTTTCTTCTCAATGGACTCTTTTGTTTTCTCATGAATCTTCTTCACAAAATCAGCCCTCTTTGATGCCTCCATATTAACTCTCTCATGTAAAGGAAGTGGTAATAAATCAAGAGGAGTAATAGGCTTGAAACCATACACCACCTCAAAAGGACATAATTGAGTAGTTGAATGCACAACTCTATTGTAAGCAAATTCCACATGGGGCAAACACTCCTCCCACTCCTTCAAATTTTTCTTGATCATACCTCTTAGCAATGTGGACAATGTTCTATTAACCACCTCGGTTTGTCCATTAGTTTGGGGGTGGCAAGTAGTAGAAAATAATAGCTTAGTGCCAAGCTTACCCCAAAGTGTCTTCCAAAAGTAACTCATGAACTTGACATCTCTATCTGAAACTATAGTCCTTGGAACTCCATGCAATCTCACAATCTCTCTAAAGAACAAATTGGCAATGTGAGAAGCATCATCACTCTTGTGGCATGGAATAAAATGAGCCATCTTTGAAAATCTGTCCACAACCACAAATATAGAGTCATGTCCTCTTTTTGTCCTTGGCAATCCCAACACAAAATCCATGCTAATATCTTCCCATGGAGTACTTGGTGATGGCAATGGTGTGTACAATCCGTGGGGCTTCAATTTTGATTTGGATTTGTTGCAAGTAATACATCTTTGCACCAATCTATACACATCTCTTCTCATATGTGCCCAATAGAAATTTTCAGCCAACATCAACAAAGTCTTTTCTCTTCCAAAGTGTCCCATAAATCCTCCACTATGAGATTCCTGGATAAAAAATAAACGCAAGGAACACTCGGGAATACACAATTTGTTAGCTCTAAACAAGTACCCATCATGTATATGAAATTTTTCCCATGCTTTAGTATTAACACATTTATTAAATGGCATAGAAAATTCTTTATCTTCATCATATAAATCTCTAATACCCTCCAAACCCGAAACCTAGATTTCTAAATTTGAGAGTAACATATTTTTCCTTGACAAAGCATCAGCAACTACATTATCCAATCCCTTTTTATGTTTTATGATGTATGGAAAAGATTCAATAAACTCAACCCACTTAGCATGTCTCTTATTCAAATTATTTTGGCACTTTAAAAATTTCAATGCTTCATGATCACTATGTATAATAAATTCTTTAGGCCACAAATAATGTTTCCATACCTCTAAAACTCTCACAAGTGCATATAATTCCTTATCATAAACAGAATAATTCAATTGTGCACCATTTAATTTTTCAGAAAAATAGGCAATAGGTTTCTTTTCTTGCATGATCACACCTCCAATACCTATGCCACTAGCATCACACTCAATCTCAAATTGTTTAACAAAATTTGGAGGCATAAGCAATGGGGCCGAAATCAACTTCTCTTTCAAAGTATCAAACGCAATATCTTGAGAAACACCCCATTCGAAATTAACACCCTTTTTAGTTAGATCATTTAAAGGGGCAGCAATTGTACTAAAATTAGGCACAAATCTTCTATAGAAACTAGCAAGCCCATTAAAACTTCTAACTTGACTCACATTAGTTGGAATTGGCCAATTTCGAATAGCTTCAATTTTAGATTGATCAACCTCAATTCCATGCTTAGAAACAACATAACCAAGAAATATAACCTTATCTTTGCAAAAAGTGCACTTCTCAAGATTACCATACAATTTATTAATTCTTAGCACTTGCAAAACTTGTCTAATATGATCCATGTGTTCATGTTCATTGTGGCTATATATGAGAATATCATCAAAATAAACTACCACAAATCT
The DNA here is from genome assembly GCA_028641055.1 of Alopecurus myosuroides. NCBI lineage: Eukaryota > Viridiplantae > Streptophyta > Magnoliopsida > Poales > Poaceae > Alopecurus > Alopecurus myosuroides. The sequence goes on from CM054061.1 coordinate 237,197,715, forward strand.
ACCAATAAAGTCTCTCAAAATATGGTTCATTAATCTCATGAAAGTACTAGGTGCATTAGTTAAACCAAAGGGCATTACTAACCACTCATATAAACCAAATTTTGTCTTAAAAGCAGTTTTCCATTCATCTCCCTCTTTCATTCTTATTTGATGGTATCCACTACGCAAATCAATTTTAGAGAAAAGAGTAGCACCACTTAATTCATCTAACATGTCATCTAAACGTGGTATAGGATGACGATAACGAATAGTGATGTTATTAATTGCTCTACAATCTACACACATGCGCCAAGTACCATCTTTCTTAGGAACCAAAATAACGGGAACGGCACAAGGAGAAAGACTAACCCGAATATAACCTTTGTCCAATAGTTCTTATACTTGCCTTTGTATCTCCTTTGTTTCTTGTGGATTGGTTCTATAAGGAGCTCGATTTGGGAGAGATGCTCCGGGGATCAAATCAATTTGATGTTCAATGCCTCTCAATGGTGGCAATCCCGAGGGCACATCTTGTAGAAAAACATCCTCAAAGTCCTGCAAAACATTAGAAACACCAAGAGGAATAGGGGTCATGTCATTAGAAACCAAAATCTCTCCCTTGTGAATAAGCACAATAGGGACTAATGAAGGATCATCCCTAAATTCCCTCAAATCCTCTTTGGTGGCTAACATGCATAATAGGTTCTCTCTCTTTTTACCACTCGAATTGGTTGTACTATCACTCCCCATGGCTTGTATTTTTGGTGTTCCCTCATCCCTCTCTCTCTCTTTTTCCACTTTCATAGCAATTTTGGATTGGGACTCATTTACAATTTGTTGTGGAGTCATAGGCCTCAAAATAATAGTCCTCCCATGATGATGCAACTCATAAGTATTAGCTCTTCCTTCATGCTTCACACTTCTATCAAATTGCCAAGGTCTTCCCAATAATAGGTGACACACTGTCATAGGAACCACATCAAACTCAATAGTATCCTTGTAAGGTCCAATTTGAAACTCCACTCTCACCATATGAGATACCTTCATTTGTCCCGTGCTACTCAACCATTGTATATGATAAGGGCTCGGATGTGGTAAGTATTTTAGGTTCAACTTGGCACATAAATCCTTGCTTGGCAAGTTTCTACAACTCCCTCCATCAATAATGACCTTGCAAGCCATGTTGGGACCCATAACAGCCTTTGTTTGGAATAGATTGCACCTTTGATTTTCAGGACTAGGCACAACACTCAATGAATTTTGTGTGCAAATAATTGATGGCATAGTAGTAGCATAAGCATCCAAAGGAGAATCACTCAAATAGCCATCATCATCATCAAGATCATTGGGATCAACATCATCTCCTGTCTCATATTCATTGTTCTCATTGATCACCATCACTTTTGTATTTGGACAATCCCTCTTGAAGTGGCCCTTGCCTCCACATGTGTGACATGTAATATCTCTATTTCTTGTAGTAGAAGCACTAGAACCCGAGGCACTTGCTGCTGGTTGTGATGTTTTCCTTGTATTAGCCACACTAGGCTCGGTTTTGGATGATGGAGCACCTCGAAAACTTGATGATGGAGGTGGTGGTGGTGGCATACTAGGAGTAGTGGATGATCTCAATGGGAATCTACTCCTTGTTCTAGCTGAATTTTGTGCTTCCTCAAGTAGATGTGATTCGGCCTCCCTAGCATGATGGAGTAAATCATGCATATTAGCATATTGATAATGCCTCACAATGCCCTTGATTTTATAATGTAATCCTGAAAGGAATCTTTGCATTGTTTTCTCTCCTTGCTCTACCACACGAGCTCTTTGCATAATTAACTCCATCTCTTGATAATAAGCATCAACTGTCTTGGTACCTTGCCTCAATTGTTGTAATTTGTCAAATTGTTGCCTTATGTAATTGGGTGGTACAAATCTTTCCCTCATGAGCCTCTTCATGGTGTTCCAAGTAGCAATGGGTAACTCACCATCATTATGTCTCTTTCTCACTAGATTATCCCACCATCTAAGAGCATATCCATCAAACTCAGAAGATGCCAACTTGATCTTTCTATCCTCATTGTAATCATTCAATCTCCATAGCTTCTCAATTTTCAACTCCCATAGCAAGAATTCTTCCACATCCATAGTATTAAAGCTGAAAGTTGGAATAGAAAATTTGGGCTTACCCAATATATCTTCTCTATGTTCATTAGCATTAGGTAAAGGCACACGCCTAGCTCGGCCTAGAAAACCTCCTCGGCCTCTTTCTCCTCTAGCTCCACGGCCAAGATTAGGCTCCTCCTCATTATTTGCATCACTATGGATACTAGCATTGTCATCATCAATAGGTGGCAACCGAGCTTGAATTAATCTTTGAAGATTAGTCATGGTATTGTTGATGGCATCAATAGAATCTTGCATTGTTCTCAATTGAGCACTATTGGTCTCGGCCACTTTATTGGTTTCCTCCACTTTCTTGTCCATGCCATTAACCATCTCATAGAGGGGATCACAAGCACCAACAACATATTTCTTGAAGTGTGTTTCATTGTCATCCAATTTTTGTGTCAACACATCCCTTAATGCCTCATACTCCCTCCAATTCACTCCCTCGGATTGGTCCTTCTTTTGCTGCACAAGATCACTACTAGAAAGATCCATTAGAAGGTTAGTGAAAATAAAACAAGTATAGGTTGTGGTGCCTCTCACAACTCACTCAAAAATCTAGCAAGACAATAGGATATCTTACTACTCCAAAGTGAATAGAGATACTTACCACAAGTAGAGGCAATTAAAGTGCTTTGGTGTGAAAGAGAGAATACCCAGGTTTTTAACTCTCACAAAGGCAAACAAGGTTATGTAGTGGGGCTTGGTATGGATACCTAACAATCACCAAAGTAACAATCCTATTTGCTGTCTTAGTGAAGATATAAAAATACCCAAGGAAACTCACACAATGGAGACAAATGTGGCAAAGCAATATGTGGATGAAATTTGCAATGCACTAGAAAGTCACTAGCTAGGCTCTTAATTGACAGGCACAAGATTGCTCAATGAAAAACCAAGTGTCACAATGGCAAGCTCAACTAGTAAACAATAGCAATGATATGGCCTTTTGCACTTTACTCTTTTTCTCTTTTTTTTTATACTTTTTGCTTTTTCTATTTTTTTTTTGTATTTTTCCAATGGCCTTACACTAAGCTAGGAGCAACAATTAACCAAACACAAGTGAACACAATGGTGGTGATGAAAATGAGCAGCCTGTCAGAGCACAAAAATAGCTATACTTGTGGGCAAGTTCCTATTAAGATGCTGTAGAAAGGCTGTGGCTATGGTTCACAAAGTATGGATGTATGAGTCCTAGTGAGAAAACAAGAAAAAACAAAGAAAAACAGAAGAAAAAAAAATCTAGGTGAAAACGAGCTCTAGATAGCTCACGGCAGCACAAACCACTCACGGCGGGAAAACAGGCCGTTTTTGACTCACGGCAGCACTCACGGCAGAGAAAACGATCAAAAACCGTACCGCGGCAGAGAAACAGCAACAGCAGGCGCGCACGGCAGAGAAACGCTCACTTTTTGTACCGCGGCAGAGCGTACGGCAGCGAAACGACTCTTTTCTGTACCGCGGCAGCGCGCGCGCTCGCGTTACACGATTTGGTAAGCGCGTTACGGTCGATTCCCTAGCGCGCGCGGGTGGCAGTTGGCGGCAGCGACGGCAGAAATTTTGTGCCGTGGGGATGGAAGCGCGTGGGGTGGGATTTGGTAAGGATTTCTACGGGCGCGCGGGGGGTTATGTAAGGATGGAATCCGAGTGTAGCTAGGGGTGGCAGCGGTGGTTTACTTGCATGGGTGGAGATGAATCCGATGGCAACTAGGAAGTGGTGCGGCAGGAATTAGGAAAGTTTTGTGCCGTGGGGGTGGGATGTCTAGATGGACTCGGATTGGGGGTGGTATAGGATGATATGCTGCGGATAGTTTTGGTATTTTTTTGATATAATTCGACTAGATGAACAAAGAAACCTAGATCTAGCCGAAAGTAAGACAACTAAAAATCAGAAAAAGGTAACACAAAATCTAACACAATGACAACAAAAGTAATGAAACAAAGGTGATATCTAGGCTATGGCAATGACTAGAACTATTTTTGTGGGGCAATTTTCTGGATAGGAAATAAAAACACTAAAACTAAAGGGAATTTTGATAGCTCACCGAGGCAACCTGTAAATCTGATACCAAGATGATAAGGGGTGGCCCAATCTTCTCAGTGAACTCACAGATAACTTCTGTATGATAACTAGTGCGCCACTAAGAACTCTCCCGGCTGATCCCTGATGCCAATGCAAAAGATAGCAACCCGAAGGATATTCTCAACTCCACACTCTTGCACAAGTAATCCACCGACTACAAGTGGTCCTGTACCGTCTTATTCCCAGTGGAACAGCAGGTAACACGTAAAGTTTGCAGATGAACTTCTAGATGAAAGGCTTACAAGCAGTTTCAATCTAGAGGTCTAGGGTTTATGTTTTAACGTAGTCTACCTCTCCTATGCGCCCCAAGGGGGTATATATGAGAGGGGGTGCGGCCACAAGGCTCTCCCTTGCGCAAGCACCAACCCTAATAGGACTAGGACTCCTAATTCTACCACAATTGGATACAAACCAACCCCCACACAAGGGGTGCGGCCAAATTGGTGTACAAACCAATCCTAATTGAACTAGGTCTTGTATATGGCGCATTGATACTCCTTGTGGGCGCCCTCCTCTTGCCTTGTTCATGTATGGGTGTGGAATAACATAATGACATTGTTTTCCACACCTAGTGCATTTGACCTTGTGGAGGCACCATCCCCTTGTCATCATAACATTTGTTATTTGTTGTTTTCACCATGCTAGCACTTGTTTTCCATCTCCTCTTGAAGTCCATGCTCATCCTTGTGTAGCTCCTCTCCATGATCTCCATTCATGTTTGTGTTATCAACAAACCTAAGAATACACAAATGCAAAGATTTAGGTAGTATAAAGCTCTCACAATTATAAACATTATATTCAAGTAGGAGTGAATTCACCTATTGTTGTAATAGCTTGGTTCTTGATCTTGTCATTGGACCAATCCTCACTTCATTAGCTTTTATAGGAGCATCCTCATGTGTAACAATAGGTGAAGAACTAGGGATGTCCTCATCATATAATCTCCAAATAGCTTGTATATTGCCATGCATTTGCTCCATCCGGACCTGGCTGCGAAATTCTGGACAATAGCGGAACATCCAAATTTAGTAGAGGCGGTTTAAATAACCGTCTCAAGGCTTGTTCAAAAAAGAAATGTGCACCCTCCAAAAAACTATGGACTCTCCGGTTAATGAAGAGTCGGGTACAAATTGAAACCGTCTCTATATAGCGCGAGGCTGCCCTTTATTCGAACCAGCTCGCCATAGTTTGGACCATCTATCGAAACTCAGAACCTATTACCTCAGACCGTCTAACTGCTTTCAGACGGTAGAGTCGTCTGTTAAAACGGCCCACCTCTACGTTACGTAGCGGGCTTTCGTTTGGACGCTTCCGCCAAATAGATTATTAGAGGCAGCCCATTTTCAAAACCATCTGAGGGATGGTGTTTCAGAGACGGTCCGCGGAACCGGCTCCCATGGGCCTGATTATTAGCATCTTATGCAGCGAACCGGTCAGGGAAGCCGCTGCAAGCCTATGGACTAGAACGGGTTGAGATTGTGGGTATCGTAGTAGTAGTGGTTGTTGATTCCCTTGGAAACTGTTGTTCTGGCACTGATTTTTATAACCTATATTTGTGTTCGAAACCCATTCTGAGGTCCCTTCACCCTGCTTACGCTTGTTATTATTCTGGTTCTGATGATTCTCATCCCTCTAGTTCGGGTTCTAATTACCCTTGCCTTCGTTCTTCTTTCCTTTTCCTGACTTTTCATTTATGAGTCTACATCCTTTGTTTTATCAGACTTAGCATACGTGGTCATGGAGTCTATCAGTTCACTCATGTCTATGACGTATCTCTTGATGCGCTCTTGTTTATGTCTCAGGGGGTAAAATTTACAATTCCTCTCGAGAGCTATGACTGCCTAGTGGGTTGTGATATCAACTGATGTGGGATAATTCCTGCAACGTGTAGTGACCAATGATGAGCTGATTGTCCCTCCTTCTGAACACAGTTTTCTAGGTTTGTGATCGTGGTCGGGCGTTTACAAGTTCCATGAATTTTTTTATAAAATGTTCCTTCAACTCTTGTCAGCTATTAATCGAGTTTGTAGGCAAGTTTTTTAACTAGGATTTCGCAGGTCCTTCTAGCATCATACTCAAATACCTAACACACACAGCATTACTGATTTCCAAAATCTTCATAGCCATCTCATAACTCTCTATCCAATCCACTGGCTCCATGTTTGTGGTTTAGTTTGAAACTTTCTAAGGTCCCTCAAAATCAGCTGGGATTCTCTTGTTCCTGATTGCTAGTCCTAGACACTGAATTCCAATTCTTCGAGACCCGGTAGCAGCTGGTGCAACAATGCCTGGGTTCAAAGCTAGGGGCAGAACTGGTGTTTGTACGTAATCTAGAATCATGTTTTCAGTTCCTATTTCCCTATGCCCGATGTTAATGATCCTCGGGATATGTGAGACCGCCTGTCTCGGCTGAACTCGCTCCGGCTGTTGCCGGTTTGTGTTGATAGAGCCGGCTGGGACATGCGAGTTTCCTTGATGGATTCTTGATGCTGAGTTCCAGCTGTTGTACGGGGTTGAATGAAGTTGATCCTAGTTGTTGTAATTTAGGTGTTGGACAACCGCAATTTTTAACATGTCAATTGCCTTTATTGCTTCCACCCCCAACAGATTATTCACATCAATGGAAATTTGAGCCAGGTTGTTCGTCGCTGCCTAGATATTATCAATCGTATTGTTGAAGTGACCTGCAGGAGTATGAAAATGTTTTGACTCATGAAGGATCGGCTGATGATAAACCGGATTTTGCACCGAGTTCAATGGTTGCTGAAGCACTGGCTAAAAACATACATGCTAGACCGGTGGAAGATTCGGGATTGCGCCAGCTCCTGGCGGCAGCACAACTGAACTGGTTCCTGGTGGTGGTCCTACAGGTTCGGCTCCTGGAGTCCCAACAGAAGTACTTATCGGGGCGTGAAAAAGATTACCGGTCCAAAACTAGAAGAGAGCCGGGTATGATGGCCCTGTATTGTACTGAAGCTAGTTCCCTTTGCCGAAATCCCAGATGCATTCCTTCTGCATCTAAACAAGCAATTTTGTCACACCCCAGTTTTTTGATTCTTGTACTGTGCTTAAGAAGACAAAAATTAGGGCCAACAATTCTTTTTTAACAACATGGTTGTTTGAACTAACATGTGTTTATGATCTTAATCACATTTGCAACACAAGTTTTGTTTCTTGATAAAACCAATACCAAATGTTTCTGAAAACATTCCTATCATTTTTCCTGATGTTTTCCTAATATTACTTGAGTGGATTTTTATTCCAAACTTGGATCATTCTTGTTTGCATCTTAAGGTAAACTTTTACCTTTGTTGGATCCAATAAAACAAAGTTTCAAATTTATTTATGAAAGTTTTCTTTTAGGTTTTGTATAGAAAACAATTCCTGAAAATATAGCCAAGTACCTGTTTTCTACCCTTGTTTTCACTAGGCTATAAAATGTTATTTTATGTTTTCTTGACTTTTAATTAATCTTGATATATGTACTACAAACCCATAAGCTTACATTTATTTTTGGATAAATAAAAATTATCTTTTGCTTGTTGTTTTTGTGGTATAAAATTAAGACAGAAAAAGGCATTTTTGAAAAACAGATAAAAACAGAAAGTATACCTTTTTCCACATTGTTTTCATGGCTTTAAACTATTTCAAAATTGTTTTCAAAAGATGTTTCTGAAAGTTTATAACATGGTTAACAAGTCCATACTTTGAAAACAAATTTTGGGAATCATTTGAACCTTGAAAACAAACTCAACTTTTTGAACTTTTCATCTGTTTCCAACACTTACAAATTTTCTAAGTCCTTAACTGAATTTTCCGAATTTTTGAGTGAACAGTGTGAGATACACTTTTTCACAAATGTTTTCTTGATGTTTCTTTGCAAATTTAGAAGTGTAACCATGTCTAGTGTGTTGACCACTGTACCTACTCGAACCAGGATGCTTGGGATAGTTTCTAGAAGTCTTAGGAATGAAGAAAACAAGAGAGAGAAATGGTGATGTGGAAAGTTATGGGCAGCCCATACCTTGCCCCACTTGACTTACCCCTGCCCTCCCCTTGCCTCCAAGAGCCAGCCTTGGACTTGCTTTTTCGTGGTATTGACCTTGGACATCCAGAGCACGAAAGGAAATGGCCAAAACACCCCTAGAGCGCCTCAATGCCATTGCCTGACATGAACCCGAGAGCCACCCTTAGTTTTTGCCCTTTGCCTACCCCAAGCCCCTCCCCTTGCGCCCCTGCCCTCCTCACTCTCACACCACACCCCCAGATCGAGACTCCGCCGTGCCTAGCCCCGGGAAGCCCCACGAGACCGTGCACTCGCCGCCGGTGACCACCACGGCCTCGAGGTAACCCAGGTCTGCCCGAGTTTTCTCCTCCCTCCCCTAGGCCTTGGATCGAACCCCCACCATCCCCTGAGTCCCCCTGACACTCTCCCGTGGTTGGATAACCTCAGATCGCCGCCGCCATCCAGGAACGCCGCCACGGGCACCAGCCGCGTGCCGCTGTGTGAGACCGCGCCGGGCGCCACCGACCACTCCCCTCGACGCCCCTCCCCCCCCCAGCAACCTCCCCTGAGCCTTCCGCCCCTTCCCGAGCCCCCTAGGTGAGCTAACGAGCGCTTCCATTGTCGGCCGTACGCTCGAGAGAGTGAGAGGAGAGGTGAGAGGAAGAAGACGCTCGTGCGCCGTTGGATCCTTGATCCACGGCCACGCTTGAACCGATTCGTTCCCGCGCCGCGCGCGCTGGGCCACGATGAGCGCTTAACTGGGCCGCGCCCACTGGAAGCCAGCCCACGCTGCCCGGTTGTTTTTCTTTTTAGTTTTTCACAGAAACTTGCTGATTTACTTTGGATCTGGGAAATATACTAAACATGCAACATAAAATCTACCAAAAATCATGGACCTAACTATATGAATTCTTAACCACATAAGAATTACAGATCTAGATTTTGAACCATTTTCTTCTCAGAATGACTGTTTTGGCACAAAGTGTCTGTAAGAATGTTTTGAACATAACTTTCAAAATATATAACTAAAATGGACAAACTAAGATGTTTTGGATATCCCTTGAACATATATATCCATAGCACTTGGCCTCACATCAAAGTGAGCTACCAAATGGAAATGCCATCCATTTTGGTAAAAGACCAGTAGGCTCTTTTGTGATTTTTAGAATGAGTTCAAAAATGGATTTTGAAGTAAATCCAACTGGATGAGTTTGATATTGACTATATCTATGTAATCCTATCTTAGATTAATTTTTGGAGCTCTAGATTAATTTTGGAGGACAGATCTAGAAAACAACACTTTCCTGTTTTTGTTTTTAGTTTTGTTTTTGTTTGAAATGAAATGTTTGTTTGTTGAATCTTGTTTCCTAGCATGTGTAGAGTTTCTATCCCTTGTTATTAAGTTCCTTGTTATTAAGTTGTTTTCTTGCAGAACATCTACCTTAGAGAGTGTGTGCATGTTTGGAAAATGGAATGAAAATAGGAATAGCCTTGGTTATTTTCTAGTTTATTATTTGGGAATATTTGTGTGAGCTAGATCTTTGTGTGCTTGATTGACTAAGTTCATGCTATGCTAGAGATGGATCCAGTACCATTTTGGTACTGTTATTTTAAAAGTTATTGCCTCTGTTATCTTGCTTGTTAATTTTTAGCAAAGCATGTGTAAGTCTTGTTATCCATTTGTGCTAGTATTGTTTCACTAGAATAAATAGCCTTGTTTTGTTTATTTATGTTATACACTTTTTTCATGAGTAACCAGAGGCTTAGTACCTATTTTTTCCTTGGTATTAGTGGGCCCATAACCCACTGGTCCCATTGCATCCTAGTTGTGTATGAAATCCCCAACCATACTTGTGTGTGAAAATAACGTGTTTTATTATATGGTTGTTTGTTATTTCCACCGAGGAAAATAAATTGATTGATTCACTTATGCAAGTGAAATGTTTATTATTTTTGTAAACACTAGTATGTTTAGGTGTGACTCATTTGTTAACATAATATTCCTTAGGGGTATCATGTTAAGAAATGTTTCTCTTTTGATTGCTAACATTAAATTGTTTGCTAATAGGATAAATTCCTTGTGATTGATAGATTGTTTGTGGATGATTTTAAATTGAGTGTTTGGATTTTTGAAAAGGTTTAGATAACTTTTCATTGAGTTCATAGCTACTAGTTGAGTAGTATATACTTAGCTTTGCTTGCTATTTGATTAATTAGACAAGCATGTATGACTAGAATTGGTTTATGCATGCTTAATGGTTGTTTCATAGAAATTCTTTTGATGTTTGTGCTTACTAGCATGTGTAAGATTTGTGTACTGTTAGTAGGTATATTTATGTTCATACCTTGCTTGTTTAGAGTTAAGCATCATTGTAGCATTGTTGCTTCTCTAGTGTTGAACTAGTGTCACCACTAGAAGTTGTGGTTTTGCTCTAGTGTTGTGATCTTTTATTTTATGAGTGTATGTTTTATTATAGCATATTTAGGAAGTTATTAATTCGGTTATGATGCCATTACACCTTTAATTTCATGTGCTATAGTTGTAGAATAAGTAGTTCTTATAGCATGCTTGTGTAGGATTTTCCATACTAGTATGCTAAATGCAGCCCTGTTTTGGTGATTGTTTAATAGGAATATTATCTTGAGTGATGATTGTGTTTTAGATTATTTTTATGACCTGATATCATTGATTTTAGCTATTGGTTGTTTGTTATATTTTCCTTATTGATGGATTCCAAAACTTCAAGTAGACATTAGCATAGTCAATAAATAGCCTATTCATCTGTGATGTGATTGTTTGTTGTTTGGAAATTGTCTGAGTGATTGCCTTAGCATGAGGATTGTACTTAGGTTGTGCTAGTGCTGTTGTTGTGCTTAGGTGGTATCTTTTTATTTAATCTTTAGTTTAATCATGAACTTGTTTGGTGATGATTGCTTGTGTGTTCTTAATACCCACTGCCATGGGTATTGCTGTGATTGATTGTTTTTATCTTAGTAACCTAACCTTTTGCACCCACAAGCTATATTTTAGCTTCTTGTATATCTTATTATGAGAGTGGTACACCACTCCATATATGATATGTAAGATGTGGGATATGGTTCTCAACCATATGCTTGTTTGACGATAGTTTTGGACCGTGAGAGTATGTGAGGAAGTTTTCGCGATAACGTTAGAGAGATTGCGCAAGTATACTTTTGCTTGTTGTATATGTTGTTTAGTTTAGTTGTTTAGTTATTAGATCTGAGAGTGAGTCTTTTACTCTTTTACGACGCTAGAAAACGAAGAAGAAGAAGAAGAAGAAGCAGTTGTGGAGCTGTGCGTCAAGTTCAAGTTACTTCAAGGCCAGGGACATTAAGAGATTTAAGGCAAGCCATCCTGATGCTTGCTGTTATAATACACTTATCATTATCTATCATGCATGTTTTACTTCTGAAAAGTTTTACAAAACCTTGAGTTCCAAAAAACTATTTTTGAGTGAATACTACTACTACTATTATATATACTATGCCAGTAGTTGATACTTGGTGTTACCAAGCCCATAGCCACCATATGGTATTTATTACCATCACAAATACTAGTCCCTAAGTGGACACCCTAAAATTATGTTTTTACAAAACAAAGGCTTTATGGAAAACCCGGTGGAAAGGCGGAGCCTTATTCACCGGAGGAATGTGGAAGTGGTCATTTTTGGGAAAATGGTGTTTTAAAAAATGACACATAACCTAGTCTTCGCCGGACAACCTTTACCGTACTGCCACCCTACCCCAACATGGGCACGGGGCTTAACTGGAAGTTTGTTCTTGTTAGTGTGTGTCCTATCTCAAGTTTCTATAAGGCTCGTCATGCCCTCGAACCGAATGTCGTCAAAACCCTCAATCTTGCGACATAAAAAGTGTGGGATTAATTTCTCCTCCGGTCGCGACAATTGGGTCTCCTGTCATGGCGATGTGTGACATGGTGCCGGGGAGAACAAACCCAATTGAAGAGATAGTCATATTCTAGCTTGATCATAGTGGAAATTTAGGATCAGTTATCCGATGTTTACATATTGTTATTACAGTCCGTGGTTGTTCACGGCGGGTGTACTGGATCTGGTGGATGTGTACACCTCTGCATAGTACAACTATTTCGAAGTAGCCGCGTCCTCGGATATGGACAGTTGAATGGCCATGTAGCTAGCATTGTGTCAATGTTTTCAAAAAGGTGTTAGACTCATGAAGTATTGAAAGGAGGAAATCTTGTACCGTGGAGGTACCGTTGATGAAAACCCGGAAGTTGTTTTACAAGAAGTTTTGCAAAGAAAATCTTTCTTTTCTAAACAAAAACTGGAAGTTGATTCCAAGAAGTTTTGCAAAGAGAAAACTTTCTTTTAACAAAGTTTTTAAAAACCTCTTGTACATGTGATATCTAAAAGAGAAAGAAAACTATATTATTTTCTTTTGGAGTATCTTCTTCAACGAAGATACAAAGATTTTAAAAATCAACTGTGATATGTCTTACATATATCACTGATAGTGAATCCTATTTATAGCCTACCTATTACACCATATACACATATCTGCATTTGTTAAGTTACGTAATGGATGTCTTACTGAGTACATTCAAATGTACTCATATTGGTTTCGTCCCTCGTATCAACTTGCCAGATATTGAGAAGGAGTCCCAGAAGGAGATCAACAAGGAAGAGTACGGAGCTGATGGCTTTGCGAACTAGGATCATCTCCCGGTTAGCAGTCTGCGGGTTAAGGCGTGACTTCGTCTCTACTACGTTTGGCGTGTGTTAATCTTCCGCTGTGTGTTGTGTGTTTTCCCTGCGCGGCAGTTGTGTTAGACATGGTCATGTGACCATGTCCTTTGTAAGTGTTTATGCAATCGTGTAATGGATATTGTGTCTGTGTGCCAACTTGATATGTTGTTCACGACTGAATTCCTGGGATCGTGAATGTATGCATATCGAAGGTGTCCTTAAATGGTGGTTCTGGGGCGGACCTTACAAATTTCTTGTTGGACATTTGTGTGCGCCTCATTTATATAGGTTGCATCTGTTTGTATGTCCTAGTGAACGCGAGTTAACTCTTGCAAAAGCCTTACTATCTCTACGTTTCATTGTTCCAGGTTCTCGGCTGTGATTGGAGTCAGAGAAGTTAATTCAGCGAGCCCATTGTTGCCATCAGTTCAGGCATTGGCACGAACTGAGGTGGTACTACTGGTCCTGCTGTCCTTGCCCCTGATGCTCTAGGTGATCCTTGAACTATACTCCTATTTTCTCCTAGAACTCGATCAACAACTACTTGAACTAGATTCCCACTAGCATCATACCTTGGCTTTGTGGGGGTGGTTATGACCTTCCATATAGACGGTACTGTGCTGAACTGGTTCATGTAACTTCTCCAATCCTTCTTCCAGGTATCCTCCTAACCCGTCTCCAAAGAGCTGGTGGATAGAGGCGGCTTCGTCGAGGTCATTGTTCCCGGCCAAAGATTCTCCATCAGAGTGGGCGATCGTAGCTTCCCCGGAGACTGAGTTTGACTCGGAAACTGGATTCAACGAAAGAGAATTCCTGGCCCTGTGTATCGTGGTTGTAGTAGTTTCCTTGTGTGGCTCCTCTTGAGCCGGGCTATCGCGAGTTTATCGATCCTAGGTAGGGCTCCTTCCGAAAAAATGACGCTTCTGCGAACTGGCCCCACGGTGGATGGCAACTGTCGTGGTGTTGTTACTGCAAGTGTCCTCGTGGGAGAACTAGATTGTGAGGTCATAACTTCTAAGCGAAGTATAAAAAGGGTTATGGATGGAACGAGAAGGGCGAGTTTCCCCAGGTTAGGCCCCCTCCATGGAGGGTAAAACCTACTCATGCTTGTTTACTACTGATGATTCAAGATCTTGATTACAAGGAGCGATTCTGACTTCCGATGTCTCGAGAACTATTGCTATGAACTAGAATTTAGTTTCTACATCCCAGGAACTCGCTTTACGTAGCAGACGAGTTCCTGGGTTTACAGACGAATCCGGATCACGCCCGCAATCGGATTCCTAGCCTAATCCAGCAGAAGAGACGCTGCCGGTTTATGATGAGAACCGGGCCTTATGACCCGGCCGGCTCTGGAATCTTCCTCGGACCTGTAAACGCCTGCACCTTGCTCCGTATTTGGGCCCTAAGCCGGCTCCTGGACCTGATCTTAGATCCTCCGTTGCATAAAATGTAACCTAGACGTTTGCCCCACGTTTACAGGTGAACTCTCTTTTAGCCGGTTCTGAGAATAAACTGGCTCCTGGGTCGGGTCTTGGATCCTCCGCTGCATAAAATGTAACCTGGACCTTCGTCCCAGGTTTACAGGTGAACTCGCTTTTAGCTGGTTCTGAGAATAAAATGGCTCCTAGGCCGGGTCTTGAATCCTCTGCTACATAAACTGTAACCTAGACCTCCGCTCGAGCCTTACAGGTAAACTCGCTTTTAGCCGATCCTGAGAAGCTGGGGACCCCCTTAGTCATTCCCCCAACATATTGGTTGTGTGCAACAGAAAAATGCATTAAGAACAATACATAATGTAAGCAATAATCCTTATCCATAGACAAGAACATCGGTGTTTTCTCCCTAGTGGCAACAACACATTCTTCACACATCACGATTCTGTTACTCGGACACAGATGTAAAGGGGGCATGAACCCACTATCTAGCATATAAACCCTCTGTTGGAGGTGCATACAGTAACTTGGCCAAGGAAATCATACACACTAGAGAGCATTGCAAGACAAGATAAAAAATCTCTAATGATATAAATAAAGCAACTCAATATGACATGAACAAAATAATTATAATATCATGATTCATTGGATCTAGCAAACACAACATGTAGTAATTACATAATGGTGATCTTGATCATGTAGGGCAGCTCACAAGATCTAAACATGGTGGCACAAGGAGGTGAGAACACAATCTAGCTACTGCTATGGACTCATAGTCCCGGGATGAAGTACTAACATATCTGTCCAGAGCCAATCATGGCGATGTAGAGACCTCTAGTGATGATCCCTCTCTACGGCAGTGTGCCGTAGCAGGACTCTAGAAGGCCTAGATTGGACTTTCGAGGTGACGGCGCCACTGTATGCTTTTCATGGAAAAGTTCATCGTCCCCGACGTTTTTAGTGTTAAAGTGGATTTATAGGCAAAAATGTGATGGAGGCAGTGGCTAGGGCCACGAGGAGCCCACCAGGCGCAGCCTAGGGGGCACTGCCTAGCACCCCCTGGTGCCGCCCCCAGCTCCCCTCGGGCTCTCATTTGGACTCTTTCTTTGTTCCGGATAAAAAATGATCTCCATGAGTTTTCAGGACTTTGGCGAATATTTTCTTCAGAACTTTTCTGAAACATAAAAGGAACAAAAAACAGAAAATGGCTCTAGGCATCTTGTTAATAGGTTTGTCCATGAACATCTAGAAAATGAAGTAAAGCATGTAGAAAACATGGAAGAACATAAAGAAAACAAGCACGGAGCATAAAAATTATAGAAATGTTTGAGACGTATCAGCGCACGAGTTCTTGTGGGGATGCACGGCCGCCCCCGTAGCTAGCTCCGGCTGCCGGACTCGTTTGCTCGGGTCCTGGAGAGCAAGCCGCCTCCGGGCTTGTGGCTTCAGTTGGAGAACTGTCGCAACGGTCCATGTTGGTTGGATGTGGCCTTCTCCACCAGAGGCTAACTGCTCCTAAAGCAGGGGTGTGAGTACTTCGCCCACTCCCACATCCTGGAGTAGCGGCAGATCCTCCACTTCCTCTATGATGGAGACTCTACTCTCCTCGTGAAGATCTTCGGGTACCTCAGAGGGCGCTCGGAGTGCTGCGTGGAGAGCGTGAGCAGCAGCGAAGACGACTCGTCGAGCTAAGACAAGGATAAGGATGAAGAGGAGGAAAATCCCCTCAGCGTCAAGGCCGAAGACGTCCCTCGGACTCAGGATGAGATGAGCTTGCGGAGGAGGAGGCGGTCTCATCGACCCTGAGGGGATATCCCTTTCGGCAATCTTGCAGATGAGCTCCTCCTTGGCGATGCTCAAATATGAGCATCGTCTTCTCCTAGTCAAATCCATCCTCGTAGATAGGTGTAGCATGGGCCTCGCCGAGCTTCTAGAAATGTATTAACCTCCTGATATCCCTGTAAAGAGCTCATGTGTTGAGATATTTTGGAATATATGAATGGTTGCTTTTGGAATCCACCATCTTGGTTTTTGTGACTCCTTGTAATTTTCCTTTTCCCTACTTGCTTGTTTTGAGTTGCTCTACATCCAGGGACCCGACAGATGCCACCGTCGCTAGTATGCTTGACGTGTGCTAGAGCAAGGGAAAAGGATAACATTCCTCGAGAGGTGGTGAGGCCCCCAGTCGCGATGCTCGAAGGTCACCCCTTGACGCACAAGCTAACAAGTAGACTCGGGAGGAGAAAATTCCCTTGGAGAGGAAATAGGCGAAGAGTGGGGTCATGTGAGTATGTGACTGGACATACCTTGTTTTTGTGTCAGAGGTTTTACCTTGCGAGGCATGTGCTTGGAGGGGTTGCGTTGTGATCCCTCCGCGTGTTTTGGTGTAGCAAGCTCCTCGTGGAGGTGCTCCATGTCATGCTTTGAGCAAGAGACAAAAAAAACATGCAGGCGTGTGGGTGTGCGCTTGTAGGTTTGCTCACAAGTGCATGGTATGTGCACTTAGAAAACCCAAAATCACTGAATGTTCAAAAATAAAGTCCCCACGGTGATGGAATAAATGTTTTGATTTTTTTACTAGAGTAAGTAAATTGGTCTAGATTTGTTTTTGTAAAGAAGGATTCGGACCAAACGGGCAGACCCCTGATTTGTTCGTATATGTCATTTTTGTCTATTAATCCCTTTTGGTAAAGAACAAAAGACCAAAAGGGAGTACAATATATGTCCATAGGAAACATAGACTATCGCAATCATATATATAACTAAATAGAGGCAACCCACTAAACCTAATTATCTCAATATGGAGCCCTCCCACCTCACTAAACATGCCACCTCATCATTTTTGTTTTTGTAAAAAAAAATCTCACCACATCATCAGTTAAAAAACCCGTTGCATGCATGCTGATTTATAACTCCAAGAGATAAATAATACTAGCCTATTAACTCATCCATTTTTCTTTCTAAACTCAGCGTCTCAACAACATGCACTATTTCCTCTTTGTCTTTTCCATTTATGGGCCTTTTCAGCTACTTTCCTACGCATTTACGGAATTCATGTTGATTTCTGGCTATTAATATTCTCCATTGCCCCATTGTGTCTCAACGAATCATAGGTTTCTCTTTCCACTGATCGTGTGTCCAATATTTTTCCTTCACAATCGACGTAGACTCAGTGCGTCTCTCCCAAGTCCAAGGCCATGGGCAGATGCCCAATTAGTATCAACGGGAAAGGACGTCACTTCTCTCACAGTCTGAAATGAAGCCGCAAGCCAGCCTGAGACCATGGCCGTTTGCACCATTCTCTCGCCTAATGATCGGATCGTCACTCCTCCGCTGCATTATACCATATTCTCTCTCTCTCCCCCGTCCCCTCTCTCTCTCCCAAAATACTTCCATCTGATGTTTTTGTGCTGCAAATTACTGATTGGGCGTTTGACTATCTTTTTTAATGCAGACCAATGTTTGTTGGAGGCTAGAGGTCCGTTCTATCTAATGATAAAGGTATCACTTTGGTTACTCGGTACACCACTATTTTTATAACATTTTGAAGCCTCTCTACTATTTTTCATCTGAACCACACTTTTTCATGTACATTAATCTGCAATTGCAGTTTTGAAATACTGGATCTTCAAATTAATTTTGGGTTTATCGAGTTTTAAATCGCATGAAATTGCTTTCTTTGGGAACTGCTTGGATCTTAGATAGGCTACAACCTGCAGGGAAGCTATGATGTCGTTGTTGAGCTACCAAACGATGTTAACTGGGTCTCGTGCAGGCTTGCATCTGGAATTCTATGTGCACCTGAATGGCTACAGTAATGGCAACCACCCCTTGCTACCACGCCACTACGATTAGCGACAAATTATCTTTCAGTTTTAGTTTCCTCACCGTGTTGCACTTACATTCACTATAAGGTTCTGCGCATGTGAGATGTCTTAGAATTCTACCGAACGCCTGGCCGAATGTATTCACGGCAGAATTCCTTCAGAGTTGCCGGGGACGGTGAAGGACGACTTCATGGCGGACTTCGATAAGTTTTTCACGTTGAATGGGCACGGGTTCCAGGGACTGAATCAAGCCTTGCTGACCCTGCTGCCCAAGCGCCCAGACGCTGCTGCCTTGGGGGACTACAGGCCCATCAGCCTGATCCACATCTTTGCCAAGTTGGTGGCAAAAATCTTGGCAAATAGGCTGGCACTGAGGATGGATTCGCTGGTTGACAGCAATCAATGCGCGTTCATCCGAAAGCGCCGCGTTCATGATAACTTCATGTTTATGCAACAAACTGCCAGGTTCTTGCATAAGTCGAAAGAACCAAGGGTGATGCTTAAGTTGGACATAGCACGCGCCTTCAACTCCGTCTCCTTGGGCTTCCTCTTCGAGGTCCTCCAGAAGTTAGGATTCGGCCATAGATTCCGCGAGATGGTCGCGATTCTCTTGTCCACGGCTAGCACTAGGGTGATGCTCAATGGTGAGCCGGAGCCCCCTATCTGGCATCAGAGGGGTATGAGACAAGGGGACCCCCTGTCGCCCACACTTTTTGTGTTGGTGATGAACATCCTCAACGGGGTGTTGGCTAAGGCCATGGAGCTTGGGATTCTGCGGCGGCTCACGCGGCAGGAGATTGTGACGTCTGTCTCGCTTTATGCGGACGATGTGGTGATATTTTTTCATCCAGAGGAGACGGAGATACACGTTGTGCACGGGATCCTAGAGATCTTTGGGATGGCTTCTGGGTTGCATACCAACTTCGCGAAATGCTCCATTTCCCCGATCGCTTGCTCGGATGAGGTTGCTGAGGGTGCGGCTAGGACTATGGAGTGCCAACTGGCACCCTTCCCAGTCGTATACCTGGGGATCCCGCTCTCGCTAAGGAGATTGCCGGCCGAGGCCCTGCAACCCACTCTCAACCGGATTGCCGATAAGCTCCCTTCTTGGAAGGCAGCGATGATGCAGCGAGCAGGCCTCTTAGCACTTATACGCTCGGTACTCGCAGCCATCCCCTTCACCAGCTGGTGGTGCCGAGCCTCAACAAGAAACTGTTGAAACAGGTGAACAAGATTTTTGCAGGTTCCTTTGGGTAGACAGGCTGGATGCAAATGGGGGCAACTGCCATGTAAACTGGTCCAGGGTGTGTCGTGTAACAGCCCAAGTATGAAAACTACCCCATAGAATGTTTGGTTTCCTGTTTAATTAAGGTATTGCATCATGTCATCATATTGTTGCATTTGTTTCTTTTGTTTTGCATATGTTATTCTTTGTTTTCACAATGACAAATCAAACAATTTCAACTGCCTTGTTTTCATACTTGCTCTGTTACAACTTTTGGAATAAAAATAACAAATAAAAACAACCCAACTTGTTCTCATTTTATTTCCACTTTGAGCAACAAATAAATTGGTGCTTTCATTTCAATTAAATATTTCCCAAATTGTTTTCAAACTCAAACTCAAATGCAAACAGCACCAATTTCCAAATCATTAAAACTACCAATCTATTCTAATAACTTTAATCACATTAATCAGTAGGGTTCACCCTACTAAAACCTTTGTTTTCAATATTATTTTATTTAATAACAAATAGCTCTAAATTTGAATTAATTTCTAACAGCACCTTAAATTTGCAAGTTTTGGAAAAACAAAGTTGTCAATTAGTTGGCATTATAAAAACTAAGCTAACTATAATTTTTACCAAATTTTTCCTAACCTAACAACCATCAATTCCTTCCAATTTCTTTTGCTACAAAAAAAAAGAAGAAAAACAAAATAGAAAAGGGAGAGAGAGAGAGCACAGCAGCCCAGCCCACTTACCACCTGGCCCAGTACCTCTTCCTCGCTGTCATCTTCCTCGCTGGCGTCACCTCTGTACGAACGCAGCAGAACCACTCGATCTCTCCCTCCCCTCCAGGATTGCTGCCGTACCTTGCTCCTCTGCCCCTTAAAACAACCACCGATTCCCCTGCTAACCCTAACCCTAACATAGCGCCTCCATCTCTTCTTCCTTCTTCCTCCTTCCCTCTCTGCTCTCTGTATCCTGTGTACCCATACTGAACCTAACCGAAAGTTAGCCTCCTTTTGCTCCGGCGATCACCGGAGCTCCGGTCCTCCTCCGGCCAGGGAGGGGGCAAAAATGGAACCGCCCCACCATGCTCTCCCTCTTTGGCGAAGGCGCCGTGGACCGAGGAGGCCCCGGGCGGCCGCGCCGTCGAGATTTCCGGCCGGCCACCTCCCTGCATCTCCCCCTGTCCGCTGCGCTGCTGTCCGCCCCAACTCCCTCGAGCGCTCTAGGTGAGGCCCCCATCGACCTCCTCCCTCTCCTCCCTCTACTCCTCCTCCCTCATCTCCCTTTCCCCCTTGGCCGCCCCCTCTCCGGCGAGCAGCCGCTGGAGATCGACCATCGATCTGTTCCATGCCTGTTCGGGTTCAGTCGAAATTCAGAAAACATCCCGCGTACTGAAGCTTATACCCCCCGAGGCCCCCCTCTCTAACACAACAGCCGCACCAGCCCAGTGGTTCTGCCCCCTTTGCGCGTCCAGGAGGTGGGGGGGATCGAATCCCACCCCCTGCAGAATAAAACAACATTTTATTTTGCAAGGTTTTGGTACAAGAACTTCCAGCAAATCACACATAGGCCCCTGGTATTAAATCTAGACCCCTGAAATAATTTTTCCTAAGTCCCTAATGGATTAAAAATGGCAGATTTACACTAGATTTTGTAAATTGCATAAGAAATTCATCCCAACTCCAATTTTAACTTTTTAAATATGTTTTCTGTCCCAAATTGAATGATCTATCCAAATATAAAATTTGTTTACTGTTTTGAATATTTTAAATTGGTGCAATATTTGAAAACTTGTCAAATTCACTTAAACTTGCAAAATTCATAACTTGGGCATAAAAATTCCAAATTTCACAAACCAAATATGTTTTCCAATCAACTTTTCATGTACTTTCCAAATATAAATTTTGTTTGCTGTTTTGAATAATTTAAATTGCTGAAAACAACTGTTTCTTGTCTATTGCATTTAAAATTGCCAAAATAATAACTTGCTCATTTTATATCCAATTTCAACAAATGAAATATGTTTTCCATGCAAAATTAAACCACCTTTTCAAATATAAAATTTGTTTCATGTTTTGAATAATTAAAATTGGGTGAATGATTTAAACCTTGTTTAATTCATTTAATATTGCTAAATTTATAACTTGATCAAATCAAATTCTTTTGGGACATATAAAATATGTTTTCAAACCCTAAAAGTATAAACTTTTGAAATATGAATTTGGTTTAATGTTTTGAACAAATAATAATTCAAATAAGTTCATGTTTGAATTAAATTCATTTAATTCTTGCTTAAACTTGTGTAATTCATAAATAATTTATTTGAAATCCTTTTTCAACAAGTGAAACATGCAATCCACCTAAAATTGTGTGTTCTTATCAAATATGAACTTTGTTATCTATTTTGAACAATTTAACTTGATGAAAACAACAAATGCTTGTGTGACACCTTTAAGAAACCAAAATTTCTTAACTAAATAAACAAATTTCCAAACTTGTTAAACCTTATTTCCAATTGCTTCTATTGTTGTTATTTTGCTCTTTTCCTCATCCATGCATCATGCTAATCCACTTTCACATGTTGCTTAGTTGTAAAACAATTAATTCAACCATAATCCATGGGCTTTTCATATGCAATCCAATTGCATGTGGGTCCATTTAATTTGTGTTATTTTGTCAACTAGTTTACTATTGATGCATCAATTAAACTATCATGCATCATTCCTTTGATTGTGCATTATGCCATGATATTGATTGTTTATCTTTCTGCATTGTTTGTTTGCTTCTTCTCGGATACACGACGACGTTGAGACCGACGATACTTACGACACCCCTTCTAAGGAGTTAGCTCAGTACCAGGCTACTGGGTTTTGCAGGCAAGTTATCACTCACATGAACCACTGTGTTCCCTTTCAACATTGATTACCGATACTTTCCGTTGTTCTTTTCTGCTAGCCTTAGTAGTAGTTGTTTCTGTTACGAACCTATCACATGAATCCCTTAACCCTGATATTGCCTCACCTCCACTCCTACACCCCATTGTTTGAGCCAGTGTCTTACTAGCATGCTTAGGTTGTTTTGCTCGAGTCTGTTACCCGTTACCTTCTGTTACTATTCTATTATGTTCTGGGGGCTCGATGTTTAATCAATCAAACATGTTAATGTTATTGTTAAATAATAATCTGATGATAAGGCACCGGCAGGAGGCCCTTTGTGGTTTTGAGGCCTGCTAGTGTCGACCCTAATAGGAAAAGGGTCTTGTCTACTGATCCATGATGAGCGCACTAACCGCATGTGGGAAGCGAGTATGGGCGCCCCCCTCAATTTGACTCGATTCGCATCTCGTCCAAATCGCCTCATTTAGTTCGGGTTTTCCATTTGCTGCATGCATGATCTTGCGAGCCCTTGGATCCCGGGTGGAACTTTCGTAGTCGGCATATAGGGGGACACGGTCTTAGAGTGCTATGAGGGTCCCTTTTCTTCGGGGCTCGATTAGCCGTGCGCCCAAGGTTCTTTGGGCTTGATGCGAAGAAGAGTTGAGTTGTGTTGAGTGCCCCGCTTGGTGGAAGGGCCTTTCCATCTGGCGGGTTATTCATGCGTGTACGGCCAAATTGGTGCAACCCTGCAGGGATAATCTTCTCGAGAAGCCGTGTTTTCCGCGGTTATGGATTACTTGGTGAAAGTACTGGCTAACAAGTACTCAGGACAACTTAAACCTAATGATTAACCACCTTACACCCAATGATTAACAACTTGACTAGTAATAGGCTTATTGACACAATAATCTGAACCATCATTAATTCAACTGTGTGAGTTATCCTCGGATTGCTTCTTTGGATAAGGGGCGAGATCCAGGATGGGTTTGTTTGAAGTTATCTTTCAGTTGGTTACAATACTCGATCTTATCTCCTTTCTGTTAGCCGGAAGTGGTAGAATCTCTGTAGTTGGTTAGCGCAGCCAGTTGCAGCATCTTTTATATTCCCCTTCCTTCCGTTGAACCCAAAGCATCTGTGCTTGGTGTTGACGGGTTACACTTTGGTGAACTGTGAGTCTTGCTTGCCAGTACGTTTATGTACTGACCCCTTTGGGGCTGTGGTTTCCGCAGACCTACGTTTCCGAGGATCTACATGGTGGCTACTACGTGGAGTTTGACGAGACTGTTGCCGAGTAGATAGCGGACCCGGGCAGGATCTGAGACTTCGTGGATGGGCTCCGTCT
This sequence comes from Alopecurus myosuroides, assembly GCA_028641055.1. Classification (NCBI taxonomy): domain Eukaryota; kingdom Viridiplantae; phylum Streptophyta; class Magnoliopsida; order Poales; family Poaceae; genus Alopecurus; species Alopecurus myosuroides. The sequence continues at coordinate 237,221,409 of CM054061.1, forward strand.
TTTCGTTTCCGGCCTCTTAGGCCTATTTGGTTCTTGTCTGTACTCAGACATGTTGAATGCTTCCGCTGTGATGTAATGATGTATTGTTGGGACATGTGTCCTCTGAATGATTGTATTTGCTATCTCTGCTCTAATGAGAGCCATTGCAACTTAGTTCAATCTTTTGTGTCGTAGAGATAAGTTGTGATAATCATTCGTTCAAAGCTGTTGACGTACAGTGCGTGATTGATATGAAGTACGTCGACAGTAGTGCCTATGACTTCTAGTGGATAGTTTACATCGACGGTGGAATAGCAGGGCTTGTGTTGTCGCGTATAAGCGCAGGCCTACCAGGAAGCTGGGACGTGGGAGCAGTTATGCCCCATAATCCAAGCACCTGCTATCCAGTTCGTACGATGAGTATCCCTTAGAAGCCAGGGTGCGACAAATGGTATCAGAGCCAGTCTGCCTGTAGGATCCCTTTTTACTGGTCGCAGTTGAGTCTAGAAACTATTTTGTAGCTATATAGGAAAAATGAAACATGAGAGTAGGAATTCTGCCATTTTTCTTCTTTCCCCACCCTCCCTCCCTTTTTCTGGTAAGGAAGTGCAACGTTGTTTTTCCCTTCTCATCTAAACTTTCAAGTTAGGATTTCACGTATTCTGGTTTCTCTAGGATGGTTATATCTACTAGACCATAGGAATGGAGGTGGTTGTGACATGATTTATCATGTTGCCTACTCACGATTGAGAACGGAGGCGTGTAAGCCCCGGAAGCAAATCCTCTATTTCTTAAGCAGTAGATATTGATCCTTTAGAAGCCCGGATGGGTTTTTTCCGTAGTACCTCAGGAGTTTTGATCTCGTTTTCCCGGAGTTGCTTCATTATCCTGTTCTTCTCAACATCCTTTTCGTCCGTTGAAATCTTGTTGTTGTTTTCCACTTCAATTCTTCTACCGGCGTCTAATCAAAACTTCCTCGTAAACTCTTATCCAGTTAAAGTGTTATTTGATACCGGAGCATCACATTCCTTTGTGTCAACAATCTTTTCCACAACATACAACCCAATTCAGGTTCCACTAAGCAATCAAAACTCTGTTCACTCCCCGGGATCTCAAATGTTGACTTCCAAGATAAGTAAGAACAATCCAATTCTAATGGGAGGCCACATATTCCTCGTTACTCTCATGTTGATGATTCTGACATTGATGATTATTCTTGGTGTTGCATTGATGTCAATAACTCTGTTCCACCATTCTAGCCAGATAATCTATTCTCCAAATGAATCAAGTTCCATGCAGCTTGACGAAGACATAGATCTTGGACCCTGCGGGTAAGGACACCCCCTCTCAGGCCCAATGTCAAGGCCCAAGAAGAGGCGCCCTTGGAAGACTCCAGAAGGCCTACCAGAAGCCCACCCGCACTAAACTTGCGGGTTAAGTTAGGTAGTTTTGTAACCGACCTAGCTAGGGTTTGAACCCCCTCCGGGTAGGACTCGAGACCTAGCCATCTATATAAGGCCAGGAGAGCCCTCAAGGAGAGGACCAAGCAATACCGCACGACCAAAAAGCCTCGGAACTCGAGATCTACTCTCGATTCGAGCAACCTGTAACCGATCTAATCATCCAATACAGATCGACACGAGGCAGGAGTAAGGGTTTTACCTCTACGAGGGCCCCGAACCTGGGTAAATCTTGCCTTCTGTCTAGCCGACGATCTCACCAGCGCCCATGACTTCTCCTAATCGAAACCCGATAGGGTCACCTAAGGGACTTGTCGAGTCAGGGATTCGACAATTGGCGCCGTCTGTGGGAATCGCGGGCGCTGGATCACCGGCATCTTCGGCTTCATCGACATCCAACTCCCGTTGGAAACCAACGACTACGGCTCCGAACAATCCTATACGGATCGGATCTGTCGTGGTCACGCCTCACTCGCCGGAATCTCGCCCGGCGTTCGAGGAACTGGAGAAGAGCGTCACCCTGACGTTCGGGAGCTTCAACTTCATGGCGAACAGAGACGGGATCCTCCACTTCTCAGATGAATCTGAAACCGAATCTGGAACCGCCAACTCGCTCTTTCCTACAGGAAAAAGCGGCGAGTCCATCCGCTACAACGCAGTCGACTACCACACCCTCTCGACAGAGGAACCCTCTCGGGTGCGGAGAGCTTTTCGATCTACGCCTAGGACACACGGACCACAACTGGCCCAAGTCTGCATGGCAGGGTCGGAACAGCCCTCGAAAACTGAATATAGCGCGACCGAGCGCGATATAATCGGCGTTTCGCGGGAAGCCTGGAAAAGAGCCAAGGAATCCATGCGAAAGAGCCAACCGCCTGCGGCGGGAGCCACACAGGAAGACCTAACCGCCTACCACTATCACCTAGTGAGGGCGGCCTCAAACATCAAGGATGCCCGAGCAGATCTAGCCCGTCGCAGGAGAGCGGCGGATGAATCAAGCCAACGTCGAGCCGAGCTATCCCACGCACCTTCAGTCGGCACCCGACCTAGGGGGAAGGGACCCGCAGCGTCGACGAGGGACCACGAATCTATGGCTGGAACCAACAGGTCTACCACGTCTTCTTTCATGAGGGTCGACGACGATGGCAACGTCTACCCGCAAACCCCAGCCGCTGCGATCCTAGCCGCAGCAACCTACATGCAGATGAATTAGCCAACGGATAGCGATCCTCGGGTGGAACAATACAAGCACATTCGCAAAGGTCTAGGGCTGGCGGCCGCGAGGCTCGCCTCTCACGATCGCAAAGAACAATTGGAGAAGGAGCGACTGGAGAAGGATAAGGACAAGGAAACGCCTCGCAGGCACAGAAGCTCTTCCCCGAGAAAAGACAAGTCGCCACGTCGTGGCCGAGGGAAAGAAGCCCGCCGCCGTGATGACAGTCGAAGCAGTGGCGACGACAGCCCGAGAGAAAAAAGCCCGCGACACCGCGGCAGCCGTTCACGCAAACGAAGCAAGGAACCACGGAAGAACTCCGATCGCGATCAACCCGGACGGGACGCGCGATCAGACATCGCGCAAAACAAAGTGGATAGAGCAAGGGCGTCAAGATATCGCGATCGGTCATCGTCCGGCTCTTCGGATGACGAAACCTGCGGCGCACTATGTTTCGCCCGTAGTATCCGCGAGGCGCCCCTACCCAAGCGATTCAAGCTCAGCACGGAAGTGACGAAGTACGACGGCTCACTCGAGCCCTCTCAATGGTTGAGCGACTACCTCACGGCAGTGAAATGCCAACGTGGTAACAAGAACACGGCAATGCAATACCTCAATTTGCACCTAGCCGGAGCAGCTCGCAGCTGGCTGGAGAGGAGACCGCGATCTTGCTACGCATCGTGGGATGACTTACACCGTGATTTCTGCAAGAACTTCCAGTCGACCTACAAGAGGCCGGCTACAATCGAAGAACTACGAGCCTGCAAACAGAAAAGCGGTGAATCCACCCGAGAATACATCCAGCGATGGAACACGCTCAGGAACACCGCAGGGACAATCTCTGAAGAAGTGGCGATTGAGGCCTTTGCCAAAGGAGCAAGAAGAACTGCGTTTCGAGAAGAGCTCGGCAGAGCCGCGCCCAAAACCATCGGGGAGCTCATGGTCATAGCCGAAAAATGGGCCAATGGAGAAGATGCAGTACGCAACGAAAGAGGATCATCACCTGCACACGAGGACGACCGCCACGGACGAAGGAAGAGAAGAAAATATTACGACCACGATGATAGAGAAGAACTAGTGGCAGCAGAATTCATGCGAAGTCGCGACTCCGGTCGTCGCGGAAGTCGCGAGTGGAAACCAAAGGCAGAAGAAAAATCACCCGAGGAAGACCTCGATGCGTACTGCTCGCTACATCTATTCACAGACAAGCGCACGGGCAAGACTAAGGCAACACACCTTCTCAAGGATTGCCGAAAGTTCATCGAAATATCGGACGCGCTCGCCAAGAAAAGATTTGCTTCCACCCAAAACTATCCACCACTGCCAGGAGGGGGACAAAAATTCCAGCTACCACCGCCTCCACCTCCACCGACCAACCCAAACATGGCGCTCGTCGTATTGCCAGCGCCACCACAACAAAACGCGGGAGCAAATACATACCCGACTCCGCATGGACAACTCCTCGGGATGATACAGAAGGTATGCCCCTCTCGCAGAGCTCAAAAGACTAACTCGAGACAAATATGCATGGCAGTGCAGACGCCACCAACAAAGCCCGAGTACCTGAAGATGGCCGATCAGCCAATCACGTTCTCGAAAGAAGACCACCCGCCACGAGTCTATCGGCCGGGACACGCCGCCCTCGTCATTCAAGCTCAAATTGTCAATTATGACCTGGCCCGCGTGTTCATGGACGGTGGCAGTGGCATCAACATCATCTACGCGGATACACTCCGTCGAATGAACAAAAATCTGGACGGCCTAAGGGAATCAGAAACATCCTTCCACGGGATAGTTCCGGGCAAAGCAATCCGTCCACTCGGAACAATCAACTTAGAAGTTGTACTGGGCTCCCCACGCAACTACAGAAGGGAATTCCTGGACTTCGAAGTCGTCGACTGGCCCTCACAGTACCACGCCATTCTTGGTCGAACAGCGTTCGCCAGATTCATGGCCGTGCCACATTACGCATACTTGAAGCTCAAGCTACCTGGCGAATACGGTGTAATTACCATTGACGGAGACTTCCAGAAATTGGACAAGTGCGACATAGAATTTAATGAGATCGCAAAATCTTTCGGGATGCAAGAAGAACTTCAAGAGTTAGCAAAAACAACGGACCACTCCGTTATGCCCCTCACGAAGAAAAACGCACCCGAACTGGAATTCAGCGCCAACAGCGATACTCGCAAGCACCAAGTGCACCCGACAGACTCCGCGAAGACGGCGATGGTTTCCACAACCCTCTCGCCAGCATAGGAAGGCGCGCTCGTCAAACTCCTCCGTGAGTACTGGGAGATTTTCGCCTGGCAGCCCTCAGATATGCCAGGAATACCCAGGGAGTTTGCCGAGCACTCGAAGTCTTTCCTGACGCCAAACCTATCAAACAGACGACTCGACGATTTTCAGAACCTAAGCAGAAAGCGCTTGGAGAAGAAGTAAACAGATTGCTAGCCGCAAACTTCATCAGGGAGATCAAAATATCCACCTGGTTAGCAAACCCGGTGTTGGTCCCCAAGAAAAACACGGATATCCTTCGGGTGTGCATCGACTACACGTCGCTAAATAAACACTGCCCCAAGGACAACTTTCCTCTACCACGAATCGACCAGATCGTGGACTCTACGGCAGGTTGCCAGCGTCTCTCCTTTCTAGAAGCCTATTCAGGATATAATCAAATCCGCATGAAAAAGGAAGACGAGGAGAAGACGGCTTTCATCACACCACACGGTGTATACTGCTACACGACAATGCCCTTCGGGCTGAAGAACGCAGGCGCAACATATCAGCGCTGCATGCAAAGATGCCTCGCCAATCTCATTGGCAAAAACGTACAAGTGTACGTCGACGACATTGTCATCAAAACTCGAGTGGAGGACACACTCCTCGAGGACATTAAAGAAACATTCGACGCCCTTAACGCATATCGGATCAAGCTCAATCCGACCAAATGCGTTTTCGGTGTCCCCGCAGGCAAACTTCTCGGGTACCTGGTATCCGCCAGAGGCATCGAAGCCAACCCGGAGAAAATACAAGCCATATTGACTATGAAGGAGCCAACTAATCTACGCGGAGTACAGCAGCTCGCAGGACCACTAGCAGCCCTGAGCAGATTCATCGCACGATTGGGAGAGCAGGCATTACCCTTCTACAAATTACTGAAGAAGACGGACAAATTCGAATGGACACCCGAAGCTAAAAAAGCGTTCGCAGATCTGAAGCGGTCCTTGCAAAGCGGGCGCATCCTTGCGACACCGCAAGAAAGGGAGCCACTTTTCCTATACTTAGCCGCTACAAACCAGGTCATCAGCACAGCGATCGTGGTCGAAAGACCTGAAGACGGCAAAGCATACGGAGTTCAAAGACCAATATATTACATCAGCGAAGTACTTTCGCCATGCAAACAACGCTACCCTCACTATCAGAAGCTCGCATACGGGGTTGTTCTCACAGCTCGAAAGCTCAAACATTATTTCCAGGAACACGCCATCACAGTGGTTAATGATGCGTCACTCGGGACAATCATGAACAACCCTATGGCATCCGGAAGAATAGCAAAGTGGAGCATCGAGCTGGGCGCCTGGGACATCACCTATGCTGGACGCAACGCAGTCAAATCCCAAGTTCTCGTGGAATTCATCAGCGAATGGACAGAGCTGCAAACACCCGGGCCACCCGAGTATACGAGCAATTGGATAATGTACTTCGATGGATCCAAGAGAAACGAAGGAGCAGGAGCAGGAATCGTCCTCATCTCACCTAGCGGAGACAAACTGCAGTACGTCTTGCGACTGGATTTTCCACCCGATGACCCAGCATCGAACAATGACGCAGAATATGAAGCATTATTGCACGGAATGAAGATGGCAATCGCCTGTGGAGCTACCCGATTAATGATCTACGGCGATTCCAACCTCATAGTGAAGCAAACGATGAAAGAATGTGACGCCATTGCTGAAAACATGGTTGCATACCGCGACATGTACAACCTACTCGAAGGAAGCTTTAAAGGGTGCGAGCTAAAACACATTGCAAGATCTAGCAACGAAGAAGCAGACAGACTGGCCAACATGGGTTCCACGAACACACCCATACCGCCAGGGATATATTTCGAGCGAACGATTAAGAGATCGATCAAACTGAAGAAACCCGCAGAAACACCCGCAGCAATGGAAACAGAGATCAGCCCGCAAATCGCGCTTATCGAGCTTACTCATAACATATCACGGCAGGTTTTTCTGGTCGAACCAGTCTGGACGCAGAAATATCTCGACTACCTGCTAAACAAACAGCTCCCGGCCGATCCACGTGAGGCGCGACAGCTAATCAGGCGTAGCAAATCCTTTTGGGTGGTTAACAGAGAATTATACAAACAAAGCATCTCGGGAATACTTCAGCGTTGCATCGCACCCGAAGACGGCAAGGAATTACTACGGGACATACATCAGGGTGATTGCGGACATCATGCTAGCTGGAAAGCGATATTGGGAAAAGCCTTTCGAGCAGGATTCTACTGGCTCACAGCAGCCACCGATGCAAAAAACCAGGTCGATAGATGCGACGCCTGCCAGCGATTCGCACCAAAGCCGCATGCACCCGCCACGGAGTTGCACATGATACCCATCGCCTGGCCCTTTGCACAGTGGGGGCGAGACATGGTTGGACCATTACGCAGATCCACACCCGGTGGATATACACATCTGCTGGTCGCAGTCGACAAATTCACAAAATGGATAGAGGCAAGACCAGTAACTTCGGCTAGCGCCCAATGCGCCGTGGAGTTCCTCGATTCCATCATATGCAGATTTGGTGTGCCACACGACATCATTACAGATAACGGCACAAACTTTACGGCAAAGGAAACACAGCAGTTCTGCGAAGAGAAAGGCATCAATTTCAAGTTTGCTTCGGTCGCCCACCCGCAAACGAACGGACAAGTCGAAAGATCCAACGGCTTAGTTTCGGCTGGGATCAAGAAACGACTCCTCGACCGTCTGCACCCCGCAGCAGGGCATTGGGCAGAGGAGCTACCCTCCGTACTCTGGAGCCTCCGGACAACTCCAAACAGGTCTACAAAATACACACCATTTTTTATGGTATACGGGGCGGAAGCAGTCCTTCCCGAGGAAGTTCGATTCAGCGCCCCACGGGTTGTGTCCTACAGCGAAGAAACCTCCAACAAAGCACTTGCAGACGATATGGATGCACTCGACGAAATGCGGGACATCGCACTCGCAAGATCCGCAGTTTATCAACAATCGCTACGCAACTATCATAGTCGCCGCATACGCCACAGGTCATTCGTGGTAGGTGACTTAGTATTGCGGCTCAAGCAGAAGGAAGCACACAAACTCGAACCACCTTGGGAAGGACCCTTCATTGTACACGAAGTTATCCCAGGAGGAGCCTACAGGCTCAAGAATCCAGCGACCGGAGGAATCTATTCCAATCCATGGAATATTGCACAACTCCGCAAGTTCTACCCCTAGGTTTACTTGTTTCTACAACAATAAGGCTATACTAGCCAATTTTGTAGCTCGAATACATGACTTCTCAGTCATTGCAATAAAAATACATGATTTCCTCATCATATTTACCCGAAGCTTCTTGTTTACTGCATGCTAAAAGTCACAGGTACAAACCCCATCGCACACACGGGGGCTACACCTAAGAACTTAGCATCTCAAAGAAATATAATCAAATACAAGGTTACACACCTTACAACGATTTTTACAAACTATAAACAGTTTACAGGATATTCACATCCGACAGATCAGTCAAAACGCTGAGCATTCTCAGTCGCTAAGACCCTATCTACCTCTTCAGAGGTCATTCGGATAATCTTTTCGGCTGCGGGGCGTACAGCATCATAAAAAGGTGTGATGTCCTCGATTGCATAATCTGGGCGCCGAGCTGCGGAGTTCAAATCTATCTCAGGATGCCATATTCGGACAAAGGAGAGAGCCACAACTGCGCCGCACATCATCTGTTTGCGTACGCACGTGCGAATCTCCCCTTCCCGACTAAACAGCCTGAGTAGATAGCTCCAGTCTTCGGGACCCCTTTCGAGTGGATAAAAAGCTGCATTCATCGCGATCAAGACCTCGTGAAAAGAACCCACGAGAATTCTCGCCTGCAGCACTCGGGATTTCAAGGTGGCCATCACAAACCCTCGACTGCGATCAGACCAGAAGTTATTCGCATGAGGTTTTGGGCTGTTAGCTTCTTGGTGAATGTGGTTTTCCACCCACTGCTTTTCCTCCCTGTCATCCGGTCTAACAACTGAAGGGCAGATGCACTTAGTCAGCTGAAGAATACAAAAGGAGGAAAAATGCACGGGGGCTGCACCACTTACATAGCAACTCCCTCGCGACTGAAGATAGTTCGTCCATCAGAATTGTTCGCGCTCAGCCGACAATTTCTGTTTGGATATCGCCACATCAGCAACCCCGCGCAGAGCTTTCAGCCTACGCTCACCCTCATGAACCTTATCACGGAGACCAGCAAAAGTGCCCACGGCGGCCACAAGTGGATTTACTGGATTACCACGTCCACCAGAAGTTTCCGCGGCAAACACAGTAGCCTGGAAGAAGCACAAGGAAAGAAGTGAGATGCCCTACTCGAGTTGTTTCTAGTCGCACATCTGACTAAACACGCTTGGGGGCTACTCCCATCGGGAGACAAGGTACAAACAAAAGGAATAAAAACTCCAAAGGATAAATGCTTCGATCAAGGACAACAAAAGTACGGGAATACATCCCAAGGTTCATTACATTCAAAGAAGGAAATAAAACAAACTACGAGGCTACATTGGTGCTCCCACTAGCGCCAGTCGACCCTCCCTTCTTCCGAGCAAAAATCTCAGAAAGCTTCCGAGCAAGAATGGCGGCTTGCTCGCCAAAACGGGAGAGCCGTACCTTTTTGCCCGTGGAAGGATCGAATGGAATGGACGAGTAAGCCTCCTCCAACCCTTCGACTCCGTGCGCCAGAGCAAATTGGATCGCAGTCTTCGCGCCAGCCTCTGATTGAGCGACTGCGAAGGCATCCAGAAGACCGCCTTCCGAAAAAGCCTTCAGCAGATCATCTAGCGCAGGCGTAGGAGTGCCGCTGGCAACGATGCGACCATGCACTTGCACCAATGCCTGGGAGGCATCGTTAATCAGAGAGAGAATTCCATCGGAATGTCTCTTGAGTTGTGCAAGTGTGTCGGTTAGCACGTCCACCCGCTGGAGCCCAGGGATCTCTAGAGGGACATCCAAAAGACCTGTGAACAAAGAAGACCGAACTTAGCAAAGTTCAGTGAAAAAAAAAATATATCAGAAGTCGCAAAATGCACTTACCCGCAAAACGTTCCGCGAGGGGACGGAGGAACTCGACAATGTTACTGTCGGCTTTACTACCAGCCTCAACTTGCTCCTTCAGGGCCTTCCGCGCATCCGCAAGCTGCCGACTAAAATCTTCCGATTGCATGCGGGAAGCCTCCAGCTCTTGGCGAACGGCCGTAAGGTCAGCCTCCCGAGCAGTTACCTGCTCAGAAAGTTTGACCCTTTCGGATTCCGCAAATTCAAGTCGAGCTGCGAAAGGATTCTTATCAGAAATCAAGAATTCACAGGACAGTGAAGATAAAGAGATAATAGAACTTACCCTTGAGGAGGTCGTTTTCAGCTTGAAGTCGGCTACGGTCCGTTCGAAGGGACTCGCAATCCGATTCAGCGAGAATGACGCGGCGGCCAATCGCCGCAAGAGAATCAACGAGCGACTGCAAAAGCACGAAGACGGAAGAGTTAAATGGATTAAATTTGAGTCTGTACCCGATTATCTACAATCGACTACAGCCTCGGGGGCTACTCCCATCGGGAGCACTGCCGTGCACCCGATAAAAAATGGAATCGTGAAGAAGAAGTAAACCAGACTTTGAGCCTGTAGCCGACCGCATGCGGTCGACTACAGCCTCGGGGGCTACTCCCATCGGGAGCACTGTCGTGCACCCGATAAAAATTTGAAGACAGAAGACGAAGTTTTACCTGGCCGGTGGCGCGAAAGAGCGGATCCGCGGAGCTGTCCGTCACTTCCTTAGAAGCTGAAGTCCTAACAGCAAAGCTGGGAGCTCCATGCTCCACAGTCGCAGCTTCAGGAGCCGCTCTGGGAGAGTTTTGGACGGTGCCCGCGGTGGGAGTTTCACCCGCATCCTTGGCCTTATTTCTCTTCTCGGGAGGAACGGCCGCGGCGTACCTGCGAGGACTGATCATCTGTAGACTGCACCGAAAGATAGAAACAATCGATATTGAAGCACAGAAAATGTTCGACCAAGATTAAGGAAAAAACACTTACTCGTCATCCTCATCGTCATCCAGCAAGTCCGCGTTCCAAGCGGGCGTCATCACTGGGAACGAAGGCGAAGGAGCAAGGGAGCGAAGCGGAGTCGCACGGATAGGAGCTTCACTGGGCGATGCTTCCAAGGATTTGTCCTTGGAAGTAGCTTCGTCCTCATCTACCCGACGACGTTTCGTCGGAGCGCCATTCGAGTCCGCAACGTCATCCGAAGAATCGTGCTCTGAACTCGAAGAGGCATTGGCGACGCTGGTGTCGATCGTGCCGTCTTGATGGCTCGACACTTGCTCTGAGGCGGCTTCCCCCGTGGTTGGCGGGTAGCAGTCCGCCATGGCTAGGCTCTGCAAATGCAAGAAGAAGACAAGAAAAATCTTATCGACTAAGACTCTGAACGGAGAAAAGAGGAACAACTCAAAAACGAAAGAAGAGAAAGAAACTAACCTCGGCTGGGGGAGGATTTGACGCGGCGAAGGCTTGAACAGAGCAATCGGGGAATTTCTCTCCAACCTTCAGTCGGGTGATACCCGCGATTTTCTTCTCGAATTCCACATTCGAAAGTTCCTCGCGGCTTACTCGACTGGGATCTTCTGAGCCCTGATACTCCCACATGGCGGAGGGCCTCTGTTGGAGCGGCTGGATCCTGCGCTTCAAGAAGATGCTCGCCAGATGCATCCCGTTGAGCACAACTCCCGCGGTCTGGTCCCGAAGAGCGGCTACTCTCGCGAGTAAAGGCGCAACAGTCTGCGTCTCTTCGGTTGACATCTTGTGCCCCCAAGACTTTCGCCTGGTTAGAACAGCGAACGGGTGGAACTCTACAATCCCACCCGAGCTGTTGTCGACGACGTAGAACCACCTTTTCCGCCAGCTTTGGGCGGAGTCGACGAAGTGCATGTTGAAGTAGCTGCTTTCTTGTCGAGCTTGGATCCCGAAGCCGCCGGTGCGAAGCGGTTCGCCAAGCTCGGACTCCACCCGCGACTTCTCGCGGAAGATCCGGACCTTGAAGAGCGCCTTCCACAGCGCCCAGTGCGGGCGAATGCCAAGATAACACTCGCAGAACACGATGAAGCACGTAATGTGCTGCACCGCGTTCGGGGGGAGATCGTGAAGCTGTATGCCATAGACACACAGCAACCCAAGGAAGAAGGGATGAAGGGGAAAAGAGAGGCCCCGAGTCACGTGGTCCACAAAGACCACGCGCTCGTTCGACTGGGGATTAGGTACCTCTTCCTTTTTCCCGAGGCGGACGCGCTTCTCCGCCTCCGCCGGCAGCAACCCCTCCCGCTGCATCTCCTTGATGCATTTTGCGGTGGTGTTGGGAGAACGCCAGTCGCCGGCGCGGGGCGCGGGTTGCGCGGAAGGTTCGCCGGACGCAGAAACGGCAGCGCCGCGCTTCTTTCCGCCAGCCATTGTTTGCAGCAAGAGCTCGAGCACGGGGAAGATGAAGATGGGTGCGAGGAAGAAGATGAAGACAGAGAGCGGGGAAAATTTTACTGCGGCGCTAACACCCCTATTTATACACGGGGCAAGGCAATCTCAGCCGTACGATGCGCTACGTGGCACCTATTACGGCTGCCACGTGTAAGGATGAAACGAAGTGGCGTTCTGCGCTGTTTCGTGCCACGATCTTAACAGAAGATCGTGCGCATTTACTGCGCATTTCGCGTAAAAAACGGGAACGACGTCTCGTTTCCCGGTCAAAAAGCTGACAAGGTGGGCCACCATCTGCTACCACTCCGTCACGTCCCATCGGGAGAAGAGGAGTGCGCCATGACGTCATGGCAGGCGTCATTCAAAATTGAGATCTTTTCGACTGGAAGTTCAAACGCGAAATTATCTTCGTACGAATATCAATTCCTTCGGATAAGAGCAACTTTTCCATGAACAGTTCATAAAGCAAGACCTCTTCGAACAGAGAGGAAAATACCCTATGCACGAAAACTCTTTCGTATGGGCACAGCATCCCGAACATGAAAACTCTTTCATACGGACTTGGTTTTTTCCAACACGAAACTTCTTTCGTATGGAGCTCAAACAAATTCATCGGGTGAAAAAAAAAACCTACCTCTCCTACACGTGATAATTATACATCATAAAAACCTGGATTGTTCAGCCGACTAGGCACATCTGGATGCCGTATTCTTCGAATACGAAGGTAAGACCCAGAAAGATCTCTCTTTTGGGCCTGGAATCGCACTCGAAAGCTGCGTCCTCCGGCATAGTTCCGTGTCAACAACACGAACAAAAATCCTAGCGGACGCGCCGGGTACCCTCATAGGTTAAGTTCGACTCGATAAGTCCACAACGGCCCAGTCGCAACAATCACCTCATCGGGTTCGAGTCGGAGGTCTCGAATCTGTGTAGGCCAGAAATGTTTTTGCCCTAGTCGCAATTAATTGGCCCTGATCTCTCGGGAGAGCCAAGCTACTGTGCCACATCCTTCTGCAAATAAAGCCGCAAAAACAGGCACCTATGCTGCTCGATACTCGAGCGTTATAACTCACAAAACAGGGAACACACCCTTCGAAGACAACAACTGTCGAGCTGAACTTCCAAGAGGAAATCGAAAAAGGTCTGACCGTCTACCCGACTGGAAATAAATCCCAATCGAGCACACGCTCGGGGGCTACTGACGAAGACATAGATCTTGGACCCTGCGGGTAAGGACACCCCCTCTCAGGCCCAATGTCAAGGCCCAAGAAGAGGCGCCCTTGGAAGACTCCAGAAGGCCTACCAGAAGCCCACCCGCACTAAACTTGCGGGTTAAGTTAGGTAGTTTTGTAACCGACCTAGCTAGGGTTTGAACCCCCTCCGGGTAGGACTCGAGACCTGGCCATCTATATAAGGCCAGGAGAGCCCTCAAGGAGAGGACCAAGCAATACCGCACGACCAAAAAGCCTCGGAACTCGAGATCTACTCTCGATTCGAGCAACCTGTAACCGATCTAATCATCCAATACAGATCGACACGAGGCAGGAGTAAGGGTTTTACCTCTACGAGGGCCCCGAACCTGGGTAAATCTTGCCTTCTGTCTAGCCGACGATCTCACCAACGCCCATGACTTCTCCTAATCGAAACCCGATAGGGTCACCTAAGGGACTTGTCGAGTCAGGGATTCGACACAGCTATACACCCTTGGTGCAAAATCTCTCCCCTTTACTTGAAAATGTTCCGGTGGTTTCCAAATTCCCTGACGTCTACCCAAGAAGTTTCCGGACCTTCTCTTTTCTCAGTAGGAATCTCGTGGCGCGATTCCTTCAAGGGGGGGCGTTTTGTAACAGCCCAAGTATGAAAACTACCCCATAGAATGTTTGGTTTCCTGTTTAATTAAGGTATTGCATCATGTCATCATATTGTTGCATTTGTTTCTTTTGTTTTGCATCTGTTATTCTTTGTTTTCACAATGACAAATCAAACAATTTCAACTGCCTTGTTTTCATACTTGCTCTGTTACAACTTTTGGAATAAAAATAACAAATAAAAACAACCCAACTTGTTCTCATTTTATTTCCACTTTGAGCAACAAATAAATTGGTGCTTTCATTTCAATTAAATATTTCCCAAATTGTTTTCAAACTCAAACTCAAATGCAAACAGCACCAATTTCCAAATCATTAAAACTACCAATCTATTCTAATAACTTTAATCACATTAATCAGTAGGGTTCACCCTACTAAAACCTTTGTTTTCAATATTATTTTATTTAATAACAAATAGCTCTAAATTTGAATTAATTTCTAACAGCACCTTAAATTTGCAAGTTTTGGAAAAACAAAGTTGTCAATTAGTTGGCATTATAAAAACTAAGCTAACTATAATTTTTACCAAATTTTTCCTAACCTAACAACCATCAATTCCTTCCAATTTCTTTTGCTACAAAAAAAAAGAAGAAAAACAAAATAGAAAAGGGAGAGAGAGAGAGCACAGCAGCCCAGCCCACTTACCACCTGGCCCAGTACCTCTTCCTCGCTGTCATCTTCCTCGCTGGCGTCACCTCTGTACGAACGCAGCAGAACCACTCGATCTCTCCCTCCCCTCCAGGATTGCTGCCGTACCTTGCTCCTCTGCCCCTTAAAACAACCACCGATTCCCCTGCTAACCCTAACCCTAGCATAGCGCCTCCATCTCTTCTTCCTTCTTCCTCCTTCCCTCTCTGCTCTCTGTATCCTGTGTACCCATACTGAACCTAACCGAAACTTAGCCTCCTTTTGCTCCGGCGATCACCGGAGCTCCGGTCCTCCTCCGGCCAGGGAGGGGGCAAAAATGGAACCGCCCCACCATGCTCTCCCTCTTTGGCGAAGGCGCCGTGGACCGAGGAGGCCCCGGGCGGCCGCGCCGTCGAGATTTCCGGCCGGCCACCTCCCTGCATCTCCCCCTGTCCGCTGCGCTGCTGTCCGCCCCAACTCCCTCGAGCGCTCTAGGTGAGGCCCCCATCGACCTCCTCCCTCTCCTCCCTCTACTCCTCCTCCCTCATCTCCCTTTCCCCCTTGGCCGCCCCCTCTCCGGCGAGCAGCCGCTGGAGATCGACCATCGATCTGTTCCATGCCTGTTCGGGTTCAGTCGAAATTCAGAAAACATCCCGCGTACTGAAGCTTATACCCCCCGAGGCCCCCCTCCCTAACACAACAGCCGCACCAGCCCAGTGGTTCTGCCCCCTTTGCGCGTCCAGGAGGTGGGGGGGATCGAATCCCACCCCCTGCAGAATAAAACCACATTTTATTTTGCAAGGTTTTGGTACAAGAACTTCCAGCAAATCACACATAGGCCCCTGGTATTAAATCTAGACCCCTGAAATAATTTTTCCTAAGTCCCTAATGGATTAAAAATGGCAGATTTACACTAGATTTTGTAAATTGCATAAGAAATTCATCCCAACTCCAATTTTAACTTTTTAAATATGTTTTCTGTCCCAAATTGAATGATCTATCCAAATATAAAATTTGTTTACTGTTTTGAATATTTTAAATTGGTGCAATATTTGAAAACTTGTCAAATTCACTTAAACTTGCAAAATTCATAACTTGGGCATAAAAATTCCAAATTTCACAAACCAAATATGTTTTCCAATCAACTTTTCATGTACTTTCCAAATATAAATTTTGTTTGCTGTTTTGAATAATTTAAATTGCTGAAAACAACTGTTTCTTGTCTATTGCATTTAAAATTGCCAAAATAATAACTTGCTCATTTTATATCCAATTTCAACAAATGAAATATGTTTTCCATGCAAAATTAAACCACCTTTTCAAATATAAAATTTGTTTCATGTTTTGAATAATTAAAATTGGGTGAATGATTTAAACCTTGTTTAATTCATTTAATATTGCTAAATTTATAACTTGATCAAATCAAATTCTTTTGGGACATATAAAATATGTTTTCAAACCCTAAAAGTATAAACTTTTGAAATATGAATTTGGTTTAATGTTTTGAACAAATAAAAATTCAAATAAGTTCATGTTTGAATTAAATTCATTTAATTCTTGCTTAAACTTGTGTAATTCATAAATAATTTATTTGAAATCCTTTTTCAACAAGTGAAACATGCAATCCACCTAAAATTGTGTGTTCTTATCAAATATGAACTTTGTTATCTATTTTGAACAATTTAACTTGATGAAAACAACAAATGCTTGTGTGACACCTTTAAGAAACCAAAATTTCTTAACTAAATAAACAAATTTCCAAACTTGTTAAACCTTATTTCCAATTTCTTCTATTGTTGTTATTTTGCTGTTTTCCTCATCCATGCATCATGCTAATCCACTTTCACATGTTGCTTAGTTGTAAAACAATTAATTCAACCATAATCCATGGGCTTTTCATATGCAATCCAATTGCATGTGGGTCCATTTAATTTGTGTTATTTTGTCAACTAGTTTACTATTGATGCATCAATTAAACTATCATGCATCATTCCTTTGATTGTGCATTATGCCATGATATTGATTGTTTATCTTTCTGCATTGTTTGTTTGCTTCTTCTCGGATACACGACGACGTTGAGACCGACGATACTTACGACACCCCTTCTAAGGAGTTAGCTCAGTACCAGGCTACTGGGTTTTGCAGGCAAGTTATCACTCACATGAACCACTGTGTTCCCTTTCAACATTGATTACCGATACTTTCCGTTGTTCTTTTCTGCTAGCCTTAGTAGTAGTTGTTTCTGTTACGAACCTATCACATGAATCCCTTAACCCTGATATTGCCTCACCTCCACTCCTACACCCCATTGTTTGAGCCAGTGTCTTACTAGCATGCTTAGGTTGTTTTGCTCGAGTCTGTTACCCGTTACCTTCTGTTACTATTCTATTATGTTCTGGGGGCTCGATGTTTAATCAATCAAACATGTTAATGTTATTGTTAAATAATAATCTGATGATAAGGCACCGGCAGGAGGCCCTTTGTGGTTTTGAGGCCTGCTAGTGTCGACCCTAATAGGAAAAGGGTCTTGTCTACTGATCCATGATGAGCGCACTAACCGCATGTGGGAAGCGAGTATGGGCGCCCCCCTCAATTTGACTCGATTCGCATCTCGTCCAAATCGCCTCATTTAGTTCGGGTTTTCCATTTGCTGCATGCATGATCTTGCGAGCCCTTGGATCCCGGGTGGAACTTTCGTAGTCGGCATATAGGGGGACACGGTCTTAGAGTGCTATGAGGGTCCCTTTTCTTCGGGGCCCGATTAGCCGTGCGCCCAAGGTTCTTTGGGCTTGATGCGAAGAAGAGTTGAGTTGTGTTGAGTGCCCCGCTTGGTGGAAGGGCCTTTCCATCTGGCGGGTTATTCATGCGTGTACGGCCAAATTGGTGCAACCCTGCAGGGATAATCTTCTCGAGAAGCCGTGTTTTCCGCGGTTATGGATTACTTGGTGAAAGTACTGGGTAACAAGTACTCAGGACAACTTAAACCTAATGATTAACCACCTTACACCCAATGATTAACAACTTGACTAGTAATAGGCTTATTGACACAATAATCTGAACCATCATTAATTCAACTGTGTGAGTTATCCTCGGATTGCTTCTTTGGATAAGGGGCGAGATCCAGGATGGGTTTGTTTGAAGTTATCTTTCAGTTGGTTATAATACTCGATCTTATCTCCTTTCTGTTAGCCGGAAGTGGTAGAATCTCTGTAGTTGGTTAGCGCAGCCAGTTGCAGCATCTTTTATATTCCCCTTCCTTCCGTTGAACCCAAAGCATCTGTGCTTGGTGTTGACGGGTTACACTTTGGTGAACTGTGAGTCTTGCTTGCCAGTACGTTTATGTACTGACCCCTTTGGGGCTGTGGTTTCCGCAGACCTACATTTCCGAGGATCTACATGGTGGCTACTACGTGGAGTTTGACGAGACTGCTGCCGAGTAGATAGCGGACCCGGGCAGGATCTGAGACTTCGTGGATGGGCTCCGTCTTTTCGTTTCCGGCCTCTTAGGCCTATTTGGTTCTTGTCTGTACTCAGACATGTTGAATGCTTCCGCTGTGATGTAATGATGTATTGTTGGGACATGTGTCCTCTGAATGATTGTATTTGCTATCTCTGCTCTAATGAGAGCCATTTGCAACTTAGTTCAATCTTTTGTGTCGTAGAGATAAGTTGTGATAATCATTCGTTCAAAGCTGTTGACGTACAGTGCGTGATTGATATGAAGTACGTCGACAGTAGTGCCTATGACTTCTAGTGGATAGTTTACATCGACGGTGGAATAGCAGGGCTTGTGTTGTCGCGTATAAGCGCAGGCCTACCAGGAAGCTGGGACGTGGGAGCAGTTATGCCCCATAATCCAAGCACCTGCTATCCAGTTCGTACGATGAGTATCCCTTAGAAGCCAGGGTGCGACATGTCGCCCGCCTAGGGATCCCAGACTTGGCGCTCATGTCCATCAGCTTGAGGGTGCACTGGTTGTGGAGGATGCGCATGGACCCCTTACGTCCCTGGCGCGGGCTGGATATGCATTTCTCCGATGAGGAGAGGGATGTTTTTGACGGCTCCACTTATATGGTGGTGGGCGATGGGGGCAATGCCCTCTTTTGAAAGGATATATGGCTAGATGGGAAGACCATTAGAGAGGTAGCGCCGGATCTCTGGCGCTCATCCCTAAGCGGGTGAAGAAGCGCTGCACGGTGAGGCGGGCGCTGGAGGGGCGCCATTGGATCACCGATATCTCTGGCGCCCTCAGCCCGTTGGCCCTCTGGCAGTATGTCCAAATCTGGACTCGGCTACGAGAGGTGCAGCTCATGGCCACACCGGACCGGTTGGTCTTGCGTTGGACGTCGGATGGCGAGTACTCGTCCCGATCTTGTTATCAAACCCTCTTCGAAGGGTCGATGCCGCCAGGGTCGTGGTGGCTCAACTGGAAGACTTGGGCCCCCTCAAAGGTCAAGTTCTTCATCTGGCTCGCCTACCAGGACAGATGTTGGACTGGGGAGAGGCTTGCGCGACGAGGCCTGCCTCACGCGGCAAGATGCCCTTTGTGTGATCAGTCGATGGAGACCATGGATCACATCCTCACTGGCTGCTCCTTCTCGAGGACGATGTGGCACAAGGTGTTATCTTGGATTCAATCCATGTCGTCCCCCCCCCCCCCCCAGGGTGAAGGGAGCTTCACAGATTGGTGGGCGCGAGCCCTTCGCGCCACCCTCGGGCATTGCGTGGCGGCACCTCGTCACTAGTCATGCTCATGGCGTGATGGATCCAGAAGCATCGGAACGCGGCGGTCTTCGGCAATGCGCGCCCCTCGGTGGCATCCCTGCTCGTCACGATCAAGGCTGAAGCGCGTGCTTGGGAAAACGCGGGAGCTCGAGGCCTTCGCCAGCTACTCCCCTAGATAGGTTTGGGTTGAGTTGTACGGGGTGGTGTCGATCCCTCGCGCACTTGTAAAATTAACTCTCTTTTTTATCAACGCATCGAAACGCAAGCCTTTTGTGTTTTCACGAAAAAAAAAATGCTCCCAATTTTTTTTTTGGTGCTTCAGATCGTTTTTTGAGGAGCGGATCAAGGGAAAGTTGGTCTTTCTCTTGGCTAAGAGGTTATTTATCTGAAAGGCTTTTTGTTAGGTAATTTCTGCAATGATAGCTATTCTCACCCAACTGCTTCCTTTGTATTCTACATTCTTAGCCTCCTAAATCGATGTCAACTATCAATCCTTTTGGCCCAAGATTAACACATTTTGTTGTTGCGAGGATTAAAAAATAGTTTTTGTTTCCAATGTTTCAGTGCACATAGATGTTGGAAATTTTGGTACAGTACTAAAGCTTATCCAGCTTCTCATGTTGCTACAGTTTTTGAAATTTTGGTCTATGCAGTTTTACAATTTGGCCTTTTTACAAATGTTTTCATTGAGAAATATTATAATTTTTCAAAATTTGACTGCTATGTATACTTCGGATCAAAAGTTCTCCATTTTTCTTTCACTCGGTACCATTTCTCCTGTTTAACCAACTAATGTCCCGCAGCAACGTACGGGATATCATCTAGTTAATGTAATTTCAGGGTGCAGGTAAGTGACAAAGAAAGAGATCTATTTTTATTTTATTTTTCTGTTGGATTTCCTGCTAGGATAAAGAGTTTGCCGAGTGCCAGATTTCAAATCCTAGGAGCACTTTATTATTAACTGAAAAAAAAAACACCGAGGAACACAAGTTCAGTATGAGAATCAGCAATCGTACAACATCATTTGTCGGCATAACCTTTCAGTAACAGTGAAAGTGGTCTTGAGACAAGTATTCTGTCTTAGTAACGGTGAATGAGATCAAGTATTCTGTCTTAGTAACGGTGAATGAGATCGCCGAATGCCCCTGGATTCTTCGAATAGTGATCAATCTCAGCCTGAAAATAGAAAATCAAATATGGCAGAAAAGTTAGGAATGCCTGCACCTTTTCATGCATTAGCCAATGTTACTCATGAGTGAGTTTTTTGTAATTACCAATCCAAATTATTGTTTTCTTTTGACTAAAAGAAAGCAATGTGATACACTTTTCCTTGTATTTCCGAGAATTCTCTAGAGTTCTATAATGTGAAGGACAGGACTTGAGCACTAACCTTTCGTACAGCTATAATAGCGGTGATAACCTTGTCACCGATCAGTTCATGCAAAGTCTTGTCTGCAGCAAGTGATTCAACAGATTCCAGCAAGTCCTGTGGTAGCCTTTTGAGTTTGGAAGCATAATCTGCAGGATTTGATTCTGCAAGAGACATGTGACACATTATGACATCACACTCCTCGAGGAAACCAAAAGCTAGTCAATAGAAAAAAATACAGTTCCAGACATACAAAAAAAAAAAATCCAGATATATAATGTAGTGTAAATTTTCCATCATGGTGTAAATGTTCTTGTATGGATCACATAACGTGCTCAATATGTTTCTAGGAGCATTTTCAGAAAACATAGTAGCAGGCTAAATATCAATACTGCTCCGGGAGAGATAAAAAGGTAAGTGATTAAAAAACCATACCAATTGGTTCAGGCAACTTAAGGCCTCTCCTGAGCCCATCAATCCCAGCAGCAACAATAGCAGCAAGTCCCAAGTGCGGATTTGCGCACCCATCAAATGATTTAATTTCAAAGTTACTGACCATATCGAGAGGCACACCAGGTGGGCACGCGGTTCTCAATGGAGCCTCCCGATTTTCTTTCCCCCAGCATAGATAGGCTCCACTCCATGTATTTGGCTGAATCCGATCATAGCTACATACAGAGAAGCCAATGGCCATTAAAATGGATACTTCATTGTTTGACATTTTTGTGTAAATCCGAAATAATACAAATGCATTGTACCCGCAAGCATCAAGAAGCTTATGCAAGAAACAAATACCAAATTTAGCCATCAATTATATTATCGAATTAGGATGCATTCTTACTTTGCTGGAAGATATTACCTGTTAGGGTGAGGAGCTGTAAATGCCAAAATTGATGGAAGATGATGATAAACTCCAGCAAGGAACTGCTCTCCAACATTTGACATTCCATGGTAATTGTATTCATTTGATCCCATAAAAACATTCTGATCATTCTTCCATAAACTCAGATGCACATGGGAACCAGAGCCAATATCATTCAGGTCAGGTCTGTGTCCAGCAGAACAAAGCATCAGGTACCAGAAAGGCAAGTTTCACATGATTGACATTTTTTTCCCAAACTACACACGGTAGGTCGGTATTGCTGAAAACCCAATATTTGCATATCGTGACAGAGCAAAACATTGGGGTAGCAGTAGTATCGTTTAATCATCTGTAGCTCGTTTTGATTATGTTCGTGTTTCAAATAAAATGTATTTCTTTTACAAGCCAGTAATGTTGCCTGGCAACACTGCTTAGTGTTCATTTACGATTTTATGATAACATAAAACAGTATAGACAACAGCATTCATACTTAACAACGTTCTACTGACAAAAAAAAACAAAAGTGTACAGATATGATGTTTGATGTGCTAAGAGAATTAACTAACATCCCCTTCACAGTTGCTTCACATATGACCACAAAGTGTTGAAGAAAGTTGTTGGTCTCCACTCTCCAAGAAGGTGACTTGTATGCAGATAATAGAAAATTGAAACGAGATGGAAGTTGAATATGATTTTTTGATCCGTTAACTTACTTTGGAAGAAACGTTGCTATCAACCCATGCTTTCGAGCAACTGATTTAATAATCTCACGAGCATATATCAAATTATCAGCTGCAAGAGTGCACATCACATACTTCAAGGCTACCTCAAATTGCCCCTTTCCAGCTTCAGCATGCAGCTTTTATTTTATTTTATTTGGAAAAAGTAGAGGTAAACATAGAAAAAAAAACAATCAATAAATCTTGACATATAATAAAAATAGTTTGTTATCAAACGTTACAAGTCTTGACATATTTTTGGTGGTAAAATTGCTACGTACCTGCTCGACCACAATGGCTGCCTCTTTAAGAGAAGAATATACTTCTTGTAGTATAGATGAGGCACCATCAAAAGATGAAGTTGAGCAGTAACTGCTATTATCATATGGAACCCAACGCTCATGTCCGTCACTGCAGATTTTTTTTTAAATTGGGTCACATAAAGAACACACAGCCTTTAACATGCTATATTTTACTCAGAATCGGGGTCCATGGGAATAGATACCTTACTAATTTTCTGCGGAGATAGAATTCATTCTCGAAACCTGCCTTCATTGTCTAGAAGGAACAAACAACAGAGCATGAATTCAAAAATGAATGCACCTAAAGAACTAAAATACGAAAAATGGACTTCGTAAAGTTATTTATGGAAAATATGGGCTTATTCTTACCACATTGAATTCATCGAGCAGAACTTTTGTGACTTTTCTTAAAGCATATCTAGGACAGTATTCCCAAGCTTCTCCTGGCCTTATTTGCATGTCAGCCATCACCATTTCCTCACGTCTTGACCTTGCAAAAGGAGTGAAGTACCATTAGTTTAATGGTGCCTTAATAAGTTCGTAGAATCTATTGTTGACAAACGAGAAACTATTCAAACAAAATAATGTTTGTGTGATCGCAACATTTCTCTAAAACATTGACCAACGGTGGAATGACCCCTCCCTTGGCTATACGTTGGTAGATAGGTGAGACACCCGTTTAGCTCAAGTATACCTCAGCTGTGACTCGAATTATTTAAAGTATGCTTCAGCTGGGACTCGAACCCGGGCGGGCTGGCTCCACACCCAGAGCACAAGCCACCAAGCCAGCGCTTGGTTCTCGGCACAACATTTCTCTAACTCCTAAGGCTGTCAGAAATGCGAATTCCATTTAATAATATAGCAGTAAGTACTTACTAGTTACTATGGTATCTTTTGTTGAATATATACAACAAATAAATATAATATACATATAACTTGGGTGTGGCTGGATGTGCATGAGAGAAACAAGAGTCCAAGATCAAAGAGAAAATACTGAAGATAAGCAGAGTGGTAAGGGATGCTTAGTACTGAAAAGACATATAACTTGGGCTTAGTCTTCCTTTTTTGTTATTTTTCTCTTTTTTCCTTGAATTTTACCTTTCGTACTCTGTACTACTCCTAACTCCTCTATGATCAATGAAAAGCAGCTCCGAACTGCCTTTTTGTCAACAAAAAAAAAAGACATTAAATGAATCAAGTTTACCATGGGAGCCTCAAGATTGTTGACATATCTGGCATAAGCCTTATCTCGCCTATACCAGTAAGGTTTGTCCCATCAGCTGGGCCATCAGAAAAAGAAGTCATTCCCATTGATGCAAAAGTCAGGCCAACACCCTTATTCTTTGCAATCTCATAAAATCTTCCGGCTGGCACAACCTGAAAGTGAAGTTCTATTTCTCAAGATTTGTTATGATATTAGCAATTCTAAGAGTAATGGCATGCTCAGGTAGCTAAGCTGACCGTCTACACAAAGTCACAAGCGCGCACATGCTGCACTATGCAATTTTTCAGTAGTTTCACAAGTACTACATTGACGTCTGTTGGAATGGAACAACTTGTAGGCGATATTTGAATGCTCATGATAACCATTGAGTCTACTTGGTAGTTTACGATTTAAGAAAATTGCTAGAACATAACTTTTGGTCCATAAAAGAACAAGAAATGATCAGCGACAAAACGGCATTATATCATTTTAACAATGTGGAATTGCTTGGGAAGTCGTGCTTACACGGCATCTATGTTGACCTGAAGCATCATTCCAGACAATCCGAACAAAGAGCACATCTTGCTCAACACGAGATGTTGATATCCTACTGTCAGTTATCGTAGTTTTCTGATGGGTTGACTCGTTGGCAACATTTAACTTGTACAGATTCAATGCATTTCTTCTAAATATATCCTCAACTGCATCAATAGCTTCCTGAATGCTAAGATCGCCATCTTCACATGCAGCTGATAGGACACGGTAAACAACATCACGTGCCCTTCTTGCACCTGTTAATCAGCACAAGCTATAAATTATCGCATGAAATCAATAACTACATGCACATTCTGAAAGCTTCATTTGCTTTTGGGGTAACTTTCCTTGTATGCACATATATATATGTACCAGAAGGACAAAAATATTCTATTATTTTCTATCTATTATTGATCCAAAAGTTTGTTTTAATTACTGAAAGATTCTAACATTCATACTGACATATAATGATCCTTGATCATCTTTATAAAATATTTAAAACAGAGGATTGTACCTAGATAGTATGTCTCTGGAAAAGCATATCCATCTGTACTGAACATGACCTGCAAATGGTTAACAAATAAAAATATCGTTCACATAGTATCTCCAGAAGCGATACAGAAATGAGAAAGGACATACATAAGTAACAAAGTGACCTGCCTCAAGACATTAAACGAATGAAAATGGAATTTTATTACAAAGGAAACTTAAGAGTAATTATTACACACAAGACTGACGAAAGTAAAATTAGATGCATTGTAAGAGCAAAATAGGAAACAGCGGTTCTCAAACCTGATACCATCTTAAAAAAAATAGAAAGCAACCTACTAAGTATTGTGTGGCACCAAAGGAGTACTATAGTACCTTCTTTATTGGAGCTAGCTCCAGAAGCTCTTTAAGTGATGATGTCATTCCTTGAACACTAAGTTTTGGGATTGCCAAACCAAAATCAAGATACACCTGTTTGTGATTTTTTATAATGGTTAACATAAATTAAACAGAATAAAAAAATAATTGTATAAAGATGAGGCTCCAACCTGGGAGTAAACAGATGAAAGATAAGATGCTTCCTTAGAAAATGGATATGAAGCATGTAAAAGAACTAGTTGGCACTTAGCGAATCTTTCATCCTCAAGAACAGCACGCAGATGCAGAGGGTTGCATTTTCGCAAGTCTAGGTCTTTATCTCCAAAGCTGAAATTGTGTAGAATATCTTGAAATGGCCAAACAGAAAAATGCTTGCACACAATCTAAAATGCAGTCATTACCCTGTGTGAATCTGCATTGGTAAGTGAAACAGCACAGCAGTTTCAAGACTGCAAGTAAATAGATAGTCAATCAGGCTCTTATTTGTAATCCTGAAAGGTCTTCGACCTGAAAAGTATGGAGTGTAAGCATAAATTTGATCTTACAATTGTAGGTGGCAACATGGTTTATCTTTTTTAGACATTTCTCTCTCCCAACAGAAGAAATATGTTTACCTGCTAGCTCCTTACGAAGACCATCCTCTGCGTCTGTCTTACTAACACATGGATCAATATCTAAGCCACTTCTGTATGCAGCTATGCTTTTCAACCCAACAATTTTATTGGTAACTGTAATAAATTAGTTAAGGATACCCATGCAGATAAGAAAAACGAAATTCGTACAATCTGTCAACAGAAACTCTGGAGGATATGATTTGAGCTTAGACAGAAAAGTTTCAGTGAACGAGTCCAACGTCCAGCTTGATCCACTGAACGATTCCTGAAAATAGTAATTAGTTTCGTCAATAGTTAACTACGAAAGTTTACTGAAAAATTTCAAATAAGTCAACAGAGACACATTTTTATTTTTGGAGAAAACAGAAACTCACAGCATGCCACATGCCCCTAACTAAACTAAGGTGGCAGAAGAGCACTCAGCCCCAAAGCGCCGTACTCATGCCAAGCCCTAGCCTCAGACATAATCCTATAGACTAGGCATTGCACTACCAGGCGGTCGCTGTGGAAGGCACATGCACTGTGTGTCTTCCAGACCAGTCAGGCAGCTAGAAGGATGAGCCTGGACACTCCTTTCTGCTGTGTCTGAGCCAACGATCAGAGTGAGGTGCTACCACTCGATGAAATCGTGCCAAGCTAATAGAGGCACTGAAAATACATTGACATACTAATGTAGTGAATGATGATATTAAACCACAGTTGTTAATCTGTTATTTCAGGCTCCAAATATCATGTAGATAAATCATTATGTTCATAATCTAGACATTATTAACCTTCTGGAATAAAATGTGGATAAGTACTTTGTGCATACAAGATTTACAAATGTCATTTACCATCTATTAGAATCCAGTTAACAATACAGGAAAGTACACTCACATCATTGATTATTGTTTCTGCCAGCCATTCGATTCTCAGAACTCTGCCAACCGTGGGAACAAAATCCTTGTGGGACTCCAGTTCAAGCATGCTATCAAATTGTATGCCATCGTCCATGAGGATCGTGGATATATTGGCAGCTTGGAAGCATTTTGAACCGATAGACGCCAACCCCTGGGACCTCCTGAATTCCTCCACCTTCTCAAGCGAGGCTTCACAGTTATACAACTCAGCAATGTCCTTGAGGCTTCTCTGCATTCAGTGACATTGCAAGGATGTGATGAGATGCTGAAAATCTATCCTTAGATGCCATGAAATAACTATGGAATAAGCAAATGGAACAACATTCCCATTTTTAGACAGAAGAACGACATTACTTCCCACTGCAAGAAACGAAGAATGTTGCAGCGTTTGGAACCGCAGAAAGCAATGTGACTGACAGACAGACAGAGCACTGACCAACCAAAGATGGCCCACATCACGTGACGGCATGTGCACATATAAAGTTCAGAACGAAGAACTATGCCCATTAACCCCAGCATCTCGCATGGTCCTAGCAACGCACCATCCATGGAATGGACCTTGCTGCAGGGCAAAGAGACGTACGGGACAAAAGGTCTAGTGCAAGGCACCCCCACCGCACAACAACGGTAATTGGCATTTGGCAAAGCTGGCATAAAGCTGGTGACCTCTGCCATGCCACCAGTTAAAGAAAAAGACGGACGTATTCATCCGCATATTCTGCTGATACAACAAACGGATAGAACATGGTGTGCACTCTTTTTCTTCTGTGCCCTCCAAAACCACCAGCTGTGGTTGCCGTTCTGAATTACTCAATCCGAGTAGTACACGGGACGAGAGGAACGGAATCATAACCACTCGGGATTTTTTTTTCATTCACGAAATTTATGTATACTGGATGCAGAGGCTGGGTTTACCCGTTCCAAAAAAAAAAATTATGTACAGTTATTCATTCGTCTAAACAAGAAAAATTAGAACACGTATGGCTCCAGACAAAAATCTATGGCCGACATAATCTAGCACACGCACTACAGTCTGCACTCTGCAGCCGTAACAGATAGGAGCAGGCCAGATGGTGCGATGCGGAGCAGAATGCATGCAGTCACTGATGCGAGCGGCGCGGTCAAAGCCGCCGGCGCGCCGGGGAGCGGATAAGCAGAGTGAAGTAAGCAAGCTCGCGGTGATTGTACCTTGAAGGAGAGGGAGTGGGGCGCGAAGGTGAGCGCGTCGCCTTCGGCCTCGGAGAAGCAGCGGAGGAAGGGGAAGGAGGAGCCCACGGCGACGAGGTTGTGCGCGTGCGCGTCCACCGCCACCGTCTCCTCCACCGCGCGCCGCAGCTCCGCGTACTTGGCATCCATGCTCGGTCGATCCTCCTCCGGTGAAGATTTTACGGGGGCGGCGCCTCGTTTGACCGTGAGAACCCGAGAGGTCCTGTGGTTCCTGGGATGTGAAGTGGACCTCAGGTGGCGAGGCAGCGAGAGTTATTGCAGGAAATGGAGGCTGCACGGCGCACGCCCCACGCGGCACAACCACTATACTCTACGAGTCATGTTCTGCTCGGCGGCTAGTGACTAGTTTAGCTTTACTCCCTCTATTCTAAAATACTCGACTTCCATACACTAAAACATGTCACTCCCTTTCAAAATGTAAATCTTTTTAGCAATCTACTTCCATACACTAAAAGACGTCACGTTTATATTTCAGACAAATACTCCCTTCGTTTCATAATGTAAGCATTTTTAGCAAACCAAAGACGTCACGTTTATATTTCAGACAAATACTCCCTTCGTTTCATAATATAAGCCTTTTTAGCAATCTAGTTTAGTTTACTAAAAAGGCTTATATTTTGAAAGGGAGCGAGTAAAAGTAAGTATTTTAGAACGGAGGGAACAAGGAATAGCTAAAGCATCTCCAACCGTTGTCGCAAGAACGAAGAGTAGTTGGAAACCGACATCACAATCTCAGCGCACGAGGCGGAAAATAAAAAGAAGCGGGCGAAGAAAGCCCGCCGCCACGCCCAGGAGCAGGCACGCCCGTTGAGGTTGCTTGTCGGGGACCAGGTGGTCGACCTCGTCACCTCGGCGATAGCTCCTCCTTCGACGACCCCTACGCTGTCTTCACCAAACATTTCAAGCCCGACAACTCCGGCAGCGACGATGCCAAGGGAAAGGACAAGGGGAACATGTGACAGTATCTGCGTTTTTTACTTTTGCAATCTATTTTTTCCCTTTTATAAATAGTATGAACTCTTGTCTGTCGTGACTCTGAATCTATGGTTGCGTTAGATGTTGCATGATTTGTATGGATTTGGCGCCTTCCGTTTAGGGATGACGGTTGGAGCACGCGGAATTTGGTGTCTGCCCGGACGTGTCCGTGGACAGTTTGGGGACCCATTTTTAGGGTAGGTGGTTGGAGATGTTCTTAGAGCATCTCCAACGGCAGCACCCAACGCGGTGGTCGGTACATTGGATTGCTGCCCACAACAGCGCTCCCAAACTGAACAAAAACTACTAACCATAATAATATAAGAAAAATTGTATTTTCATTCAAATTCGTAAGACGTTTTATAAATTTTGAACGAAATTATAAATCTGGGCACTGCTAACCCTAACCCTAGGTACTCCTTGTCGACGGCGTTGCTTCCTTTGTCGGTGCTCACATCTTCGTCGAGCTCCTCTTTGGTGCTATCCTGGCAGCAATCCAACTAGAATATCGTGTCGGCATATGTTCCGATGGAGAGCACCATCATCCCCTGCGTATCTGAAGCAGAGAAGATAGCCCTGCTGCAGTTTGTGCATGCGGGTGAACTGCGCCCACCCAAGGGAGAGAAACAGGTCCTCGACATCCCTGATAACGCTCGCCTCAACGGGGCCGTTGGTGCAGTCCTCCAATTGCAGTCAGAAGGAGCGGGGCTCGTGGCCTGTGAGCACCCGTGCTATCCTCTCCACAGCCGCAGCAGCCTCCCCAATGGCTGGTATAGCTGCACATAGAAGTCGGGCAGTGCGACTTCTTCATGTCGCCACTGCACGACCGCCGCGCCCACGGCTACGGGTTGTGTGCCCACGTCCGCGACCTCTGCCGTAAAAAGCCTCTGCAACGTTGGTCTAGGATTGTTTGTTCCTGCGACCGCCTCTGCGTCGGTTTCCCCTTGGAACTCTCGCCATGGCAGTGACGGCCGAGAAGTGGTGGGACAGAGAAGTTGGAAGAGGTGGTGAGGCAGAGATGATCCCCTCTCTTTATAACACCGGAAGCCCGCGTGGGGAGGAAGAGGAAGTGGAGAAGTGGGGGTGTCTCCTCGGTCTCCTGCGCGGCGTGGGGAATAATGGCGCGCGTTGGAAGGCGTGAGTCAGCCGCCTCGCCCCGGGAGACGTCGTAAGGCCTCGGGATAAGATAAAATGGCACCCACTGGCCTCCTCTAGGGCTCTTTTTACCGCGTCCTCCTAGGCGCTTCTATCGTACCTTAGCCACGCGCTCCAATTCACATCGCCATGTCAATTCCAGAGAAGATCATCGTGCTGCCAAAGAAGGAGATCGTCATGCTGCCGGACGAGGACGAGGCTTTGTCGGACGAGGGCGAGCCGATGCCCAGACAGGACGAGGACGAGACAATGTCGGATCAGGATTGGGGGCACGAGGCGTAGTCGGGTTACACATCTTGGGAGCCTTGTCCCTCATGGGATTCCTCCTTGCGTGGTGCAGACTCGCGGTGGTTTGCGCCTCCATGGGCACTTTCCGAGGCTCTTGCATTGCCGTTGTTGGGATCTCCACCGTCTCTACCAGAGCAACTTAGCTGCCACATCAGACAAAAAAGATAAGTAGTTCACTGGGTCGTTGCTTAAATTTTTTACTTTATATATAATGTATGAAACCCCAAATGTTTATGAAATTGGTATTTGAATCTAATATATTGAAGTTAAAATTATTCCGAGTCCATGACGATGTCTACGCTCTGTCCGGGTGCCCCTAGTCCGCCTCCATGTTTGTAGTCCCGTTAGGGGTGTCAGGCCAAAAATGTTATAGGTTTCACCTTTGAGGGTGCCGCTATGACACCCCAGTGGGTCTTTGGGGTGCTTCGGGAGGTGTCGGTGGAGTTGCTCTAATAACATCCCTCAAAACCTTTTAACTAGATATGTACTCTTCCAAAAATCGTCGTTCACCATGGCATTATTTCAACAATTAGCCAAGTCATACACTTTGGCTTATTTTGAGAATGTGAAACGTAAAAACGTCTAAGTCAGTTGTTTAAAAAAGAGCAAAATTTCACGTGGTTTAGTGGACCGTGCTTCCTGTCAGGACAGGTGAAAAGCCCATGGTAAAAAAAAAGAGACGTGAGACAGACATGTCGTCTCCCCTCAAAAAAAATAAACTTAAGAAAAATGTCTACGTGCACTGTATTGTAAAAAAAAGTTCACGAATTAAACGAAACGGGTACGCATACGGTATTCACGATTACGGGTGATCCGTATACTCCTTAATTAGTGCCCTTGGGCCTTGTCCGGAGTTCATAACGCCACCCGCCGTGTATGTTGTACAGTATGTTTGATCGATGACGACCCGGCGGCTGCTCGCGAAACCAACGTGCATGATTTTGGTCGACCGTTGGACCGGCCGGCTCGTTCGAGCGTCACAGTCGCACCAGATACGGAGCTAACTCACTCTTGATTGTGTTGCCGGCGCTGAGCCAGCTCATTGAAACTGGGAGTAGAAAACTATATTCCGGATTATGTACGTATGTACTGTACGTACTAACACCAATCGAGCCCATGCCATTGCATGCTCCCTCCTCCATTAGAACTCACTCTGTTCCAACAAAATATAAAATGTCTCGCCGTTTTTTCGTAAACGTTAAAACATCTTACATTTCGATATGGGGAGTACATGATTTCTATTTGTCCAAATATAGATGTACATGGACATGTTTTAGTGTATACATACATGCATATGTGGACAAATGTTCCGCACAAAATAAAATTGGACAAATGGAACTCACATATTTTGAAACGAAGGGAGTAAACATGCCTACATGGTCACCTCATACTTTGGGTCCCTTTTTTCTGAACAGAAAATGTCATGAAGGATCTGAAATCTGCATTACATACAATTCCGTTGTCAAGCATGACATTGCCATCCATCTGGCCGAAGATAGTGGCAGCCAAACAACGACCCCACTGAAGAACCATCGTAGCTGATGCAGACTCCGAGATCTCCCGACTCCATCCTCCCCCCCCCCCCCCCCACACCACCACCACCACCACCACCAAGAAGTCCAGTCACAACACATCAACTCTCCTCCTCTCTGGCCAAGAGGAAGGGCATCGCTCCAAACTTAAGAGATAGGGTTGGCGATGCTTATTGACGGAGCTAGCGCCGAGCATCCCACCCTCGTCTTCCCTCCTCTGGAGCATCACAGCATCACGGGAAGCCCATGAGAAATCGCCCGACGAAGCGCCAAGGCACTGAAGCGGAACAACTTAAGATGACATTGTTGATAGAGATCCCCCATGCCTGTACCTCCACTCGCGCCATTTCATGCCACCACCACTGGAGCAGCACTACGAACTACTGCTATATAGAGGGGGCCGACCTCCCCAATCGCCTTTGGACGGCAGAGCCACCAAGGAAAGGAGAGCAAAGAGTGGTGGCAGAGCTCTCAAGAAGGGGAGTGGAGAGAGAGAGGACACGGTGGATGAGAGCATTTAGGGTACCACTCTCAAGAGCAGAATGCAACGACACACTTTCATTTGAGTCTAACTTTGATCATTAAATCTACAACAAAATGTGAGTCATATGGAATAAAAAATATTACTATTAAATAAAAGTTTGATAAGCCATACGAAGTTGACTTGTGTATATAGACGTTAGGAAAAGGATATGGATGAGCGGCTCCGACTTGAACTCCTCTCCATGTCTCGTGTTTATCTCCCTGACGCCAATACTCGGTACCAACTCAGCCGCACAACATCTTGCCAACTCCTGCGACGCCTCATTTCCGCTGATCATCTTCCTGGTCTTTTTTGTCCGGTGCTCTACCTCCGACGCCTCACGCCACTTCTCTATAACATCTCGACCGGCAAGAGCTCGATGCCATGGAGGTTGAGCTAGAGTCTAAAGAACAAGTATGAAATTCTCTATGTTGTCGGCCATATGGAATCAGGGTTAACAAATCTGGTGCTAGCGGGCCTCCGCGAGGCAAGTTTGTCACTAGCGATACCGGGTGGCAAGGTTGGTGCTCCAAATAAAAGGTCGGTGTTTTGTGATTTTTTTAGAAACATAATACATATCTAGACTTCCACAAACACGCACATACAGTCACCCCTATGATCACTCCCACACCCTACCCTATGAGCCATTCCGAGAGATTGAGCCAGTAGATGTTGAGTTTGACAAATGTCGGTGTTTTGCGATTTTGGATGGTGCATATGTTTTTTTTGACATATTGCAAGTATTCCTGGCCATGGGAAACACGGCCCAGATGGCATGACCCGAACCTGTCCGAAATCCCTGGGTCGGGCCGGGCCTAGGCATGAGATTTAGCCCGAAAGTCGGGCCGTGCTCGGACTTCACATTTTAGCCGAAAACTGAGATTTTCCACTTTCGTCCGGACTTGTGCATGAAATCTAGGCCCGACAGCCAGGTCAAGCCAAACCTAGGCCTGGGTTTTCTGCTGCGGGTTTTTGAGGCCCAACCCCAAAACTTAGTCCGGCCCGAGTTTTTTCCATGTGTAGCTGCAAACTCGTGTCTACCCCAGATGGTATGTCCATGATGCTGGTATTTTCCATGGTGATCGAAGCATTGACCTCTATCGTGGATATGTGCCATAATATTTCTCGACAAACCGAGGATTTATGCACGTGACAACTTTTTGTTGCGTGGTTGTGTTTAAAATAGTGCGACATTTCTACATGTTTTAAATATGAAGCCGATCGAGACACCTTCATCTCTGTGTTTGCATGTTTTAGCTACGGAGGCGATCGGGACACCTTCACTTGACCGACTCCTAGCGTTTAGGCATGCAGGTGGATGCCCGCCCTCATGGATGCACATGTCCACCAAACCATATCCATATACGTGGGTGGCTTGTAACATTGTCTCGGCCTGTTTTGACCCGCATCACACTCATGTTGGCGGACGTCCGCCATGGCCGTTGGACCGGCGGCCTGCATCCCTACTAACGTTCCCTTGCAGTTACTCCGGCCATGATTGCCAGGACCACGTAAAAAAATCCAGAACTGGCAAAACGACATGAAAAACATAAATGGCAGAACGAAAGCAATCCATTATTTCCGTTTATACACTGGCCAGCAACAATGCATGGCATTACAACTGGTTAGGTACTGGAGTGACAACTTTTTTTTATCGCATGGAACCGTGAAAACTAGCAAGGGTAAGTATAAATCACTACAGGACAACGCTTAGCTGCCATGCGCTACAGATTGCAGGCGATCGATCGACCGGTAAAATGCTTATGAGATGATACCTACAAACTAGGATGCCCGGATACGGCGATAAGAATACGGATACGGATATAGCGATACGGCGATACGGCAATTTTCCAAAAACATGGATATAGGAATACGTTTTTATATGTATTATAAAATTAATAATACATACAAGTAGTGATTTTGTTTTACAATAATGAGAACTATTATCCATCCGAGTACCGTGACATAGTTGGTGCAAAATCTTGAGAATTGCAATGGCCATTGTATTTGTTTCTCAAGCAGTGTTGCCTCATTCGAGTCATTGGAAGCGCTTCATACACTAGAAGGGGGAGCGCTTGAGTGGCGGGGGACTGCGGAGTGCAGCCAGACAAGAAAGGACTAAAAAGTGGAGATCTCCAGTAGGAGAACTGACCTGCATGCATGCACAATGTAGCGGGGGCCGGAGGGCCACGGGAGGCTGCTCGCCGGCTAGATCTCTTCTTAGGTCCCGAGGCGCCGGCTGGTGGTCTATGGTAGGGCGGA
Organism: Alopecurus myosuroides; assembly: GCA_028641055.1. Taxonomy (NCBI): domain Eukaryota; kingdom Viridiplantae; phylum Streptophyta; class Magnoliopsida; order Poales; family Poaceae; genus Alopecurus; species Alopecurus myosuroides. Next base: position 237,256,372 of record CM054061.1, read on the forward strand.
GTCTAGGTCGGGGATGGAACTGAAATGATAAACATGGGCTAGATCGATGTATAAATCGAGGGATTGGGGTATTCTCGTATCCCACTAATGTATCCATGTTGTATCCTCCATGTATCCGATTTAATTTATTTTTTTGAAAAATGGAAAATAGCCCGATGCGTATGGGATACGTATTTTGGCGTATGGGCATCCATATTTGGGCTACAAACATCACTAGAACTCGATTGATCGCGTTCTACTACGTACGACCGGAGGAGGGTGGGGGTGGCAGTGGGGTAAAAGCAACAGAAATAATGGAGATCATGATCGATGTCCATATGTTGTTCGCACTCGCGGGTACATTCCTGCCCCGCGCGTGCTGCCTTTTCGGGCATGTACATATGCTACCTGCAGGGCTTTAACGGGAGAGACGAACACAGCCGGCATCTCATCATAGCGTGTATTGATGATTCGTGAGCTGTCGACCAAGGCATGGGACGTCAGCGCTTTGCCGTGCATGCCACTGGTGCTACGCTGCACGCAGTGCGCGCTAAGCTAAGATGCATATGCGCGGATGATTCTTTTTGACAATTTTGGAGTACGGTCGTCTATCGAGTAGATGTATATCTCCTGTTAAAAAGAAGAGTATATGTACATCTCCTTTAGGAACGAAACATGATGGAATTACAAGAGGGGCCAACTGCATATGAAATACATTAGAGGGGGCTATATAGGTAAATTTGGATAAATTTAGGGGTCAAATCCACAAATTAACAAGGGGTATTTAGCAAAAAAAAATCACCATGGGGGAGCCATGGCCCAGCTCGTATTCCTGGTTTCGTCCCTAATCTTATTGGCACTGGCTTTTTTAAACGGAGGCAAAACACCCTCTCATGTGATCACTAGCGAGAGGGAGATAAACCGTAACTTCTGCTTCAACAGAAGCTTCCTCCTCAACTCCTCACGCAGGAGCCAGCGTAAAAAAAACCTCCACTTATCTCCACCGGCTAGATCGCTAGTTCCCTCTCCCTTTGCTTGTCATCCGGCGGCAGGAGGGAGATGGGGCTTCATCCCTTCGTTCTATTCTAGTAATTAGGGTTTCGGTTTGTGTGCTATGGTACGTCGTTAGGGTGGTGGGAGCGGTGTCCGAGAAAATAAATTTGCCTCAACCCTATTCCCACACCGGCGGTGACCTTCCCGGCGACGTCTCGGAGTTGATGATAACTCTTACTCAATGTTTCCATTTAGGAACGCCATTTTGAGATCCATCTGCCATATCTCATAATCGAAATAAGCAACAATTTCTAGCAAAATCCGAATAGACTTAAGCATTGCTACAGGTGAAAAAGTTTCCTCGTAATCAACTCCTTGAACCTGTTGAAAACCCTTTGCGACAAGTCGAGCTTTATAGACGGTTACATTACCATCAGTGTCCATTTTTTTCTTAAAGATTCATTTATTCTCGACGATCTTGTGGCCTTCGGGAATTTCCACCAAAGTTCATACTTTGTTGTCATACATGGATTTGATTTCGGATTTCATGGCTCCCAGCCATTTCTCGGACTCGGGTCCTTCCATCGCCTCTTTGTAGGTTGCAGGTTTGCCGAGATCAGTCATCATCATGAGCATGCTGACAACGTCACGATACTATTCATGTGTGGCACATGGTCTTGCATACATGCGAGGTACAATAGGTGCTTCGACATCTGCTCCATCAGTGGAGGACGCTTTCGAAACACCTTTCGGTGCGCTACTCTGAATTTCAAGTTCAGGGTAACGATCTCGTCGAGCTCTATCTTCCTTCCACAAACTCCTTTAGCGAGAAACTCTTTCTCAAGGAAAGAACGCTTTATAGCGACAAACATTTTGCCTTTGGCCTTATTGTAGAAGGTGTATCCAATAGTCTTCTTTGGATATCCTGCAAAAATGAATTGTTTCGCCTTTGGTTCGAGTTTGTTAGGCTGTAGTTTCTTAATGTAAGCCTCACATTCCCAAACTTTGAGAAATGACAACTTTGGTTTCTTACAATGCCATATCTCATATGGTGTTGTCTCTACGGATTTGGATGGTGCCCTATTTAAAATGAATGCAGTTGTTTCTAACGCATAACCCCGGAATGATATAGACAAGTCGGTGAGAGATATCATAGATCACACACTATCCAACAAAGTCCTATTATGTCGCTCTCACACACCATTGCGTTGTGGTGTCCCAGCCGGCGTCAACTGTGGTACAATACCACAAGACTTCAAATGAATGCCAATCTCAAAACACAAATACTCACCACCTCGATCAGACCGAAGGTGTTTGATTCTCTTATTTAGTTGATTTTCCACTACGCTCTCAAACTCCTTAAATTTTTCGAATATTTTAGACCTGTGCTTCATTAAGTAAATATACCCATATCTACTCAAATCATTAGTGAAGATAACAAAGTAACAATAACCATTGCATGTCGAAAAACTCATTGGTCCACAAATATCGGTATGAATGATTTCCAATAAGTCTGAGGCCCGCTCCACAATACCGGTGAACGGGGACCTAGTCATTTTGCCCATCAAACATGGTTCACGTGTGTCAGGAGATTCAAAATCTAATGACTCTAAAAGTCCATCAACATGGAGCTTCTTCATGCGTTTTACACCAATATTACCAAGACGACAATGTCATAGAGTTGTGGAATTATCATCACTAAGTTTCAATCTCTTGGTATCTATATTATGGATGTGCGTACTACTATCGAGATTTAACAAGAATAAACACTTGCGTTTCGGTCATGAACATAAAAAATATTATTTATAGAAATAGTACAACCATTTGATACTGATTTAAATGAATAATTGTCTTATAACAAGCAAGACCCACTTATATGTTCATACTCAACGCAGGCACATAGTAACATTTATTCAAGATTAAAACTAATCCCAGCGGTAGATGTAGAGGGAGAGTGCCGACGACTACCACTTCAACTCTGTTGCCATTGCCGACACGCATCATCACCTCGTCCTTTGCTAGGCGCCATTCATTCCGCAACTCCGATTACGAGTTACAAATGTGAGCAACAAAACCGGTATCAAATACCCAAGTGTTACTCCAGGCACTAGTAAGGTAAACATCTATTACATGTATATCACATATACCTTTATCTCTATTGGCAACCTTGTCAGCCTTCTTGATCTCTACTTCAGCAATTTTGAGCATCACAAACGGCTCAGACAGCATCTTGGCCATCCCGTGCATGTTGTAGTTCATGACAAACCCGTTATAGCTAGGGAGCAACGATTGCAGCACCCTGTCTATTGCCAGCTCATCTGGGATTTTGCAATTCATAGCATTGAGGTGGGTAACATAGCCAAACATCTTGACCACGTGCTCACTAATACTTCTGTGCTCCTCCATCTTTGTTGAGAAGAATGCCTCAGCGAGTCAGAGGCTTCATACCTCTGAGCCTTGGCTTGCGGTGTAAAAACCGCCTTGAGATCAGTGATTATGTCAAATGCACTCATAGTCTCAAAGCTCTTTTGCAAGTCAGCCTCCATGGCATAGAGCATGCCACTCTGGAAAAAAGAAGAGTCCTCTACCTTGGACTGATAAACCTTCTTTTTGTCGTCAATAGAAGTAGCTGCAGGAGCATTGCCTACCGCGGCCTCAAGAACGTAGGCCATCTTTTGGGGAGTGAGGAGAATCCTCAGGGTGCGGAACCAGGATATGAAGTTTGAACCATTGCTCTTAAGATTTTCTTTCTCAAGGAATGGGCCTAGGTTAGAGGTGGGGCGAGAAATCTACAATTGCATTTGCAAGATACATAATACTATATTCATAATACTGGGTTCATGTTTTCAAAAAAAATATAATATATAATAGACGAACTCCCACTTAAACGAACATCCCTCACTTTGTTTTAGTGACTACATGACCCCCATCCACTACACCGCCCACGGTCATCACGACCATTGGCATAGCTTCAAAGGTAGACACAACATGTCAATTGCATCATCTATGCAACTAATACGTTGCAAATGTATCTATAATTTGATGCTACATGCTTGCTTTCTACCCAGTACCTTTTGTTTCCACATGTTTTCTACCAAAAAAATTCTAGATGTTTGCATTGATTAACCTATTAACGAGATGGCCCAGGCCAGTTGTTGTTTTCTGTTATTTTTCTATTTGAGAAAAGTTCTTAAATAAATATTCTCGAAAAAGGGCTGAAAATACACGGAGATTGTATTTTACCCGGAACGAAGACAGATACCGAAGAAGAGCCGGAGGGGGGCCAGGGGTGCCAGGCACGGCTCCATCCTAGGCCACGCCTGGTGGACCCGTAGGCACCCTGGCCTAGCCTCTTCTCGCCTCTTTGCCCCCTTTCTATTAACGAGATGCCCCCGAGTGTATCGAATGCGAGTACGGCTGGGAGTCAGCCTTTTTCAGTGTGAAATTTTTGTTGCGTAGCCCCTGAGTGTATCGAGCACGACTACGGCTGGGAGTCACCCCTTTTCTATTTGAACTTTTTGCTGCGTAGCCTCCGAGTGTATCGAGTGCTACTACAACTGGAATTCACCCATTTTATGTTTAAAATTTTTGCTGCGCAGGCCCCAAGTGTATCAAGTGCGACTATGGCTGGGAGTCACCCATTTTCTGTTTGAACTTTTTGTTGTGCAGCCTCGAGGTCTATCGAGTGCCTATGCCTTTGCTTACACTCGGGTGGGTATGCGGTTAATTTGCAGGTGCAACTATAAAACTAACAAAAGAAAGAACCTCGCAGTAGAGGGGTGAATTTGTTCGATTCGTTTATATAGGATACATAGATGTCTAGAATAGACTTATTAATTGTACTATATGTAAGAAAAAACTAAGCATAAAAATGACGTAGCTGTGAGACGTTCCTTGGATTCTTGTAGAAGTTCTCTGTCTTTTTGTCCTTGAGCTTGTATGCACCATTTCCGTGTACTTCCCCTCCAGCATAGGGTCCTTCCAATGGAGATGTCAACTTTTCATGGCTTCCTTGCTTCAGCCGTAGCACCAAGTCTCCCACATTGAAGGTTTTGCTACGCACTCGACGGGCGTGCTAGTTGTGTAAGCCTTGCTGGTATACGGCTGTGTGCGCGAGTGCTGTATCCCGAGCCTCATCTACCAAGTCGAGTGCGTCTTCTAGTTCCCTTTTAGGCCTCTTCCTTGTAGGAGGCTACCCGAGAGCATTGTACGGTACTTCCGCTGGCAATACTACATCAGCCCCATATACCATGAAGAATGGTGTGTACTCTGTGGATCTGTTTGGTGTGGTTCTCAAGCTCCAAAGCACTAAGGGTAGCTCCTCTGCCCCATGCTCTAGTTGCTCTTTTGAGTGGTGTTAGTAACTGTTTCTTGAGTCCAGCTGTGATAGGCCCGTTTGATCGCTCTACCTGCCTGCTTGTTTGTGGGTGTGCGACTGATGCGTAGCTGATGTTGATTCCCAACTCATTGCAATAGTCCTGGAACTCTGCTGCTGTAAAGGTTGTTCCATTGTCCGTGATGATGCTGTGTGGCACTCCGAATTTGTGCATGATTGACCTTATGTACTTTTTGCCGACTCTGCATCCTGTGATGTGACACGCATGGCTTCAGTCCACTTAGTGAACTTATCAACTGCCACTATTAGTCTTGTGTATCCACCATTTGACGATCGACAGAGTGGCCCGACCATGTCGAGTCACCATTGCACAAAAGGTCATGCGAATGGTATCATGTGAATTTATGTGGCAGAGACATTGGGTCTTGTTGCGAACATTTGACACGCCTCGCAGTGTTATACGACGGCTTTAGAGTCATGTTCTGTTGTTGGCCAATAGAATCCTGCTCTGAATGCTTTGCAGACTAGGTTTCTGCTTCCTACGTGGTGCCCACAAGTTCCTTGATATATATCCAGTAGCACCTCTCTTCCTTCTTCCGGGGTTATGCACCTCTATAATATATCTGATATGTTGTGCTTGTGGAGTTGCCCATCATTGATGGTAAATGTCTTTGCTCTGTGCATCACTTGATGTGCCTCTGCCTAGTCGTCAGGGAGCTCCTTCTGTGTCATGTAATCGATCAGTGGCTGCATCCAGGTAGTTTGCATTTGGTTGACTTGCTCTGGTATGTCCATAGGTGTGGGTTCTCCTTCTTCCTCAGACTGCTCCATTGTGTTGGCTTCGGAGTCCTTGGCGTTAGCTATTTATGTAGCTGCTACCTTGCGTTTAATAGAAGACTGGTCAATCTCTTCATAGAAAATATCGGGTGGTATGGGTGCACAAGTGGACTCAATTGTTGCTAGAGCGTCTGCTTCCGAGCTGCTACTCTACCAATGTGCTATAGCTCGCACCCATCAAATTCTCCTTCGAGTTTGTTGTAGATTCCCTGTATGCGGCCATGTTTTCGGCTAGAGCATCACACTCCTTCATGGTTTGTTGTACCACGAGGTTCGAGTCGCCTTAAATGATGAGTCGAGTGTCTCCACATGCTTTGGCCATCTTCATCCCGTGAATTAGTGCTTCGTACTCGACTTCATTGTTTGATGCGTTTTTAAGTTCATTCGGAGTACGTATAGCATTTTTGTCGCCTCTCGGGAATGTAAGTATTAATCATGCTCCTGCTCCAGCTGATCGCTTGGACCCATAAAAGTACATTGTCCAGTTACTCGACATATTCGGAAGTCTATTCGAGCCATTCTAAAACAAAATATGGGAGTACTTATGACTTAATTGCTTTCCGTATCTCATAGGATATCACATGGACCTAGCTCAATCCCCCACTTGGTCACTTGGCATGTTGCATTGTAGTTGTTTTGAATTTCTGACAAGGTGCATTGGACATCACTGTGATTGGGTGTTCCTGGAAATAATGCCTTAATTTCTAGGCTGTCACATAGACTCCATAAGCTAGCTTTTGATAATGCGGGTACCACTGCTTAGATGATGATAATACTTCACTGAGGTAGTATATCGGGCGTTGCACTCTGTCTATGGACCGTTACTGGGGTCTCTTTACGACTAGCATTATGCTAACCACATGTGTTGTTGCTGAGATGTATAGCTACATTGGCTCCTTTTATTTAGGTGCCACCAAAACGCGTGGAGTCGATAAGGTTAGTTTGAGTGCTTGGAAAGCGTTTCTCGCTTCAGGTGGCCACTCGAACCTATCTGACTTTTTCAGCAGTTTGTAGAAAGGAATTGCTTTCTCTCCGGGCTTTGCTATAAATCTGCCGAGTGTTGCGATTCTCCCTGCTAATTGTTGTACTCCTTTCACGTTTACTAGTTCTTTCATTGTTAGAATAGCCTTGATTTTCTCTGGGTTGGCTTCAATTCCTCTGACAGACAGGAGGTACCCGAGTAAGTCTCCTTGATGTACTCCAAAGGCACATTTCTTCGGGTTTAGCTTGATTTGGTACTTGTCGAGTGCCAGGAAAGTCTATCTGAGGTCATCAATTATGGTTTCTGCCTTTCTTAACTTGACCACAATTTCATCCACGTAAACTTGCGTGTTTCTGCCAATTTGCGCCTCCAAGAAATTTTGCACCATAAGTTGGTATGTGGCACCCACATTTTTTAACCCAAAAGGCATCGTGGTGTAGCAGTATACTCCAAATTGGGTGATGAATGCGGTGTTTTCTTCATCGTCCTTCTTCACGTAGATTTGATTGAGTATGCATCAAGGAAGGAAAGTCTCTCGTAGCCGGCGGTCGAGTCAATGATCTGATCGATGTGTGGCAATGGGAACCAGTATTTGGAGCAATATTTGTTTAGTGAAGTGTAGTTGATGCACATATGTAGTATGCCGGTGTTTTTCTTGGCTACGAGCACCGGGTTTGCGAGCCAAGTTTCTATTTTGATCTCTCGGATGAGCTAGCAGCCTATTAATCTCTTCTCCTATTTCTCTTTGCTTTGACTCTGATTAGAGATGTGTTGATTGCTGTATTGGCTTGGCATCTTTGTAAATTTCGAGTGAGTGCTCGACGAATTTCCTGGGTACTCCTGGCATGTCCGCTGGGGCCCATATAAATATTTTCCAGTTCTCGCGGAGAAATTCAATGAGCGCGCCTACCTATGCGATAGCCAGAATTTTGGACACGAGTACTGTCTTTGTTGGATCAGTCAGGTGAACTTGGTGTGCTATGGTGTTCTTCTTCGCGTCGAATTCCATCTCAGGTTCTGTATTTTCGGTCAAGGGGAGTAGCGAGTGGTCAGTCGTGGCTGCTATATCTGGTAATTCCCGCCGCATCCCAAACGACTATGATATTATGTTGAACTCGACATCGCAACTATCAGATTTCTTGTAGTTTTTGTACATTGTTATTATTCCTCTGGTCCTGACATTTTGAGCTCCATGTACGCATAATGAGGGACAACAATGAACCTTACGAATGCTGATTTGTCAAGTATTTCATTGTAGTGTGATGGCCAGTAGACTACTTCGAAGTAAACCTTCTCCTTTTTGTAATTTTCACGCTCTCCAAAGATCACCTCGAGCGCTATTGTTCCTAGAGGTTTGACTGCTTTCCCGGGTATAATCCCATGAAACAAGTTTTTGGACTGCTTTAGGTTATTGACTAGAATGTTCATTCCCTTCAACGTGACGGTGTAAATGATGCTAATTCCGCTTCATCCATCCATGAAGACATGGTTGAGATCATAGCCCCCTATTTGGGCTTCGAGTACCAGCGCAACCTTTCCTGGGTAGGGGACTCGAAGCAGGTGGTCAACCGGGGAGAACGTGATGCTTGCATCGGACCAATCTAGGAACTCGAGTGTTGCGGGAGGTGATGTCTCTACTAAATACACCTGCCTGGTGATGAGGTTTCGACTCCTTTTAGATGGTGCACCTTTCTGTATCATGTATACTTTTCCTTGTGGCTATGGGCACCTGTCCTCATCCGGGTAACACACTCTGTATTGGTGTTGTACCGCTGCAGCCTGATGTGCCCTAGGTGTCGGTAGTGCTTGAGGTTGTGGCGGGGGTGGAGCACCTATTTGCATTGGGGGTGGTGGTGGCGCGCCTACCACCAATGCTCCTGGAACAGCTGGAAAGCCTGCCTGTTGGGCATCTCTCTATTTTCTGTATGATGCTTCCATGAGGAGCTGGAATCTGTGGCAGTCTTTCAGCTTGTGACTGGACCTGCGGACCCCATTGTCGTCATCATACATGTGGTTTGTGATATGGTGGGTTAACCTCTAGGGTGGCCCGATCTTCACGAATCGACCAAGAACACGAAGAACGAACGATGAACACGAGAGGGGAACGAGGGGGAAATCGGGTGAAATCAAGGGGGAAACGTGGGAAATTGAGGGGAGATAACTAGTAAGAACCAAAGAACCCCAAATCTCCCGTCAACTAAACCCCAAGGGCCGCCTACGGGACGATCGATCCAACTGAACTCACCTTATCAGAAACCGCTTCACACCCGTGGCCGGTCCACCACGCCAATAGAACCTAAAGGGTTAGTTGAGGAAGATTGGGCAATCCCTAACTGAATCCCAAGTGGGAAAGGATAGGTAATTGAGGTGAATCTTGATACGGTCCTAGATACACATCATACGAGTAGCCTCACAAGAGGAGTCACCTCACAAGAGGGATACAAGAGCAAAGCTCAAATTTCTTAATTCATCTCCAACCTAGATTTGACCAGAGGGGGTTCCTTGTATAGCCTATGGGGTAGGTGGGGTGAAAAAGGGGGTTTTCACCCACTTTTGCATGCAGTCCGGAAATCCGGCCTGGAGGCCGGCCTGGCTGGGCTGGAGGCCGGCCGGGTTTGTTGGGTGGCCGGCCTGGCGACGCAGGGAGGCCGGGAGGCTCGGTTGGGTCGCCGGCCTGCGACACAGGGAGGCCGGCCTGGCCGGGCTTGAGGCCGGGTTTCCTGCACCTAGGCTCCTCCTTCTTCTCTCCTTCTTCTTCGAGGACTTCTTCTTAGTCATCTTCCATGGCTTCTTGGGCATCATCTTGAGAACGTTCTTGGGCATCCATGGTGGGGTCATACCTGAGCACACATAGGGCATTTCCATGAGATAGCGCACCATTCACCAAGTCACCGAAAGCATGACGAGAGAGGAGTGAGTTCACCTTATCATGTATTGCCTTTGCTCATGATCTTGTCATTGGTCCCCTTGGTGGAATGGGGTGTGCTGCATCATCTCCTAGCCCCTGAAAAAGAGTCGACCTCGACTCGTGATCTTCCTCATCACTTGGGTACCCATGGAAGGGAGAGAGATCCTTGACGTTGAAGGAGTTCTGGATGAGGTACTTGGATTTTGGTAAGTCGAGCTTGTACACGTTGTTGTTGATGCGCTTGATGATCTTGAAAGGACCGTCTCCTCTTAGCTTGAGCTTGGAGTTGCGCTCTTCTGGGAAACTGTCCTTGCGCAAGTGTAGCCAAACGAGGTCACCTTCTTGGAACACCATGGCCTTCTTGTTCTTGTTCATGATAGATGTGCGGTGCTCAGAATGCTTCTCTAGTGTAGCTCTTGTGGATTCATGGAGCTTCTTGACGTAGTCGGTGCGCTTGTCGATGGCCATGTTCGCTTGCTCGCGGAGAGGCAATGGTAGTATGTCGAGAGAGGTGTTGGGGTTGAAGCCGTAGACGATCTCGAAGGTGCTTTGCTTGGTAGCTTGGTGTGGCGCATGGTTGTAGGCGAACTCGACATGTGGGATGCATTCCTCCCAATTCTTGAGGTTGGGATTGATCAATGCCCGTAGGAGTGAGGAGAGTGTGCGATTAACCACTTCGGTTTGGTCATCCGTTTGTGGGTGGTAGGCGGTGGAGAATAGTAGCTTTACGCCGAGCTTGGCCATCAATGTCTTCCAAAAGTATGATGTGAACTTGACATCCCGATCCGACACAATTGACATGGGCACACCATGTAGACGCACAATTTCCCTGAAAAACAAGGTGGCAACATGTGAAGCATCATCCGTTCGATTACATGGAATGAAATGTGCCATCTTAGAGAAATGGTCAACAACGACAAAGATTGAGTCCATGTTTGTTTTAGTGTGTGGGAGTCCTAACACAAAGTCCATGCTAATGTCACTCCAAGGTTCATGTGGTATAGGTAATGGCAAATAAAGACCATGAGGGTTGGAAGTAGACTTATCTCGGTGACATGTAGGACATCGCTTGACGAGTCTTTCAACCTGATGCCTCATCTTAGGACAATAGTAGTGGTTGGCGAGCATGGCATAGGTCTTGTCTCGGCCAAAGTGTCCCATGAGACCTCCTTCATGTGATTCCTTCAATAACAACAAACGAAGAGAGGACTGGGGAATACACAATTTTTTAACCTTAAACAAGAAACCTTTGTGAAGATAGTAGTCATCAAAACCTCGATTGGGTAAGCATTTCTCAAAAATGGGTCCAAAGAAAACATCTGAAGAGTATAAGTATTTGATCTCGTCCAAACCAATCACATTTATGTCAAGGCGGGTAAGAAGACACTCTTTTCTAGACAAAGAATCCTCTACAACATTCTCTTTACCTTTCTTGTACTTAATGACATAAGGAAAAGATTCTATGAATTCTACCCATTTAGCATGTCTCTTGTTCAAATTAGCTTGACTTTTCAAATATTTCAAGGACTCATGATCGGAATGAATGACAAATTCTTTAGGCCAAAGGTAGTGTTGCCAAACTTCTAAGACTCTAACCAAAGGAAATAGTTCCTTGTCATATATTGGGTAATTGAGTCTAGCACCATCTAATTTCTCACTATGATAAGCAACGGGACATCCATTTTGCATAAGAACGCCACCAATGCCTATTCCACTAGCATCACATTCAATCTCAAAGGTTTTCTCAAAATCTGGAAAGACAAGCAAAGGAGCTTCGGTTAAATATTTCTTGAGGGTGTAAAAAGCTTTTTGTTGCGCATTTCCCCAAACAAAGGTACATTTTTCTTTGTAAGTTTTCAAAGGGCAAGCAATTGTGGAAAAATCCTTCATGAAATGGCGATAGAAACCGGCAAGGCCATGAAAGCGCCTTATCTCACCCACGGAAGAAGGGGTAGGCCAATTTCTAATTGCCTCGACTTTCTTGTTGTCGACTTCAATTCCATTTGAAGAAATCACAAATCCCAAGAAAACAAGCTTGTTGGTGCAAAAATTGCATTTGGAAAGATTGGCAAAAAGTTTTGCTTTGCGAAGAGCCAACAATACTTGAGAGATATGATCAAGGTGGTCCTCCAAAGGCTTGCTATAAATGAGGATGTAGTCAAAGTAAACCACAACAAATTTTCCAATGAAAGGACGCAAGACTTCATTCATAAGACGCATAAAAGTGTAAGGGGCATTTGAAAGACCAAAGGGCATGACAAGCCATTCATACAAACCAAGTTTTTTTTGAAAGTTGTTTTCCATTCATCACCTATACTCATGCGAATTTGGTGGTATCCACTTTTAAGATCAATTTTGGAAAAGATAGTAGCAGCACTTAATTCATCAAGCATATCGTCGAGCCTAGGGGTGTGATGTCTATATCTAACGGTGATAGCATTGATAGGGCGACAATCCATGCACATACGAGAATTATCATCTTGCTTAGGGACAAGTATAACCAGAACGGCATAAGGGCTAAGAGATTCGCGAATGAAACCTTTGTCAAGTAGTTCTTGTATTTGCCGCTCGATCTCCTTAGTCTCCTTGGGGTTGGTGTGGTAGGGAGCACGGTTCGGAAGTGGAGCACCCGGAATGAGTTCAATGCGGTGCTCGATGCCCCGTAGGGGAGGTAGACCCGATGGTAGTTCGTCGGGAAAAACATCTTCAAATTCCCGCAACAATGGCAACAAGGACGGAGAAAATCTTGTTATGTCATTAGTTTCAAGTGCTTATCCTTTGCACACGAGGACAATGTGAAGGATTGATGGGTCATCTCGTAACTCTCGCATCTCTGTTTTGGTGGCAAATAAGGCAAGGCCTTTGAGAGCACTCGAACTTTTTCCACTCATATTTGTCTTGTGGATCTCACTCTCTTTGAGGTGGATCACTCTCTCACCACTCATCTCACGAGATTTGAGCTCTTCTTGTTTACGTGCAAGCGTCTTGGCGTTGTCGGCGATCACTTGGCTAGGAGACATGGGGCGAAGCACAAACGTCTTGTTATTCCACTTGAAGATATAGTGGTTGGTACGCCCATCATGAATAGCACTCTTGTCATACTGCCAAGGTCGTCCGAGGAGGAGATGACACACGGTCATAGGCACAACGTCACATTCAACCGTGTCTTCATAAGGGCCAATCTTGAATTGCACGGAGACCATATGTTAAATTTTGAAGGTGCCAGAGTCACTAAGCCATTGGACATGGTATGGATGTGGATGTTGCTTGTAAGTCAATTGGAGTTTGTCGCAAAGGTCTTTACTAGACAAGTTGTGGTAACTACCGCCATCGATGATAACCTTGATTGATTTACCATTGATGCCGGCTTGAGTTTGGAAGAGATTGCAACATTGGTCATGCTCATCTTGAGGAGAAGTAGTAAGGACTCTTGTCACCACTAGCGATGGATTGTTGTCCTCATCGCAACAGACACTTTCTTCATCATCATTAGGCATGTCCAAGGAATTCAGAGCAACTTGGTGCAAGGCATAGTATTCGCCTTCACTCGTGGAATCACGTTCACCATCTTGGTTGACAATCATGATCATCTTGTTAGAACACTCAAAGGACTTGTGTCCACTTCCACCACATTTGAAGCAAGTGATAGTGCTCGACTTGACTTGAGGAGTATTCGAAGTGGTGGTGGGAGGCACTTGTTTCTTGAACGGTTGCGGGACTTGTTGGTAGCATGAGAAGCTCTAGGGGTGGTCTTGGAGTTGGTTGGTGTAGTCACTTGTGTCATTGGAGACGCAGAAGAGGAAGGCCTTGAGGCAAAGAAAGCCTTTTGCTTGTTGTACTTGAGGTCTTCCGCAATTTTGCGTTCGGCCTTGAGAGCTTAATGGACAAGGGCAACGATGTTGTCATACGGTTGGTACTCGACAAACTTCCTTATAGGATAGTTGAGGCCATTGAGGAAGCGGGTCATTGTTTGTTCTTGAGATTCCATCACATGAGCTCGAATCAATGCGGTCTCCGTCTCCTTGTAGTATTCATCAACAGACTTCAAACCTTGCCGAAGTTCTTGAATCTTTTTAAGAGATCACGCTTGAAGTGTGGAGGAATAAAACGGGCATGCATGAATTGCTTCATTTCGTTCCAAATGTCAATAGGAGCAATCCGGTTTCGAACTCTTTTCGCTTGGAGACGATCCCACCATAAGAGTGCATAGCCTTCGAACTCCAAAGAAGCCATAGCAACCATCTTCTTGTCACTAAAGTTGTGGATGCCGAAGATCTTGTCTACCTTTAGAGCCCAAGCAAGATATTCTTTGGGATCATTTTCACCATTGAACTTTGGAACATTGAAGCGAAGGGCACTCATGTTGTTGTCTTCATGTTGTCGATGGGGTCGTTCATGTGGATCTTCATCATAGAGGGGAGGTGAAAGATCGTATTGGTCATCCTCATTGTCTTAACGTTGGTGATCATGATAGGGAGGATGACGCCGGTGGTCATTAGGAGGTGGTTGTTGGCGGTGACGTAGTCGTGCTTCACGGCGTTCACTATCATCATTGTCATGGTGTTGTTGTTAAGGACGTTCTTGGTCTCGGTGAGGATGTTGCGGAAGTTCTTTTTCTTGGTGAGGGTGTTGAGGACGCTCTTTATCTTGGCGGTCATTGTGGTTGGGACGCGCATTGCGCCTAGGTGGCCGTCGATGTTGATGGGCACCTTCCACGATGTCATTGTGACCATAATCATTGTCGTGCCCTTCTGGAGGTGGCGGACGATGTTGGCAAAGGTCCGGTTGTTGAGGCTGATGTTGAAGAGGGTCACCACGACCTTGGCGATGTTGAGGTGGTGGTGATGGCAATCTATCGTCATACCAATGTCGTCGAGGAGCTTGTGGCGAAGGAGGTGGTGGTGGTGGTTGTTGTTGAGGTCCTTGTTGTGGTTGTCCACCATCCTCCATGTTGGGGTTGTGATCATGGCGACGAGCTTGGTGATGATCTTGATTGTGGTGGATTGAACGTCGAGACCTTGAGTACGATGACGATCCACGACGGTTGGCAAGGTTTGCCAAGTTGATGTTGATGCGTGTCATTTGATCATTCAATCGAGCCTCTTGTGCTTGGAGTCGATGTTCATAGTGCTCCAATCCGTCCTTCACAAGTTGGCGGAGTTGGAAATGGTCGTTATGGGTGACGAAGTTGTAGTAGGCATTGCCGTTGTCGTTGAATAATGGGTTTCCTTCATCTTCCGAGCTCGGACTTGTGAACACTCCTTCCCTAGCCATCTCAAAAATACACAAGGGTGATATGAAGAAATGGATGTCTCACTTACCCAACGTTACCCTTTTTGGTCGTATTGAGGCTAGTGGACGAGCCTAGGTGTAGGGCAGTATATCAAAAGTGAGTCCAAAAAGATTGAAAGAAAACCGCAAACGACAACACACACGCTTTATGTGGAAGACAAATGGGCGAGAAAAGTGGCTAGGAAAAACAACAAATCCAAGGAAAAGTTTGTTGTAAAATATGGAGACGAACCGAAATGAAATGTTAGCACAAGAACCAAACCTAGTGGAGGAAACAAAAATGGAACACACACACACACACAAGGGATAAATGGGGTTAGTGCGGTCAATGGACGAGCGGAGACGAAATGTTCCTAACGAAGACTAAGCTCAATGCCACACCAACGCAAGGAGGATGCTAGCTCAATCCGCAAACTATAAGAGGCAACAAGATCCATACCGTGGCAACCGGTCACTCTCTTCTCTTTTGCGACGTAAAGCTACATGTTCCTACAAGCGATAGCAATTGGCATCGATCTTTTGCTTCTTTTTCTATCTTGCTTTTTTTTATTTTCTCTTTTTGATGATTCCAAAATGCCAATGCCTACTCGAAACTATTCTATCACAAGTGCCAAACACGCACTCTCTGTGCCACCAATGCGATGCCAGACGATGTAAAAGAGCTAGTCCGAATATGAAATGTACACGAACAATGGGTTAGTTCAAGCGGAAGCAAGTTATACCTATCTTGTGGATGATCTCGAACTTGCGGTTGGTGGTTGTCGATGTCGTGTCGATCCGTTGGTGTAGATGCGTAAATGATGTTGTGGGCTTCACGTGGAAACTTGAATCACTCAAATTGGACCAACAACGACAAAGAAAAACACGTTTGAAAATCTGTCCATGAATCGAAGAGGAGGATTTTTCTGAGATTTTTGCTCCATTTCGAAATTCCTTCCAAATCCAAGAAACTTTTGGACAAATTCGAGGAAAGTGACTGAATAGAAAGGTGGGGATGGTCTCTAGCAACAATTCAACGGAAAAATTCCACGAAAAAACTCAACAAATCCACAGATCAGTTGAAATCCCATTTTGCTATTTTTGGTGAATTTTTTGAATTTATGGTGGTAGAAGAAAAATTGGGTGGAGAGGAGGGTAGTGGGGGTCGAATTCGTGTCAATCTAGCTCTGGATACCATATGATATGGTGGGTAAACCTCTAGGATGGCCCGATCTTCACGAATCAACCAAGAACACGAAGAACGAACGATGAACACGAGAGGGGAACGAGGGGGAAATCGGGTGAAATCAAGGGGGAAATGTGGGAAATCAAGGGGGAAACGTGGGAAATCTAGGGGAGATAACTAGTAAGAACCGAAGAACCCCTAATCTCTCATCAACTAAACCCCGAGGGCCACCTATGGGACGATCGATCCAACTGAACTCACCTTATCGGAAACCGCTTCACACCCGTGGCCGGTCCACCATGCCAATAGAATCTCAAGGGTTAGTTGAGGAAGATTGGGCAATCCCTAATAAATCCCAAGGGGAAAGGATAGGTAATTGAGGTGAATCTTAATACGGTCCTAGATACACATCATAGGAGTAGCCTCACAAGAGGAGTCACCTGACAAGAGGGATACAAGAGCAAAGCTAGAAGTTCTTAATTCATCTCCAACCTAGATCTGACTAGAGGGGGTTCCTTATATACCCTAGGGGGTAGGTGGGGGTGAAAAAGGGGGTTTTTCACCCACTTCTGCGTGCAGACTGGAAATCGGCCGGGTCTATTGGGTGGCCAGCCTGGCGACGCAGGGAGGCCGTCCTTGGCCGGGCTTGAGGCCGGGCATCTCGGTTGGGTCGCCGGCCTCGGGTGCGCAGGGAGGCCGGGCTGGAGGCCGTCCGACTCGGTTAGGGCGCCGACCTGGAGGCCGGCCTGACCGGGTTTCCTGCACCCCGGCTCCTCCTTCTTCTCCCCTTCTTCTTTGAGGGCTTCTTCCTGGTCATTTTCAATGGCTTCTTGGGCATCAGCTTGAGCATGTTCTTGGGCATCCATGGTGGGGTCATACCTGAGCACACATAGGGCATTTCCATGAGGTAGCGCACCATTCACCAAGTCACCGAAAGCATGAAGAGAGAGGAGTGAGTTCACCTTATCATGTATTGCCTTTGCTCGTGATCTTGTCATTGGTCCCCTTGGTGGAATGGGGTGTGCTGCATCAGTTTGGGCATGGTCCTTTGAGTTTCTGCTCGATTGACATGTGCGGTAGCCCATCCGCACGAATCTTCCTTGTCGGCTGCCACTCTCACTTTGGCTCTGTCGCACCCGGACTTCTAGAGGATACTCACAGTCCGCTAAACAGTAGATAAATGGCTTACGGGGCATACCGGCACCCGCATCTCAATATGAGTAGGCCAACACGTGAACGTGCGACAACCATTCTCTACTATTCATCGTCTGCGCAAACCATCCTATAGAAATCCAGCTACTTCCATTGACGTACTTCATAACATACACACATGGTACGTCAACGGCATTTGAACAAGTGATATCACAACAGATCTCTAAGACACAAATAAATAGAAATAAGTTGCAAATAGCTCTCACTAGAGCAGAGATAGCAAATACAATCATCCAGAGGACACATGTCCCAACATATCATCATTACATCACAGCGGAAGCATCCAAAGTGTCTGAGTACAGACAAGATCCAAATAGGCCTAAGAGGCCGGAAATGAAAAGACGGAGCCCAACCACGAAGTCTCGGATCCTGCCCGGGTCCGCTATCTACTCGTGAGCAGCCTCGTCATACTCCACGTAGTAGCCATCACGGGGATCCTCGGAAACGTAGTCTGCGGAAACCACAGCCCCAAAGGGGTCAGTACATAAACGTACTAGCAAGCAAGACTCACAAGATACCATAGTGTACCCGACAACACCAAGTACAGATGCTTTGGGTTCAACGGAAGAATAGGTGATACAACAGTGCGGCAGCAGGCTGCTCTAACCAACTACAGAAACATGCTATAACTTCCGGCTAACAGAAAGGAGATAAGATAGCGTATCGTAACCAACTATAACTAACTCCAAACAAACCCATCCTGGATCTCGCCCCTTATCCAAAGAAGCAATCCGAGGATAACTCACACAGTTGGATTAATGATGGTTCAGATTATTGTGTCAATAAGCTTATTACTAGTCAGAGTGTTAATCATTAGGTGTAAGTTGTTCTGAGTACTTGTTAGCCAGTACTTTCACCAAGTCATCCATAACCGCGGAAAACGCGGCTTCTCGAGAAGATTTATCCCTGCAGGGGTGCACCAATTTGGCCGTACACGTAAGAATAACCCGCCAGATGGAATGCCTCCCGCCAAGCGGGGCACTCAACACAACTCAACTCTTCTTCGCATCAAGCCCAAAGAACCCCGTGCAAGTGAGCGCACGGCTAATCAAGCCCCACGAAAAAAGGGGACCATCATAGCACTCTAAGAACGTGTCTCCCTAAATGCCGACTACAAAAGTTCCACCCTGGCCTGGGTTCGCAAGTACATATGCATGCGGCAAATGGAAAACCCGAACTAAATGAGGCTATTTGGAAGAGATGCGAATCGAATCAAATTGAGGGGGGCACCCATACACGCTTCCCACATGCGGATAGTGCGCTCATCATGGATCAGTAGACAAGACCCTTTTCCTAATTAGGGTCGACACTAGCAGGCCTCAAAACCACGCCCCGGGCCTCCTGCCGGTGCCTTATCATCAAATTAGCATTACCTCAAATATTAACAGGTTGATTGTTTAAACATCGAGCCCAAGAACATAATAGAAATATGGTAACTGAAAGTAACGGACAACAGACTCGAGCAGAAACAACCCTAAGCATGCTAGTAAGACACGGGCAACAAGCAATGGGGTTATAGGTGTGGGGTTGAGGCTATATCAGGGTTAAAGGATAACATGTGATAGGTTCGGAACAGAAGCAACGATTCATAAGGCTAGCAGAATAGACAACGGAAAGTATCGGTATCCAATGTGGAAGGGAACACAATGGTTCATGTGAGTGAATACTTGCGTGCAAACTCAGTAGCCTGGTACTGGGCTAACTCCTCAGAAGTAGGTGTCGTAAATCTCGTCTGTCTCAACGTCGTCGTCTATTCGAGAAGAAGCAAACAAACAACGCAGGGAGACAAACAATCAATAACATGGCATAATGCACAAACATGGGATGATGCATGTCAACTTAATTGATGCATCAGAATAAACTAGTTGACAAGATAACATGTTTAAATGGACCCATATGCAATTGGATTGCATATGGAAAGCCCATGAATTAAGGTTGGGTTAATTGATCTACAACTAACCAACATGTGAAAGTGGATTAGCATGATGCATGGATGAGGAAAACAGAAAGAAAACAACCATAGGGTTCAATTTGAAATAAGGTTTACCAAGTTTAGAATTTCATTTATTAAGTTAAGAGATTTTGGCTTCTTAAAGAGTTACACAAGCAGTTGTTGTTTTCACCAATTTTAATTGTGCAAAATAGATAACAAAGTTCATATTTGGAAAGTACACAAAATTTTAGGTGGAATACATGTTTCACTTGTTGAAAAAGGATTTAGAATGAATTACTTATGAATTAAACAAGTTTAAACAAGATTTAAATGGATTTAAACAAGTATTAATATTATTTGAATTTTATTTGTTCAAAGCATTAAATAAAATTCATATTTGAAAAGATTATGTTTTCTGGTTTGAAAACATATTTTATATGTTCAAAAATAATTTAATTTGAGCAAGTTATGAATTTAGCAATATTAAATGAGTTAAACAAGGTTTAAATTATTTAACCAATTTTAATTATTCAAAACATGATACAAAGTTTATATTTGGAAAAGTGGTTCAATTTAGCATGGAAAACATATTTTATTTGTTGAAAATGGATTTAAAATGAGCAAGTCATTAATTTGACAATTTTAAATGCATTAATTAAGAAACAGTTGTTTTCAGCAATTTAATTTATTTAATACAGAACACAAAGTTGATATTGGCAAAGTTCATGAAAAATTGAATGGAAAACATATTTGGTTTGTTGAAATTGGAATTTTTATGCCCAAGTTATGAATTTTGCCAAATTAAGTGAATTAAACAAGGATTCAAATATTTCACCAATTTAAAATATTCAAAACAGTACACAAAATTTATATTTGGGTAGAGAATTCAATTTGGTGTGAAAAACATATTTAAAATGTTGAATTTGGAGTTGTAATGAATTATTTATGCAATTTCCAAGATTAGGGTGTAATCTGCCATTTTAAATAGCAGCCAAGGACTTAGAAAATAATTGCAGGGACCTAGAATAATACTAACAGGGACTGTTCTGTGAATAGGAGTTTGTGTTGTACCTGGAAAATAAAATGGAAAAGATGGGGTTATTGCGCGGGGGTGGGATTCGATCCCAAGCCCTCCTGCTCGCGCGCACAGGGAAGCTACCAGTGGGGTGTGCTGCTGTTTCGTGTTAGGATAGATGCGCGCGGGCTTTTGTGGTACGTTTTCGTCAGTGAAATTAGCCTGACGAAACTGAACCTCGCCGAGGCACTGCAGAGCAACGCCTGCGCGCGGCGGGACAGCAACGGCGGTGACCACGATGGCGGCGCCGTGCGTGCGTGTCGAGCGTGCGGTGGGCGTGCGAGGTGCAGCGGGGAAGAGCAGGAGGGGAAAACGGAGGGTGCTCACCGAGGAATACCGACGCTGCTGTGAGGTGGCGACGGGATTGACAGACGCGGTGGTCGTCGAGGACAAACGGCGACGGTGGGCGGGTTTCTACTGCTCGTCGGGCTCGTCCGTGGGGTCGAGGAGGAGGACGGGAGCTTGGGGGGTCGATTCCCGCGCTCAATTCGCTCGGAGGAGCTCCAAGGGCGCGGCGATCGCCGGAGGTTGCTTGCTGCGGTGGTGCGGTGGTGTTTGGGTTCAGTTAGTGCAGAGAGACAGAGAGGGAGAAGCGAAGGTGGGAGGATGGAAAAATGGCGGCGGTGGAGAGAGAGGAGGGGGGAAGAACTAGGGCAGAGGGAGAGGAGCTCGATGCTCTGGTTTTAAGGGGGAGGGGGAGGAGCTCATGGCCATTCCTCCTCTGTGTAGTCGACGTGGACAGGTGCGATGGCGTGCCGTACCGAGGAAAGAGATGAGGGGGGAGGGGTACCAGGCCGTGGGGACTGGTGGGCTGGCCCAAAAGGCTGGCCTGCCCTTTCCCCCTTGCTTTGTTTTATTTTTTCTTTCTTTCTCTTTTTTTTTGCAGATTTGAATAAGGAAAGAAAAGGGTTAGTTTTTAGGGTTAGAAAATTAGGGAAAATTTTGTGTAGTTTAGTTTTTGTAACAACACCAAAATGCCAACTTTTGTTTTCCAAGAATTTAAAATATGTTGTTGTTTGAAATTAATTGAATTTAATTGAATTTGATATTAATTGAATTATTGAAAGCAATAATTTAAATTAGTTTGAACTTACAACTTTAATGGAAACAACTTAATTGCTTTGATTTGAATATTCATTTGGAAAATGTAACAACACAAGTTTGCAAACTTTTGGTTTTCAATTATTTCAAATTAGTTGCTGTTTGTATTTTAATTGAATTTGAATGCAAATTGAATTAAGTGAATTATTAAAAAGAACCAGTTGATAGTTTGAACTTTAAAGTTTAATGGAAACAATTGATGTTTTGATTTGAACTTTTTATTTGGAAAATTGTAACAGAGCAAGTATGAAACAAAACATTTGAATATTGTTTGAATTTCAATTGGGAAAACAAAGGAAAACAGATGAAAACAAATGGAAAACAAATGCAAAAACAAAGGCAATGATGATGTCATGATGCAAAACATAAATAAAACAAGAAACAAACATTCTAAGGTTGTGTTTCATACTTGGGATGTTACAGGCTCCTTCTCTCGCTCCCGTTCTTTCTCACGGGGTTTCTTACGTCCTTGCCTATGGTGGTAGTTGCTGCAACTCCCTGGTGTTGGGAATATGCCCTAGAGGCAATCATGGATGATGTAATTCCCAATGTATTCATAAAGTTATTAAGTTGTCCTTGTTTTGAACATCTGATATATGTCTTTGAATATGTGATTCGATTGTGGAACTATATATTCATGTTGTTCATACTAGATTGTCCTTGGTCATTAAGGTTGTGATGGACACACACCCTAGACTAATGTGAGTGTTGGCTGATGACATGGTTCCACTTGTCATGGGCATGGTGATGCTATTCCAACGATCACGGACTTGGCTAAAGAGTTTAGCAAGTCGGACTGACCCACATTGAGATGCAACGAGCAAGTCGTCATTTGCATGTCTCAATCAATGTAATCCTTAGACCTGAGGTTGTCGCACAATCCGAGTTGCGGATCACCGACTTAGTTCTGTTAAACGCTGCTTTGTGACAAGGCAGCTATAAAGGCAGAGTTCGGGTCGAATGAGAAGCAAGCTGCGTGATGTGGATAATCAAGATGGGATTTTGCCCCTCCGAATGGAGAGATATTCTCTGGGCCCTCTCGAGTGATATGATTCAGGAAGCATGGCCATGTGCGACTCAGTTAAGTGTTAACTGTGTCTGTTGACTACAGAGTTAGTCAGATAAATCACATATCACGGATCGAGAAGAGAGTCGAACTATTTAAGGGATGACGATAAATCTCCTATAGTTCGACAAGATATATCGTGAGGCAAAAGGGACTAAGATGAGTATCACATTGAAAGGTATGTCGTCATGACTCTATGGCACTTGGGAGTCGGCACGTTCTGCTAGGAGCCGCTACCGATTGATCGATTGGGAGTTGGACTCCAATCGTGTCCAAGTCGCCATGAGCCTGCAGGGTCACACACTTAAGAGCGGGAGCAAATGTATTGGTCGGGTTGGACCCGAACCGGAAATGGACTGGGTTTTGTGAGTCGGACTCACAGAGGGAATGGGCCACAAGCGTTGTGAAGCCCACTACCACTCGCTATATAAAGAGGGGCGCAGGTTGCCCAGCGGGGACGTTACTCCACTCCCATGCGTTGGGAACCCTAGCCCCACTCAGTCCAGTTGTCACCCCGGACCTAGCAGTCCGCCGTTGGAGCTCCTCCTCGTACGTGTGGATACCGGCAGAGGTGTTGTACGTTCACCACTTCGACGTTCGTGGGATTGGATCGGCCGGATCGGATCGTGGACTGCACTTCCCCGACGCGCTTCATCGATAATCCGCAACCGCGCGTCTAGTGGTAATCATCATGGCCTTCTACCTCGGCTAGATCTTGGAAGTACCGCGTAGGAAAAAGTTCTGTTTATCTCTACGCGTTCCAACAGTGGTATCAGAGCGGTAGCTTCTGGTATTAGGCCCGAGATCCGTACATATGTGATATGTAGTTAGCTTTAGATGTGATCTAATTGCTGTTTTGGTGGTCGGTCTATGAGATAGATCGGTTTTGTACAAGGTTGATTAGATCAATCGTACTCGGGGTTAATGGATGATCAGGTTTCCGTGATCATACTGCTAAGGTAGTGGAACAACTTACCCCTACCGGTCGGTTTCCGCCATCGGGGTATACAGTGACACATAAATCCAGTTGCGGTGATCGAAGATCAAAGAGTTTGATCGAATCGGAATACAGATCAGATTTGGGTAAAATCGTTTTATCCGATGAAGAAATCCATGATCGGGATGCAGATAAGATCTGCGTTTTCCGAAATCGTCAGGCGCTGCCCCTTCGATCCCCGCCCGCTATCCGGCTAGCGGGATCGCCGGCTTCGCCCTGTCGTAGCGCCTTAGATGTCGTTGCGAGTTTCACAACGCCGGTAGATATCGTGTCTATGCATAAATTGTTTTTGCAGGAAGTTGTGAATGGTATGGCTTATTTGCATGTGATGTGTGTAATCCATACATGATCTGCGTATCATGTTCTTGTCAGCCGGCTGGAGCCTAGGTGCTGTCATTTTATTGTATACTGGCCTGCGTGTCGGATTATCTATGTAATTTTCATTTACTAGCTAGTGTAGCTTGTTGGAGAACCCGGATGACATGAAAGTCGATGTACAAGTCGGCTACATGGAGCAAGATGGCACGTGACAAGAGTTGGCACGAGTCGACTTGCAAGCTTCGTGGAGATGGAGATCACCATGAAGAGAGTCATACCATTTCACATTATAATTTCTTTATTTGTGTTATTGTTATGTCTCTGTTTACCTCTATTTAGATAGTTGGTAGATTTTAATCCCTCAAAGAAGGTCTAGTCGGTCGCCCCGCCAGTGCTGCACCATCACAAGTCGGACATTCTTGGTAGTGGGCTTATGAAATTGAGGTACTACCAATTCTTTCCGATTAGGTGGGTTTGAGTCGGACTCTTACAAGCAGAAGCACTTGGTAATCTAGACGATTCCATCACAACGGTTGTGGGGCTCGGGGCGAGGTAGGTTGGGAGTCGGGGCATGTGATGTCACCCAACTAAGAGGAGTCGTATAGGGATACGATTGGCAAGGTGTTGCCTACCTAGATCACTTGACGGCTAGCGGTGATGCTAAAGCTCACTTGTCGACTTTCTTATTTAGGATCTTGAATCACTTAGCAATCATCGGAGGGGTGTTGATTCTAGTGGGAGCATAAGTATTAAAGCGTTTAATATGCCTGCTCTTTTATGAATACATGTCTTAAGTGTTTTGCATATTTTCTGTTGTAGATCAATGGCACCTAGCAACCTTCCTCAGTTGTCCACTTTTGCGTTGAGGTCAATCCTAGAGAAAGATAAGCTTAATGGAACTAATTTCATTAACTGGTACCGTAATTTGAGGATAGTCCTCAAGCATGACAAGAAAGAACATGTTCTAGAAACTCCACTTACAGAAGAGCCGGATGACGATGCGACTGTCTCTGTCATGAATGCCTACCGTAAGACTAGAGATGAGTATACGGAAATTAGCTGTCTTATGCTTGCACACATGGAACCGGACTTGCAGCATCAGTTCGAGAATGTTGAGGCCGACGATATGATCGAAAGCCTCAAAAGTATGTTCCAGGCTCAGGAAAAGACCGAGAGGTATCAAGTCTCTCAAGCTTTGCTGGGATGTAAGCTCAAAGACGGCGATCCACTGAGTCCGCATGTAATCAAGATGATTGGTTACATACAGTCTCTGGATCGGCTAGGCTTCCCAATTAACGGAGAGTTCGCTACTGATATAATTCTGAACTCTCTTCCTAGTGCGTATGGTCCGTTCATCTCGAACTACCATATGCATGGTATGGATACGAGTATCACTGAATTACATGGGGTGCTCAAAACGGCAGAGGCTGATCTTAAGAAAGGCGACAATCAAGTGTTGATGGTGCAAAATAAGGCTAAGTTCAAGAAGAGTTCTTGGACTAAGAAGAAGAAGGATAAGTCAGGAGGTAGCACCCATGGCCCTGTCCAGAGTGCTTCCTCAAAGACTAAGCCTTCTCCTACAGCCGGAGCCAATTGCTTCTATTGCAAGCAGGATGGCCACTGGAAAAGGAATTGCACCAAGTATTTGGCTGACAGAGCCAAGAGTGGAGGTATGACTTCCAACTCAGGTACGCTTGTGTGCAATGTTATAGACATTTATCTTGCTGATGCGCCTAATAGTTCTTGGGTATATGATACCGGATCAGTTATTCACATATGCAACTCGTTGCAGGGACTGGTAAGAACTAGGAGCGTGGCAAGAGGAGAGGTTGACATTTGGGTCGGCAACAAGGCGAGAGTCGCTGCGTTGGAAGTCGGCACGATGCAACTTCATTTACCATCAGGATTTTTAATGGAGCTAAATAATTGTTATTATGTTCCAGTGCTTAGCCGAAACATTATTTCCGCCTCATGTTTGATGAGACAAGGTTATGAGTCGAATATTAAGAATAGTTGTTGTTCTTTATATTTGAAAGATATGTTTCATGGCTTTGCACCCGTTCAGAACGGGTTATTTATTTTAAATCTTGATAGTGAATCAGTCTATAACATAAATGTTAAAAGGTTGAAACCAAATGATCTGAATATGACTTACTTTTGGCACTGTCGGCTTGGTCATATAAGTTGGAAGCGCATGAAAAAGCTCCATGATGATGGACTTCTAACTTCGTTTGACTTAGAGTCATTCGAGACATGCGAATCATGCCTACTAGGAAAAATGACCAAGACACCTTTTGCAAGGAGTTGCGAAAGAGCGTCCGACTTGTTGGAACTAATACATAGTGATATATGTGGTCCAATGAGCACGACAACCAGAGGTGGTTATGAGTACTTCATTAACTTCACTGATGATTTAAGTAGGTATGGATATATCTATTTAATGAAACACAAGTCGGAAGCCTTTGAAAAGTTCAAGGAATTCCAGAGTGAGGTACAAAATCAGCTCGGCAAGAAAATAAAGTTTCTACGGTCGGACCGTGGAGGCGAGTACATGAGCCATGAGTTTGATGACCATCTAAAGAGTTGTGGAATAGTTCCTCAACTCACTCCGCCGGGTACATCGCAGAGAAACGGTGTATCGGAACGGAGAAATCGGACCTTGTTGGACATGGTACGATCAATGATGAGTCGGGCAGATCTACCTTTATCATTTTAGGGTTATTGTCTAGAAACTGCAGCGTTCACACTAAACAGAGTACCATCAAAGTCAGTAGAGAAGACACCGCATGAGATGTGGACTGGCAAAAGGCAAAGTTTGTATTTTCTTAAGATTTGGGGTTGTGAAGCATTTGTCAAGCGACTTCAGTCGGACAAGCTCACGCCCAAGTCGGATAAGTGTATTTTCGTGGGGTATCAGAGGGAAACCTTAGGGTACTACGTCTACAACCGGGAAGAGGGCAAAGTGTTCTTCGCTCGGAATGGTGTCTTCCTTGAGAAAGAGTTTCTCGGTCGGGAAGTCAGTGGGAGCACAGTGCAACTCGAAGAGATTTGAGAGGAACCGGCTAGGGGCGAGTCAGCGAGCGCCTTGGAGGCTGAGCCGGTCGTGGTACCTACACCGGTAACAGCACCTAAACCACAGAGATCTGCTAGATTACAAAATGCTCGTGTTGTTTTACTGTTAGACAGTAATGAGCCGACAACTTATTCGGAAGCGATGGTGGGATCTGATTCCGAGTCATGGCTTGGAGCCATGAGATCCGAGTTAAAGTCCATGGATGAAAACCAAGTTTGGAATTTGTTTGATCTGCCTGACGGTGCAAGATCCGTCGAGTGCAAATGGGTCTTTAAGAAGAAAATTGATATGGATGGAAATATTTCCGTCTATAAAGCGCTACTTGTCGCGAAGGGGTTCTGACAGGTTCAAGGAGTTGACTACGACGAGACCTTCTCGCCCGTAGCGATGCTTAAATCAATTCGGATCATGTTAGCCATAGCAGCCTATTTCGACTATGAGATATGGCAGATGGATGTCAAGACGGCTTTCCTTAATGGAAATTTAACTGAGGACATGTATATGATACAGCCCGAAGGTTTTGTCGATCCGGCTAATGCTGACAAGGTATGCAAGCTTCATAAATCCATTTATGGGTTGAAGCAAGCATCTCGGAGTTGGAACATTCGCTTTGATGAGGTAGTCAAATCGTTTGGCTTCATCAAGAGCGATCATGATTCTTGTTTATACAAGAAGTTTAGTGGGAGCAAAGTAAATTTTCTAATCTTATATGTGGATGACATATTACTGATTGGAAATGATGTCATGATGTTGCAAGAAACCAAAGAGTCATTGGAAAGGAGTTTCTCAATGAAGGATTTGGGTGAGGCGACTTACATATTAGGAATCAGGATCTATAGAGATAGATCAAGACGGCTCATTGGATTGAGTCAGAGTACATATCTGGACAAAGTTTTGAAGAAATTCAAAATGGAAGAGTCCAAGAAGGGATTCTTGCCGATGTCCCATGGCATAAAACTTAGCAAGACTCAGTGTCCTTCGACGACTGATGAGCGAAGTCGGATGAGTGTGATCCCGTATGCTTCGGCAATCGGATCCATCATGTATGCCATGATTTGTACTAGGCCAGATGTTTCCTATGCTCTAAGTGTTACGAGTAGATACCAGGCTGACCCTGGCGAAGCCCACTGGGCAGCGGTTAAAAACATCCTTAAGTACTTGAGAAGGACTAAGGAAATGTTCCTAATTTATGAAGGTGATGAGGAATTCAGTGTAAAGGGTTACACGGATGCGAGTTATCTCACCGACTCAGATGATTCTCGTTCGCAATCTGGATACGTGTTCGTAATGAACGGAGGAGCTGTGAGCTGGAAGAGTTCCAAGCAAGATACGGTGTCTGCATCTACAACAGAGGCTGAGTATATTGCTGCCTCAGAGGCGGCAAAGGAAGCTGTTTGGATCAGGAACCTCCTGATAGATCTTGGTGTGGTTCAGGGCGTGTCCAATCCATTGGACGTATATTGTGACAACAATGGTGCTATCGCACAAGCCAAGGAACCTAGACAACACCAGAAGAACAAACATATACTCATGCGGTACCACCTCATTCGCCAGTTTGTCGAACAAGGTGATATTAAGTTATGCAAAGTACACACGGATGCAAACATTGCAGATCCATTGACAAAGGCGCTACCACAGCCTAAGCATGAGGCGCACATGAGAGGTATGGGCATTATATGCCTAGGCATATGATGCCAAGATGATTGACTCTAGTGCAAGTGGGAGACTGTTGGGAATATGCCCTAGAGGAAATCATGGATGATGTAATTCCCAATGTATTCATAAAGTTATTAAGTTGTCCTTGTTTTGAACATCTGATATATGTCATTGAATATGTGATTCGATTGTGGAACTATATATTCATGTTGTTCATACTAGATTGTCCTTGGTCATTAAGGTTGTGATGGACACACACCCTAGACTAATGTGAGTGTTGGCTGATGACATGGTTCCACTTGTCATGGGCATGGTGATGCTATTCCAACGATCACGGACTTGGCTAAAGAGTTTAGCAAGTCGGACTGACCCACATTGAGATGCAATGAGCAAGTCGTCATTTGCATGTCTCAATCAATGTAATCCTTAGACCTGAGGTTGTCGCACAATCCGAGTTGTGGATCACCGACTTAGGTTCTGTTAAATGCTGCTTTGTGACAAGGCAGCTATAAAGGCAGAGTTCGGGTCGAATGAGAAGCAAGCTGCGTGTCGTGGGATTATCACGGCAGACGTTACCGGGGGTAACTGATCTTGGGGCAAGACGACACAGGCGTTTGGGAGAGGGTTTAGCTCAGAGGAAAACATGATGGAACTCGATCTGGTAGCCGGCAATCAAGTCGCCGAGTCTCCGATCTCAATATATTAACTCGATCTCTCGTATACACTGGATGCCCGATACCAAACGGCACTACTAGGGTTCTTAGATCTCCCTAAACTAGACCTGGGGGTCGGTTTATAAAGCACCCGTACCCCCCTGGCTTACTCTCCAAGGCGCACCCTGAATCCTACCCGGACACCGCATACGAACTCTAACTTTCCTTTGCCGTAACCCACAATCCGGGTTACGAGGCCTACAAACTTGGGCCTTCCAGAAGTTTCTTTACCCTTAGCCGGATCTTGCGCATCGTCCTTTGGGCCGGGTTATGCCTTGGAGTTGGCCTACCGGGTTAGTATCCCTTCATCAGTAGTCCCCAGAATAGCTTGGGCTTCACGGATCCTTCCTGGAAGCGCTTGCTATTCCCTGCAAAGATATCAAACACACAAGTGTATGGAGGCCGGGTTAAGGTGCTCTGATAGATAGCTAGGCCTAACTCCATGGCGGCCATATAGTAACCCGGCTTTCCTCCAAACACACTACTCAAATTTCCGAGTCAAAACCCTGATAAAAACATCAAGATTCTATGCTTTTACTCGATAATTGACCCTGGTTTCACGGAATGGATCTCTTTCTCTTTTTTGCCCGGATACCTCGCTCAATACCTGAAGCATATCTCGCAAAACCCGCACGGATAACCATTACCCCATAATTTATGGCTTCTGGCAGTTAGAATAGGTTCACCCTCACCTTATAAATATTGCTCAAAGGGTAACCTGGAATCCAACGCCTCACTCCAACTTATCCCTTCCTTCCTCACACCTTGCGCTCTCGCGACGCCACCGCAAGAATCTAGGGCACGCCACCGGAACAAAGCCACCATCGGCCGTGTTCGTTCTCCAGCCATCCGCGCCGCCACCAAGCTTCATCCCCGCGCCCTCGTCCTGCTCTTCCAAGAACCGCAAAGGGGCACTCAGACCACGCCGCCCGCAGCCATCGTACTAGGCTTCCAGTACCTCCCAGTAAGTTCCTTGCACTTGCTAATTTAGCCCCGCAATTTTATGGTTCATCCTGGATTGGATCTTGGTCAACCCGCGGGCCGTTTCTCCCGCCCCACCGGATTAGATGGCTTAGAGGCTTGCCAGCTCCTTTAATAACCTATTTGATGATCACACACCATCCTCCTACCATTATTAATCACCAATTTCTTCGTAGAATCGTTCGCAAGTTTTCCAATCTAGATCCATTTCACCCCAACTTTCCGCACATATCATTGACACTCGGAAAATCCCCCTTTTCCGGTTCTTTTGCTTGCAGTAGATACATGGGCAACCATCCGTCTTCCTCAGACACTTTTCAATACGTAAGTGAACAATAATTCCTAGAGTCGTACTCTATATCCGGATAACTCGCCACCTCCACTCCGTGATGTGATACCCGGATAATCCTTAGTTTTCATACATTCTTGATACTCCAAGTGCATGCTCGGATGACCTAATATTCCCGAGTCTTACTTCCTGTATCTTTCCTCCTTGTGTTTGCAGGTTGATCCCATGGCTCCCAAAAGGCAAGGGAAACAGCCGGCCCAGGCGAAGGCAACCCAATCCATATCTGCCAATTGGGGGCGATCCACAGTCACAAAGGCCAAGCTGGAAGAGCTGGCCGAGTTGGGGGTCCTCCCCCCTCAGAAGGACATTCGCTGGAGGGCGCCGGGTGACGAGACCCGGCGCACACCCACCGACGGCGAGGTAATCTGTTTCATGGAGCACGTGACCCGGGGATTCCGTCCTCCGGGTCACCCTTTCTTCCGTGAGGTCCTGAGCCATTATGGCCTCAGGATATTTGACATAGGGCCTAACTCTATGTTGAATATTACTCACTTCATTGTCCTATCCGAGTCATACTTGTGCACTCCGCCAAGCTTGACTCTCTTTACTGAACTCTTCCAGTGCAAGCCATGCCGCAAAAGCGGTGATGGAGCACTTCTCACTTGCGGCGGGGTATCCATCCAACGCCGAAAAAATTCCCCAATGCCAACCCTTAATCTGAACTCCCATGTTAAACACTGGCAACTGTCCTTCTTCTACTGCCACGACACCTCTCCACCCGGCGAGAAGAGACTGCCGGGTTACTCGGAGGGCCTCCTCAATACCTCCGAGAATTTCAATGCCTTCGCCCCTGACTCAGACAGGGAGGCAATCATACCTTTGCTAGCTAAGTTAGCCGTTCTCTCAGCCCAAGGCCTTCTTGGGCTCAACTTAGTGAAAACTTGGGTTGACTTCCGTATCCAACCTAATTCCATCCGCACCAAATTGATGTGCGAATACTCGGGGCACACCACAGATGCACTCCGATATTCCACCAAGAGCTTTGCAGCCGGGGATACCAACAAAACCATCAAGGGTTTCCTGACGGAGAAGCTGGAAGTGATAAAAAACATCGCCGGGTTACCTCCGTTTACTCGGGAGAACCCGGCCCCAGCGGCAAGACCCGGCGTTCATAAGCTTATTTCTTCATCTTGACTCGATACTACTCCTAACTCTTATTTTCACCTTTCTGTCCCAGGCCGGTGACCCTTTCTGGACAGTTGAGACCTTCCCCCTTCCGGAGACCCGGAAGACGAAGACGAGTCGGTTGACGGTGATGAAGGTATTCACCCGGATCTTGTGTTACCCTTACTTGCATCGTTATCCTCCTATTTAACTTTTCCATGGATGCATACTCGGTTCGCAGGACCGGAGGATGAAGACGAGAAGAACGAAGACGACCCGGAAGCTACCGAATCTGATCAAGAAACTCCAGTCGGGGCCAAGAGGAAGGCCAGAGGGGTAGTGTTCAAGGCTCCTTTCTCTTCTATGTCCTCTGAGCCTTACTCCTTTGATACCATGCGACAACTTAATCATCAATTATCGAACTCGTCGTACTTGAAGGATTCTCTTCCAGCCAAGCGCAGAGTGACTCGGAGTTCCCCGGGTGAGGATCCTCTTAACCCGGGCATCTCCACCTCCCCCGTCCATCGTGCCAGTGCTCCTCCGCCTCGTCCTTCCAATTCTCCTCAGCACCACCCCTCTCCTAACCATCCACGCGCCGGGCAATTCCGGGTTCCGCTAACGGTTCCTTTGACAACTTCGTCTGCTTCCAGCGGCGAACTCCCGCCGGACTACGCCGTAAATACTGGGTAAGCTTTTACTATATGACATCCTTTGATACCTGACAATTTTCAGTCACCATTGCTAACTGCCTCTTCCCATCTTTCTTTAGTGCTCAAGCCACCGTTAGTGACCCGGATAATGTGGAGATGGATAACCGGGAGGTGGATAACCGTCAGACAGAGGAGCCGACTGAGAACGTAGACGCCTCAACCGGCGGTGATACTGAGAACAACCAGGAACAAGCCGCCGAGTCTCCTGAGTCATCCGAACCAGTAGATGAGGAGATCGAGGTTCTGGACACAAGGATGGGTTCTCCCAACCCGGATACTCAGACTATCCGGGTCTCAACTCCCAGAGCGGGGAGAGCTCCCCCATCAGGTGACCAGGCTGCCGGTTCTTCCAGTGCCCGACCCGAGGACCTGACGTTTGCCCAGATGCTCGAAACCCTGCGCGCTTTGAGGGCTAATGAAGAGAACATCTTGGAGGCTTTAATAGCCAAACACGAGGTAAACCCGACTAATATTGCTTGTGTCCTTATCCAGTCCCCAAGTTCCGAGTGAATTAATTCACAATTTGCTTGGAACTTTACGATATAAGCGACTGATAACTTACCCCTTTACCCGGCTAATCCTTCCTTGTATCCATGCAGTCCTTCGTGACTCAATCTGAGGAGAAGCTGACCAAGGCCGCCAAGCTCATTGAAAAGGAGGTGTCTCTACGTGAGGCGGCCGAGGCTGAGGCCAGGAGGAGCAGGACGATAATGAAGAAGTATAGGAGGAGGGCTCACTCAGCAGAAGATGATCTGACGAGCCTTTCTGTTTAAATTGCTGATATGTACCGTGCTTTGCTTGGTACGCTTCTTCATCCGGGTTATTCTTTTGATAAATAGCCGGAATGTCCTGACTCATGTTTCCATTTCTGCAGGTCCGGATGAAGCGATGCCGGACGAGGGTGACATTGCCAGGCTGAAAACTATCAAGAGCGTAATCCGGCAGCTATGCGCCGGAACCAAATGGATCCTTCAAGAAATACGGTGGCCGGGTAAAGGGCATGGCGACCTGAAGAGAATGCTAGACGCTTGCTCCACTATCCCCGAGTGGATTTGGCACTGGAAACGCTCGTCCTGCCGGGTTGGAGTAACCCGGGGTGTTGCGCTTGCCAAGGCTTACTTCCCTAAGCTCGAGCTAGCCAAGCTTATGGGCGGTTTGCCGGAATACAAGCTTGATGGGTCCAAGTTCTCCATGAAGGATTTCCAGGCCGTCCAGAAGGAGGTCCGTTACCCGGCCAGCGTGATTGCTGACGGCTTAGATGTCGATTCCCTCGTTCCTGCTTATGATGCTGCTGGTGAAGCTATTAAGTCGGATCTTCCCGAGCCGTATGACATGCTTGCCCGATGGAAGGAGGAAGCTGCTAAGTTGAGGGAGGAGGCTGCTAACAAGAAGGCTGAAGCCGACTCTGCGCCCGCTACCTCGACACCAGTCGTTCCTCCTCCTGCGCGAGTCGGCACTGCTGATCCGGGTGCTGCTGCTACCCCAAGTGAGGGCAAGGGTAAGGCGAAGATGGATGCCGGGGCTTAGGATGCCGAGTGATACATGTTCCTTCGTGCTACTTCTCATGCATCAGTCGGCCGATGTGCCGTTTAAACAATTATTTTTTGGATGGTGCGCCTGTGCACCTTTGATATCATTTACCGGGATTTTGTAATGCACGCTAAGGTCTTGATACACTCTATTCCTCTTCGGGACTTTTAAATTTATTCACTTTTGAACTCATTTGCACTAGATATCCGACTTTCTTTATTGTTCCTTTTGTGAGCCTCGGTTTCCGGGTTTCATGGGTGTTGACAAGCGGACTTGCTTCGAAGTCCCCAAGCCCCCAAGACTCGGATGTTTGGACTTTTTGAGCTTGAACAACTAAGCAATTTTTCTCTTTCTCAAGATCCCGAGTCCCCAAGACCCGGATTTCTGGGTTGGGGATACGCGATTTTTTAAGGAGAACGCATTATTTGCTGCTAAATCCAAAAAGTCCAGAGCCGTTTCACATAGGTTCTGAAGTTATGCTTAATAATCGTTGAGTTTCCGGCTATTAGCCCTGTACTCTGCATAACTTGTGGTTTAGATGACCCTTTTGACTATCTTGTACTATAAGCCGGCTTCGCATGGATATCATGTTGTTACATCTGTACGAAGACAGGGTCAACCAAGTCCCATTGGGCGTCATGGCTGATTGTAATCGTAAGCGAGCAAATCATGCCATTTTAGTGCGAGTCACATCGAGCTTAAGTAAGAAAAGTCAAGAAAATTTGGCTCCTTTATCCGGTTATGAGATTGCAGCCGTACTCGTTTGCGAGTAATCGGCCCTCATAACTCATAGGCATCAAGGCCGGGTCTTTGAGTTTGCAACTGTGCTATTCAAGCAATCAGCCCCCAAGACCTGAATATATGCAACGTACTGGGACTGAAGAACATAAGAATAACCATCTCTTTACTTGATATGAAAAAGTTAGGTCAGCAAGCCGCCTCATTAAAAACCCATCCAGTTCCCAAGGGTACCCTGGATAGGAAAAGAGTACGTCTGAAACCTGCTGCCTGTTACATCGTGCAATTCCTCTTGCCAATATAGTCTTTACTAAGTATAATATGGACGTAGCTGAGCCACGTTCCATGGCCTGTCTCTTTCTTGCATAGATGAAGTGGTGTGAGCGGTGTCATTAACTGTAGCCGACTCCTCCCTTGCATCTACCAAGTAATACGATCCATTATGCAGATTCCGGCTTATGATAAACGGTCCTTCCCATGGCGGTGATAATTTGTGTTTTCCTTCGTTCGACTGTACCAGGCGCAGAACCAGGTCTCCTTCCTGGAAGACCCGGGTTTTCACGCGCTGGCTATGATACCTTCGTAAACCTTGCTGATAAATGGCTGATCTCTCCAGGGCTTGTTCCCTTTGTTCTTCTAACATATCTACGGCGTCCTGCCGGGTCTTTTCATTCTCCACTTCAACGTAAGCTGATACTCGCGGTGAATCATGGATAATGTCACTCGGTAACACTGCTTCCACACCGTAGACCATGAAGAAGGGTGTCATTTGAGTGGATCTGTTAGGTGTAGTGTTGATACCCCAAACCACGGAAGGAAGTTCTTCGACCCATGCGCTAGCAGCTCTGATACAGGGTACTCGCAATCGTGGTTTTAACCCGCGGAGCAATTCTTGGTTTGCCCTATCCACTTGTCCGTTGGCCTGTGGATGAGCCACCGATGCTACATCAAGCCGGATTCCGTTGTTGCCACAGAACTTTTCCATCTCACCAAGGGACATGTTGGTTCCATTGTCGGTGATTATGTTGTGGGGATACCCAAACCGGTAGATAATTCTTTTCAGGAACTTGACCGCTGTAGCTGCTTCACAATTAGTAACTGGCATAACCTCAACCCACTTGGTAAATTTATCAATAGCCACTAAAAGATGTGTCTTCTTGCAAGGTGACATATGAAAGGGGCCAACCATGTCCATCCCCCAGACAGCGAACGGCCAAGTTAACGGGATGGTCCGTAATTCCATAGCCGACACATGGGTTTGGCGAGCGTACCTTTGACATCTGTCACACCTTGCTACTAGTCGTTCCGCATCTGCTAGAGCCGTGAGCCAGAAAAATCCGTGTCGATAAGCCTTGGCCACAAGGGATCTTGTGGATGCATGATTCCCGCAATCGCCTTCATGGATTTCCTTGAGGATCTGCCGGCCTTCTTCTGGTGCCACGCAACGCGAAAAGACCCCCGCGGTGCTTCTCTTGTATAACTCCCCGTTGATGATAGAATATCCCTTTGCTCGCCACAAAATTTGCCTTGCTAACACTTCTTGCTGTGGTAACTCGCCTCGTGATAGGTAGGCTAAAAATGGTTCTGTCCACTCTGGAATAGCGCGCACAGTGGCCACGAGTCCTAACTCCGGGTCTTGACTTGCCAATTCCTCCTCTGACTCGGTTTTAACTGATGGTCGCCATAGTTCGTCCAGGAAAACGTTGGGTGGGACCGGTTCTCTGCGCGAGCCGAGTCTAGCGAGGGCGTCTGCTGCCTCATTCTTTCTTCTATCTATATGCTCCACCTCGTACCCGGAAAAACATCCTGCAACCCTATCAACTTCCCTGCGGTATGCTGCCATAGTCGCGTCCTTTCTATCCCAAGTTCCTGACACTTGCTGTACCACAAGGTCTGAATCTCCGAAGCATCATATCCTCTTGATGTTCATCTCCTTGGCTACCTTTAAGCCATGCAATAGGGCCTCATACTCGGCCACGTTATTGGAACAGTCAAAGTGAATTTGTAGTACGTAACTCAATTTGTCTCCTTTGGGTGATGTTAGCACCACCCCATCTCCTGACCCCTCATACTGCTTTGATCCATCGAAGTGCATGGTCCATGACTCGGAATTTGGAACCGTGGTAGTCATGCCTGTGTGTGTCCAATCATTAACGAAATCAACCAAAGCCTGAGATTTGATTGCTGACCTGGGCTCGTAGCTGATGTGATAATCCACCATTTCTATAGCCCATTTGGCTATTCTTCCGGTTGCATCCGAGTTTCTAATGATATCCGACATTGGTATTGAGCTAACCACGGTTATGGGGTGTTCCTGGAAATATGGCTTCAGTTTCCGGCTGGCCATAAAGACCCAAAAACCAGTTTTTGCCAATGCGGATAGCGCTGCTTTGCCTCTGATAATACTTCACTGACATAATAAACCGGTCTCTGGACTGGATAACCCTTCCCATCTTCTTTACGCTCCACCACCACTACTGCGCTGACGGCTCGGGGGCCAGCTGCCACATATAGCAACATAGGCTCTTTAGAACCCGGGGCCGCTAGCACTGGTGCTTCAGATAGCTGCTTCTTTAGTGCCTCGAACGCCTCGTCCGCCTCTTGATCCCATACAAACTTGTCGGGTTTCCTCAAGAGCCGGTACAAGGGTATCGCCTTTTCTCCGAGTCTTGATATAAATCGGCTCAAGGCTGCTATGCAGCCCGTGAGCTTTTGAACATGCTTCAAATTTTCCGGTTTTTTCAGACCTTGGATAGCTTTGATTTTGTCCGGGTTTGCCTCAATTCCTCTCTCGGAAACGATAAAGCCAAGTAATTTCCCGGCTGGGACTCCAAATACGCACTTTGTCGGGTTAAGCTTCATCTGATACCTCCTTAAGTTTTTGAACGTTTCCTTCAGATCGTCAATAAATGTTTCTGCCTTCCTGGTCTTGATAACCACATCATCCACATAAGCATGGACGTTGCGTCCAATTTGGTCCTCGAAGCATTTCTGAATACACCGTTGATAAGTTGCGCCAGCGTTCTTCAACCCAAATATCATGGTTTTGTAACAGAAGGCCCCAAAAGGGGTTATAAACGATGTTTTCTCCCAATCCTCCCTCTTGAGTTTAATCTGAAGATACCCGGAGTAAGCGTCCAGAAAACACAATAGGTCACTCCCAGCTACTGCATCTATGATCTGATCTATCCTTGGTAGTGCGAACGGGTCCTTTGGGCAATGCTTGTTGAGACTCGTAAAATCAATACACATTCTCCACTCATTGGTCTTTTTCATCACTAGCACTGGATTTGCTAACCAGTCCGGATGAAATACTTCAATGATGAAGCCGGCTGTCAGTAGCCGAGCAATTTCTTCACCTATAGCTTTTCTTCTTTCCTCATTCATCTTCCTCAAGCCCTGCTTCACAGGCCTGGACTTGGGGTCTACATGCAAACTGTGCTCTGCCAACTCTGTAGGGATACCCGGCATGTCGCTAGGTGTCCAGGCGAATACGTCCGCATTTGAACGAATGAACTCCACAAGTGCCTTCTCCTGCTTGCCGTCTAAGTTAGAGCCTATAGTAAATTGCTTAGTGGAATCACCTTCAACAAAGTCTATCATCTTGGTGTCTTGTGCTGCCTTGAATTTTGCTCTTTCGTCCTCAGTGTTCGGCCTTTTCAATGCGGTCCTGTCCTCCGGGTCTACTTGAGACCGATAATACTTGAGTTCCTCTTTTCTGCAAGCCTGCTCGGCCATTACCGAATCTCCTTCGTCGCACTCGGCCGCTATGTCCCGGTTTCCATGTATGGTGATGGTTTGCTTAGGACCTGGAATCTTCAGTTGTAGATACACGTAGCACGGCCTGGCCATGAATTTGGCGTAAGCCGGTCTTCCAAACAGTGCGTGATAAGGACTGCGCAATTTGACTACCTCGAACGTGAGCCACTCCACTCGATAATTATCCGTTGATTCTCCGAAAGCTACCTCCAACGCGATTTCCCCTCGGGACATGCCGAGTGACCCGGCACTATTCCATGAAAAATTGTTGAGCTTTTCTGCAGCTGGGACTCCTTGAGACCCATGCGTAAAAAAGTTTCCCAGTACAAGATATTGATGCTACTTCCACCGTCCATCAGGACCCTTTTTAACTCGTAACCATTAACCTGTCATGCGACTACCAATGCTAAGACTCCCGGGTGCTCTATTCTTTCCGGGTGATCTCTTCTGCTCCATGTTATCTCTTGTTCCGCCCATCTCAGGTGTTCCGGAACAGCCGAGGAAACCGAGTTCACAGCTTGCTTGAGTATCCTTTTGTTCCTGTCAGAAGTTCCCGTAGTATGCACATGATATTGTCCTTTTAAGTCAGGCGTACGTACCATACCGATGAAGACGCTGATCCGGCCGATTGTCACGACGGATCCGGATTCGAGGTGATCCGACTCTGGCCCCCAGCCGGAATCGTCCACCGTCTTTTCTCCTTTGTGGTCGATATAGATCTCGCCGACAACAAGATTCTCCATGTTCTTCCAAGCTTCTCCCGTGATCTAAACACCTTTGGACGCAGGCCCCACGGTGGGCGCCAACTGTCGTGGGATTATCACGGCAGACGTTACCGGGGGTAACTGATCTTGGGGCAAGACGACACAGGCGTTTGGGAGAGGGTTTAGCTCAGAGGAAAACATGATGGAACTCGATCTGGTAGCCGGCAATCAAGTCGCCGAGTCTCCGATCCATGGAAAAAAATAGCACGCTATTTCGGCGCTAATATCACGATATAGCATATCTTGAGTGTCCACGCTAAATTTTAACACTTTTGCTCGCTATTGCGCTATTCACGAAATAGCATGCTATATCATGCTAAAACGGCGTAACATTATAGCGCGCTATTATTTTTTTCACGCTATTGGGCCAAATGCCCGAGTTTTCCATCTTAGGAAAAATAAAAGGTTGCTTCATGTTTTTCATGGCGATAAAAAACAATTGTGAGGATGAAATCGCTAGGTTTATAATTCCGAATAGGTAATTTATACTGTGTTATTTCCCCGTGTGATGTTGATGTTGGGATCTAACAACCAAGAGAACAATTTTTTGTGATTATACATATACTGTTATGACACTTTTATACTACATCATTTATTCTTGTTGAAATCCTTCATATTTTGAGATATATTTGATAATTATTTCAAAACGCTATTTTGATATAGCACGATATTATCACGATATATCTTCCATAGCATCT
Organism: Alopecurus myosuroides; assembly: GCA_028641055.1. NCBI lineage: Eukaryota > Viridiplantae > Streptophyta > Magnoliopsida > Poales > Poaceae > Alopecurus > Alopecurus myosuroides. The sequence goes on from CM054061.1 coordinate 237,296,641, forward strand.
GGAGGAGGCTGACGTTATTTCTGGTAGCACGCTATTTTTTTCCTTGCTCCGATCTCAATATATTAACTCGATCTCTCGTATACACTGGATGCCCAATACCAAACGGCACTACTAGGGTTCTTAGATCTCCCTAAACTAGACCTGGGGGTCGGTTTATAAAGCACCCGTACCCCCCTGGCTTACTCTCCAAGGCGCACCCTGAATCCTACCCGGACACCGCATACGAACTCTAACTTTCCTTTGCCGTAACCCACAATCCGGGTTATGAGGCCTACAAACTTGGGCCTTCCAAAAGTTTCTTTACCCTTAGCCGGATCTTGCGCAGCGTCCTTTGGGCCGGGTTATGCCTTGGAGTTGGCCTACCGGGTTAGTATCCCTTCATCACTGCGTGATGTGGATAATCAAGATGGGATTTTGCCCCTCCAAATGGAGATATATTCTCTGGGCCCTCTCGAGTGATATGATTCAGGAAGCATGGCCATGCGCGACTCAGTTAAGTGTTAACTGTGTCTATTGACTAAAGAGTTAGTCAGATGAATCATATATCACGGATCGAGAAGAGAGTCGAACTATTTAAGGGATGACGATAAATCGCCTATAGTTCGACAAGGTATATCGTGAGGAAAAAGGGACTAAGATGAATATCACATTGAAAGGTATGTCGTCATGACTCTATGGCACTTGGGAGTCGGCACGTTCTGCTAGGAGCCGCTACCGATTGATCGATTGGGAGTTGGACTCCAATCGTGTCCAAGTCGCCATGAGCCTACAGGGTCACCCACTTAAGAGCGGGAGCAAATGTATTGGTCGGGTTGGACCCGAACCGGAAATGGACTGGGTTTTGTGAGTCGGACTCACTGAGGTAATGGGCCACAAGCGTTGTGAAGCCCACTACCACTCGCTATATGAAGAGGGGCGCAGGTTGCCCAGCGGGGACGTTACTCCACTCCCATGCGTTGGGAACCCTAGCCCCACTCAGTCCATCCGTCGCCCCGGACCTAGCAGTCCGCCGTCGGAGCTCCTCCTCGTACGTGTGGATACCGGCAGAGGTGCTGTACGTTCAGCACTTCGACGTTCGTGGGATTGGATCAATCGGATCGTGGACTGCACTGCCCCGACGCGCTTCATCGATAATCCGCAACCGCGCGTCTAGTGGTAATCATCGTGGCCTTCTACCTCGGCTAGATCTTGGAAGTATCGCGTAGGAAAAAGTTCTGTTTATCTCTACGCGTTCCAACACCTGGGAACTCTGCTGCTACCAGCTCAAGCTCCATCTCGTCGAAGACCCGGTTTTTGCGCTTCCTTCGTCGGTTCGATTCACGGTTGTACCATCTGTTTCCATCGTTTGTGTATGAGGTATTCATACCGTCTTCCTCAAGTGAGGGTGGGTGGGAATTGTGCACTGACTTTTCGCCTTCTGCCCAGCTGTTGGCTACTTCCATGAGGTCACTTATTCTTCTGACCCTGGCTCGACCGATGTACTCCTTCATGTCCATCCGGCGGAGCCCATCCCTGAAACTGGGAATTGTTGTTTCGTCTGAAATGTCCTCTGAACTGGTTTTTAGTGCGGTCCATAATTGTATGTATCCGCGAATGTTTTCGTGTGACCGTTGTCTACACGCCTTCAACTGCTCGACTGTTACAGGTCGCTTGCAGGTGGACTTGAAGTTCTGGATACAATTGAACTCGAAATCTTCCCAGCAGCCATATCTGTTTCTGGGTCAACTCTTCAACCAGTTTCTTGCGTATCCTACGAGGTGCAACTGGATGTATTGCGTTATTGTTACTTTATTGCCTTTCTGGAACCCGACGGCAGTTAAATAATCGTCTAACCAAGCCTCGGGTTCCTGGGCACCATCGTACTAGGGTATCTCAGCTGTGAACTTGAATCGCTTCGGCTTCCTGGCTTGGCGCTCTCGAGTAAAACAGGGAGGTCCACAGAGTTCCTCCTCATCTGAGTCGAGCGAGTCGTGCCTCGAGTGTTCTGCTGGTCTGTGGCAGCGATTCTTCTGCGCCCTCTCTGTGTGTGTGTGTGTGTGTGTGTAGCCTATCCACGTTACTCTGAGTGAATTGGTTTCGTAGGTCCTTCAGGTCCTCCTCATAGCGTCGTGTTGGCCTATTTTTCTCCCTTGTTGGCTCCATGGGTGCCGCAGCCACTCGTGGGGTGGACCTCTCTCCCCATTATGCACTTGTGATGTTGAGGCCTTGCAACATCTTTCCGTGTACTTCTCCACGGGGGGTCACCTTATGTTGGTTTTATCGACATTAGGTACATTTGCACGTGTAAGATCCATTCCTGAGGCGTCTTGGGTACTATATTCTCTGGTGGGTTGGGTTCTCTCGGGTTGTGCTCGAGGTCCAATGCCCTTCGAGTTCCCCTCATGGACTCGACCGTCATATCTACTGTTCGGGACCATCGTTTAGGTGCGGGTGGTTTCTGCACTCTGTTGCCCGGTCCTATTTTTAGCCGCGGATCCAAAGTCGATGGGTGGAGGAGGCACGTCGAGTTCTTCATCGTTGACGTTTGGGTCCTCGTATTTGGGTGGCGGGGAATTTGGTAGATCCTCGTCGAGCTCGTCTTCATCTTCAGCTGTTCCATTGTTAGTTTCACCTACTTCTTTAGGTGGGTCGGTCAGCTTCTCTTCTTTGCTGCTTTTTGAGGAGGAGGACCTGGTTCGTCTTGCCATCGCGACGAAGTGCAGGTGGGTATTAGAGGTATAGGGATCCCTGAAGTTTGCCTCCTCGAGTGAAGATGGCGAGATTCCTGTCGTGATCGACTCCATCGGCTGAGGCCAAGGGGAGTCCTGCAAGTGTAGTACTTGTAACAGCCCAAGTATGAAAACTACCCCATAGAATGTTTTGTTTCTTGTTTAATTCAAGTATTGCATCATGTCATCATTTTTACTCCCTTGTTTGCATTGTTTACTATTTGTTTTGCATCTGTTCTTAATTGTTTTCACAATGAAACTCAAACAATTTCAAATGCTTTGTTTTCATACTTGCTCTGTTACAACCTTTTAAATACAAATCTCAAGTAAAAACAACCAATTGTTTTCATTTTATTCCATAAGGAATCAACTAATAAAATGGTGCCTTTATTTCAATTAAATATTTCCCAAATTGTTTTCAAATTCAAATCAAAACATCAAACAGCACCTAATTTGAAACTTATGAAATTACCAAAACCAATATGCTCTTTTGTTTCCAAATAAACTCATTGATCACCCTATTTTAAAATATTGTCTCAATAACCAATTAATCATAAAATTCAATCAAATACCCTCCAAAATTCAAACAACACTTTTATTTTGAATTTTTGGAAAACCAAAACTTGGCAAGTGATGCTAATACAAGAAAGAGATTTTACAAAATTTTCCCTAAAAATTTCTCACCCAAAAGACCCCCTTTCTCTTCCTTTTCCAATTCAGCAAAAAAAAAAACAATTGGAACAAATAAATAAAAAGAGAGGGAGAGAGAGAGAGAGAGCAGCAGAGAGCCCAGCCCACCTTATTCCCCAGCCCAATACCCCTTCCACCTCTTTCTTCAACCTTCGTACGGACTGCATCTGAACATGTCCACGTATTCAGAGAAGAGAAACAACGGCTGTGAGCTTCCCCTCCTCCCTATAACCTAGCCCCTGCTCCCTAACCCTAACCCTAGTGCTCTCTTCCCCCTCCTCTCTTCTCCCCCGCATCCACTCCTCCTTCTTCCACCTCCATCTCCCTTCTCTCTGTATCTCTGCACATGTATCTGTACCTCACCCGAAAATTAGCTCCTTTTCCTCCGGCGATCGCCGGCCGTCTATGGCCCCTCCGGCCGCGGTGAGGGCGGGAATGGAGCCGCCCTACCGCGGGCTCCCTTCTCCCCCCCTCGGCGAGGGCCGAGGAGCCTCGAGCCGCCGTCGCCGTCCACGTCTCCCGCCGGCCGCGCCCTGCTGCAACCACCTGCACCGACCCCTGCCTCGCCTCCGATTCTGCCTCGAGGTGAGACTCGCTCGATCGCCTCCCTCCTCCTCCCTCTTGCACCGCACGCACACCCCACGGCCGCACCCCCACGGCGCCCCCTCCGGCGAGCCCACGGCGAGCATGGCCGCTGCAGAGATCGACCAGCTCCTGTCCGCTCGGATTCAGTACGTGCAGAAATTAGAAAAAACCCGCAGCCACACCTCTTACACCCCGATGCTCCCCTTCCTGACAAGAACCGCATCCCACCGTAGTGGTAGCAAACCCCAGCGCGCAGGCAGAGGTGCAGGGTTCGATCCCCCCTGCACCCATAAAACCAAATCTTTTTTTCCCCAATTTTTTTGGTATAGAAACTTCCAGGAATCACAAATAGGCCCTTGCAAATTAATTCTAGACCCCTGCAAATTTATTTCTAAGTCCCTAGCAGCTAAAAAAATGACAGATTTGCACTATATCTTGTAAATTGCATAAGAAAATCATTGTAACTCCAATTTTGACTTTTTAAATATGTTTTCTGTCCGAAATTAAATGTTCTATCCAAATATAAAATTTGTTTACTGTTTTGAATATTTTAAATTGGTGCAAAATTTGAAAACTTGTCAAATTCACTTAAACTTGCAAAATTCATAACTTGTTCATAAAAATTCCAATTTCCACAAACTAAATATGTTTTCCAATAAATTTTTCATGTACTTTCCAAATATAAATTTTGTATGCTGTTTTGAATAATTTAAATTGCTGAAAACAACTGTTTCTTAATTAATGCAATTAAAATTGCCAAAATAATAACTTGCTCATTTTAAATCCAATTTCCACAAATGAAATATGTTTTCCATGCAAAATTAAACCCTCTTTCCAAACATAAAATTTGTTTCATGTTTTGAATAATTAAAATTGGTTAAATGATTTAAACCTTGTTTAAATCATTTAATATTGCTAAATTCATAACTTGATCAAATCAAATTCTTTTGGGTCATATAAAATATGTTTTTCAAAGCATCAAAGCATAACCCTTTCAAATATGAACTTGATTTAATGTTTTGATCAAATAAAATTCAATTAACATCCACACTTGAATTAATTCCAATTTAATTCTTGTTTAACTTGTTTAATTCCTAAATAATTTATTTGAAATCCTTTTTCAACAAGTGAAACATGTATTCCAACTAAAATCTTGTTTTATTTTCAAATATGAACTTTGTTATCTATTTTGAACAATTTAAGTTGATGAAAACAACAAATGCTTGTGTGACATCTTTAAGTAACCAAATTTTCCAAACTTAATAAATGATTTCCAAACCTTGTTAAACTTCTTTTCCACTTGCATCTATTGTTGTTATTTTGTTGTTATCATCATGCATGCATCATGCTAACAACTTTCACATGATAATTAAATTGTAGATCATTTGTTTCCACTTAATTCATGGACTCTTGCCATATGCAATCCAATTGCATATGGGTCCATTTAAATTGTATTACCATGTTAACAAGTTTATTTTGATGCAACCATTAACTTGACATGCATCATCCCATGATTGTGCACTATGCCATGATATTGATTGTCTACCTTTTCTGCATTGTCTGTTTGCTTCTTCTCGGATACACGACGACGTGAGACCGACGATACTTACGACACCCCTTCTAAGGAGTTAGCTCAGTACCAGGCTACTGGGTTTGCAGGCAAGTTATCACTCACATGAACCACTGTGTTCCTTTCAACCTTGGTTACCGATACTTTCCGTTGTTCTTTTCTGCTAGCCTTAGTAGTAGTTGTTCTGTTACGAACCTATCACATGAATCCCTTAAAACCTGATATTGCCTCATCTCCCTTCCTACAACCCATTGTTTGAGCCAGTGTCTCACTAGCATGCTTAGGTTGCTTTTGCTCGAGTCTGTTATCCGTTACTTTCTGTTACTACTCTGTTACGTTGTGGGGGCTCGATGTTTAATCAATCAGTCATGCTAATGGTATTGTTAAATAATAACTTGATGATAAGGCACCGGCAGGAGGCCCTTTGTGGTTTTGAGGCCTGCTAGTGTCGACCCTAATAGGAAAAGGGTCTTGTCTACTGATCCATGATGAGCGCACTAACCGCATGTGGGAAGCGAGTATGGGCGCCCCCCTCCATTTGATTCGATTCGCATCTCGTCCAAATCGCCTCATTTAGTTCATGTTTTCCATTTGCCGCATGCATGTTTTTGCGAGCCCAGGCCAGGGTGGAACTTTCGTAGTCGGCATATAGGGGGACACGTTCTTAGAGTTCTATGAGGGTCCATTTTCTTCTGGGCTCGATTAGCCATGCGCCCAAGGTGCTTTGGGCTTGATGCGGAGAAGAGTTGAGTTGTGTTGAGTGCCCCGCTTGGTGGAAGGGCCATTCCATCTGGCGGGTTATTCATGCGTGTACGGCCAAATTGGTGCAACCCTGCAGGGATAATCTTCTCGAGAAGCCGTGTTTTCCGTGGTTATGGATTACTTGGTGAAAGTACTGGCTAACAAGTACTCAGGACAACTTAAACCTAATGGTTAACAACCTTACACCCAATGATTAACAACTTGACTAGTAATAGGCTTATTGACACAATAATCTGAACCATCATTATTTCAACTGTGTGAGTTATCCTCGGATTGCTTCTTTGGATAAGGGGCGAGATCCAGGATGGGTTTGTTTGAAGTTATCTTTCAGTTGGTTACAATCCTCGATCTTATCTCCTTTCTGTTAGCCGGAAGTGGTAGAATCTCTGTAGTTGGTTAGTGCAGCCAGTTGCAGCATCTTTTATATCCCCCTTTTCCTTCCGTTGAACCCAAAGCATCTGTGCTTGGTGTTGACGGGTTACACTTTGGTGAACTGTGAGTCTTGCTTGCCAGTACGTTTATGTACTGACCCCTTTGGGGCTGTGGTTTCTGCAGACCTACGTTTCCGAGGATCTACATGGTGGCTACTACGTGGAGTGTGACGAGACTGCTGACGAGTAGATAGCGGACCCGGGCAGGATCCGAGACTTCGTGGATGGGCTCCGTCTTTTCGTTTCCGGCCTCTTAGGCCTATTTGGTTCTTGTCTGTACTCAGACATGTTGAATGCTTCCGCTGTGATGTAATGATGCTATGTTGGGGCATGTGCCCTCTGAATGATTGTATTTGCTATCTCTGCTCTAATGAGAGCTATTTGCACCTTATTTCAATCTTTTGTGTCGTAGAGATCTGTTGTGATATCACTTGTTCCAATGCCGTTGACGTACCATGTGTGTATCTTTGAAGTACGTCAATGGAAGTATCCTGATTTCTACGGGATAGTTTACGTCGACGCTGAACAGATAGGGGTTGGTTGTCACACATACGTGTGTTGGCCTACTCGTAAGAGGACGCGGGTGCCGGTAAGCCCCGTAATCCAATCTACTACTGTTCAACGGAACGGCGAGTATCCTCTAGAAGTCCGGGTGCGACAAATGGTATCAGAGCCTGTCTGCCTGTAGGATCCCTTTTTACTGGTCGCAGTTGAGTCTAGAAACTATTTTGTAGCTATAATGAAACGTGAGAGTAGGAATTCTGTTCTTTTTCTTCTTTCCCAACCCACCCTCCCTTTTCTGGTAAGGAAGTGCAACGTTGTTTTCCCTTCTCATCTAAACTTTCAAGTTAGGATTTCACGTATTCTGGTTTCTCTAGGATGGTTATATCTACTAGACCATAGGAATGGAGGTGGTTGTGACATGATTCATCATGTGGCCTACTCACGATTGAGAACGGAGGCGTGTAAGCCCCGGAAGCAAATCCTCTATTCCTTAAGCAGTAGATATTGATCCTTTAGAAGCCCGGATGGGTTTTCCGTAGTACCTCAGGAGTTTTGTTCTCGTTTTCCCCGATGTTGATATCCTGTTCTTCTCAACATCCTTTTCGTCCGTGAAATCTTGTTGTTGTTTTCCTCTTCAATTCTTCTACCGGCGTCTAATCAAAACTTTCCAAATATCAAGTCTATCTGGCCAGAAAGGTTGTTGTTGTTTCGAAAACTACCAGGCTATGAGAGCTGCCATTCCTATCACCTGGGGTTGTTTCGATGAAACATTCCTGAATCACCACATTCCAGATAGTCTATCCTCTAAATCAATCAAGTTCCATTCAGCTATACACCCTTGGTGCAAAATCTCTCCCCTTTACTTGAAAATGTTCCGGTGGTTTCCAAATTCCCTAACGTCTACCCAAGAAGTATCCGGACCTTTTCTTTTCTCGGTAGGAATCTCGGGGCGCGATTCCTTCAAGGGGGGGCGTTTTGTAACAGCCCAAGTATGAAAACTACCCCATAGAATGTTTTGTTTCTTGTTTAATTCAAGTATTGCATCATGTCATCATTTTTACTCCCTTGTTTGCATTGTTTACTATTTGTTTTGCATCTGTTCTTAATTGTTTTCACAATGAAACTCAAACAATTTCAAATGCTTTGTTTTCATACTTGCTCTGTTACAACCTTTTAAATACAAATCTCAAGTAAAAACAACCAATTGTTTTCATTTTATTCCATAAGGAATCAACTAATAAAATGGTGCCTTTATTTCAATTAAATATTTCCCAAATTGTTTTCAAATTCAAATCAAAACATCAAACAGCACCTAATTTGAAACTTATGAAATTACCAAAACCAATATGCTCTTTTGTTTCCAAATAAACTCATTGATCACCCTATTTTAAAATATTGTCTCAATAACCAATTAATCATAAAATTCAATCAAATACCCTCCAAAATTCAAACAACACTTTTATTTTGAATTTTTGGAAAACCAAAACTTGGCAAGTGATGCTAATACAAGAAAGAGATTTTACAAAAATTTTCCCTAAAAATTTCTCACCCAAAAGACCCCCTTTCTCTTCCTTTTCCAATTCAGCAAAAAAAAAACAATTGGAACAAATAAATAAAAAGAGAGGGAGAGAGAGAGAGCAGCAGAGAGCCCAGCCCACCTTATTCCCCAGCCCAATACCCCTTCCACCTCTTTCTTCAACCTTCGTACGGACTGCATCTAAACATGTCCACGTATTCAGAGAAGAGAAACAACGGCTGTGAGCTTCCCCTCCTCCCTATAACCTAGCCCCTGCTCCCTAACCCTAACCCTAGTGCTCTCTTCCCCCTCCTCTCTTCTCCCCCGCCTCCACTCCTCCTTCTTCCACCTCCATCTCCCTTCTCTCTGTATCTCTGCACATGTATCTGTACCTCACCCGAAAATTAGCTCATTTTCCTCCGGCGATCGCCGGCCGTCTAGGGCCCCTCCGGCCGCGGTGAGGGCGGGAATGGAGCCGCCCCACCGCGGGCTCCCTTCTCCCCCCCTCGGCGAGGGCCGAGGAGCCTCGAGCCGCCGTCGCCGTCCACGTCTCCCGCCGGCCGCGCCCTGCTGCAACCACCTACACCGACCCCTGCCTCGCCTCCGATTCTGCCTCGAGGTGAGACTCGCTCGATCGCCTCCCTCCTCCTCCCTCTTGCACCGCACGCACACCCCACGGCCGCACCCCCACGGCGCCCCCTCCGGCGAGCCCACGGCGAGCACGGCCGCTGCAGAGATCGACCTGCTCCTGTCCGCTCGGATTCAGTACGTGCAGAAATTAGAAAAAACCCGCAGCCACACCTCTTACACCCCGATGCTCCCCTTCCTGACAAGAACCGCATCCCACCGTAGTGGTAGCAAACCCCAGCGCGCAGGCAGAGGTGCAGGGTTCGATCCCCCTGCACCCATAAAACCAAATCTTTTTTTCCCCAATTGTTTTGGTATAGAAACTTCCAGGAATCAAAAATAGGCCCTTGCAAATTAATTCTAGACCCCTGCAAATTTATTTCTAAGTCCCTAGCAGCTAAAAAATGACAGATTTGCACTATATCTTGTAAATTGCATAAGAACATCATTGTAACTCCAATTTTGACTTTTTAAATATGTTTTCTGTCCCAAATTAAATGTTCTATCCAAATATAAAATTTGTTTACTGTTTTGAATATTTTAAATTGGTGCAAAATTTGAAAACTTGTCAAATTCACTTAAACTTGCAAAATTCATAACTTGTTCATAAAAATTCCAATTTCCACAAACTAAATATGTTTTCCAGTCAATTTTTCATGTACTTTCCAAATATAAATTTTGTTTGCTGTTTTGAATAATTTAAATTGCTGAAAACAACTGTTTCTTAATTAATGCAATTAAAATTGCCAAAATAATAACTTGCTCATTTTAAATCCAATTTCCACAAATGAAATATGTTTTCCATGCAAAATTAAACCCTCTTTCCAAACATAAAATTTGTTTCATGTTTTGAATAATTAAAATTGGTTAAATGATTTAAACCTTGTTTAAATCATTTAATATTGCTAAATTCATAACTTGATCAAATCAAATTCTTTTGGGACATATAAAATATGTTTTTCAAACCATCAAAGCATAACCCTTTCAAATATGAACTTGATTTAATGTTTTGATCAAATAAAATTCAATTAACATCCACACTTGAATTAATTCCAATTTAATTCTTGTTTAACTTGTTTAATTCCTAAATAATTTATTTGAAATCCTTTTTCAACAAGTGAAACATGTATTCCAACTAAAATCTTGTTTTCTTTTCAAATATGAACTTTGTTATCTATTTTGAACAATTTAACTTGATGAAAAAAACAAATGCTTGTGTGACATCTTTAAGTAACCAAATTTTCCAAACTTAATAAATGATTTCCAAACCTTGTTAAACTTCTTTTCCACTTGCATCTATTGTTGTTATTTTGTTGTTATCATCATGCATGCATCATGCTAACAACTTTCACATGATAATTAAATTGTAGATCATTTGTTTCCACTTAATTCATGGACTCTTGCCATATGCAATCCAATTGCATATGGGTCCATTTAAATTGTATTACCATGTTAACAAGTTTATTTTGATGCAACCATTAACTTGACATGCATCATCCCATGATTGTGCACTATGCCATGATATTGATTGTCTACCTTTTCTGCATTGTCTGTTTGCTTCTTCTCGGATACACGACGACGTGAGACCGACGATACTTACGACACCCCTTCTAAGGAGTTAGCTCAGTACCAGGCTACTGGGTTTGCAGGCAAGTTATCACTCACATGAACCACTGTGTTCCTTTCAACCTTGGTTACCGATACTTTCCGTTGTTCTCTTCTGCTAGCCTTAGTAGTAGTTGTTCTGTTACGAACCTATCACATGAATCCCTTAAAACCTGATATTGCCTCATCTCCCTTCCTACAACCCATTGTTTGAGCCAGTGTCTCACTAGCATGCTTAGGTTGCTTTTGCTCGAGTCTGTTATCCGTTACTTTCTGTTACTACTCTGTTACGTTGTGTGGGCTCGATGTTTAATCAATCAGTCATGCTAATGGTATTGTTAAATAATAACTTGATGATAAGGCACCGGCAGGAGGCCCTTTGTGGTTTTGAGGCCTGCTAGTGTCGACCCTAATAGGAAAAGGGTCTTGTCTACTGATCCATGATGAGCGCACTAACCGCATGTGGGAAGCGAGTATGGGCGCCCCCCTCAATTTGATTCGATTCGCATCTCGTCCAAATCGCCTCATTTAGTTCGTGTTTTCCATTTGCCGCATGCATGTTTTTGCGAGCCCAGGCCAGGGTGGAACTTTCGTAGTCGTCATATAGGGGGACACGTTCTTAGAGTGCTATGAGGGTCCATTTTCTTCTGGGCTTGATTAGCCGTGCGCCCAAGGTGCTTTGGGCTTGATGCGGAGAAGAGTTGAGTTGTGTTGAGTGCCCCGCTTGGTGGAAGGGCCTTTCCATCTGGCGGGTTATTCATGCGTGTACGGCCAAATTGGTGCAACCCTGCAGGGATAATCTTCTCGAGAAGCCGTGTTTTCCGCGGTTATGGATTACTTGGTGAAAGTACTGGCTAACAAGTACTCAGGACAACTTAAACCTAATGGTTAACAACCTTACACCCAATGATTAACAACTTGACTAGTAATAGGCTTATTGACACAATAATCTGAACCATCATTATTTCAACTGTGTGAGTTATCCTCGGATTGCTTCTTTGGATAAGGGGCGAGATCCAGGATGGGTTTGTTTGAAGTTATCTTTCAGTTGGTTACAATCCTCGATCTTATCTCCTTTCTGTTAGCCGGAAGTGGTAGAATCTCTGTAGTTGGTTAGTGCAGCCAGTTGCAGCATCTTTTATATCCCCCTTTCCTTCCGTTGAACCCAAGCATCTGTGCTTGGTGTTGACGGGTTACACTTTGGTGAACTGTGAGTCTTGCTTGCCAGTACGTTTATGTACTGACCCCTTTGGGGTTGTGGTTTCCGCAGACCTACGTTTCCGAGGATCTACATGGTGGCTACTACGTGGAGTGTGACGAGACTGCTGACGAGTAGATAGCGGACCCGGGCAGGATCCGAGACTTCGTGGATGGGCTCCGTCTTTTCGTTTCCGGCCTCTTAGGCCTATTTGGTTCTTGTCTATACTCAGACATGTTGAATGCTTCCGCTGTGATGTAATGATGCTATGTTGGGGCATGTGCCCTCTGAATGATTGTATTTGCTATCTCTGCTCTAATGAGAGCTATTTGCACCTTATTTCAATCTTTTGTGTCGTAGAGATCTGTTGTGATATCACTTGTTCCAATGCCGTTGACGTACCATGTGTGTATGTTTGAAGTACGTCAATGGAAGTATCCTGATTTCTACGGGATAGTTTACGTCGACGCTGAACAGATAGGGGTTGGTTGTCACACATACGTGTGTTGGCCTACTCGTAAGAGGACGCGGGTGCCGGTAAGCCCCGTAATCCAATCTACTACTGTTCAACGGAACGGCGAGTATCCTCTAGAAGTCTGGGTGCGACAGTACTCCCGTACGACCCACACAAAAGTTCAGGTCACCGATCTTGAGATTGATGCTTCTGTCGAGGGAGTCGAACACCGGGCATGACACCGTTGAGTGTTTGGTGAAGTCGATAAATCCAAAAAAATTGAGTTCGTCTAGATCGGTGAGTCGTGGCTTGATGGAGATGAAGTTGAAGAAGACTTGAATCTAGCGCCCCAGATTCCCACAGACGACACCAATGAAGAGGATGTGACCTCAACAATTCCAATGGTGAGGGACCCGAGGTTTTGTAAGGAAAAAGGCACTGGTGTACTACTCGACTTGACGGGTTACTACCCGTCGGATTTTTATTCTGTTGAGGTGAAAAAAAAAGTATAGGGGTGCCGCACAGATTAGATCTCACGCAGCTATGAGGCTATGGTTTCTCATCCTTGCCACGTCCCCCTCCCAGCCCTTATATAGGGGGCTGGGTCTCAGGAGTTTGTAATTGGGCTTCCATGGCAAGCCTCAATGTAGCTACTTTAAAGCCTCTTTAGGGTACCTGTTGATGACCGCACCGAGTAGGCCCGTTGTGGGGGGGTCTGTCGGGTACCCCACGTGAGGTCCATTGTAGAAGAACTTGGTGTATGGTTTACATTCCTCACCATTGCTTGAGTCGTCATAGATGTTGAAGGGTGTGAAGCGGTTAGCAGAGCTATGTGTGGTGAGAAGACCATGAGGGCTATCATGCTTGACGGGGACACCAAATTTCTGCAGAAGAGACAACAAAGATGGATAGAGAGTTGGTAAGTCGTTAGTGTCAATAAGCACAAATGGGATTTTTCTATCAACTCTCATCGCACTTTTGGTGGAAATCAAGGCTAAGACTTTTTGAACACACATGCTTTTTCCACTTAGTTTTTGCTTTTGGCTCATGTTCACGTGATGGTGGATCTCTCTCTCACCACTCATCTCACTAGATGCACTTTCTCGTTGCTTTCGAGCAATTGTTGCGGCATTGTCGGCAGGCACCTGACATGGTGTCATTGGGCAAAACACATAGGTTCTTTTATTTCTCCCGAAGCTATAGTAGTTGTTACATACATTGTGAATTTCTCCTTTATCATATTTCCATGGGCGTCCAAGTAGTAGGTGGCAAACTGACATGGGGACCACATCATATAGAACCATGTCTTCATAGGGTCCAATCGAGAAGGAGACATCTACTTGATGTTTGATCTTGACACTTCCATTGTCACTTAGCCATTGGACTTCATAGGGTTGTGGATGGTCTTTTCTGGGCAAGTTGAGTGTCTCACACATTTCTTCACTTGCAACATTGAGCCAGCTTCCTCCATCAATAATGACCTTGATTGATTTTCCTTGTATGCTAGCTCTTGTTTGGAACAAGTTGCATCTTTGGTCTTCGCCGGCATGAAGAGATGTGGTCAATATGCATGACACAACACATGAGGGACGCTTGTCTCCATCAGAAAAGATTACTCCTTGTTCTTCATCAAATTTGGGTTGTTGAGCCACCTTTGTCAAAGCTTCATATTCTCCTTCACTCATGGTTTCATACTCTCCTTTTATCATTCACGATCATTATCCTTGTGTTGGCACACTGAAGAGGGTGCTACCTCAATAATTCCTATGGTTAGGGACTCCGAGTTTCATAGGGGAAAAGGCGCTGGTGGACTACTCGGCTAGACGGCTTACTTCCCGCCTGATTGATTATTACGATGAGGTGAAAACAGATTACATAGATTCACTTAGATTGGATTCGGAGATGCTATCGACTAGGGTTGCTTGTCCTGTCCTATGACACCCTCCAGTACCTTATATAGTGAGTCGGGTTTCATGGAATGTACACGAGTAGGATTCGACCTCGAGTTGGTTCTATCTTGCCCTAACTTCTTGCGAAAGTCCTTCCTTGCGCCTGCCTCGTCTTGGACTCGTAGTGGGCTCTGGCTCCGCAGCCCAAAGGCCTTCCTGTGGTGCCCCCTGATGGGAGATCGAGGCTGATGCTCGTTGGGAGACCCCAAGTGTAGGGTGTGAAGAGTGTAGCGACAAGTTTTCCCTCAGAAGAAACCAAGGTTGAATCAACCAGTAGGACAAAGAAATCACTTCTGAAGGTTGATGCAGCTGATATTGGCAGTGCGCACTACCGGTTCAGCAGCAACGTGGAATCTACACAACACAATAAAATTACTTTGCCCCAACGCAGCAGTGAGGTTGTCAATCTCACCGGTTTTGCTGAAACAAAGGATTAGACGTATAGTGTGAAAAGTTGTACTTGTTTGCAGTAGATCAAAAAGAACAATAATTGCAGTAGGAAAACAGTGGTTGCAGTGGTTCTATATCAGTGCAAAGAAATGGACCGGGGTCCACAGTTCACTAGAGGTGTCTCTCCAAAATAGATAGATAACATGTTGGGTAAACAAATTACAGCTGGGCAATTGACAGATATAAAGGCTGCACCCTAGTGCATATGCATGACATGATGATTACTATGTGATTGATGCGGGTATTACAACAAGATACACACGTCGTTATCCAACCGCATCTATGACTAATAATCCACCCTCAGAGTGTCATCCGAGCAAACTTTAGGTATTAAGTTGCAAGCAATAGATAATTGCATTAAGAAAAGTGTGTAATGTAAACAATAAAATCATCCTTAGACAAAATCATTGTTGTTTTCTCCCTAATGGCAACAGCACATCCCCCACCCATTATGTTTCTGTCACTCGAGCGTGAGTGAAAAGGAGGCATGAACCCACTATCGAGCATAAATACTCCCTCTTGGAGTTACAAGCATCAACTTGGCCAGAACATCTACTATTAACGGAGAGCATGCAAGATCATAAATAACATACACATGAAAGAACATGATAGATTGATAATCACTGGACATAGCATTCAATATTCATCAGATCCTAGCAAACACAACATGTAGCATTACAATAAGATGGTCTTGATCATGTTAGGCAGCTCACAAGATCTAAACATGAGGCATAAAGAGGAGAGAACAACCATCTAGCTACTTCTATGGGCCCGTAGTCTCGAGATGAACTATTCACGCATCACTCCAGAGGCAGGCATGGTGATGAAGAGCCCTCCGGTGATGATTCCCCCTCCCGGCAGCGTGCCGGGGAGAGCTCCGGAACCCTCCCGAACTAGGGTTGACGATGATGGCGGCTACGGATCTTTTTGGTGGAAAGGCTTGGGTGTTTAGGGTTAACCCATGGAGGAGCTTAAATAGGCGAGAGGGCAACATCGGTGGGTGACCAGAGGGCCCACACCACCTCTAGGCGCGGCTGGGGGGCGCCCTATGGTGTGGGCCCGTGAGGCCCTCCTTCGGGTCTCCTCCGGACTTCGTGTACGTGATGACTTTCTAAGACTCTGGGATTTTGTTTCGTCCAATTTCGAGAATATTTCCAGAACAACTTTTCTGAAACCAAAAAGAGCAGAAAACATGAACTCGCTCTGTGGCATCTTGTCAATAGGTTAGTCCCATAAAATCCATAAAAATGACATAAAGTGTATAAGAAACATGTAGCATAAGGCATGAAAATAACATGGAACATCAGAAATTATGGATATGTTTGAGACGTATCAAGCATCCCAAGCTTAGTTCCTACTCTTCCTCGAGTAGGTAAACGATAAAAACAAATAATTTCTGAGGTGAGATGCCACTGACATAAACTTGATCATGATAATGTAAATCATGTAAAGTATGATCAAATGAATAAAGGTTGTTGTTTATAGTTCATATCAAATAGAGTAATGTATAAACCATTAGGAAGAACAAAGTAAAACTTTGCAATGAATCAATACTAAAAGAAAATCCACTGTGCAAAGTTTATTAGAGATGATTTAAACTTGAAGAACAACAATATAATCATCCTAAGCATCAAACTCTCACGACAACTCATGTTAGGATCAAGTCAAGTGACAACAATACACACGTAGGAAAATCATCAAACTATTTGTGCACTCAAAACAAGTTGGCGTTCTGTATTGGTCCCTGGCACCAGGAAGTTATGGCTAAAAGAACATTATGGGGGGGGGGGTTTGGAAGGTCAATGGAAGTAAGTCTCACACAGTTTAAAGTGATCATTAGACAAGAGGAAGTCTTATAATCGAAGCTATGCAAGGAGTAGTGTTTTCCACACAACGGATGCACATAGAGCTATAAGTGTATGAAAGATCTCCAATGGAACTAGTGGGGATGCATCCAACTTGCTTACTCATGAAGACCTAGAGCACTTTTGAGGAGGCTCATCATTGGAATATACAATCCAAGTTCTATAATGTAAAGTTCCCCACATAGTTATGCAAGTCATAAAATGAAAACTCTCTCCAAACTGAAGTATTGGTGCCAAATAAGCACAAGTGTGGAATAAATGATAGTAATGATGCCCTCTCTCTCTTTGGCCCTTTTTTTGTCTTTTTTTCTCTTTTTTTCTTTTTTTATATATATCCTCACTGGTAGGGGAAACACTCTATTTACAATGGATCATCACACTTTTAGTACTCATAACTGAAACCAAAAATATCTCTGATGTAAAAACTAAATGCTCCAGCCAGTGTAGCAGTATGCAAAATAACAATGAAACATGTAACAAGTAACATAATGAAGATGGATGTTGTATGACAATATATCTCAGAATGGCTATGGAAATGCCATGATAGGTAGGTATGGTGGTTGTTTTGAGGAATATATTTGGGCTTACGTGTAGGAAAACAAAGTCCTTCCACGGGGTTTGGATGCACTGGCGAAGTTTGCACTAACTCTCAATGTGAGAATGGGCAATGCATAGTACTAAAGAGGATAACAAATATGGATGGTGTAAGTGCCAGAAAACCGCAACTTAGAACTCACAAGTAAAAGATTAAGACTAGAAATATGATCATACAAGGCATAATGAAAATCACTCCAAGAGGGTCCATGGCAGTGACAAGTCACTGTTGGCTACCCCGACCGTAGCGCGTAACAAAAAGCCATGACGATTGTCATCAGCAGAGGAAGTCATATACCATTATACTATCAACTGGTTATTCGAGTGTGGCACAGTTTCAAGCTTTTAGACCAACCATTAATTGTTTTTACTTTACTAAACCAGCATGCTTACCACTAAGCTTAATAATATCTCAAAACAACAGCAAATAATCAAGTGAAACAGTTTAATGAACTCCAAGAGTATGCAAGTCTTTTTCAACATACTATCTACCACACGTAGCATTTTCTATTTCCATCAAACACCAAACGATATATATATTTCAACACAAAATCTCCAACTAATATAGCAATGAAACAAGAGAGTACTAACATTAATCTAATAGAACTAATAGCTCTGAATAAGAGATGCATGAAAAACAGGAGCTAAAAGAATTTGCAGCAGCTAGAAGAAAAACTAATAATACGAGTATGGAAGAAAACGAGTATTCATAAGAAAAGGCGGAGCGTGTTTCTCTCCCACACAAGAATGCTGGGTTACAAACATAATTATTGCAGCAAGGAAAACAAAAGAAAAAAAACAAAAAAAACGGACGCTCCAAGTAAAGTGCATATGATGTGACCGAATAAAAATATAGTTTCACTAGAAGTGACCTGATAAATTGCTGATGAGGAAGCGGATGCCTTGGGAATTCCCAAGCATAGACGCTTGAGTCTTCTTAGAATTTGCTGGGATGAACCACGGGGCCATCCCCAAGCTTTGGCTTTTCACTCTTCTTGATCATATTATATCACCCTCTTCTCTTGACCCTTAAAAACTTCCTTCACACCAAACTCGATGTAATTCTCATTAGAGGGTTAGTGCACAATTGAAAATTCACATGTTCTCCTTGGACACAAGCATTATTAATACTTTGTAAACATTATATACAACCACTGATGTTTTGTGGAGCAAAGAAATCCACTCGACATAGTAAAAGAGAGAATGCAAGTAAAAAGGCACAATATGTCAAAACAAAAAAAAAGTCTATAAAGACGATTATTTCGGGGAACTTACGTTGCTCAAATCGACAAATGCAAAGCTAGAAAAAGTTTCGGAATTAATTGAGGAATAAGCACAAAAATTTGCAGGTCATTTTGATCTTTCTGTGATTTCACACGAATTTAACGATGGACAACAAAAATCTGTTTCATGCGTAGAAATCCAAATCTAACCTCAGCTTTCACTAGAGACTTTACTTGGCACAACAAATGCGAGAAAATAGAGATACAAAGGAGTTGCTACAGAATTAAACAACACCTTGACTCAAAGAAAACAAAGAAAAATAAAGCAAAAAAAACCATGAGTTATCTCCCAAGAGGTGTTTTTCTTTAACGCCTTTTAACTAGGCCCAGAAAACTAGAATCAAGTATTTTCAAGTGAAGAATCATCCAAATTGTAACTTGTTCTTATAATACAATCAAAAGGAAACTTCATTCTCTTCCTAGGAAAGTGTTCCATACCTTTATTGAGTGGTAATTGATATTTAATATTCCCCTCTTTCATATCAATAACAACACCAACAGTTCTAAGAAAAAGGTCTTCCCAAAACAATAGGACAAGAAGCATTGCATTCAATATTCATAACAATAAAATCAATAGGGACGAGGTTATTATTAACCATAATAAGAACATCATCAACTCTCTCCAAAGGTTTCTTTCTAACATTATCAACAAGACGAACATCCAAATAACAGTGTTCCAAAGGTGGCAAATCAAGCATATCATAAAGTTTCTTAGGCATAACAGAGATGCTTGCACCAAGATCACATAAAGCATTACAATCAAAATCAATCACCTTCATTTTAATGATGGGTTCCCAACCATCATCTAACTTCCTAGGGATAGAGACTTCACATCTTAATTCTTCTTCTCTAATTTGCATGAGAGCATTTGTAATATGTTTTGTGAAAGCCATATCCATATACAACTAGAAAGCTTTTGTAAGAACGAAATTACTTCAGATATATTGCAATCATCAAAATCAAGATCATTTTTAACAAATGTAATGGGACCATTGTCTCCCATATTTCGAAAAAAATTAGCACTTTTATCAGGAACAGTTTGAGTGGTTTCAGGCAATTTTAAACCATTAACAGCAGAAGTGGAAGTATTGCCAACACCAATTACTTTACCCTTAATAGTAGAAGGTTTAATAGCAGGAGAAGCTTCCGTTTTGCTAGCGGTGGTAATAGTGCAAACATTAGCTATATTATTCTTTCTAGCTATTTCATCTTCTATTTGCCATCTAGCATGCAATTCAGCTAACATCCTAACATTGTCATCAATTCTCACTTGAATGGAATTCAAAGTTTTGCTTTCTTTAACATCATGAAGCATAAACTTTATTATAAGAAGATCAACATCAAGAGAAAGGCTATCAACTTTAGAAGCAAGAACATCAATTTTGCCAAACTTTTCCTCAACAGATTTGTTAAAAGCAGTTTGTGTACTAATAAAATTCTTAAGCATGGTTTCAAGATCAGAGGGCACACTTCTATTGTTGTTGTAGGAATGACCATAAGAGTTGGCATAACCATTACCATTATTATAAGGATATGGCCTATAATTGTTACTACCAAAATTATTCCTATAAGCATTGTTGTTGAAATTATTATTTTTAATGAAGTTCACATCAACATGATCTTCTTGAGCAACCAAAGAGGCTAAAGGAACATTATTTGGATCAACAGGAGCATGGCCATTAACAAGCATAGACATAATAGCATCAAGCCTATCACTCAAGGAAGAGGTTACTTCAACATACTTTACCTTCTTACTCGGTGGATCTCTCTCAGTGTGCCATTCAGAATAATTTACCATCATATCATCAAGAAGCTTTGTTGCAGAGACCAAAGTGATGGAGATAAAGGTTCCTCCAGAAGCTGAATCCATAATGTTTCCTAAAAAAAAAATCAGACCCGTGTAGAAGGTTCGGATGATCATCTAAGTAGTCAGTCCATGAGTGGGACAATTCTTTACCAAAGATTTCATTCTTTCCCAAGATTTAGCAAAATGCTCATTATCAAGTTGCTTAATATTCATAATGCTACTTCTTAATATTCTAGTCCATGAATCAACACTATTTCTAGGCAAAGATAGCAAACATTCTTTTGATCTTTAGCTCTTCCTCTCAAAGAGAAAGGAAACAATTTAAGTTTAACAATATCTCCATCTACATCCTTATATTTTTGCATCTCACAAAGTTCAACAAAATTATTAAGATGGGCAGCATCATCATCAGTACTAACACCAGAAAATTGCTCTCTCATAACAAGATTTAATAGGGCAGACTTAATCTCATAAAAATGGCAGTAGGAGCAGGTGGGCCAATAGGTGTGCTAATAAAATCATTGTTGTTTGTGCTAGTGAAGTCACACAACTTAGTGTTCTCAGGAGTACTCATTTTTAGCAGGATTAAAAACAGGATAAAAATAACAACTAGAATAAGAACTATTTTTTACGTTTTTGATAAAGAGAAGCAAACAAGAAAAATATAATAAACTAAGCAAAACAAAAACAAAGTAAAAAATAGGAGGTGAGAGACACCCCTTGCAGAAATCCTCTTCCTCCCCGACAACGACGCCAGAAAACTTAATGGAGGCTAATGCTCGTTGGGAGACCCCAAGTGTAGGGTGTGAAGAGTGCAGCGGCAAGTTTTACCTCAGAAAGAAACCAAGGTTGAATCGACTAGTAGGCTAAAGAAATCACTTACGAAGGTTGATGCAGCTGATGTTGGCGGTGCGCACTACCGGTTCAGTAGCACCGTGGAATCTACACAACACAATCAAATTACTTTGCCCCAACAAAGTAGTGAGGTTGTCAATCTCACCGGTTTTGCTGAAACAAAGGATTGGACATATAGTGTGGAAAGTAGTATTTGTTTGCAGTAGATGAAAGAAAACAATAATTAAGGTAGGAAAATAGTGGTTGCAATTGTTGTATATCAGTGTAAAGAAATGGACTGGGGTCCATAGTTCACTAGAGGTGTCTCTCCAAAACAGATAGATAACATGATTGGTAAACAAATTACACCTGGGAACTTGACAGATATAAAGGCTGCACCGTAGTACATATGCATGACATGATGATTACTATGTGATTCATGTGGGCATTACAACAAGATACATAGACCGTTATCCAACGACATCTACGACTAATAATCCAGCCTCAGAGTGTCATCCGAGCAAACTTTGAGTATTAAGTTGCAAGCAACAGATAATTGCATTAAGAAAAGTGTGTAATGTAAACAATAAAACCATTCTTAGACAAAGCATTGTTGTTTTCTCCCCAATGGCAACAACATATCCCCACCTGTTACGTTTCTGTCATTCGAGCGTGAGTGAAAGGGAGGCATGAACCCACTATCGAGCATAAATACTCCCTCTTGGAGTTACAAGCTTCAATTTGGCCAGAGCATCTACTAGTAACGGAGAGCATGCATGATAATAAATAACATACACCTAAAAGAATATGATAGATTGATAATCATTGGACATAGCATTCAATATTCATCAGATCCCAGCAAAACAAAACATGTAGCATTACAATAAGATGATCTTGATCATGGTAGCGGCTCACAAGATTTAAACATGAGGCATAAAGAGGAGAGAACAACCATCTAGCTACTGCTATGGACCCGTAGTCCAGGGATGAACTACTCACGCATCACTCCGGAGGTAGGCATGGTGATGAAGAGCCCTCCGGTGATTATTCCCCCTCCCGATAGGGTGCCGGAGAGAGCTTGTGAGGACCGGAACTAGACTTCCAGACCCCCTGTGTTCCCATGTCAATCCCAAGATCAATGTTGACAACACAGCGAAATGAGTACCATTGCAGAACGTTCAAAAGTAAAATTATTAAAAAGTTTCAATAGCAATAGCCACATAGTACAGTTTCTTGTGACATTTTATTATGATCAGAAATCTTAGCGGAATATAAAATACGAAGTGACTCCATCTCAGCCACAGGAAGTCGATGTAGTCCACGAGGCCTCACTCTTCAGCGCCGTCATAGTAGTCGTAGTCGTCTCCTTCGTAATTCTCTGAATGATAAACAAAGCAATGCAATGAGTACATCAACATAATGTACTCAGCGTGCTCCCTCTATGCAAGACCTATAATATCGACATGTGGCTTCAAAGGAAGGCTATATGGTTCTTTTGCGTAAAGACAATTTTATTTCACAATGCCATAATAGATTTGTTAAAAGTGATTTTAGACGAAAAACATGTTTTGTATCAGTGGGGTTTTTCTCATCAAAGTGAGTGTCATCGACACCTCACAATATCAATAGGATTCCAGAATAGGGGTAGAGGAAAGTAGCAAAATAGGTTGTTGCATGTCAAGAAGGATTCATGTGTCGTCCATGAGCATGGACACGGCTATTTGAATAGTTTTACTCTGCAGAGGTAGTACACTTTACCCACATGTCACAATCTTCCTTGTTGCAACCATCCGTCGCTAGTATAGCAATAGGAATCTTGTGACGAGGTCTTTTAGCTAGATCCTCCAAAGATGTGACATGCCCACCGAGTCTGGCGCGGTACTGAGAGTATGTCCCCAAACCGTTCCCCCCATCTGTGCCGAAGGTTCTTCCGTAGGTAGACACCTCATCTACGGTACGGCGACATCGACACCTAAGGCTGACTAACCTACTTGACCAAGCCAGTGCCCATATAGCATGTGGTTGTATGGTGGTCACAATCTTCAAATCCAAGACTTATTAGGCCCTTATGCGGCACGGACGACGGATTACTCCCTCCAGCTGGTGAAGAGAAGCCAATCGCTCTGTCAATATTCCGATTCAGCTGTCGGCCGCGCCATGTTTAGATGGTAAGTTTCACCCAGAGTAGAAGAGAGAGAGAGAGAGAGAGAGAGAGAGAGAGAGAGAGAGAGCGAGAGAGAGTAGAGGAAGCAACAACGGCCCATCGTCCTAGCTCAACAAGTTCACAGTGACCCGAGGGTCAATCAATTCTTCCGTAGAGGCAATATAAAGATATCCTAGTTATTATTGAGCATGACTAAGAATTTCTACTCTAACAGGATTACTATATAATTTCTACTCGGGGTATCAAGTATAAGGCGACAAATGGATCAGGCTAGTGTGTCAATCAACACGCTAGTAATTTGAATAAAATAGCATGCATAGTTTTAAAACAACAAAATAACACCCCTTTGTAAAACATAGGATAAAACATGAGAGGGGGCAATGCCTTCGTTGTTGAACTCTTGCTCTTCACCTCCTTGATTGTGGTCGTAATCCTCTCCGCTCCCTAATCGTCGAACCAAGCAAATGAAATCCAAATAAATAAAAGCATTATGACAAATTAAGATTCAAACAAAGAAAAGTCAAATAAAATCCAAAGAAGACTAGCAAGGTTCAGCTAGTTCAAGGTGTATTGGTCCGTATACTGTTTCGAACCTAATAAAAACATATTTATAAAATATAATATTTATATAAAATAACCACTATAGGTGGTAAAGTATTAGCATGCAATGCACCCCGTTTTACCAAAATTACCACAACTTCTCATGTGATAACTAAGTATGTCAATTGGCTATCCTATACCCACATCAATAAACAACCATCAAGAACATATCAACCTATTATAAACAATACTAAGCATGGACTAGTAACATGGAAATACTATTATAAGCTAAGCATGCAGATATAGCTAACAGAAATTAGAACTATAAGAAAGACATGGATGAATCTAGCAAAGCCACTGTTTATGATAAATTGAATAGTTTTAGGTAAGAATCTAGCATACAGAGCAACCATGCACTACGAAGAATTTAAATGGTGTAACTAGTCTAGCATATCATCACGGGAATAGTAAACAAAGTAAATAAACAACCTGGAAAGCCCTTCTACAGCTGAACAAACTAATTAAAAGTTAGAAAACTATATACAAAATACGTTCTATACTTCTACACGAATAAGCATGACATCTGTATGCAAATAATTATGGTAAGACTAAACTAGAAAATCTTACGTACTAGAATGCATATAAAGAGAACAAGCACAATTCTACATGCTCACATGGATGCATCAAGTTTAATTGAATTTACATACATGGTTTAAAGTAATTTTGTAAAATATCCTAGATATTGGAAGACTAACATCACCGCTGGATTCCTATAGAGGTTTAGAATGTATTCTATAAAAGATTGACATTGATATGAGGTGTAGAAGTCGGGCTAATACGCGAATGCCATCGGTGGCATTCGGTTCATACGGCCGCACTGTCAAATAGAAACCTAAGACCGGAAACAATGTCTAGGAGGTAGGTATTCGTGAGTCTACCATGTTGCTGCAAGAAAATTTGCTTATTCTTACTGAGCTCGATGTAGTCGTCGCGGGAACTCGATGAACCGGACAAATGGACGCGTGAACTGCGACGTCTGTGATGAACAGATCAAACTTCTGGTTTCAAGAATGGAAACCCCTCCTCCTTGTCCTCCTACTGGCGCAACATATCGGCCTCCGGTGGCTGAAGTCGCTGGGAAAGTAAGTGACGTCTGTGGGATCTCTACTGAGATTGGACCACAGCTATGAGTCTAGCTCGGGTGGTTGTGAGAGATGTAAGAGGAGAGGAAAGGGAGGCGACTGGGTGATTGATATGGGTCGTGGTGTCATGGCCTTCATGAGTTGAATCAATGAGAAATGTATTTGCTCGGTAACTGCGGTTTCTGTTTCTGATGTTGGATGTGTAGGTGCGAGGAAGGGAGACGAAGAGGAAGGAGCAGCAAGCCGCTTGGCGTCCCGCGTTGGGACTCTGTCCCGTGCATGCTCTTGTGCAAGTCGAGCGAGGGCTCGCTCGGCCGGGCTGGTCTACTGTTGTGTGTGTGCGCTTGGTCTCTGTGGCGCGTGACCTGTCCGTGGCTCCGTGCGAGCAAGGAAGAGCTGGGCTAGGTCGATAGATGATAGGGTGAGAAAAGACAGATCAATGCATGCACTATTCACCTATATTAGCCATCCAAGGGCTTGGCATGCACGCGCATGTGCTATGCAATGCTAAGCCAATGCATGCGTGTATGCCTAAAAAGGTAAAACCCAATAGGAAAATTTGGAGAGAACCAAATATAAAATAAAATAGCAAATTCAATTCAAATGAAAAAGCAAACTCATAGTGCTTTTTTCTTCAATATCAAATTAATTTCAAATACGCTGAAATTAATATTATTAACTCCGAACATAAAAAAAATTATTTATGTGTGGCAACATCCTTTGTTTAAAAAAGTTGAAAACAATTAAGCCAGAAAAATCAGGATGTTACAATTCTATCCCCCTTAAAAGGAATCACGACCCCGTGATTCAGCCTAAGAGCAAAAAAATATTTGGAAACTCCTCACGAAGAACATCTTCACTTCCCCATGTCGCTTCCTCCTTTGTGTGGTTACTCCGGTGGGTTTTGAAGAACTACATCACAATCCTCCTAGTGGTCCTTAACCGACCATCGAGATTTTAACGAGGTATTCTTTATGAGTCAAGTACTCCTGCACTTCCCGTGGCTTATGTCAGGTGGCAGTGGTGACAAAGGCACTTCTTCATCTATGCTAGCTTATTTGTCGGCATTCTATATGTTCTCTTGGCAATAGGGGCGGTGTCTGGTGTCAACTCAATGGCAAACACTATCTCACGGTCTGGTGGTAAGCCTAGTAACTCATCTGGGAACATGTATGCGTATTCCCTAACCACCCGAACATCCAACATATTGGTCTCCTTCATGTTGTTCAATAGGCTATCCACTGCAGATTGGGGGTGTTAATCCGGCTTGTAGTCCATCAGAGCACCATCATCACTGGTTAATGAAATGGCTCTAAAACCACAATCTATCATAGTTTTGTGTTTCGCTAACCAGTTCATGTCCAGAACGACATCTAAACCTTTGGAATATATCATAACGAAGTTTGCTAGGAACTCCAACCCTTTTATCTCTATGATCACTTTAGGGCATCTTAAACCTGTCCTAATAATTCCCCCGGGCGAATGTATTTCCATTTCCCGACTCATGACCTTAGTTTTCAAATGATGTTTTCCCACAATTTTTTAGAAACAAACGAATGGGAAGCTCCAGAATAAATAAAGAAGTATTGAACCGTAACATGAGTTGATTGGAAACATACCAAGAACAACATATGATACTTCATGAGCTTGCTCGGCCGTGATGTGGTTAACTCGACCATGTTGTGTCTGTCCTGATGCCTGGGGCACACCTCCTGGGGTAGTAAGTATGCCTCGTCCACGCCCTTCTGCTGGTGTCTTAGTTACAGAGCCCAAGTTAAACTTCACTGGTGTCGGCCCTGTGTTCTTCTTGTTGGGACATGCGGCGAAAAAGTGTCCCTCTCCACCGCAAGAGTAGCAGTTCTTTCCGGCTGTGTTGGCATGATTTCCTCCGACTTTAGCCCTCGGAGTGCGATATGCATTGGGTTGAAAGATATTTTTAGGCCTTACTGGTTTTGCAGTTGCTCCACGGTAACTTGGGTTAATATTCTTCTGGCGCGAGCTACCAGCTCCATGGTGACTCTGTGGTGCTTTTCGCTTGCGGTGCTCCTCAAGTTCCTTCTTTGAGTTCTCCTGAAGAATAGCCTTATTGACAAGGCTCTAAAAATTGGCGAATTCATGTGAGACCAATCTATCCTTCAGTCCTGGATTCAGCCCTCTCAGCAACCTGGCAGTCTTGTCCGCCTCAGTGGGAATATCTGCCTTCCCATAGCGACAGAGCTGGGTGAAACGGTCCCAATACTCAGAAACAGACATCTTCCCTTGGGTGAGAGCTCGAAATTCATCTCTCTTCAGCTCCATGAGACCAGTAGGAATGTGCGCAGTGCGAAAAGCCTCTGAAAATTCATCCCAAGTGATTCCCTCAACAACATCATGTGCTTCACAATAGTTCTCCCACCAATCTCCAGCTACACCACTGAGTTGGTGCGCCGCAAACTTCACACGGTATTGCACATATACATTAACCAAATTGAGCTTCTGTCGGATGTCCTTCAGCCAATCATCTGCCTCTATGGGGTCTGCTAACCCAGCAAAAGTCGGTGGTTTTGTCCTCATGAACTCCGCTAGCTTGGAAGGTGGCGGCGGCTGGTTGTGGTTTTGATTCTGGTTGTGATTTTGATTTTCTAGGTTAGCCGCAAGTTGTTGCAGCAGTTGTGTCTACATAAACATCAGTTCCGCCATGTCAGGTGGTGGCGGCATATCTTCTTCATTCTATGTATCGGTATATGTGTCATGAACTTCACCCTCCACAAAGTTCTCTTCAAACGCCAGTCCGTGACCACGGCCACATCCACGTCCTCCGCGACCACGACCTCGGTTTCCGTTCATCCTGTTTCCATTCAAAGTTTAGGATAGACGAGAGGGAAATTAAACTAACCCATAACCAAACCCGCAACAAAACTAAAATGAAAGTAAGCAAAGAAGAACCAAATATAACGTAAGGAAAATTATTTTGCAAAATATGGTTTTAGTATGACTACATAAATAAAACTCAAAGAATATGTAGTTCACACTCATGCGAATAAAAGATTCTAACGTATGAGTATACAGCTAAAGGGTTATGTCCAAAATCCTCCTATACGGTTGTTTGGTCTTGACTTGATGTTGATCATCGACATGGACGAATGTAGATCTTGACATATGACTCTTGAGCCTTCAGCTCTTGAAAAACTTTCTTGTTGATACGGCATGGTATACTAGAGAAGTACTTTAAGGAAGAAGCATTCAAAACAATGTTGAATAAGATAGGATAATTAATAGCAATAGACAAGAATTATACTACAAGGATATTCATAACTAGTATTTTTTTTAAAAATGATTCCTAGGGCTTTCCATTTCTAACTAAGGCCACGTGACTAGGTCGACGTCGGCTCTGATACCACTTCTGTGAGGACCGGAACTAGACTTCTAGACCCTCTGTGTTCCCATGTCAATCCCAAGATCAATGTTGACAACACAGCGAAATGAGTACCATTGCAGACCGTTCAAAAGTAAAATTATTACAAAGTTTGAATAGCAATAGCCACATAACACAGTGTCTTATGACATTTTATTATAATCAGAAATCTCAGCGGAATATAAAAATGCGAAGTGACTCCATCTCAGCCACATGCAGTCGATGTAGCCCACGAGGCCTCACTCTTCAGCATCGTCTTAGTAGTCGTAGTCGTGTCCTTCGTAGTTCTCTGAATGATAAACAAAGCAACGCAATGAGTGCATCAACATAATGTACTCATCGTGTCCCCTCTATGCAAGACCTATAATATCTACATGTGGCTTCAAAGGAAGGTTGTATGGTTCTTTTGCATAAAAGCCAATTTTATTTCACAATGCCACAATAGATTTGTTAAAAAATGATTTTAGACGAAAAACATGTTTTGTATTCAGTGGGTTTTTTCATCAAAGTGAGTTTCATCGACACCTCACAATATCAATAGAATTCCAGGATAGGGGTAGAGGAAAGTAGCAAAACAGGTTCCTGTATGTCAAGAAGGATTCATGTGTCGTCTATGACCATGGACACGGCTATTCGAATAGTTTTACTCTGTAGAGGTAGTACAATTTACCCACATGTCACAATCTTCCTTGTTGCAACCAGCTGTCGCTAGTATAGCAATAGGAATCTTGTGACGAGGTCTTTTAGCTAGATCCCACAAAGATGTGACATGCCCACCGGGTCTGGCCTGGTACTGAGAGTATGTCCCCAAACCGTTCCCCCCATCTGTGCCGAAGGTTCTCCCGTAGGTAGACACCTCATATGTTGTACGGCGACATCGACACCTAAGGCTGACTAACCTACTTGACCAAGCCAGTGCCCATATAGCATGTGGTTGTACGGTGGTCACAATCTTCAAATCCAAGACTTATTAGGCCCTTATGCGGCACGGACGACGGATTACTCCCTCCAGCTGGTGAAGAGAAGCCAATCGCTCCGTCAATATTTTGATTCAGCTGTCGCCCGCGCCATGTTTAGATGGTAAGTTTCACCCAGAGTAGAAGAGAGAGAGTAGAGGAAGCAATGGCGGCTCATCGGCCTAGCTCAACAAGTCAAAGTGACCCGAGGGTCAATCAATTCCTCCGTAGAGGCAAGATAACGATATCCTAGTTATTATTGAGCATGGCTAAGAATTTCTACTCTAACAGGATTACTATATAATTTCTACTCGGGGTATCAAGTATAAGGCGACAAACGGATCAGACTAGTGTGTCAATCGACACGCTAGTAATTTTAATAAAATAGCATGCATAGTTTTTAAACAACAAAATAACACCCCTTTGTAAAACATAGGATAAAACGTGAGAGGGGGGCAAGCCTTCGTTGTTGAACTCTTGCTCTTCACCTCATTGATCGTGATCGTAATCCTCTCCGCTCCCTAATTGTCGAACCAAGCAAATGAAATCCAAATAAATAAAAACAATATGACAACTTAAGATTCAAACAAAGAAAAGTCAAATAAAATCTTAAGAAGACTAGCAAGGTTCAGTTGGTTCAAGGTGTGTTGGTCCGTCTACTGTTTCGAACCTAATAAAACATATTTATATAAAATAACCACTATAGGTGGTATAGTATTAGCATGCAATGCACACTGTTTTACCAAAATGACCACAACTTCTTATGTGATAACTAAGTATGGCAATGGCTATCCTATACTCACATCAATAAACAAACAGCAAGAACATATCAACCTATTATAAACAATACTAAGCATGGACTAGTAACATGGAAATACTACTATAAGCTAAGCATGCATATATAGCTAACAGAAATTAGAACTATAAGAAAGACATGGAAATACTACTATAAGCTAAGCATGCATATATAGCTAAGCATGCAAAATGACCACTGTTTATGATAAATCGAATAATTTTAGGTAAGAATCTAGCATACAGAGCAACCATGCACTACGAAGAATTTAAATGGTATAACTAGTCTAGCATATCATCACGGGAACAGTAAACAAAGTAAATAAACAACCTGAAAGGCCCTTCTACAACTGAACAAACTATTTAAACGCTAGCAAACTATATACAGAACATGTTCTATACTTCTACACAAATAAGCATGACATCTGTATGCAAATAATTATGGTAAGACTAAACTAGAAAATCCTACGTACTAGAATGCATGGAAACAGTACCTATGCATATAAAGAGAACAAGCACAATTCTACATGCTCACATGGATGCATCAAGTTTATTTGAATTTACATACATGATTTAAAGTAATTTTGTAAAATATCCTAGATATTGGAAGAATAACATCACCGATGGATTCCTATAGAGGTTTGGCACGTATTCTATAAAAGGTTGACATTGATCAGAGGTGTGGAAGGCGGGCTAATACGCGAATGCCATCGGTGGCATTCGGTTAATACGGCCGCACTGTGAAATAGAAACCTAAGACCGGAAACGATGTCTAGGAGGTAGATATTCGTGAGTCTACCATGTTCATGCAAGGAAATTTGTTGATTCTTACCGAGATCGATGCAGTCGTCACGGGAACTCGATGAACCGGACAAATGGACGCGTGAACTGCGAGGTCTATGATGAACGGGTCAAACTTCTGGTTTCAAGAATGGAAACCCCTCTTCCTTGTCCTCCTACTGGCGCATCATGTCGGCCTCCGGTGGCTGAAGTCGCTGGGAAAGTAAGTGACGGACGTGGGATCTCTACTGAGATTGGATCACAGCTATGAGCCTAGCTCGGGTGGTTGTGAGAGATGTAAGAGCAGAGGAAAGGGAGGAGACTGGGTGATTGATATGGGTCGTGGTGTCGTGGCCTTCATGAGCTGAATCAATGAGAAATGTATTTGCTCGGTAACGGCAGTTTCCGTTTCTGCTGTTGGATGTGTAGGTGCGAGGAAGGGAGATGAAGAGGAAGGAGCAGCAAGCCGCTTGGCGTCCCGCGTTGGGACTCTGTCCCGTGCGTGCTCTCGTGCAAGTCGAGCGAGGGCTCGCTCGGCCGGGCTGGTCTACTGCTGTGTGAGTGCGCTTGGTCTCTGTGGAGCGTGACCTGTCCGTGGCTCCGTGCGAGCAAGGAAGAGCTGGGCTAGGTCGATAAATGATAGGGTGAGAAAAGACACGATCAATGCATGCACTATTCACCTACATTAGCCATCCAAGGGCTTGGCATGCACGCGCATGTGCTATGCAATGCTAAGCCAATGCATGCGTGTATTCCTAAAAAGGTAAAACCCAATAGGAAAATTTGGAGAGAACTAAATATAAAATAAAATAGCAAATTCAATTCAAATGAAAAAGCAAACTCACATTCCTTTTTTCTTAAATATCAAATTAATTTCAAATACGCTGAAATTAATATTATTAACTCTAAACATAAAAAAATTATTTATGTGTGGCAACATCCTTTGTTTTAGAAAAGTTGAAAAAAAAATTAAGCCATAAAAATTAGGATGTTACAGAGCTCCAGAACCCTCCCGAACTAGGGTTGACGATGACGGCGGCTACTGATCTTTTTGGTGGAAAATGCTCGGGTGTTTAGAGTTAACCCGTGGAGGATCTTAAATAGGCGAGAGGGAAACGTCGGTGGGTGGCTAGGGGGGCCACACCACCTCCAGGCGTGGTCAGGGGGCACACTGCCCTATGGTGTGGGGCCCCTGAGGCCTCGCTTCGGGTCTCCTCCGGACTCCGTGTACGTGACGACTTTCGAAGACTCTGGGATTTTCTTTTGTCCAATTCCGAGAATATTGCCAGAACAACTTTTCTGAAACCAAAAACAGCAGAAAGCATGAACTGGCTCTGTGGCATCTTGTCAATAGGTTAGTCCTAGAAAATCCATAAAAATGACATAAAATGTATAAGAAACATGTAGCATAAGGCATGAAAATATAATGGAACATTAGAAATTATCGATACGTTTGAGACGTATCAATGGGCCGCACCCGATAGGCCTCTCAGGTACCCCCACGTCAGTAGACCCTGAGCGCCTGATGGAACTAAAGACTCAATCAAATGACTCAAACCCGAAATCAAGGTGACTCGGATGTGTTCTAGTACTCTGTTCTGAAGGATATGACCTAATAGGCTTGACTCACTTGATGGGTCGAGGTCAATTAATCTCACTTGGGAGAAAACACTATTAACCTACTCGGGCTTTGAGTCGCCAGGCTCGAACCCCCAAAAAACTTGGGGCAACTTGAATCGTGCCGCTGAGGCCTTACCGAGTCAAATTCCGGTTGACAGATATTTTACCCAACGTGTCTGTCACGATTTTCATCACACCTGTTGGTATGGGAAAGGTACTAGGTAGCGCGGCAGAGGTGCGACTCCCATGTTGTTGGAACTTATCTGCGGGTCTTACCTTCATGCAATGAGCACGAAATCCAGAATTTTAATGCAGTTGTGCGATCTGGGTAATAGAGTGCTTTCGCAAAATTCGTTCGAGTCGTCAATTTGGGTTCCAGAGGAGAAAATCTCGACTCGCGGATTGTTCCAAATATCCCATATGCTATGAGCAAGCCGGTCGAAATTTGAGTGGTATTTCTGGTCACTCGAGCCCTTTTTCTGTTGAGTGGCCATGTCACCAGATGACGCACCACCCCGTTCTTTCGGTCAGAAGATTCGACGTTTCTAGGGTGTGCTTATCTTGTCAGAAGATAACCTGTTGGACTAAACTTTGACCATCTTTTGACCGTTCGGTGCGCGGTAATCCAGGGAATTTCAGTAAATGCCCTAGATTCTCGCAGGTAGTGGGAGGCGTGGAGGCATGTCGGTTAGCCTCCACCTGCCATGTGTTAGCCTGGATTTCCATCGTAGGGCATCAACGGCGGGGATTTTTCCGCACCCCTCATAAATACGGCTAGGGGGAGCAGTAACTTTTCCCTTCTTCTTCCTCATGCATGTAGCCTCTCTTCCTCGGCAAAAGAACTACATCACCATGCTCTAGAGCTCCTTTGCTGCTCGCCATGGGGAAGGCTAGGAAGAACGGAGGTGCTTCCACGACTGGCAGCGTCAAAGCGCCAAAGAGGAAGGAAGGAAAATGGGGCAAATCCATCAGAGTCGCCAAGATTATCCCCTCCCTTGAGAACGAGGGCCTCATAAAACCAGGTTCGGAGAAGGCTTGGCGGCAGCCGGGACAGGCCACCACTTCTAGAAAGGACTCCGAGGTCGCCAATCAAAGGCCGAGTGAGGCCAAACAGAGGGAGAAGGAGGATCTCAAACAGTTTGCAGATTTGGAGGAGGTCCTGGTTCCTCGACTCCAAACCACGACTGACTCCCTGACAGGTGTGCTAACTTTTCTTTCTTCTTGTGTTCCTTTAATTGTGTTTCAGAATATTCTTTTCTAACACCGAACCTTCATGCTACGCACAAAAGCTTTGAGTATCTCGCCTGACCTTACTGCTCGTATTCAGGCGGGTCCACTCCTGTAACACCTGGGGTGTTACCCTAAGTAGGAAGTTGTTTGTTTTCTGTTGCTTGCATCACATGCATCACATGAGCATTGCATTCTGTCTTCAAAACAAATCCAAAATTCAAAACAATTTAAACTTTCACACCTTGTTCAAAAATTTCCAATTTAAAAATTGCAAACTACAACAACTCAATTGTTTTCAAATAGTTGGAAGTTGATCTATTTAAAATTGCTTGTTAATGAAACTCCCTTTTGTTAACACCCCAAATGATAATTTCAAATTCAAATCCACTCAATCATAATGGGCATGATCAAATTGTGGTTTAAACATTAAAATTCTTGCCAACTATTAAATTCAATAATGTTTGCAAAATTGCTTGGGCTTATTAAGTAGAGTTTGTTTATTTCCAAAATTCCCAAATCAAACCTTATTTGAAATTCAACTAACCACTTAAAATCAAACTAATATTTCCAATTTTGAAATCAAAACCAACCTTGCTTTCACTCATTGTCTTGCAACTTAATAAAATTTAATTATCAAATCAAAACCCCAAACTCTATTGGGAAAATTCAACTAAAAACTTTAAATCAAATTGAAATTTCAAACTTGTGAAATAATGCTAACATTTGCTTGACATTGCTGTTTTGAACACTAACAAAAATATTTCCTAAAAACATAACCCTAACCTTTATTCTTTTCTCTCCCTCTCTCTTTTACAAAAAAAAAGGGATCAAAAGAAAAAAAAGGAGACAGGCCACCCCCTTTCCTTTCTTTTTTTTCCCAGCCCAATTTTCTTTTCCCTCAGCCCACCACTTAAGCCCATACCCCTTCGTCGATCTTGTCTTCTTCCTCCCCCTCTGTACGAACTGCATCACCGCCACAGGATCTCCTTCCCCCCCTCCTGCGATGCTTGCCGTACGAGCTCACTCCCCACCATAAAACCTAGCCTACCCCCTCTGTTTTCCCTAGCCCTAGCCCCTACCCTCTCGCCCCGCCGCGGCGCCGTTTTCCTCTCTTCCTTCTCCCTCCCTCTCTCTGAACATCCCCAACCGGAGTGACCACGCCGTCGCCGGGAACATCCCCTCGCCGCTGCACCTCGATAGACTTCTCCGACACCATCCAAGGTGAGCAGCGCCCGCCTTCCTCCTTCCCTCTCCTTTCCGCTCCTGCACCGATCCCCACCCGCACCAGCTTTCCCCGTTCCGTGACGCCCTGGTCCGTTCTAGTCGCTGTTGGTGGCGACCTCTGCCGCCCTGTTCGGTCGTTGTCGTTCTCGTTTCCGGCCGTCGTGCGTTCCGTCAGTCTGAATCTCGGGTGTTAAAATTCAGTTAACATCCGGTGGTAACTTCTTGTTGTTTCCGTCTCAAGTCCTAACACGAACCACGAACCAGCCTAGTGGTGCAGTCCCTTGCGCGCCCACTGCAGATCTCGGGATCGAACCCTGGGGAGGCGAAAACCCCAATTTTTTTGCTCTTCTGCGCGCGCTCGCCCTGGCCCCACTGGTCATCGACCGTGGTGGCCAGTGCTGCCTCTACACGCGCCCCGTTGGCACCAGCCTGGCGCTGCCCCACGGTCAGCGTCACGGTGTGGACCCGCGGTGGGTAGAGAAAGTCCTAGGACCATCTGAAATCTTTTCTTCCACACAAGGGTCCTTGTAAAATTACAGATTAGTCCCCAAAATTAAAATGCCCATAACTTTTATTTTCCAAACTCAAATAATGTAAATAAAATATGTTTCCTGCCCCAAATTTAATACTCTATCTAATTACAGCATTTGTTTTCTGTTTTGCACATTTCAAATTTCAAATTTAAACAATTCATCTCAAATTTGGTTAATTCCATAATTAATTCATAATTAATTCAAATAACACAAATAAAATATGTTTTTCAGTCCAAATTCAGTGTACTTCCTGTTTATCAACTTGGTTTTGCATTTTGGGCAATTAAATTTAATGTTAATCAATAATTCTTAAAAATGATAAATTAAATGGCATAATTAATAACTTGCAAATGGTTGCTCCAAATTAAATACCCAAAACATGAATTTCATCCAAAATCACATGCCACACTTGAATATCAACTTTGTTTTCTGGTTTGCAACATTTCAATTGAATAATTGTTTCATCTATTAATTAATGCATTTAAAATTGGTAATATGCTTAACTAAATCATCTGAAATTGTTTTCCAACAAATAAAATATGTTTTCAAACCAGAAAAACATAACCTTTTCAAATATGAATTTGAATTTATGTTTTGAACAAATGAAATTCAAATACTATTCAAACTTGAATTAAATTCAATTAAAACTTGTTTAATCTTGTTTAATTCATAATTAAATCATTGTAATTCCTTTTTCAATAATTGAAACATGTAATCCACCTAAAATTTTGTGTTCTAATCAAATATGAACCTTGTTACCTGTTTTGAAGAATTTAACTTGATGAAAACAACAAATGCTTGTGTGACACCTTTAAGAAACCAAAATTCCAAAAACTTAATAAGTGAATCTCAAAATGCATAAACCTTATTTCCAATTGGTTCTATTGTTGTTATTTTGTTGTTTTCCTCATCCATGCATCATGCTAATCCACTTTCACCTGTTGGTTAGTTGTAAAACAATTGTTTCAACCATAATTCATGGGCTTTTCATATGCAACTCAAATTGCATATGGGTCCCTTTAAACCTGTTTATCATGTCAACCAGTTTATTCTGATGCATCTTTAACTTGTCATGCATCCATATCTTGATCATGCTTGATCTTTTGCCGTAGTAGTAATTGTTGCATCCGGTGTTTGTTCGAGGTTCGTTGCTTCTTCCCGGATAGGACGTTGAGATGATGTGAGCAACGACAAGTGCTGTGGATGTACCTCTACTTGCTGGATTCTAGGCAAGTATACTCACTTGCTGCCAAATGGCTGCCTTTCATCACTTATTACCGATTCTTTCCGTTGTTCTTATTCTAGCCTGTTGATACGATGCTTGTGTCTCGATCCTATCATATTGTTTACCTTGCAGCCATGATATAGCCTTTTCCTTCCACTTCCTATTAACTGTTGTTTGTTTACCTTGTTGGCCCTCGTGTCGTAGTTGCATGCTTAGTGTTGTTTGCGCTCAAGTCTTGTTGTTCCTTTCGTATCACCTGTTTAGTTTGATAGTTGGGATTCCATTCAATCAACAACATGCTAACGTTTTGGGTAATAATAATTTGATGATAAGGCACCGGCAGGAGGCCCGGCGTGGTTTTGAGGCCTGCTAGTGTCGACCCTAATTAGGAAAATGGTCTTGTCTACTGATCCATGCTGAGCGCACTAACCGCATGTGGGAAGGGAGTATGGGCGCCCCCCTCAATTTGATTCGATTCGCATCTCGTCCAAATCGCCTCATTTAGTTCGGGTTTTCCATTTGCCGCATGCATATGCAGGTGCGAACCCTTGGTACTAGGGTGGAACTTTTGTAGTCGGCATTTAGGGAGACACGTTCTTAGAGTGCTATGAGGGTCCCCTTTTCTTCGTGGGGCTTGATTAGCCGTGCGCTCAATTGCACGGGGTTCTTTGGGCTTGATGCGAAGAAGAGTTGGGTTGTGTTGAGTACCTCGCTTGGTGGGTTGATCCCCCGTCTGGCGGGTTATTCTTACGTGTACGGGCAAATTGGTGCATCCCTGCAGGGTTAAATCTTCTCGAGAAGCCGTGTTTTCCGCGGTTATGGTTGACTTGGTGAAAGTACTGGCTAACAAGTACTCAGAACAACTTACACCTAACTAATGATAACTTGACTAGTAATAGTCTTATTGACACAACAACTTGATCCATCCTTAATCCAACAGTGTGAGTTATCCTTGGGTTGCTTCCTTAGAAGGGGGTAACATTGGATGGGTTTGTTTGGTGAGTAGTTGTAGTTGGTTCCGATACGCTATCTTATCCCCTCTTGTAGCCGGATGTTGTATCGAGTCTCTGTAGTTGGTTAGTGCAGCCCGCTGCAGCTTATTTGCAATAATCCCTTCCTTTCCGTTGATCCCAAAGTATTTGTATCTTGTGATGACTGGCTACGCCGGTATCTTGTGAGTATGGGTTATCCACTTGCCAGTACTTAACCGTACTGACCCACGAATCCTTTTTCGTGGCTGCATATTCAATATTGCAGTCAACAGGTTTGAAGTCTGACGATGTTAGCTTGGGAATCCCTCCGGCTTGGCCTGGGCAGGGATTGGACGCCATCGGTTATCTTCAGGACTCTTAGTCCAATTTGTATCTTGTCCGTAGCCGGACGCTATGTTGTTTCTTCCGCTGTTATCTGGATCTTTGTATTGTATCAGTTGTATCCCTGACTCGTTTGAGTCATCTTGTATATATCTTTTCTGTTGTTGTTGTGGATTATTCGTGAACTGTTGTAATGTTATCACAAGTGGCAACCTGGAATCGGTTATTACGTGGATTTTTGGCGGGAATGCTGAAATCTGCATAGTGCCCGATCTCGGGGCGTCACAAATGGTATCAGAGCCTTGGTTCCGATTCCCGAGATTGTTTCGATACGAATGGTTATCGAAGCAACGGGTCCGCAAAGCCTGTAGGATAACCTCGCTAACGGTCGTTGTTTCTAGAGTGTCAAAAACTATTTCTCCTAAACTATTTTGGAAAACATCTCAATAGGATTCTTGTTTTCTCCTTATCCCTATTCTATTTCCCCTCCCATCTTATTTGTTTTGGAGTCTCCCCTCTTGTCTATCTTTCAAAGTGTTAGGATCCTACGTGGGTGGACGTTTTCTGAGCCTTTAACCTAATAGGTTCGATCATCGGAAGATTCCTGGTGGAAAAACATCGTCGTCACTCCGAGCAAGAATCCCTTGTTAGTGGTGTCGAGGAGATCAACTTGAAGCCTGAAGAATCGATAGTTGAACTTCTTTCCCCTCCCGGGTTAGCAGGTGGATTGCGAGGGCGCAATCCCTTGTTAGTGGTGTCGTCTGTGACACCTGGGGTGTTACCCTAAGTAGGAAGTTGTTTGTTTTCTGTTGCTTGCATCACATGCATCACATGAGCATTGCATTCTGTCTTCAAAACAAATCCAAAATTCAAAACAATTTAAACTTTCACACCTTGTTCAAAAATTTCCAATTTAAAAATTGCAAACTACAACAACTCAATTGTTTTCAAATAGTTGGAAGTTGATCTATTTAAAATCGCTTGTTAATGAAACTCCCTTTTGTTAACACCCCAAATGATAATTTCAAATTCAAATCCACTCAATCATAATGGGCATGATCAAATTGTGGTTTAAACATTAAAATTCTTGCCAACTATTAAATTCAATAATGTTTGCAAAATTGCTTGGGCTTATTAAGTAGAGTTTGTTTATTTCCAAAATTCCCAAATCAAACCTTATTTGAAATTCAACTAACCACTTAAAATCAAACTAATATTTCCAATTTTGAAATCAAAACCAACCTTGCTTTCACTCATTGTCTTGCAACTTAATAAAATTTAATTATCAAATCAAAACCCCAAACTCTATTGGGAAAATTCAACTAATAACTTTAAATCAAATTGAAATTTCAAACTTGTGAAATAATGCTAACATTTTCTTGACATTGCTGTTTTGAACACTAACAAAAATATTTCCTAAAAACATAACCCTAACCTTTATCCTTTTCTCTCCCTCTCTCTTTTACAAAAAAAAAGGATCAAAAGAAAAAAAACAAAAGGAGACAGGCCACCCCCTTTCCTTTTTTTTCCCAGCCCAATTTTCTTTTCCCTCAGCCCACCACTTAAGCCCATACCCCTTCGTCGATCTTGTCTTCTTCCTCCCCCTCTGTACGAACTGCATCACCGCCACAGGATCTCCTTCCCCCCTCCTGCGATGCTTGCCGTACGAGCTCACTCCCCACCATAAAACCTAGCCTACCCCCTCTGTTTGCCCTAGCCCTAGCCCCTACCCTCTCGCCCCGCCGCGGCGCTGTTTTCCTCTCTTCCTTCTCCCTCCCTCTCTCTGAACATCTCCTCAGTTCTGAACCCCAACCGAGCACACCACCCCACTGCCTCCTCATCGCGGCGACGCCACGGTCACCTCGAGGATGCGCCGACGTCGGGAATGGGTTTGCGGTGCCTCCAGCTACCTCCCCGTGTCCTCGCCGGTTGCTGGGAGCAACCGGAGTGACCACGCCGTCGCCGGGAACATCCCCTCGCCGCTGCACCTCGACAGACTTCTCCGACACCATCCAAGGTGAGCAGCGCCCGCCTTCCTCCTTCCCTCTCCTTTCCGCTCCTGCACCGATCCCCACCCGCACCAGCTTTCCCCGTTCCATGACGCCCTGGTCCGTTCTAGTCGCTGTTGGTCGCGACCTCTGCCGCCCTGTTCGCTCGTTGTCGTTCTCGTTTCCGGCCGTCGTGCGTTCCGTCAGTCTGAATCTCGGGTGTTAAAATTCAGTTAACATCCGCTGGTAACTTCTTGTTGTTTCCGTCTCAAGTCCTAACACGAACCACGAACCAGCCTAGTGGTGCAGTCCCTTGCGCGCCCACTGCAGATCTCGGGATCAAACCCTGGGGAGGCGAAAACCCCAATTTTTTTGCTCTTCTGCGTGCGCTCGCCCTGGCCCCACTGGTCATCGACCGTGGTGGCCAGTGCTGCCTCTACACGCGCCCCGTTGGCACCAGCCTGGCGCTGCCCCACGGTCAGTGTCACGGTGTGGACCCGCGGTGGGTAGAGAAAGTCCTAGGACCATCTGAAATCTTTTCTTCCACACAAGGGTCCTTGTAAAATTACAGATTAGTCCCCAAAATTAAAATGCCCATAACTTTTATTTTCCAAACTCAAATAATGTAAATAAAATATGTTTCCTGCCCCAAATTTAATACTCTATCTAATTACAGCATTTGTTTTCTGTTTTGCACATTTCAAATTGTTTCAAATTTCAAATTTAAACAATTCATCTCAAATTTGGTTAATTCCATAATTAATTCATAATTAATTCAAATAACACAAATAAAATATGTTTTTCAGTCCAAATTCAGTGTACTTCCTGTTTATCAACTTGGTTTTGCATTTTGGGCAATTAAAATTAATGTTAATCAATAATTCTTAAAAATGACAAATTAAATGGCATAATTAATAACTTGCAAATGGTTGCTCCAAATTAAATATCCAAAACATGAATTTCATCCAAAATCACATGCCACACTTGAATATCAACTTTGTTTTATGGTTTGCAACATTTCAATTGAATAATTGTTTCATCTATTAATTAATGCATTTAAAATTGGTAATATGCTTAACTAAATCATCTGAAATTGTTTTCCAACAAATAAAATATGTTTTCAAACCAGAAAAACATAACCTTTTCAAATATGAATTTGAATTTATGTTTTGAACAAATGAAATTCAAATAATATTCAAACTTGAATTAAATTCAATTAAAACTTGTTTAATCTTGTTTAATTCATAATTAAATCATTGTAATTCCTTTTTCAATAATTGAAACATGTAATCCACCTAAAATTTTGTGTTCTAATCAAATATGAACCTTGTTACCTGTTTTGAACAATTTAACTTGATGAAAACAACAAATGCTTGTGTGACACCTTTAAGAAACCAAAATTCCAAAAACTTAATAAGTGAATCTCAAAATGGGTAAACCTTATTTCCAATTGGTTCTATTGTTGTTATTTTGTTGTTTTCCTCATCCATGCATCATGCTAATCCACTTTCACCTGTTGGTTAGTTGTAACACAATTGTTTCAACCATAATTCATGGGCTTTTCATATGCAACTCAAATTGCATATGGGTCCCTTTAAACCTGTTTATCATGTCAACCAGTTTATTCTGATGCATCTTTAACTTGTCATGCATCCATATCTTGATCATGCTGGATCTTTTGCCGTAGTAGTAATTGTTGCATCCGGTGTTTGTTCGAGGTTCGTTGCTTCTTCCCGGATAGGACGTTGAGATGATGTGAGCAACGACAAGTGTTGTGGATGTACCTCTACTTGCTGGATTCCAGGCAAGTATACTCACTTGCTGCCAAATGGCTGCCTTTCATCACTTGTTACCGATTCTTTCCGTTGTTCTTATTCTAGCCTGTTGATACGATGCTTGTGTCTCGATCCTATCATATTGTTTACCTTGCAGCCATGATATAGCCTTTTCCTTCCACTTCCTATTAACTGTTGTTTGTTTACCTTGTTGGCCCTCGTGTCGTAGTTGCATGCTTAGTGTTGTTTGCGCTCAAGTCTTGTTGTTCCTTTCGTATCACCTGTTTAGTTTGATAGTTGGGATTCCATTCAATCAACAACATGTTAACGTTTTGGGTAATAATAATTTGATGATAAGGCACCGGCAGGAGGCCCGGCGTGGTTTTGAGGCCTGCTAGTGTCGTGGGATGATCACGGCAGATGTTACCTGGGGTAACTGATCTTGGGGCAAGTCGACACAGGCGTTTGGGAGAGGGTTTAGCTCAGAGGAAAGCATAATGGAATTCAATCTGGTAGCCGGCGATGAAGTCGCCGGCTCTCCAATCTCGCTTTATTAACTCGATCTCTTTGTGTACAATGGATACTCGATATTCGGCGATCTGATTACTACTTGGATCTCTGCCTAAACTAGACCTGGGGGTCGGTTTATAAAGCACCCGTACCCCCTGGCTTATTCTCCAAGGCGCATCCTGGATCCTACCCGGACACGGCGCACAAACCCTAACTTTCTTCTACCATAACCCACAATCCGGGTTACTGGGCCTACAAGCTTGGGCCTTCACAGGTTTCCTTATCCTTAGCCGGATCCTGCACAGCGTCCTTTGGGCCGGGTTACTCCTCGGAGTTTGGCCTACCGGGTTATCATCCCCCCATCAGTAGTCCCCAGAATAGCCTGGGCTTCATGGATCCTCCTTGAAGCGCTCGCTATTCCCTGCAAAGATATCAAACACACATGCATATGGAGGCCGGGTTAAGATGCTTTAATATTCAGCTAGGCCTTACTCCATGGTGGCCACGTAGTAACCCGGGTTTTTCCTCCAAACACTTTGGTTTAATTTTCCAGGTCCAAACCCTAATAAAAATGCCAAGATCCCTATACTCGATAATCGATCCTGATATCACGGGGTAGATCTCCTTCTTTCTTT
Organism: Alopecurus myosuroides; assembly: GCA_028641055.1. NCBI lineage: Eukaryota > Viridiplantae > Streptophyta > Magnoliopsida > Poales > Poaceae > Alopecurus > Alopecurus myosuroides. The sequence goes on from CM054061.1 coordinate 237,339,894, forward strand.
TATCCAAATGCCTTGCTCAATATTTGGCGCATATCTCGTAGAATCCACGTGGATAACCATCACCCCACGATTTCCGGCTTCTGGCCGTTGAGAGAGACCCACCCTTACCTTATAAATAGCAGTCAAAGGGTAACCCTAAACCCATCACTACGCCTCAGCTTCCCCTTTCCTTCCTTGCTCCTTACATCCTCGCGGCACCACCGCAAGAAGCTCGTGCTTGTCATCGAAGCAAGATCGCCGCCGGCCGCGCCCGCCCTCGAGCCATCTCGCGCCGCCGTCAAGTATCACCGTCGCGCCTTTATTCCTCTCGCCAAGAATTGCGAAGGGGCATTCGAGCCACGCCGCTCGCCGCCGTCGCGCTAGACTCCAATCTCTCCAGTAAGCCTCTCGCAGCCGTTTAATTTAGCCCCGCAATTTTTCAATTCATCCAAGATCGAATCTAGGTCAACCCGTGAATCATTTTTCCGATTGCATCAAATTAGATCGACTCGATGCTCGCCAACTCCTTTAACCACCTGCTAGATAGTTACAACTCATCCTTCTACCATTACTAATCACCAAATCTCCTGTAAAATCGCTCGCAAACTTTCCCATCTAGATCCATACCTCCTTGATTTTCCGCTCATTGCGTTAACACCCGGAAAACCCTCCTTTTCCAGCTATCTTGCTTGCAGTAGACACATGGGCAACCACCCATCCTCCCCAAATGCTTTTCCATACTTAAGTGACCAATAATCTCCACAATTGTACTTGACACCCGGATACCTTGTAATCTCTTCTTCATAGCGTGATACCCGGATAATTTTTAGCTTCATACTTTCTTGATATCTTATACTCGGATAATCCAACACTCCCGGGTCTTATTTCCTATGCCTCTTTTTCTTGTGTTTCGCAGGTTGATCCCATGGCTCCCAAACGTCAAGGAAAACAGCCGACTCAGGCGAGGACTACCCAAACCATATCTGCCAACTGGGGGCGTTCCACAACTACGAAGGCCAAGTTGGACGAGCTAGCCGAATTAGGAATTCTCCCTTCTCAGAAGGACATTCACTGGAGGGCGCCGGGCAACGAGACCTGTCGTGGGATAATCACGGCAGATGTTACCAGGGGTAACTGATCTTGGGGCAAGTCGACACAGGCGTTCGGGAGAGGGTTTAGCTCAAAGGAAGACATGATACAACTTGATATGACAGCCGGCAATCGAAGTCGCCGGATCTCTATTCTCGATACAATAACTCGATTGGGGTTTACACTGGATACTCGATACCACTTGATATTGCTAAGGTTCTCAAATCTCTGTGTCAATCTATACCCGAGGGTCGGTTTATATAGTACCCGTACCCCCCTAACTTACTTTACAAGGCGCACCCGGGTCCTACCCAGACACGGCGTGCTAACCCTAACTTTCCTTTACAACACCCATAATCCGGGTCACTAGGCCCACGAGCTTGGGCCTCCACAAACATCTTTATCCCTAGCGGTATCCTGCTCACTGTCTCTGGGCCGGGTTATTCCTCGGATCTTGGCATACCGGGTTAGTATCCCCCCATCAGTAGTCCCCAGAATAGCTTGGGCTTCACGGATCTCCTTGAAGCGCTTGCTATTCCCTGCAAAGATACCGATCATAGGGGCGTACGAAAACTGAATTAAGATATCATGATATTCAGCTAGGCCTCACTCCATGGTGGCCATACAATAACCCGGACCTTTCCTCCATATACTTGGGTCCAAATTCCTAAATCCAAACCACAATAAGAAATGATAAGATCTCATGCTTGATAACCAGTCCTGTCATTACGGACGAACCCCTTCCTTCCTCTGTCACGATGCCTTGCCCAACACTTGACGCACATCTTGCGAAATCTTCGTGGATAACCATTACTCCGCAATTCCCGGCTCCTAGCCGTTAAGATAAGCTCTCCCTGCCTTATAAATAGCGCTTAGAGGGTAACCCTAAGCCCATCACCACGCCACAACTTCTTGGTAAGCTCTTCGCAATCAATTAATTCAGCCCCGCAGATTTTAATCCATCCAAGGTCAGATCTAGGTCATCCCGCGAATTACTTGTCCGATTGCACCAGATTAGATCGATTCAATGCTCGCCAACCCCTTTAATTGCCTGCCTGATAGCCACAAATGATCTTCCAACCATCACTGATCACCAATTTTACTTAAAAGCCATCCGCGAACCTCTCCATCTAGATCCGTTCCTCCGCTGTTTTCCGCTTACTGCATTAACACCCGGAAAAACCCTTCTTTTCCAGCTATTTCATTTGCGGTATAAATATGGGCAACCATCCGTCATCCCCAAATACCTTTTCCTACGTAAGTGACCAACAATTTCCACAAGTGTGCTCAATACCCGGACAATTCTCAACTTCGTACCCTCTTGATACCTTATACTCGGATATTTCAACTTTCCCGGGTCTTATTTCATACATCCTTTTTTTTGTGTTTCGCAGGCTGACCCCATGGCTCCCAAGCGACAAGGAAAACATCCGGCTCAAGCAAGGACCACCCAAGCCATATCCGCCAATTGGGGGCGCTCCACAACCACTAAGGCCAAGTTGGACGAACTAACCGAGTTAGGCACCCTCCCCTCTCAGAAAGATATCCGCTGGAGGGTGCCAGGTAACGAAACTCATCCCACTCCCGCAGAAGATGAGGTAATCTGCTTTGTAGAGCATGTGACCCGAGGATTTCGCCCTCCGGGTCACCCTTTCTTTAGGGAGGTCTTAGATCAGTACGGACTCCGGGTGTCCGACATAGGGCCTAACTCTATGTTGAACATCACCCACTTCATAGTTCTATCTGAATCGTATTTGTGCATGCCACCAAACCTGACTCTTTTCACTGAGTTATTCCAATGCAAACCGTGCCGCGAAAGCGGCGACGGGGCGCTTCTCACCTGCGGCGGGGTATCCATCCAACGCCGTAGGAATTCTTTAATGCCAACCCTCAACCTGCAATCCTGTGCCAAACATTGGCAGTTATCCTTTTTTTACTGTCACGATACCTCCCCCGACAGCGAGAAGAAGCTGCCGGGTTACTCAGAGACCCCCCACAAACCCTCCGAGTCTTTCAGTGCCTTCGCACCAGACTCGGACAGGGAAGCAATCCTTCCTGCATTAGCCAAAATAGCCATCCTCTCGGCCCAAGGCCTCCTAGGGCTCAATTTGATAAAGACATGGGTCGACTTCCGAATCCAACCTAATTCCATCCGCACCAAATTGATGTGCGAGTATTCGGGTCACACTACAGATGCACTTCGCTATTCCTCCAAAAGCTTTGCGACTGGTGACACTATCAAGACCATCAAAAGCCTCTTGGCAGAGAAGCTGGATGTGATAAAGGGCATCTCCGGGTTACCTCCGTTTACTCGGGAGAATCCAGCTCCAACGGTAATACCCGGCACTCATAACTCGTCTCCACATTTCAACTCGATACTGCTTCTAAACATTAACTTTATCTTTTCACCTTAGGCTGATGACCCCTTCTGGAGAGTGGACCCCCTCCCCCCCTCCAGAGACCCGGAAGAGGAGGACGAGACGACTGACGACAGCGAAGGTACTTACCCAGGATCTACATACTTTTGCTTGTATTACTTTCCTTTCGTCTGTCTTTTTCCCAATGAATACACATCTGGCTCGCAGGGCTGGAGGACGAAGGTGGAAACAACGAGGATGACCCGGAGAGAACCGAGTCTGACCCAGAAGCAACAGCCGGAGCCAAGAGGAAAAGCAGGGGGACAGTATCCAAGGTTCCTTTTTCCTCACTATCTTCCGAATCTTACTCCTTTGACGCCATGCGAAGACCTAACCATCAATTATCAAATTCGCCGTGCTTGAAGGAACCTTTCCCCGCCAAGCGCAGGGTAACTCGGAGCTCCCCGGGTGAAGATCCCCTTAACCCGGGCATCTCCACCCCTTTAGTCCCTCGTGGCAGTGCTCCTCCATCTCGTTCTTCCAACTCTCCTCAGCGCCACCCTTCTCCTAACCACCCACGTGCCGGGCAATTCCGGGTTCCATTAGTGGTTCCTGCGAACACCTCATCTACTTCAAGTGGCGAGCTCCCATCGGATTACACCGTAAATGCCGGGTAAGTTTTTGCCTTACTATTTTTTTTTTCTCTAGCGACCTTTCATCCGAGCCACCGTCATCATCAATAACTGCCTTTTTTCATCTTTCTTTCAGTGCTCAGGTCACCGTCAGTGACCCGGAAAACACAGAAACGGCTAACATTCAGGTGGAGAAGCCGACTGACGACGCAGACGCCGCAACCGGAGGTGATGCAGCCACTAACCGGGAACAAGGCCCTCTGAGCAATCCACTTTCCCAAACCGTCGGATCTCCTTCCTTATCGGAACCAGTAGACGAAGAGATAGAAATTCTAGATACGAAGATGAGCCCTCCCAACCCGGACACTCAGACTGTCCGGGTCTCCACTCCAAATGCAAGGAAAACCCCCCTGTCTGATGACCAAGCTGCCGGCTCTTCCCGGACTCATTCCGATGAGTTAACGTTTGCCCAGATGCTGGAAACCCTGCGCACCTTACGAGCTAACGAGGAAAACATCCTGGGAGCTTTAATAACCAAACATGAGGTAAGTTGAACTAATGTTGCTTGTACCTTTGTCCAGTCCCCAAGTTCCGGGTGAGTTCATTCATGACTTGCTCGGGACTTTATGATACCATTGACTGATAACCGTGCTCTTCTATCCGACTAACACTTTTTAACATCCATGCAGTCTTTCGTGACTCAATATGAGGAGAAACTTGCAAACTCCACCAAGCTCATTGAAAAAGAAATATCTTTACGCGAAGCGGCCGAGACTGAAGCCAGAAGGAATAGGCAATTAATGAAGAAGTACCGAAGAAGGGCTCACCGAGCCGAAGACGACCTGACAAGCCTTTCTGTCGAAATTTCTGACACCTATCGTTCTTTGCTTGGTATGCTTCCTTCTCCGAGTTTATCCTTTTGACCAATCAGCAAAAAATGCTTAGCTGATATATTCATTTTACTCCAGGCCCGGATGAAACCATGCCGGATGAGGATGATATTGCCAAGCTGAAGACCATGAAGAATGTTATCCGGCAGCTGTGTGCCGGAACCAGATGGATTTTGGAAGAGTTACGGTGGCCAGGTAGAGGACATGTTGACCTGAAGAGGATGCTGGACGCCTTTTCTACGATTCCTGAGTGGATTTGGCACTGGAAGCGCTCGTCCTGCCGGGTTGGAATGACCCGGGGGCTATCACTCGCCAAGGCTTACTTCCCCAAGCTCGATCTGGCAAAGCTCATGGGCGGCTTCCCCGAATTCAAGCTTGATGGTTCAAAGTTCTCGCGGGAGGATTTTCAGGCTGTGCAGAAAGAGGTCCGCTACCCGGCTAGCGTGATCGCTGATGAACTGGACGTCAATACTCTTGTCCCTGCTTATGACGCTGCTGGTGTGGCAATTAAGTCAGATCTTCCCGAACCATATGACATGATGGCTCGGTGGAAGGAGGAAGCTGCTGCGATAAGGGCGGAGGCTGCCAAGAAACAAGCTGAAGCCGGCTCTGCTCCTGCTGCCTCAACGTCAGTCGTTCCGCCCCCTGCGGGGGCTGGCGCCGCCGATCCGGGTGTTGCTGCTACCACCAATGATGACAAGGGTAAGGCCAAGATGGTTGCCGAGTGATATATGGTTTCCGCTGCCTCTTCTTAAGCGTCAGTCGGTCGACATACTTTTTGAAACGGTCATTCTTTAGGCGGTGCGCCTGTGCACCTTTGATATTTTTTTCACCAGTATTTTGTAATGCACACTAAGGCCTTGATATACTCGATGCCTGCTCCGACCTTTATAAGTTTAAGCTCATCTGTTCTCGATATCTGGTTTTATTTATTGCTTCTTTTGTGAAAACTCAATTTCCGGGTCTCATGGGTATTGACGAGCGGATTTTGCTTCAAAGTCCCCAAGTCCCCGAGACTCGGATTTTTGGACTGTTGCAACTATACAAGTAAGCCAGTTCTTTTCAAGATTTCAAGCTACCGGGCCCGAATTGCCGAGCCTAGGACACTTGATCTTGAAAAGGCAACAAAATGCTTATTGCTATTTTCACAAAGATCCATGAGTTGTTTCACATTGGTTTTGAAGTTATGCTTAATAGTCATTGAGTTTCCAGCTATTCAGCCTTGTACTCTGCATAACTTGTGGTTTAGATGACCCTTTTGACTGTCTTGTACTGTAAGCCGGCTTTCGCGTGGATACCATGTTGTTACATCAATACGAAGACGTAGCCAGCCAATTCCCGTTGGGTTGCATGACTAACTGCCATCGTAAGCGAACGAATCATGCCACTTTAATGCGAGTCACATCGAGCTTAAGTAAGAGTAGCCAAGAAATTTGGACTTCTTTGTCCGGTTATAAGATTGTAGCCGTACTCGTTTGCGAGTAATCGGCCCTTATAACTCATAGGCATCATGGCCGGGTCTTTGAGTTTGTAACTGTGCTATTTAAGCGATCAGCCCCCAAGACCTAGATATACACATCGTACTGAGAATACATAACCTGATAACAACCATCTCTTTTCTTGATAACCATCTCTTTACTTGATATGAAAAACTGATAACAACCATCTCTTTTCTTGATAACCATCTCTTTACTTGATATGAAAAATGTAGGTCAGCAAGCCGCCTCATTAAAAACCCGTCCAGTCCCCAAAGGTGCCCTGGATAGGAAAAGAGTACGTCAGAAACCTGCTGCCTATTACATCGTGCGATTCCACTTGCCAATATAGTCTTTACTAAGTATAATACGGACGCAGCTGAGCCACATTCCATGGTCTATCTCTTTCTTGCATAGATCAAGTGGTGTGTGCGGTGTCATTGACTGTAGCCGACTCTTCCCTTGCATCTATCAAGTAATATGATCCATTGTGCAGATTCCGGCTTATGATAAATGGTCCTTCCCATGGTGGTGATAGTTTGTGCTTTCCCTCATTTGACTGAACCAGGCGTAGAACCAAGTCTCCTTCCTGGAATACCCGGGTTTTCACGCGCCGGCTATGATACCTCCGTAGATCTTGCTGATATATAGCTGACCTCTCCAAGGCTTGTTCTCTTTGCTCTTCTAGCATATCGACGGCGTCCTGCCGGGTTTTTTCGTTCTCCACTTCGACGTAAGCTGATACTCGTGGTGAATCGTGGATAATGTCGCTCGGTAACACTGCCTCCGCACCATATACCATGAAAAAGGGCGTCATCTGGGTAGACCTGTTAGGTGTAGTATTGATACCCCAAACCACAGAAGGTAGTTCTTCGACCCATGCACCAGCAGCCCTAACACAGGGGACCCGCAACCGTGGTTTTAACCCACGAAGCAATTCTTGGTTTGCTCTCTCCACTTGCCCATTGGCCTGCGGGTGAGCCACTGATGCAACATCAAGCCGGATGCCATTGTTGCCACAGAATTTCTCCATCTCGCCAAGAGACATGTTGGTTCCGTTGTCGGTGATTATGCTGTGGGGATACCCAAACCGGTAGATAATCCTTTTCAGGAACTTGACTGCTGTAGCCGCTTCGCAATTAGTAACTGGCATAACCTCAACCCACTTGGTAAACTTGTCAATAGCCACCAAAAGATGTGTCTTCTTGCATGGTGACATATGGAAGGGACCAACCATGTCCATACCCCAGACGGCGAACGGCCAAGTTAATGGGATGGTCCGTAATTCCATAGCCGGTACGTGTGTTTGGCGAGCGTACCTTTGACATCCGTCACATCTTGCTACCAAACGTTCTGCATCCGCTAGAGCCGTAAGACAGAAAAATCCGTGTCGATAAGCTTTAGCCACCAGAGACCTTGTAGATGCATGATGCCCACAGTCGCCTTCGTGTATTTCCTTGAGAATCTGTCGGCCTTCTTCTGGCGCTACGCAGCGCAAGAAGACTCCTGTTGCGCTTCTCTTGTATAATTCTCCATTGATGATTGAATACCCCTTTGCTCGCCTCAGAATTTGTCTTGCTAGTACCTCCTGTTCTGGTAACTCGCCCCGTGACAGGTAGGCCAGGTATGGCTCTGTCCACTCGGGGATGGCATGTACTGTGGCCACGTACTCCAAATCCGGGTCTTGGTTTGCCAGTTCTTCCTCAGATTCGGTTTTAACTCATGGTCGCCACAATTCATCCAGGAACACATTAGGTGGAACCGGCTCTCTACGCGAGCCGAGTCTGGCGAGTGCGTCTGCTGCCTCGTTTTTTCTTCTGTCTATGTGCTCCACCTCATACCCGGAAAAGCACCCGGCAACCCTGTCGACCTCCCTGCGATATGCTGCCATAGTTGCATCCTTTCTGTCCCAAGTTCCCGATACCTGTTGTACCACAAGATCCGAATCTCCGAAGCATCGTATCCTTCTAATGTTCATTTCCTTAGCTACCTTTAAACCATGCAACAGGGCCTCATACTCGGCCACATTGTTTGAGCAATCAAAGTGAATTTGCAGTACATAACTCAATTTGTCTCCCCTGGGCGATGTCAGCACTACTCCAGCTCCTGATCCCTCATATTGCTTTGACCCATCGAAGTGCATGGTCCATGACTCGGATTTTGGAACTGTGGTAACCATACCTGTATGTGTCCAATCGTTAACGAAATCAACTAAAGCTTGAGACTTGATTGCTGACCTGGGTTCGTAGTTGATATGATAATCTCCCATCTCTATTGCCCACTTGGCTATTCTTCCTGTCGCGTCCGAGTTTCTGATAATATCCGACATTGGTATTGAGCTGACCACCGTTATAGGATGTTCTTGGAAATACGGCTTCAACTTCCTGCTGGCCATGAAGACTCCGAACACCAACTTTTGCCAATGTGGATAGCGCTGCTTTGCTTCTGATAATACTTCACTGACGTAATAAACCGGCCTCTGAACCGGGTAACCTTTCCCGTCCTCTTTGCGTTCCACGACCACCACTGCGCTAACGGCTCGGGGGCCAGCTGCCACGTATAGCAACATAGGCTCTTTAGGACCCGGCGCCGCTAGTACTGGTGCTTCAGATAGTTGCTTCTTTAGTGCTTCAAACGCTTCATCTGCCTCTTCGTCCCATACGAATTTATCCGATTTTCGCAAGAGCCGGTACAAGGGTATTGCTTTTTCTCCGAGTCTAGATATGAAACGGCTCAAGGCTGCTACACAGCCCGTGAGCTTTTGAACATGCTTCAAGTTCTCCGGCTTTTTCAAACTCTGGATCGCCTTGATTTTATCTGGATTTGCCTCAATTCCTCTCTCGGAAACTATGAAGCCGAGTAATTTCCCAGCCGGAACTCCGAATACGCACTTCGTTGGATTAAGCTTCATCTGGTACCTCCTCAGGTTTTTGAATGTCTCCTTTAGATCATCGATAAATGTCTCCGCCTTCCTGGTCTTGATGACTACGTCATCCACATAAGCATGGACGTTACGTCCGATCTGGTCCTCAAAGCACTTTTGAATACACCGTTGGTAAGTTGCACCAGCGTTCTTCAACCCAAATGTCATAGTTTTATAACAAAAGGCCCCAAACGGGGTTATGAATGATGTTTTCTCCCAATCCTCCCTTTTGAGCTTAATCTGATGATACCCGGAATATGCATCCAGGAAGCATAACAAATCGCTTCCAGCTGCTGCGTCTATAATCTGATCTATCCTTGGGAGCGCGAACGGATCCTTTGGGCAATGCTTGTTAAGACTAGTGAAGTCAATGCACATCCTCCACTCGTTGGTCTTTTTCATCACCAGAACCGGGTTAGCCAACCAATCCGGGTGAAATACTTCCATGATAAAGCCGGCTGCCAGTAGCCGAGCGATTTCTTCACCTATAGCTTTCCTTCTTTCCTCGTTCATTTTCCTCAAACCTTGTTTCACGGGCCTGGACTTAGGATCCACATGCAAACTGTGCTCAGCCAATTCTGTAGGGATACCCGGCATGTCGCTGGGTGTCCAGGCAAACACATCCGCATTCGCGCGAATGAACTCCACGAGCGCTCCCTCCTGCTCTTCTCCCAGGTTAGACCCTATGGTAAACTGCTTAGTAGAATCCCCTTCGACAAAATCTATCTTCTTGGTGTCTTGCGCTGCCTTGAATTTTGCTCTCTCATCCTCAGTATTCGGCTTTTTCAAGGCTGTTCTATCGTCCGGGTTTACTTGAGATCGGTAATATTCGAGTTCTTCCTTCCGGCATGCCTGCTCGGCCATAACTGAATCTCCTTCGTCACACTCGGCCGCTATATCCCGGTTCCCATGTATAGTGATGGTCCGTTTAGGACCCGGGATTTTCAGCTGCAAATACACGTAGCACGGCCTAGCCATGAATTGGGCGTAAGCCGGTCTCCCCAACAGCGCGTGGTAAGGACTGCGCAACTTGACCACCTCGAACGTGAGCCACTCCACTCGATAATTATCCGTCGATTCCCCAAAAGCAACTTCCAAGGTGATCCTTCCCTCGGGGCTCGCCGAGTGACCCGGTACGATCCCGTGAAAGATTGTTGAACTTTTCTGCAGCTGGGACTCTTTGAGACTCATCCGTAAGAAGGTCTCCCAGTAAAGGATGTTGATGCTACTTCCACCGTCCATCAGGACCTTCTTCAGCTCGTAACCATTAACCTGTGGAGCGACCACCAACGCCAAGACTCCTGGACGCTCCACCTTTTCCGGATGATCTCTTCTACTCCACGTTATCTCTTGTTCTGCCCATCTAAGGTATCCCGGCGCGGCCGATGAAACCGGATTTGCCGCCTGCTTTGATGTCTCTTTGTTCCTGCTAGAAGTTCCTGTAGTATGCACATGATATTGTCCTTTTAAGTTAGTCGTTCGTACCGTGTCGACGAAGATATTGATCCGGCCGACCGTCAATATAAATCCGGACTCGAGGTGATCCGATTCTGGCCCCCAGCCGGGATCGTCCACCAACTTTTCTTCTTCATGGTCGATGTAGATTTCGTCAAGATCCTCCATGCCCTTCCGAGCTTCTCCCGTAATGTAGACACCTTTGGACGCAGGCCCCACGGTGGGCGCCAACTGTCGTGGGATAATCACGGCAGATGTTACCAGGGGTAACTGATCTTGGGGCAAGTCGACACAGGCGTTCGGGAGAGGGTTTAGCTCAAAGGAAGACATGATACAACTTGATATGACAGCCGGCAATCGAAGTCGCCGGATCTCTATTCTCGATACAATAACTCGATTAGGGTTTACACTGGATACTCGATACCACTTGATATTGCTAAGGTTCTCAAATCTCTGTGTCAATCTATACCCGAGGGTCGGTTTATATAGTACCCGTACCCCCCTAACTTACTTTACAAGGCGCACCCGGGTCCTACCCAGACACGGCGTGCTAACCCTAACTTTCCTTTACAACACCCATAATCCGGGTCACTAGGCCCACGAGCTTGGGCCTCCACAAACATCTTTATCCCTAGCGGTATCCTGCTCACTGTCTCTGGGCCGGGTTATTCCTCGGATCTTGGCATACCGGGTTAGTATCCCCCCATCAAGACCCGGCCCACACCTACTGATAACGAGGTAATCTGCTTCGTAGAGCACGTGACCCGGGGATTCCGTCCTCCGGGTCACCCTTTCTTCAGGGAGGTCTTAAGCCATTATGGCCTCCGGGTATTCGACATAGGGCCTAACTCTATGTTGAATATTACCCACTTCATCGTTCTATCCGAGTCGTACTTGTGTGTACCGCCAAGTCTGACTCTCTTCATCGAACTATTCCAGTGTAAGCCGTGCCGCGAAAGTGGTGACGGAGCACTTCTTACTTGCGGCGGGGTATCCATCCAACGCTGCAAGAATTCACCGATGCCAACTCTCAATTTAAACTCCCACGTCAAACATTGGCAGCTGTCTTTCTTTTACTGCCACGATACCTACCCAGACGGCGAAAAGAAACTGCCGGGTTACTCGGAAAACCTCCTCGAACCTTCCGAGTCTTTCAATGCCTTTGCACCAGACTCAGACAGGGAGGCGATCCTTCCCTTATTAGCCAAGATAGCCATCCTCTCAGCCCAAGGCCTCCTCGGGCTAAATTTAGTAAAAACATGGGTTGATTTTCGGATCCAACCCAACTCCATCCGCACCAAATTGATGTGCGAGTATTCGGGGCACACCACAGATGCACTCAGATACTCCACCAAGAGCTTTGCGACCGGCGATACCAACAAGACCATCAAGGGCTTCCTAACAGAGAAACTGGAGGTGATAAAGGGCATCACCGGGTTACCCCCGTTTACTCGGGAGAACCCGGCTCCAGCGGTAATACCCTATATTCATAACTTATTTCCACATTTTGACTTGATACAGCTTCTAACCCTTAGTCTCATTCTTTTGTCTTAGGCTGATGACCCTTTCTGGAGAGTTGAACCCTCTCCCCCTTCCAGAGACCCGGAAGAAGAGGACGAGCCGGCTGATGATAGTGAAGGTATTTGCACAGAATTTGTATATCTTTACTTGTATTATTTTCCTCCCATTTACCTTTTTTCCAACGAACACACACCCGGTTCGCAGGGCTGGAGGACGAAGGTGAGACCAACGAGGATGACCCGGAGGCAACCGAGTCTGACCAAGAGGCAACAGTTGGAGGCAAGAGGAAGGCCAGGGGGCAGTGTCCAAGGTTCCTTTTTCCTCATTATCCTCTGAACCTTACTCCTTTGACGCCATGCGACGACTTAACCATCAATTATCAAATTCGTCGTGCTTGAAGGATTCTTTCCCAGCCAAACGCAGAGTAACTCGGAGCTCCCCGGGTGAAGATCCCCTTAACCCGGGCATCTCTACCCCCTCGGTCCCTCATGCCAGCGCTCCTCCGTCTCGTCCTTCCGACTCTCCTCAACGCCACCCTTCTCCTAACCATCCACGTGTCGGGCAATTCCGGGTTCCATTAGTGGTCCCTGTGACGACCTCATCTGCTTCCAGCGGCGAGCTCCCGCCGGACTACACCGTGAATGCCGGGTAAGTTTTTGCTACATGATTTCCTTTTACGTCTGACAAATTTCCACTCAAGCCACTGTCATCACTAATAACTGCCTTTTCTCATCTTTCTTTCAGCACTCAAGTCACCGTCAGTGACCCGGAAAACGTAGAAACAGATAACCATCGGGTGGAGAAACCGACTGATAACGCAGACGCCGCGACTGGCGGTGATACGGCGAATAACCAGGAACAAGGCCCTCTGAAGAATCCGCTTCCCCGAGCCGCCGGATCTCCTTCCTCATCGGAACCAGTAGACGAGGAGATCGAGGTTTTAGATACAAGGATGGGTTCTCCCAACCCGGGTACTCAAACTGTCCGGGTCTCGACTCCAAGGGCGGGGAGAGCCCCCCCACCAGGCGACCAAGCTGCCGGCTCTTCCGGTACTCGATCCGAGGAACTGACGTTTGCCCAGATGCTGGAAACCCTGCACACTTTGAGGGCTAATGAAGAAAACATCTTGGGGGCTTTAATAGCCAAACACGAGGTAAATCCGACTAATGTTGCTTGTGCCCTTGTCCAGTCCCCAAGTTCCGAGTGAATTGATTCATAATTTGCTTGGGACTTTATTATACAAGCGACTGATAACTTGCTCCTCTACCCGACTGATCCTTGTTTGCATGCATGCAGTCTTTCGTGACTCAATCTGAGGAGAACCTGGCAGACGCCACCAAGCTCATCGAAAAGGAGGTAGCCTTGCGTGAAGCAGCCGAAGGTTTCCATTTTTTCAGGCCCGGACGAAACCATGCCGGAAGAGGATGACACTGCCAAGCTGAAGACCATGAAGAGCGTTATCCGGCAGCTATGTGCCGGAACCAAATGGATCCTGCAGGAATTACGATGGCCGGGTAAAGGACATGTTGATCTGCAGAGGATGCTGGATGCCTTCTCCACTGTTCCTGAGTGGATTTGGCACTGGAAACGCTCGTCTTGCCGGGTTGGAGTGACCCGGGGGCTTGCACTCGCCAAGGCTTATTTCCCCAAGCTCGATCTAGCGAAGCTTATGGGCGGCTTCCCAGAGTTCAAGCTTGATGGGTCCAAGTTCTCGGTGAAGGATTTTCAGGCCGTCCAGAAGGAGGTCCGTTACCCGGCCAGCGTGATCGCTGACGAACTGGATGTTAATATCCTTGTTCCAGCATATGATGCTGCTGGTGAAGCAATTAAGTCGGATCTTCCCGAGCCGTATGATATGCTGGCTCGGTGGAAGGAGGAAGCTGCTGCGTTGAGGGCGGAGGCTGCCAGGAAGCAAGCTGAAGCCGGCTCTGCCCCCGCTACCTCAACACCGGTCGTTCCCCCTCCTGCACGGGCTGGTACCGCTGATCCGGGTGCTGCTGCTACCACCAATGATGGCAAGGGCAAGGCCAAGATGAACGCCGAGTGACATCTGATCTCTAATGCCTCTTCTTATGCACTGGTTGGTCAACATGCTGCTTAAACAGTTATATTTTGGGTGGTGCGCCTGTGCACCTTTGATATCTTTTCACCGGGATTTTGTAATGCACGCTAAGGTCTTGATATACTCTATGCCTCTGCCGGCCTTTTTAAATTTATCCATTATTAAACTCATATGTTCTCGATATCCGGCTTTCTTTATTGTTCCTTTTGTGAAAACTCGATTTCCGGGTCTCATGGGTATTGACAAGCGGATTTGCTTCCAAGTCCCAAGTCCCCAAGACTCGGATATTTGGGTTTTTGGAATCCTACAAGTAAGCAATTTTCTCTTTTCAAGATTTCAAGTCATCCGGACCCGGATCTCCAAGTCTAGGGCACTTGATCTTGAAAGGGGAACGAACTGCCTACTGCTAAATTCACAAAGATCTCTGAGTTGTTTCACATAGGTTTTGAAGTTATGCTTAATAATCGTTGAGCTTCCAGTTGTTTAGCCTTGTACTCTGCATAACTTGTGGTTTAGATGACCCTTTTGACTATCTTGTACTATAAGCCGGCTTTCGCGTGGATACCATGTTGTTACATCTATACGAAAACGTAGCCAGTCAAGCCCCGTCGGGTTCATGATTGACTGTAATCGTAAGCAAACAAATCATGCCACTTTAATGCGAGTCACATCGAGCTTAAGTAAGAATAGCCAAGAAATTTGGACTTCTTTGTCCGGTTATAAGATTGCAGCCGTACTCGTTTGCAAGTAATCGGCCCTTATAACTCATAGGCATCATGGCCGGGTCTTTGAGTTTGTAACTGTGCTATTCAAGCGACCAGCCCCCAAGACCTAGATATACGCATCATACTGAGAGTACATAACCTGATAATAACCATCTCTTTTCTTGATAATCACCTCTTTACTTGATATGAAAAATCTAGGCCAGCAAGCCGCCTCATTAAAAACCCGTCCAGTCCCCAAGGGTACCCTGGATAGGAAAAGAGTACGTCTGAAAACCTGCTGCCTATTACATCGTTCAATTCCATATGCCAATACAATTTTTGCTAAGTATAATATGGACGTAGCTGAGCCACGTTCCACGGTCTGTCTCTTTCTTGCATAGATGAAGTGGTGTGAGCGGTGTCATTAACTGTGGTCGATTCTTCCCTTGCATCTATCAAGTAATATGACCCATTATGCAAACTCCGGCTTATGATAAATGGTCCTTCCCAGGGTGGTGATAACTTGTGCTTTCCTTCGTTCGACTGTACCAGGCGCAAAACCAGGTCTCCTTCCTGGAAGACCCGGGTTTTCATGTGCCGGCTATGATACCTTCGTAAATCCTGCTGATATATGGCTGATCTTTCCAGGGCTTGTTCCCTTTGCTCTTCTAACATATCTACGGCGTCTTGCAGGGTCTTTTCATTCTCCACTTCGACGTATGCTGATACTCGTGGTGAATCATGAATAATATCACTCGGTAGTACTGCCTCCGCGCCATAGACCATGAAGAAGGGTGTCATCTGAGTAGATCTATTAGGCGTAGTATTGATGCCCCAAACCACAGAAGGGAGTTCTTCGACCCATGCGCCAGCTGCCCTGATACAGGGGACTCGTAATCGTGGTTTTAACCCGCGAAGCAATTCTTGATTTGCCCTCTCCACTTGTCCGTTGGCCTGCGGATGAGCCACTGACGCGACGTCAAGTCGGATTCCATTGTTGCCACAGAACTTCTCCATCTCACCAAGGGACATGTTGGTTCCATTGTCGGTAATTATGCTGTGGGGATACTCGAACCGGTAGATAATCCTCTTCAGGAACTTGACTGTTGTGGCTGATTCGCAATTAGTAACTGGCATAACCTCAACCCACTTGGTAAACTTGTCAATAGCCACCAAAAGATGTGTCTTCTTGCATGGTGACATATGAAAGGGGCCAACCATGTCCATACCCCATACAACGAACGGCCAAGTTAACGGGATGGTCCGTAACTCCATAGCCGGCACATGGGTTTGGCGAGCGTACCTTTGACATCCGTCACACCTTGCTACCAATCGCTCCGCATCTGCTAGAGCCGTGAGCCAGAAAAATCCGTGTCGATAAGCTTTAGCCACGAGAGATCTTGTGGATGCGTGATGTCCACAGTCGCCTTCATGTATTTCCTTGAGAATCTGTCGGCCTTCTTCTGGCGCTACGCAGCGCAAAAAGATCCCTGCTGCGCTTCTCTTATATAGTTCCCCGTTGATGATAGAATATCCCTTTGCTCGCCTCAAAATTTGCCTTGCTAATACCTCCTGCTGTGGTAGCTCGCCTCTGGACAGGTAGGCCAAAAACGGTTCTGTCCATTCGGGAACAGTACGTACGGTAGCCACAAGTCCTGAATCCGGGTCTTGATTTGCCAATTCCTCCTCTGACTCGGTTTTAACTGATGGTCGCCATAATTCATCCAGGAAAACGTTAGGTGGAACCGGCTCTCTACGCGAGCCGAGTCTAGTGAGCGCGTCGGCTGCCTCATTCTTTCTTCTGTCTATATGCTCCACCTCATACCCGGAAAAACATCCTGCAACCCTATCAACTTCCCTGCGGTATGCTGCCATAGTTGCGTCCTTTCTATCCCAAGTTCCTGACACCTGCTGTACCACAAGGTCCGAATCTCCGAAGCACCGTATCCTCTTGACGTTCATCTCCTTAGCTACCCTTAGGCCGTGCAATAGGGCCTCATACTCGGCCACGTTGTTGGAACAGTCGAAGTGGATTTGTAGTACGTAACTTAATTTATCTCCTTTGGGTGACGTTAGCACCACCCCAGCTCCTGATCCCTCGTATTGCTTAGATACATCGAAGTGCATGATCCATGATTCGGAATTTGGAACCGTTGTAGTCATGCCTGTATGTGTCCAGTCGTTAACGAAATCAATTAAAGCTTGAGATTTGATTGCTGACCTGGGTTCGTAGTTGATGTGATAATCCCCCATCTCTATCGCCCAGTTGGCTATTCTTCCCGTCGCGTCCGAGTTTCTGATGATATCCGACATTGGTATTGAACTAACCACTGTTATGGGGTGTTCTTGGAAGTACGGCTTCAATTTCCGGCTAGCCATAAAGACCCCGAACACCAACTTTTGCCAATGTGGATAGCGCTGCTTTGCTTCTGATAATACCTCGCTGACGTAATAAACCGGTCTCTGAACCGGGTAACCTTTCCCATCCTCTTTGCGCTCCACAACAACTACTGCGCTGACGGCTCGGGGGCCAGCTGCCACGTATAGCAGCATAGGCTCTTTAGGACCCGGCGCCGCTAGTACTGGTGCTTCAGATAACTGCTTCTTTAGTGCCTCAAACGCCTCATCCGCCTCTTGATCCCACACGAATTTATCTGATTTCCGCAAGAGCCGGTACAAGGGTATTGCCTTTTCTCCGAGTCTGGATATGAATCGGCTCAAGGCTGCTACGCAGCCCGTGAGCTTTTGAACATGCTTCAAATTTTCTGGTTTTTTCAGACTCTGGATGGCCTTGATTTTATCCGGGTTTTCCTCGATTCCTCTCTCGGAAACTATAAAGCCGAGTAATTTCCCGGCTGGAACTCCGAACACGCACTTTGTCGGGTTAAGCTTCATCTGGTACCTCCTCAAGTTTTTGAACGTCTCCTTTAGATCATCGATAAACGTCTCTGCGTTGCGTCCGATTTGGTCCTCGAAGCACTTTTGAATACACCGTTGGTAAGTTGCACCGGCGTTCTTCAATCCAAACGTCATAGTTTTATAACAGAAGGCCCCAAAAGGGGTTATGAATGATGTTTTCTCCCAATCCTCCCTCTTGAGCTTAATCTGATGATACCCGGAATATGCGTCCAGGAAGCATAATAGATCGCTTCCAGCTACTGCATCTATAATATGATCTATCCTTGGTAGCGCGAACGGATCCTTTGGGCAATGTTTGTTGAGACTCGTAAAATCAATGCACATCCTCCACTCATTGGTCTTTTTCATCACTAGAACCGGGTTTGCCAACCAATCCGGGTGAAATACTTCCATGATAAAGCCGGCTGCCAATAGCCGAGCGATCTCTTCGCCTATAGCCTTCCTTCTTTCCTCATTCATTTTCCTCAAACCCTGCTTCACGGGCCTGGACTTGGGATCCACATGCAAACTGTGCTCGGCCAGCTCTGTAGGGATACCCGGCATGTTGCTAGGTGTCCAGGCGAACACATCTGCATTTGAACGAATAAACTCCACAAGCGCTTTCTCCTGCTCTTTTCCCAAGTTAGACCCTATGGTAAACTACTTAGTGGAATCACCTTCGACAAAATCTATCTTCTTGGTGTCTTGTGCTGCCTTGAATTTTGCTCTCTCATCCTCGGTATTCGGCTTTTTCAAGGCTGTTCTATCATCCAGATTTACTTGAGACCGGTAATATTCGAGTTCTTCCTTTCTGCATGCTTGCTCAGCCATAACCGAATCTCCTTCGTCACACTCGGCCGCTATATCCCGGTTCCCATGTATGGTGATGGTCTGTTTAGGACCCGGGATCTTTAGCTGCAAATACACGTAGCACGGCCTAGCCATGAATTTGGCGTAAGCCGGTCTTCCAAACAGCGCGTGATAAGGACTGTGCAATTTGACCACCTCGAACGTGAGCCACTCAACTCGATAATTATCCGTCGATTCTCCAAAAGCAACCTCCAAGGTGATATTTCCCTCGGGGCTCGCCGAGTGACCTGGCACGATCCCATGAAAGATTGTCGAACTTTTCTGTAACTGGGACTCTTTGAGACTCATCCGTAAGAAGGTTTCCCAATAAAGGATGTTGATGCTACTTCCACCGTCCATCAGGACCCTCTTCAGTTCGTAACCATTAACCTGTGGAGCAACCACCAATGCCAAGACTCCTGGACGCTCTACTTTTTCCGGATGATCTCTTCTACTCCACGTTACCTCTTGTTCCGCCCATCTAAGGTATCCCGGCGCGGCCGACGAAACCGAGTTTGCCGCTTGCTTTAACGTCTCTTTGTTCCTGCTAGAAGTTCCTGTAGTATGCACATGATATTGTCCCTTTAAATTAGGCGTTCGTACCATACCGACGAAGATGTTGATCCGGCCGATCGTCACCATAGATCCGGACTCGAGGTGATCCGACTCTGGCCCCCAGCCGGAATCGTCCACCATCTTTTCTCCTTTGTGGTCGATGTAGATTTCGCCGACGACAAGACTCTCCATGCTCTTCCGAGCTTCTCCCGTGATGTAAACACCTTTGGACGCAGGCCCCACGGTGGGCGCCAACTGTCGTGGGATGATCACGGCAGATGTTACCTGGGGTAACTGATCTTGGGGCAAGTCGACACAGGCGTTTGGGAGAGGGTTTAGCTCAGAGGAAAGCATAATGGAATTCAATCTGGTAGCCGGCGATGAAGTCGCCGGCTCTCCAATCTCGCTTTATTAACTCGATCTCTTTGTGTACAATGGATACTCGATATTCGGCGATCTGATTACTACTTGGATCTCTGCCTAAACTAGACCTGGGGGTCGGTTTATAAAGCACCCGTACCCCCTGGCTTATTCTCCAAGGCGCATCCTGGATCCTACCCGGACACGGCGCACAAACCCTAACTTTCTTCTACCATAACCCACAATCCGGGTTACTGGGCCTACAAGCTTGGGCCTTCACAGGTTTCCTTATCCTTAGCCGGATCCTGCACAGCGTCCTTTGGGCCGGGTTACTCCTCGGAGTTTGGCCTACCGGGTTATCATCCCCCCATCAGCTAGTGTCGACCCTAATTAGGAAAAGGGTCTTGTCTACTGATCCATGATGAGCGCACTAACCGCATGTGGGAAGCGAGTATGGGCGCCCCCCTCAATTTGATTCGATTCGCATCTCGTCCAAATCGCCTCATTTAGTTCGGGTTTTCCATTTGCCGCATGCATATGCAGGTGCGAACCCCTGGTACCAGGGTGGAACTTTTGTAGTCGGCATTTAGGGAGACACGTTCTTAGAGTGCTATGAGGGTCCCCTTTTCTTCGTGGGGCTTGATTAGCCGTGCGCTCAATTGCACGGGGTTCTTTGGGCTTGATGCGAAGAAGAGTTGGGTTGTGTTGAGTACCTCGCTTGGTGGGTTGATCCCCCGTCTGGCGGGTTATTCTTACGTGTACGGCCAAATTGGTGCATCCCTGCAGGGTTAAATCTTCTCGAGAAGCCGTGTTTTCCGCGGTTATGGTTGACTTGGTGAAAGTACTGGCTAACAAGTACTCAGAACAACTTACACCTAACTAATGATAACTTGACTAGTAATAGTCTTATTGACACAACAACTTGATCCATCCTTAATCCAACAGTGTGAGTTATCCTTGGGTTGCTTCCTTAGAAGGGGGTAACATTGGATGGGTTTGTTTGGTGAGTAGTTGTAGTTGGTTCCGATACGCTATCTTATCCCCTCTTGTAGCCGGATGTTGTATCGAGTCTCTGTAGTTGGTTAGTGCAGCCCGCTGCAGCTTATTTGCAATAATCCCTTCCTTTCCGTTGATCCCAAAGTATTTGTATCTTGTGATGACTGGCTACGCCGGTATCTTGTGAGTATGGGTTATCCACTTGCCAGTACTTAACCGTACTGACCCACGAATCCTTTTTCGTGGCTGCATATTCAATATTGCAGTGAACAGGTTTGAAGTCTGACGACATTAGCTTGGGAATCCCTCCGGCTTGGCCTGGGCAGGGATTGGACGCCATCGGTTATCTTCAGGACTCTTAGTCCAATTTGTATCTTGTCCGTAGCCGGACGCTATGTTGTTTCTTCCGCTGTTATCTGGATCTTTGTATTGTATCAGTTGTATCCCTGACTCGTTTGAGTCATCTTGTATATATCTTTTCTGTTGTTGTTGTGGATTATTCGTGAACTGTTGTAATGTTATCACAAGTGGCAACCTGGAATCGGTTATTACATGGATTTTTGGCGGGAATGCTGAAATCTGCATAGTGCCCGATCTCGGGGCGTCACAACTCCTGGACGCTGCTTCTTTTGAGGAGAAAGTTATATGGGGTGGCCCGATCTTCTCTTTAGAGCAACTCGAAAATAAGGTGTTGGTAAGATAACTAGTTCTACACTGAAAAGTTTCCTTGGATAATCTCTGCTGCCAATGCAATAACAATCAACCCCTTTGGATATTCTCAACTACACACTCTTGCACAACGTAATCAAAGACTACGAGGTGGTCCTATATCCCCTTATTCCAAATGGAACAGCAGATAACACGCAACATTTGCAAAGGTGTACTTCAAGATGAAAGCTTACAAGCAATCGATCTAAAGGTTCTAGAGTTTTTGCTTTAAACTGGATCTCGTTTCGACAACTCGCAGGTTGGGTATTTAAGAGGGAAGGGGTGCAGCCACAAGGCCCTTGCGCAAGAACCTCCTACCCTGACTCGGACTAGACTCCTACTAGGACTCGAAGATAGGATACAAACCAACCTATTATGGGTTGGCCAAATATGGTCAAGCAGGACCAAGTCCTAATACAGTAGGACTTGACTCTTTGGCGCATCACATTTTGTTATGCGCCATCCCTCTATTTCCCTCCATGTGCTCCCTCCCTCTCCTCCCTCAAGCATATGTTGTTTTCCATCACTTGGACCTTGTTTTCCATCAGCTTCTCACGTGTTTTGAGCTTGTATATGTTGTTTTCTCCAAGTGCAATATTTTTTTCACCAAGTGTAATGTTGTTTTCCAGCTTCTCTTTCTTGTTTTGCTGCTCCTCTATGTTGTTTTCCAGCTCCATGTTTGTGTTATCAATAACCCTGATCATACATAAATGCATAGACTTAGGTAGTATAAAGTTCTCATAATCACAATCATCATATTCAATTAAGAGTGAGTTCACCAGTTGTTCTAGTATCTTGGCCCTTGATCTTGTTATTGGCCCAAGTCTCACTTCATCATGCTTCTCTTGGATAACAACCTCATCATGTGGTAAAGAACTAGGGATGTCCTCATCATCCTCCCCCCCTTGAAAAGGCGTCGACCTTGACGCATCAAGGTCATCTCCATGGTATGGTGTCAAATCAGCAACATTGAATGAATTACTCACACCAAACTCATCAACTGGAAGATCTATCTTGTAGGCATTATCATTATTTTTTGCAAGTACTTTGTATGGACCAGCACCTCTAGGCATCAATTTGGATTTTCTCAAAGTTGAAAAGATGTCATTTCGAAAGTGACCCAAACCATGTCTCCTGGCCGAAACAACACCTCCTTTCTCTTCTTGTTTACTCTCTCAGCCACATACTTCCCTTTCTTCTCTATGGCCTCCTTTGTTTTCTCATGTATCTTCCTCACAAAATCAGCTCTCTTGGATGCCTCCATATTTGTTCTTTCTTGTATAGGAAGTGGCAGCAAATCAAGTGGTGTAATGGGTTTGAAACCATACACCACCTCAAACGGGAATAGCTGAGTGGTTGAATGAACAACCCTGTTGTATGCGAATTCAACATGTGGCAAACACCCCTCCCACTCTCGCAGATTTTTCTTGATCATGGTGCGCAACAATGTTGATAATGTGCGATTCACCACCTCCGTTTGTCCATCAGTTTTGGGGTGACAAGTAGTTGAAAACAACAGTTTTGTTCCGAGCTTCCCCCATAGTGTCTTCCAAAAATAGCTCATAAACTTCACATCACGATCAGAAACAATAGTCCTTGGTACTCCATGTAATCGCAATATGTCCCTGACAAACAGATTGGCAATATGCGATGCATCGTCGCTCTTGTGGCATACAATAAAGTGTGACATCTTAGAGAATCTATCCACTACCACAAATATAGAATCATGCCCTCTCTTAGTCCTCGGTAATCCTAGCAAAAAAACATACTAATATATTCCCATGGTGTAGTAGATGCAGGAAGAGGAGTATACAAACCATGAGGCTTCAATTTTGATTTAGCCTTGTTGCATGTAATGAAACGTTGCACAAACCTATAAACATCACACCTCATATGTGCCCAGTAAAAATTATCAGCCAACATAAGTAATGTTTTCTCACGTCCAAAATGTCCCATCAATCCACCACTATGAGATTCCTGCAATAACATCAAATGCAAAGAACACTCAGGAACACATAATTTGTTAGCTCTAAACGGAATCCATCATGTATATGATATTTATCCCAAGCCTTCACATTAGAAAATTTAGCAAATGGCATAGAAAACTCATTATCTTTAGCATATATTTGTTTTAGGCGCTCCAAACCCGAAACATGGACATCCAGTGAGTAACATGTTTTTTCTAGATAAAGCATAAGAAACTACGTTATCCATTCATTTCTTATATTTAATGATGTATGAGAAAGATTCAATGAATTCTAGCCATTTAGCATGTCTCCATGAATTCTACCCCCAGGAGGAACGAGTCGGCCATGTAGTAAGGGGGCTTGCGGTAGGAGAAGGCCCAGACCGGAGGCGATCGTCTTCGTCCACTCCAGCGGGGGGGGGGGGGATAGAGAAACTCCCGGACGGTGGGTGGGAGGACGAACATTAGCATTGCGATGGGGAGAACCGCTGCTGCTGGTGTGCTTTCGTGCTTGGAGGAGGAGATGGTTGTGCTGCTGCTTGGATGAGAAGCCGGTCAATTTGGGGGGAGATAAATAAGGAAGGGGTGGATTTGGGAGATATGGAGAATCGACTGCAATTTTTTCTTTGACGGGACGGGCACCGACGATCTGCGGTGAGGCGTGATAATGGCACATCCCCAATTTTCCACAACTCTACGGGAGTAGGCACTGCGAGGCTTCGATGGTGTAGCCACAATTTACTAGAATGTTTGCACATCCGCCACGTGGGCCTCGTCAAGAGAATCTTAGAAGATTGCAAGGAGAGAAGGTTTTACCAGTAAGGAATACCATGGCACCGGAGGGGATTTGGGGATGTTCCATCGACACGAGTCGGCTGAGTCAGCTGGTCCGGTCTTGTTTTGTTTTGTGTACTTCGGAAGGTCCACTAAAACTTGGCATTCCAGGACATTTTTGTAACACACTGAAAAAATTAATAAAATGTAAAACATATTAAAATTCAATTTCCTTTGTAATTATTTCATAATATGGTATATAAGCTGAAATAAATTTGTACAAGGCAGTACGGTAATTTGAAATGGCATGTGGTCGATCTGGCTTGAGGTCCCCGAACTTAGGGTCGAAACCTTACGCTCTAGAGTAGCGAACTGAGATTCATATTTTTTTTTTAGATCGTATCGTGCACATATCTTTGCTTATCATTAAGACTGACTAGTCCTTATTTGACACTCTCTTAAAATCATGTTCCTTATTTCACATCGGAGAAAATTTTCTTCTCTATATGACCTCTAGTTTTAATTTTTTTCCCAATATGACACTCTAGTGTATTTTGTATATGCGAAATGACCTTTTTACCCACATGATAATATGCCCGGAAACTCCCCATGAGTTGTGGAGCTGTGCTAGTTAAAAAAAAAACTAAATAGCAGAGAGTAGTTGATATGTATCGTGAGACGGACATCCAAGCCTAGAAAAAAAAATTAACAACGTCGTAAGCTAGTGGCTCATGTTGACCCTACTAATCAGCTCAACATTTCTTTCTTTGCTAGATCAATTAATTTGGTATAATGTGCAGGAGGATCGGTTAATTAAATGTTCATTTAGTTCCTTGTATAATGTAGAATGAGTACACGCCATCCACAAGCCAGCTGCAGACTTGGTTAATTACCCACCTGACACACAATCAAGCAATTGAGATGCACTCACTTGATTAATCTCCACCTCATAAGTAATTTTCTTCGCACGTACAGTACCATATTATGGATATAATAGTCTCATCATTAGAGTTTGTCGTCGGTGCCATATATATGCTGATCGGATACCTACAGGCATGACCAATCTAGAACTGTAGCTAAGTTTTTTTTTTCGGCTAACTGATGTTGGTTTCACTAGTGTAGGGGTGCTGGGTGACATGCTAGCTTGCTCCAGTTTTCCTAACAGCACCGATACATAACTCCGTCCAGAAATTCCTGAATCTAGCAGCCACGCTCATATGATCAACGCTTAATGTTCATATTATGCATATGGATAAAAAGGTCTTTTCACATGTATAAAATGCACTAGAGTGTCATATAGGGAAAAAAAATTAAGACTACAGGTCATACAGGGAAGAAAAATTTCACCAGTGTCAAATAAGGAACGTGATTTTAAGAGAGTGTCAAATAAGGAATTCTCTCCAATTAAAAACAAGGTTCTCCCTTGTTTTTTAACTCCTACAAATTTCTACGATGATTAATACATAAAATTGAAACAAAAATATCGAACTTGTCGGAATTCAATTTCCTTTGGAATGGTGTCGTAATACAAGTTGGATAAATTTTTTAAAGTCAATAAGGTAATTTAAATTGGTTGGTCATTCACGAAGTGGGTTCATTTGCGGTAAAGTGTCTGGACATAGGGTCGTACGTACGCACCACTATTCTTAAAAAAACGTAAGACTTTTCAGAATTCAATTTTCTTTGGAATGGTGTCATAATATGAGTATATAATATGAAATTAAATTGTACAACCCAATACAATATTTTGAAATGGCAGTCCTCACAAGATTTTTTTCATAAAGTTTTTCTGGCGGTCCGAATTATTGGGAGGGATCTGACCGAGATTGTCGAAGTTAAAAACTAAATCTGAATAAATTAAAATAAATTGGAACAATTAATTTCCCTATGACGTACGTACTGAAATTACATTTTCAGAATTCAGTCGAGTACTTTAGTTCAACATAAAATTCAGAACAATCCCCATTATGTCTTCTTTTTCTTCTTTTTTTGCAATCCATTTCTCAAACTCGTACTGCTGAATATATATGTAAAATGTCAATTGGTGGAAAAGAAAGAGATTGCCAAAAATAGCACACAATCATACTTACACTTCATCTGTTAACAAATACAGAGGTGAAATTGGTAGACATTTCTTTTTCTGCCTCCACTTCTTTGTATTCACATTCTCCGACAAGGAGGGTTCAAGTGATGTCCGCAATTTTTGGAGTTCGGAAAATCCTGAATTTCATGCACTACATAACCATGGGCTTGATCATCGTGGTACATATGATGCATTTCATGCGGCTGATGGTGCATATGATGCATGTCATGCACTTCATGTACACCACGGATCTCGCATAACCTCTTGACATGTCCAAATCCACCGCACCGTTTGTATTTGTTGTTCCGCACTCCTAACCTAGAACCTTTATCATGAGAATGGGAAGCCGAAATATTAAGACTCCTAGGCCTTCGATGTGGCCTCCTTAGAGTTGGTGGTTCAAGTTTAAACCCTGGACTGACTGTCTGCCAATCATTTGGATCTCTCATTGCTGGTATATTTCCACATATGTTGCGGAGAACTTGGCAACGGAAAAATAGTCATCAACAAACTCTTCAATATCCGCACCTTCACCCCTCAGAGCTAAGATAATGAAAAGAGTATGACAAGGCATACCAGTAACCTGCCACTTTCTGCATGTACAACTACTGTTTGCAATGTCTACATGATACCTCATTTCAATTTCATCCTTCTCAGTTTCACAAACCTCAGCTAGGGTATTAGAACTCCTAACTATCCTCATATGTATATCTCTCGTTTCTATGGTCCTTTGATTCAGTAAGAAAACCACATTTCGCACTATTTTGTGCCCTAGAAACTTTGTTGCGCAAATTCTATGCCTTAAATCAATCTTCGCCATTATGGTATGTCTTATTGCATCTAACAAGAGAACCACGGTTAGTGCTCCAAGGTCACTAATCTTTGGATTGAAACTATCTGTCAAACTATTACATACATAATCCACTTTGGTTAACTCACCGAACTTGCTTCTAGACCATAGTAATTTGGTGTGATGTTTCTGAAGATAATCTTTAACCTTTGGCCGCGGATACGGTTGATTCAACAAAAAATCATGTCTGTCCTGGGTGTATGTGTGCGCAGCTGACCACAAGTTATGTTCAAAGAATTTTCCATTGGATTTCCTCATAATATTATTGGAGAGGTGCCTCATGCATTCTTTGTGCTCAACCCCAGGAAAGACCACATCAACAGTATTTTCTAGCCCATTGCATGCTTCCATGTGTATCACCAAGCCTTGAGGTTGACCTATCACTCTACGAAGACTCTGCATGAACCATGTCCAGCTTTCATTAGATTCACCCTCAATAATAGCATAAGCTACGGGAAACAACCAATTATGTGTGTCTAAAGCACAAGTTGTAGCAAGTTGTCCTCTGAACTTCCCTGTCAACGAAGTTGAGTCTATTGCCAAGTATGGCCTGCAGCCCTCCAGAAACCCCTTCCAGCATGTCTTTAGAGACACAAAACATCTGCGGAAGCATCTCTTATTTTTCATCTTATATTTTTCTTCCCTCTTGAAACTTTTATTTTTCCTCTTACTAACTCATAGTCGATGTCAAAAACACTCCCAGGTGATGCCTTCTCAACCTCTGCTTTGAAAGTACACAACAAGTGGAAACTGTCATTTCACTTGCCTTGAATCAGGTCCAAAACCATCTCCTTCACATCGAACACTTTGTGGTATGGAATCAGCATATTGAACTTGTCATGCAACTTCTTCCTAAGTTCAGATGTTCCAATTGTTTGACCCCCCTCGCCCAATCAAGTATAGTTGCAGAAATCCACTTGGTTGAAGCAGTTCTAATTCTCTCACTTAAAACTGTGTTATGATAGTTGTGTATCTGGGTGTTCACCTCGATCTGCATTGGAATGTTAGTAAATTACATCACATATTTACTGAAAGGATATAAATATGAGAACATATTCAATAAAAAATTACAACCTGAAATGGATATCCATCCCTCATTGGAGATGCATGTAATCTCCAATTACACACTTTGCTTTCCCTGCAATGCACTCTCAGTCTTTTTTTGTCACTCTTTTCAGTGATATACTCAAACCCAACTTTTATTGCGAAAATAGCAAATGCATATCTGCAATCCTCTACACTTCTAAAAACAGTTCCCTCATCAATTGTAGGGTTCTCCTTGTCAAAGTGTATGATTGGCCTGTCTTGTTCATCTTCATCGTCATATTTGGAACCTATTTCCTGATCTTCAGCCTCCTCATCCGAATTAGTACCATATTCAGGCTCAAAGTCGGGATCAACCAAATACTCACTACTTTCCATCCTACCAGGATCAACAATCACATATGGATATTTGTTCTCATCAGCATCATAATCTCCTGTAGCAAAATCGTCTTCTACCCCTAATTCTATGTACTCCTGGTCGCTAACCTCTATATCATAGCCGAGAAGGAGCTGCTCAGTGCCAGTATTTCTATCCGTACATGAAGGTCTGATATTGACAATCCTCTCTTTCTGAGATTCTTTGTTAATAATATGTACCGACATCAACACTGTCCTACTAGCCAAGTATTTACCCCACATCAGTGCCAAAGACTCATCATTCCTAATGTCTACAAATTTTTCTTGTTTACTGTCATAGTATCTAGCAATAAATCCCTTGTTCTGCGCACACGGGAAATTCACAAATTCCATGCACAAGGTATTAAAATTTAATTTTGTTGCGTCTACTGTCAGTCCATACATGAAACCACCGCTAATAGTAATTCGACTGTCGGGCAGAGTTTCTGTGCGACAACCTTGCCGAATCTTCAGTAGAAATCTGGATGCACCAAACGTCCTACGTACATTAAGAACCGGATACAACATCACGATTACGAATCACAACAGCTAAACTAATTTGAAGAAATATTGTAGATATAATTCGTTTCTTACTTACCCATGTCTGTGCGAAGAACGGCTCTTTCACCGGACTCCATAGTTGCAAAGCTCGGCTGCCGACCTCCACTACCACGGCGTCGGCCCCGCCCACAATCTCTAACTCTATGGAGTCCAACTCGGTGACGAGATCTCCCACGCGAAAATTTAGGAGCGGTCAACAGAGCAGAGCGGCGGAGCAGGCGCCGGTGGAGGCATGGGGGGATTTCGCTGTCCTAAAATGGGTCGCGCCGCGGTGAGGAGGGAGGAAGGGAGAGCTTGACCAAAAACAGAAAAAAAAAGTACACAAATGGCTTCCTCGGATCCTCGGGCGGGGAGCCAAAGAGTCGTGTATGATGACGGCGGTAGAAATGAAGAGAAATCGAGGAGTACAGGGACCACGTATAAGACTAACGGTCTAATTAAACTAATTCCTCCAGCAATTAATTTCAAGTTTAGCCACACCAAACAACAACCAGCAGCGTCAAGTTCTTTTGCCGAGCCATGTGGTCAAAAAGTCCGTCTACCTGTGTACAGCATAAATACTATATAAAATTAATGGCATTAGCTCAATTTAGCAAACTTTAGAGATACTTTACTAATACATGTGAAAGTCAGTGACGCAGTCGTAATAATATTCGGATTGTCTGCGTTAGCTTTAGTATGCAACGTATCGCGAGAGACCTGCTCGCCCAGCCGGATATATATTAGGCCCGACCTAAACTCTAAGGAATTTTGGCGGTTTTTTTTAAATCCGCCGCCTCAATGCTTTCAGACGGGCCATCGGTCCGCCCGTCTCGATCCCACTGTAAATACCGAGGCGGCCCATTTCCTCGCCCGCCTCTCCAATTCGGGGAGGCGTGCAATATTCCTATGCGCCTCCGATCAACGAATATCTGAGCCGACATTTTTCTTTGCAGGCGGTTTATCTGCACAGACCACCTGAGGGTTATGTTTCTAAGCTTGTTTTTTTTCCGGGTAAAACCGTCTCTATTAACAATCTCTAATACTCAGTTTTCTACTAGTGATAACAATTGAGCCTTTTGGCCTCTCTCTTTCTCCAGAAGAATTAGAGGACTATTTAGAGATTCTAATTAGAGAACTTCTAATTGATTAGAACTCTCTCTAATAATCAGAAGAACTAATTAGAGCTTCTAATTAGAGCACTTCTAATAGGATAAGAACCTCTCTAATAATTTGAAAGAATAATTAGAGCAATCTAATTAGAGCCCTTCTAATTGGTTTAGACATCTTCTAATCAGGATTAGAGTCTCCTCTAATTGGAGTAGAGGTTCCTCTAATTAGATTAGAGCTTCCTCTAATAGAATTAGCGCTTCTTCTAATTAAGATGAGGTGATCCTCTCACGATTAGACCTAGCTTCTAATTACTCTCTCTCTCTCATGTGTTGAGAACTCCACCTTCATATATACCTGCAACGCCAAGTCCTTGATGGCGAAGCGCTGTAGAATTTGGCCCGGCTATGTATTCATACTCTTAGAGGGGTAACACATGAGACCTGAGTCTGCTAGATAACGGTGCTAGATATGAAGAGT
Source organism: Alopecurus myosuroides (assembly GCA_028641055.1). NCBI lineage: Eukaryota > Viridiplantae > Streptophyta > Magnoliopsida > Poales > Poaceae > Alopecurus > Alopecurus myosuroides. The sequence continues at coordinate 237,370,590 of CM054061.1, forward strand.
CGGCAATACCCTCACCCATAGGCTTGTGCATGAGGATCTTCTACAGGCTTCATCGACATCGTCATCGACACCTCTTCCTCTTCAACGGTGTTTGGTACACGATCTCAAAACTAGATCTTGGAATTTATATTCACCTGTATCTGCATAGCAAGATCTTGGCGGTTGCATAGTAGTTTGCCAAAATTTTAAATTCCCGTTGCGCAACCCAGCAAGGTCATCGTGCTCCTCATGGGAGATGCCGCCGGTCAGAGCCATAGCTTGATTCCATCCACACGCCGCCTCAACCGACGGTCCTCTAACGCTCCTCCGTGAGAGAATATCGACCCAGGTGGCATAGGTGACATGGCGGTGTGACCCTACTTCCTAGGCTCCGATAATGGACGTCGCCACTATTTTGTCCATCCTGAGCCCCTAATGGACTCCTCATCCAATTCCCATCGCTAGAAGATCCCCTAGGAACGCACTCACCTACCGACAGCTGCCAATATTCAATTCCTATACCACAAGGTATCCTCGACCGAAGCTCCGCCATGGCCGAGACCATGGAGTCTAGGGCGTCAATCCCATGGCTCCCTGCTACGGGTCCTTCTCCTCCAGCGCCTGACAACATGTGGGAGTGAAATGGGATACGCAAAGAAGTTCGTCTGCTTGGGGAAGATGACCAGGAAACCTACTACTTTTCTGCGTCTCCGTCGTCCTACCTTTATTAGTTGGCCTACTCATAGGCCTCTCTGTCGATTTCAAGTAAGTTGTTGCTAGATTAGGTGAGGGAGAGAACAACAAGGGAGGAAAATTTCAGGAGGAAGAGAGAGCGATGGAATGAGGGAGCTTGAGAGAAAACTGGAACGAGGTGATTCTACCGATTTGGTGGTGAAAGTGCATGGTACCCCCATATGTGGTTTTGGTAATTAATGGCAATCTTTTGTGGACTAATGTTTGCATTGAGATATTCTTATAAATCTTGTCCATAGGAAATATTGGAGTTCATGTGTTGAACTCTATTAGATTTCTTGATGGCCATTGTTATATTCAAGTATTTATATGAAGAATGGTCATGGTTAGAGTTGAGCTCATTGCAAGTGTCTTGAAGAAAATCATTAGGTGATCTTTCATGATTATCTTCAAGACATCATCATATGAAAAGAGAAGAAATGATTCAAGGTTGATCAAGCAAGTGATCAACACACAAGGCTACAAGATGTACGAAGTGAGATTATGTATCTCGTGGTATGGTAAGCAATTGACCATATAGCTTTGTGAATTAACCCATGATATGTGTGTGTGTGGCATCTCCATGTGTGGTTAGGTATCTTTCCATGGGAATGTATCAAAATAAATATTTCATATATCCCATGTTCTATGTCATCAAGCGGTGTTCATCATCAAGTTTGACATGGAAGCTCAAGTGAAGCATCTAAAAGAAATCCTATGATTGATGCTTGGCACCCATTTGGAGATTGTGGCATGTTGAATATTTTCCAAAAAGGGTCTCTCACATAGTTTTGTATGGGGGAGCTAGTCTCTCCCATAATGGTGTACGGGGGAGCAACTTGCAAGTCTTCATCAAGCGGAGAATGTGCTAGCCAGCACGATCAAGAAAGAAGATCCAACTTGAGAGAGTCAAGATCGTCATATTCTTGCTCAAGTGCAATGCTCAAGGCAAAGGTATGATCTTGATAGGTTTTTTATTTTACCAGTCTCAGGCCTTTGGGAAACCAGTTATAGGATAGATAGTCGTACTATCAAGAGGGGCTCTCAAGTGAGTAACTTGATCGAGTCGTTGTGGAGAGCTTAAACCTTTGCATACTTGCATATAATCTTTCTTGGTTCTTATTTATCTTTTATCTCTGTGTGGTTTTGGTGCTTGTCATGATCTTCATGACAAGCCAAGGTTTATCAAAAACGGATTTTGTAAGAAAAACTTGTTGCGTTTTCGGTGGTGAAAATATCCGGTTCGTCTTTGAGAATGTTCCCACACCTTCCATGTGTGGTAACTTATCCATTCTTTGAGTTATCAAGATTCTATTTTTTTTTCTTGGATAGTTCTTGTTGTCATCTTTCCAACCCAATTGGATTCACCTCATTCGGAGTTCATTCACAAAAGTTATGTGCGTTTTCGGTGTTGGAGGTTTTACCGGTTGTTCCTTTTAGAGATGGTAAACCTTTCCCCATTTGGTTTTAAGTTCCATTTCTGCTCAATGATGTTTCTATATATGATCTTGTAAATCTCGTTGTTGCGAATTCAACGATCCATCGACCATCGAAAATGGAGTCTGAACGCAAAAGTAATGGGGTTTCAGGTTCAGCCTCATAGATGCAGAAGGTAACCGGAAATTTCGTATCAACTGGAATATCCGGTTCTAAAGAGGAGCTCAAAAAATTGCCTAAGGACTAGGAAGTTTTGGCATAGAAGGTAACCATAAATTTGAACCGGAAATTTTGACCGGAATTTCCTGTTGAATTCATGCACACCAACGATCATATTTTGAGGGACCTATTCAAGGGGCCTTCTTCCCCATTGGTCCCCAAGTTGCTCAAGCACGTTTTTCTCTCTCTCTCTCCCACCATTGTTGACCTTGGAAAGCTTGCCCCCTCTCAATCCCTCCCTTGATTCTGGCATATCTTTGAGGGAAAAGTGAGAGGAGATCTAGATCCACATTTCCACCAATCCATCTTCCTTCTTAGTGGGGGAAACCTAAAATATCTTGATCTTGGAGTTCTTGGTGTTTCTCCTCCTTTGTTCTTCCTCTCTTATTCCCCCATAAGTATTTGTTGCTTTGTTGGAATTTGAGAGTGAAGGATTTGAGCACTTGTGCTCTTACCATTTGCATTGGTTGCATCAGTTTGCTCTCTCCATGAGGATTTGTGGAAGTGAAAGTTTGTGGACTTGTTATTCTTGGGTCTTGGACCCTAGACTACTTGTGGTGTTATTGGGAGCCTCCAATTGAGTTGTGGATGTGTGCCCCAAGATTGTGGTGACGTCGAGAGCCTCCAATTAAGTTGTGGATGCGTGCCTCGAGATTGAAGGTTGCCAATAGTGGAAGGTAAACTAGCCCTTTGTGAAAAAATTCATCGGAGAATAGGGTGAGGACTTTGTGGCGTTGAGTACGCCTCTTGTGGTGAGCTCATACCCCTCCAACAAGACGTACTCCCCTTAAAAGGAGGAACTCGGGAATACATCATTGTCTCTGTGTGTCTCGGTTATTTCTATACCCGAGCTATTTACTTGTGCAATTTACATTGTGATAACCTTCGTGCTTGAAGTCATATATCTTGCTATCACCTTGTTACTTGTCTTGCTTAGCATAAGTTGTTGGTGCACATAGGTGAGCCTAGAACAATTAGGTTGTGTGCTTGTCAATTTAAACCCTAGTTTATTTCCGCATTTAGCAAGCCTAAACCGGAAAAGTTTTAATCGCCTATTCACCCCCCTAGGAAACATTGTTATCCGTTCAGGTGGAACAAGCAAATTCAGCATATTAGGGAACATGCCATTCAGGGGAATCAGTGTGTTCCGGATCTACTTCTCTACCAAACACAAGAATCATGTCCGGGAGCAGGTTGGACCCGTTCCAATCCACCCCGTGACGCAAACCAAACACACCCTAAATCTATGCCACCGGTTTCGAAGTCATATCAATAGTGAGAATTGACTCCAAAGCGGGATTACATTATGGCCCGTTTGGAAGCTACACAATCGCCTCGAAATGTTCTGGGTTACTCTGGTTTTCAAAAATACTGAAGTACAACTTCAAAGGCTACACAATCGCCTTAACCCCAATAGGGGCTAACTTACTTCATTAGGATAACCCGAGCTTGCATGGAAAATAGACAGATTTTGCTTGATCTTGTAGGCCGTGAACCTCGTTAATGGGGACCAATCAATTGCTCTCTTCATTATTTTGATCTATGGAACAAGGAAGGATAGACTTACTGAACTTCTGAAACAGAACCTGCATCGAGCACATCAACTGGATTGGAAATAATTGCTAATATATCATGAGCTAGAAATGTGTAAGTAAGTAAAGCAAGCATCGATGCTTAAAATATGACGCTTTCAGGAGCGTAGAATATATTACTATGTTTCAGTTTACGACATCAATGGAATCCTTATAAGTCCTAGCAGAGAATCTTTCCTAATTCTTTCCCGTGCGCATAGGAGTAGGACAACATCAGAAATTCAGAATCATCACTGATTAGCTCGCGATTATTCTGCAAAGTATCAGTCAAATACGCCCTCATGGTATCCTATATGACACAAGCATACACATGGAACTAACAGAATAAATGCAGAACTGGCAGAGCAGGACGATGTCAATATCGAATCTGGGCAGTAAGAGCAACTCCAACAACTGTTGCATTGTCGCACGCGGCAAATTAGGTCTGCAGCGCTGCATTCGCCGGTATCGCGCACACGACAAAGAAGTTGGTCAACCTATGCTCCAAAATGCAGCGCGGCAGAAACACAGCGCTCCAGCAGGCGCGATAGAGTGCAACGTGCGCAACAACACAAACAACAATTGCACACATGTATACAACATCAAAGATCAAACAAAAACAAAATAAATCGAGAATAAATAGTTTAATTATTATTACAACACAAACAAATAATTTATCATCCATACAACAGTAGTGCATCAATAAATAAACAAATAGTTTAATAATACAACAAATAAAACAAATAGTTCACCAAGTTTTTATCAAATAAACACACAAACAAACCACTAGTTCATGCACTAGTTATCTTTTTGCCCTCTCCAATATCACCACTCCTCGATGAGATCTTTTTGAAACTCATCGTGCATATCGGTTTCTCGAATGGAATGATACGAGGTAAGAAAGCGGGCAATCCTATCTTTCTTATTCCCCACTAGCACGCGACATCCTATTAACTCATATTGGGAGTAGTCTAAATGATCATGTTATGCATGACCATGCAAGCGTTCATGATAATCATAGCATGTCTTGATCCCAGAATCTAGTCGGTCCTCTCACAATAGCAAATTGGGATTGCAAAATCCCAAATTCGCTCTCCACATCTTTCCTAGAAGTGGCTTGTTCATTATGGAAATCAACTTCTTTCTTACCTTGCGGTTTGCGTACCGGCTTAACAAATGTTTGCCACCTCAGGTAGATGCCATCTGCAAAAAAATAGCCATAGTTGTATGTGTGGCCATTTGTAGTAAACTGCACCGGTGGAGTCTCTCCATTTGCAATCCTTGTCATGAGTGGTGACCGATTAAGAACATTGATGTCATTTAGTGAACCGGGTATTCCAAAGAAAGCATGCCATATCCAAGTCTCGTGGTCAGCCAGGACTTCTAGGATTATAGCAGAATTGAAAGTGCATGGTGCCCCATATGTGGTTTTGGTAATTACTGACAATCCCTATGGACTAATGTTTGCATTGAGTTATCCTTGTAGTTCTTGTTCATAGGAAATAATGGAGTTCATGTGTTGAACTCTATTAGCTTCCTTGGTGTCCATTGTTATATTCAAGGATTTATATGAAGAATGGTCATGGTTTGAGTTGAGGTTATTGCTAGTGTGTCTTGAAGAAAAGTATTATGTTATCCTTCATGGTTATCTTCAAGACATCATCATTTGAAGTGAGAAGAAAAGATACAAGGTTGATCAGTGATCAACACACAAAGCTACACGATGTACCAAGTGGGATTGTGTATCTCATGGTATGGTAAGAAATTGTCAATATAGCTTTGTGATCTAACCCATATATGTGTGTGTGGCATCTCTATGTGTGGTTAGGTATCTTTCCATGGGCATGAACAAAAAGGTAGATTTCATATAGCCCATGGTCTATGTCATCGTCGAGCGATGTTCGTCACCTAGCTTGACGTGGGAGCTCAAGTGAAGCATCTAGAAGAAATCCTATGCTTGAATCTTTCCACCCATATGGAGATTATGGTCAAGTGAAGATTTTCATGTGATAAGCTCTCTCATATTAGCTTATGGGGGAGCAATTCACAATCTTCACGAAGCGAAGCGCAATCAAGAAAGGTGGTCCAACTTGAGGTGATTAAGATCGCCATCATCTAGCTCAATTGGATTGCGCAAGGCAAAGGTATGACTTATATAGGGTTTCTATTTTACCGGTCTCATTATTCTAGTTGGGAGACCGGATTATAGGATAGATAACCGTACTATCAAGAGGGGCTCTTGAATGCATATCTTGATCGTATCTATCGTAGAGAGCTCAAACCTTTGCATACTTGGCATCATCCTTCTTGGTTCTTATTTGGGTTTTCTCCATGTAAGGTTTTATAGCTTTTCATGTTCTTCATGTCAAGCTCAAGTTCATCAAAAATGGATTTCGTATGAAAAACTTATCGCATTTTTGTTGTTGGAGGTTTCTACCGGTTGTTCTTAATTGATAGGCCAAACCTTTCATCATTTGGTTTTATATTCCCATTTGGACTATGATGTTTCTCTGCATATTCTTGTAGTGCTCGTCGTTGCGATTTCAACGAGCCCAAAAACATCGAAAACGGAGTCTGGATGCAAAAGTTACGACCGTTTTCATATAGGGTGTTCTGCAGTTTTTTCCACCAGCGGAGGCTCCGGTGGTAGCTCCGCCGGAAACCCCTTCGGGTTGATATTGGCGGAAGCTCCGGTGAAACCACCGGAGGCTCCGGTGGTTGGGGCATTTTTTTCAGCCATTTTGATGTCCTAACTCATCCAGGGGGCGGAGGTTCCGGTGGTTTCACCGGAGGTTCCGCCCCTGCGCGAATTTTCCTCCAACGGTTGGATATTTGGGTGACCTATTTAAGGGGCCTTCTTCCCCAATGGTTCCCTAAACTTTTGGGCAAGTTTGACCTCCATTGTTGACCTCTAAAATCTTGCTCTCTCTCAATCCCTCCAATGATTCTTGCTTCCACTTGAGGGAAAAGAGAGAGGAGATCTAGATCTACCACTTCACCAATCAATCCCTCCTCTTTGTGAGGGGAATCTATTGGATCTAGATCTAGGGATTCATTTGTTGTTTTCCTTGTTCTTCCTCCTTACTCCCTCCATAGCATTAGTTGCTTTGGTGGGATTTGGGAGAGAAGTTCTTGACCACTTTGTGTGTTCTTGCCATTGCATTAGGTGCATCGGTTTGAGTTCCCCACGAGATTCGTGAAAGAGAAGTTCGTGAGCTTGTTACTCTTGGGTGCTTGGTCACCGGAGAGATTGTTCCTCTTGGGTGTATTGAGCACCCTAGACGTTTAGTGCTTGGGGCTTCCACCTTGTTGCAAGAAGCTTCGTTGAGAGCCTCCAATTGAGTTGTGGAGATAGCCTCAACCTCGTGTAAGGTTTGGTCAACGCCTTCAAGTCGACCTCATAGTGGAAACGAGCATCTCCCTCACCGGAGAAGCTCAAGGAGAATAAGGTGTGCACATCCGTGCTATTGAGGAGCGCCTAGGTGGCTCCCCACCTCTCCAACGAAGACGTACTTCCCTTGGGAAGGAACTTCGGTAATCACACCGGTGTCTCCTTGTGCTTCGGTTATCTCTATACTCTAGCTCGTTACTTATGCATTTACCTTTGTGATAGCCATCGTTCTTGAAGTCATCTATCTTGCTATCTCATAGTTGTATATCATGCCTAGCATAAGTTGTTGGTGCACATAGGTAAACCTAGCTTGCATAGGTTTTGTGCTTGATAGATTAAACGCTAGTTTTATTCCGCATTTACTCAAGCCTAAACCGTAATTATTTTAAAGCGCCTATTCACCCCCCCCCCCTCTAGGCGGCATCCTTATACTTTCAATTGGTATCAGAGCCAGGGCTCTCATTGTTAGGCTTCACCGCCTTGAGAGTAATGATGTCGCTTAGTGAATTAGTGCAAGATCCCACATTTCATTTCGATGGCACAAACTATGATCTTTGGAAATTTCGCATGCTCATTTATTTCCGGGTCATGGACCCACACATGGAGCAAATTGTAGAGATGGGTTTTTCTCCTCCAAAGGATCCTCAAAATCCAACTTTAGAGGAAGAGAAAAACTTATCTCTCGATGCTCTTGCTATTAATGCGTTTTTCCTTCTTGTGAGCCTTGTAGTTATTAAGCCACTTTTTCCTATTCGGAATGCTCATCAATTATGTACAAAGCTTCAAGATAAGTATGGAGTGTCCAATATTATTGTGGATGATTGCTCTCCCTCCATCTCCGGTTTTGATGAGTTCTCAACTTCTTCTACTTCACCAACATGTGGTAAGCCACAAACTAATGAGATGGTGAGTAGTGATAGGCTTTGCAATAATGATAGTGAGATTATTATTGATGATCCTTCATCTCTATCTTATTGCAGTGTCTCATCTTTGGACTTAAACACAACTAGCACAGAAAATGTTTTACATGCTTGTGTTGATAGTCTTTGCATATCATGTCGTCATTGCTTGACTAAATCTCATGATGATATGCTTGCTTTATCTTGTTCCCATGATAAAAATGATTGTGTTTCCTCTAGTATTTGTATGGCTAACAATTTAAAGGAAACTCAACTCTCTATGGAACAAGATGTGGACTTGAGTGGTGCCTCAAGTAATGATTCATCATTATCCACCACATTTTGCCTTATGGCCAAGGATTCAAAGGTATCTTCCACTTTGAACCCCAATATATATTATGATGATAGTAGTGATGATGATGTTGGTAAGGAAGATGATGATGAGTCTAAGAAATTACGCTTATGGTTCGCAAGCCTTGTTGGTGAGAACAAAGAAAATGTGAATGCTCTCCTAGAACAACTTGATGAGGCTAACTCTCTTGTAGATGAAAAGGAGGATATCATCGTGACTTTCGAAAGTCATAGTGGTAGTCATTCTATCAAGGACAAAGAGCTTGAAAAGGCTTTTGAGAAAGAGCGGTCCCTTAGATCTTCTCTTGAAGAGAAACTATATAGTCTAGAAGAAACATATGCTATTAGCGTTTCTAAGCTTAGAAGGGACAATGAGTTATCTGTTTCTCTTGCTAATGAACTCAAAGCTAAAAATGTTGATGCTTGTGCTACTAACTCTATTTCTTGTGAAGCATCCACATTAAAGGAGAATGTTGAGCTACGGGCTCAACTTGAGTTGCTAACTAGTAATTATGGGAAATTGGAAGAAACTCATGAAAAGCTCTCAAGCTCTCATAAGGATCTTCTAGTCTCCCATGAGAGTCTAAAATTAGCTCATAAGGCTATGTTAACTAAGGTAACATCTTGTGAGCCTCATGTGGACAAAGGCACAATATCTACTCTAAATGCTATATTGCCTTGTGCTAGTCCTAGTAATTCATCCTCTCATAATGTTCCCACATCTTATGATGAATTGCTTTCCTTACCTTGTTGCTCTAATAATGATGCATCTACTTCCTCTAGCTCTTGTGTTGATACCAACCATGTAGAGGAAATCAAAGAGCTCAAGGCCCAAGTCACTTCATTGGAGAAAGACTTGGAGAAGTGTCATAAAGGGAAGTCCACACTTGATAATATGTTGAGTGTCCAAAAATCCCCCAATGACAAGAGAGGACTTGGATTCATTTCCAATCACAAGAAAAAGTCCAAGGTCGACAAGAAGAAGGGCCATGAACAAGTCAAGAATTTGGCGAATATTGTTTGCTTCAAGTGCAAGGTTGAAGGGCATCATGTTAGATCATGCCCAATGAAGAAGAAGAAACTTAGCGAGAAGCAACAAGGGAAGCGGCCACAAGTTCAACCTCAATCTCAACTTCAAGTTGAAGAAAGGCCTCTTCCTATGAAGACTCAAGCTAATGCTTCTCAAGTTGAGAAATCAACTAAGAAGAATGGAAGGAGTCGTTGTTGCTACTTATGTCGTGAAAAGGGCCATCTTGCTTCTTCATGCACTAATGGTACATTATCCAACCCTATCATAATTGATGATGTGTATTCCATTCGGAAGGATGATGTGGGCAATGTGTTTGCCAAATATGTTGGTACTCAAAGTGGTGTCAAGAAAAGAACCATTTGGGTTGCCAAGCCTATTGTGACTAACCTCTTAGGACCCAACTTGGTTGGGGACCAACAAGCTCAAACTTGATCAATAGGTGTTATCGGAGGGCATTGGAGACTTGGCTATATCATGAAGAATTAAGGGATCTTCATCACGTATATTTTCCTTAAGCCAAGTCATTTGGATTATCACGTATCTATCTCATATTCCATGCTCCTTCTTGCGGTAACTTGTATTTATTACATTATATATATACATTGAAAGTTGCTTGCCCCTTTGCATATATTGGTTTTGTACCTTGCTTGTATTTTGTATATTTTGTGCTTACTATTTACCTATCCTTGAGTAATCTAGTATGTGTTTTCCGTTCGCACAAAATGTATGTGTGAGTTTGCTTTGAGCCTAATTGCATCTTGTGTGTATCTTATTTGGCTCTTTTGAGTGATTAATGGACTATCCCATTTTGGGAGAGTAATATGCCTTTGGCACTTCACAATCCCAAAATGTGTGTACATGAGGAATACCACATAGTGTTGATATTTCAATATTATCTAGTCTCTATGTGGTATCTCATACTCATGAGAAATTCAAATTCTAATGTCTATTAATTATCTCAAGTTGGTCTTTGTTTGCCTCTTGCTAACAAGATACGGATTATCACATTATGGGGGAGTAATATGTTTGTGCATATTACAAGCCTAAAGAATGTGAACATTTAAGGTTTTGCCACATAGAATTGATATTGTTAATTATCTTATTCCTATGTGGCATGTGTGCTCAAACAAGTTCCAATTTTCTTAAATGATTTTATTTGCTCATCTTTTGGTATCTTATTTGTGAGAGAGTTTCTTGGTGCGGTTTTCCACAAATTAGCACTAGAATTTACCTTCTTGGGAACCGGTTGCTTCTTGATATATTAATCATTTCTTTGCATGATCATTCGACTATTGAAGCCACCAAGAATCTCTATTTAATTATGGTGTTTTCATTCCTATCTTTTACCACATACTTATGTTTTGTGAATATGATTGTGAACAAATATACCACCGAGAAATATCTCCATACATCTCTTGTCTTTGACAAGTTATAATAATTTGTGGTAAGTTTATTGATCATATTTACTTTGTCCATTGCTCTATAATTGCCTTGTTTCTTGCCAAGGATTTGTTTGGTTCAAACTCCTTTGTGTCTTCCTTACTCTACTCAAAATTTGTTTTATGCTTTATTGAGTTAGGAAAAGCAATGATCCCATTCGTGTGCACTCTTATTCAAAGTCATACTTCTTTGTGTTGAATTTCTTGGGGAAGCTATCCTACATTGAGTAGAACACAATTCTTTAATTGGTATTGCATCTTACTGCTTTTCTTGAGCTTGACTAGTGTTTGAACAATATATATGGAGAGTAATGATTCCATTGTGTGCATCTTGTATTCAAATGCAATATCATAATTAATGCACTATTATTGGAAGAACTATCCTATATGTGTTTGAACACTTGTTGTCTTGAAATTGGTATTTTATCCCAATGACTTGTCTCTTTGGAAGACGAACATTTTTCGTCTTGGTACTTTGTGTGCCATCATGAAAAGTGTAGAGGGTTTGTTTATTCGTTGATGTTGTTTTTATTATCTTCTCTATTTGATTTCCTAAATCATGTGTTGATTTGGGGTTTTGATATAACTTGGACACTTTGTTTGATTTTATCTCTTGTGAGTGCCTTCTTTGTTTTAATTGGTATTTTGTCCAATTTGTATCTTGTTTGGTTCTTGAAAGTTTTGTGCATGTATAATTACTATGTATATTCTTTGACATGCTTACTTTCGTTGATCCAATATATAGGATAAACTCCATCAAATCCTAAATGGCTAAGATGCGCATAAAATTCAAACTCATATTAATATGCATATATTTATGTGGAGTTTGTCTTATGTATTGTAGTTGTTCTAACTACTTTGGACCCAATAAGTTTGGGAACCATTTTGTACTTGATTTTTGTTTTTAGGTACAATGGAGATACATTGGTTGCTTGCTCCATTCATAAGGAAGGTGTTCTCACCATCATATCATAGGAGTCAAGCTACGATGATTATCAAACTCGCATCCTCTTCATCACCAATGCCGTCTCGGTAACAAGTATCTATTCCATGCATACATTTTTAGCTTTCAATCTTGTGTAGGTTGCATCTTGACATGAATTCCATTTGTTGCATTTCATTTGGCTCTTGCAAATGTCTTATCAAAAACATATTTATTGCAACTATGAGTAAGCCGGGATGATTACATACTAAGGGGATATTTATAATCAATTCATGATTCACCAATCCCAAGTATATTAATCTAGTAACTTCTACTTTAAGTCTCTCATATGCAATATTTATGAATTCTCAAAAACCATTTGAATCTTTTGTGATATGCGTTACCTTTCTCGAAGCATTCCAACTATCACTTTTCCCTTGAGATATTTGTGATGCTTTGATGAGTTTATTGTTTGTCCATCTATATCCCCTTAAGATTAAACTAATCCTAGTGCTTTGCTTTCAAGCAAAAATCTTATTGGTATATTTATGAACCTATCTTGGATATCATGTTCTTTACCCTTGTACCTATTTTTGTGTGTGCATATTTATTTGTGGATATATATCTTTGTGATTGCTGTCCACTTAGAAACTTATACACACGAGAATAGTTACATCTTTAATTGATATTCTATTTCTTTAGTGACCATGTTTTATTGCTTTATATTACTTGGTGGTTCCTAAAAGGCACAAGCTTTTCTTTTCTGTTGGTATTCCTTTGGCATCTTATAAAGCTTGTGGACATATGTGTTTTATCATTTGTTGGTTTGTGTGTATGGGAAAGACATGATATGCACTATGTGACTCATATATTTAAAGACTATGATGAAGCATTGCTCATCCTATTAGTCTCCTACAAATGTCCTTCCCTGTCACACTCATCTCTTTCGGTTGAGTAAATCTTTACTTGTCGCTTCTTGATCTTAATTGCTCAACTCTTGTTTGTTTGCAAGTTGCTTTGCTCCATTTCCTATCTATTCTCTTGCTCTTGTTTGTGTTCAAAATTATCTAGAAGGGAGTGATGATTCCATGTTGTGCACATTATATAGTAATTCAAATCTAACATTGTGCATGTACCTTGGGGAGTTCCCTCTTGATTTTCTAGAACACTTGGTTGATCTTATCATAATATTGATTTTGGTCAATCGGTTTTTCGGATCCTTTGGTTGGTTGCCTCTTTATGAAAGTATCCTTCAATTTGACTTTGCTTGTAAATCTTTGGATCCTCAATATAGTTTGATCTCCCTCCATCTATTCCTAGTTGGATATATGCTCTTGATTTCACTCATATCATGAGGAATGCATACACTATAGGGGAGCTCTTATTATATTTGCCTTCTAATCTTTTTTTCCCATCTTGGCAATGGATGCCAATGGGGGAGAAGTTTAGAGGGTTTAAGGGAATTTGGTTCTATGCTTTAGTTTCATTCTTAAGCATTTGCCGTCCATGCTATTGCATCCTTGCTCTTTGTTTTGCATGGTTGCTTAATTCATCATATAAACCCTCGTAAAAAGGGATTGTCATCAATTACCAAAATGGGGGAGATTGAAAGTGCATGGTGCCCCATATGTGGTTTTAGTAATTACTGACAATCCTTATGGACTAATGTTTGCATTGAGTTATCCTTGTAGTTCTTGTTCATAGGAAATAATGGAGTTCATGTGTTGAACTCTATTAGCTTCCTTGGTGTCCATTGTTATATTCAAGGATTTATATGAAGAATGGTCATGGTTTGAGTTGAGGTTATTGCTAGTGTGTCTTGAAGAAAAGTATTATGTTAGCCTTCATGGTTATCTTCAAGACATCATCATTTGAAGTGAGAAGAAAAGATACAAGGTTGATCAAGCTAGTGATCAACACACAAAGCTACACGATCTAACCCATATATGTGTGTGTGGCATCTCTATGTGTGGTTAGGTATCTTTCCATGGGCATGAACAAAAAGGTAGATTTCATATAGCCCATGGTCTATGTCATCGTCGAGCGATGTTCGTCACCTAGCTTGACGTGGGAGCTCAAGTGAAGCATCTAGAAGAAATCCTATGCTTGAATCTTTCCACCCATATGGAGATTATGGTCAAGTGAAGATGTTCATGTGATAAGCTCTCTCATATTAGCTTATGGGGGAGCAATTCACAATCTTCACGAAGCGAAGCGCAATCAAGAAAGGTGGTCCAACTTGAGGTGATTAAGATCGCCATCATCTAGCTCAATTGGATTGCGCAAGGCAAAGGTATGACTTATATAGGGTTTCTATTTTACCGGTCTCATTATTCTAGTTGGGAGACCGGATTATAGGATAGATAACCGTACTATCAAGAGGGGCTCTTGAATGCATATCTTGATCGTATCTATCGTAGAGAGCTCAAACCTTTGCATACTTGGCATCATCCTTCTTGGTTCTTATTTGGGTTTTCTCCATGTAAGGTTTTAGAGCTTGTCATGTTCTTCATGTCAAGCTCAAGTTCATCAAAAATGGATTTCGTATGAAAAACTTATCGCATTTTTGTTGTTGGAGGTTTCTACCGGTTGTCCTTTATTGATAGGCCAAACCTTTCATCATTTGGTTTTATATTCCCATTTGGACTATGATGTTTCTCTGCATATTCTTGTAGTGCTCGTCGTTGCGATTTCAACGAGCCCAAGAACATCGAAAACGGAGTCCGTATGCAAAAGTTACGACCGTTTTCATATAGGGTGTTCTGCAGTTTTTTCCACCAGCGGAGGCTCCGGTGGTAGCTCCGCCGGAAACCCCTTCGGGTTGATGTTGGCGGAACCTCCGGTGAAACCACCGGAGGCTCCGGTGGTTGGGGCATTTTTTTTCAGCCATTTTGATGTCCTAACTCATCCAGGGGCGGAGGTTCCGGTGGTTTCACCGGAGGTTCCGCCCCTGCGCGAATTTTCCTCCAACGGTTGGATATTTGGGTGACCTATTTAAGGGGCCTTCTTCCCCAATGGTTCCCTAACCTTTTGGGCAAGTTTGACCTCCATTGTTGACCTCTAAAAGCTTGCTCTCTCTCAATCCCTCCAATGATTCTTGCTTCCACTTGAGGGAAAAGAGAGAGGAGATCTAGATCTACCACTTCACCAATCAATCCCTCCTCTTTGTGAGGGGAATCTATTGGATCTAGATCTAGGGATTCATTTGTTGTTTTCCTTGTTCTTCCTCCTTACTCCCTCCATAGCATTAGTTGCTTTGGTGGTATTTGGGAGATAAGTTCTTGACCACTTTGTGTGTTCTTGCCATTGCATTAGGTGCATCGGTTTGAGTTCCCCACGAGATTCGTGAAAGAGAAGTTCGTGAGCTTGTTACTCTTGGGTGCTTGGTCACCGGAGAGATTGTTCCTCTTGGGTGTATTGAGCACCCTAGATGGTTAGTGCTCGGGGCTTCCACCTTGTTGCAAGAAGCTTCGTTGAGAGCCTCCAATTGAGTTGTGGAGATAGCCTCAACCTCGTGTAAGGTTTGGTCAACGCCTTCAAGTCGACCTCATAGTGGAAACGAGCATCTCCCTCACCGGAGAAGCTCAAGGAGAATAAGGTGTGCACATCCGTGCTATTGAGGAGCGCCTAGGTGGCTCCCCACCTCTCCAACGAAGACGTACTTCCCTTGGGAAGGAACTTCGGTAATCACACCGGTGTCTCCTTGTGCTTCGGTTATCTCTATACTCTAGCTCGTTATTTATGCATTTACCTTTGTGATAGCCATCGTGCTTGAAGTCATCTATCTTGCTATCTCATAGTTGTATATCATGCCTAGCATAAGTTGTTGGTGCACATAGGTAAACCTAGCTTGCATAGTATTTGTGCTTGATAGATTAAACGCTAGTTTTATTCCGCATTTACTCAAGCCTAAACCGTAATTATTTTAAAGCGCCTATTCACCCCCCCCTCTAGGCGGCATCCTTATACTTTCAAGAATCCTTATGATGACCTTGGAATTGTCCATGCCATGCTGCTAGACAATTCTTTCAACTCCAATGCATGCAATCTATTGATCCAAGCATACCTGGAAACCCCCAAGCTTTGTTGAACTCCAAAAGTCTAGTCGTGTCTTGAGCATTCGGAGCTCTCAAATATTCCGAGTCAAACACTTGAACAATTCCAACAGCGAAGCGCTCCACACATTTGATGGATTGGCTCTCCCCATTGCCAAGTGGTCATCAATTAAATCCGCCGGAATCCCGTATGCCAACATACGCAAAGTGGCAATCACTTTTTGATAAGTTCTATGCCCAAGCTCTCCGGCGACATTACTCCTTTGTTGGAAAAACTGATCGTGCCTCATCAACCTCTCCGCGATGTGCTTGAAAAAGTTCGTGCTCATCCTAAAACGCCGACGGAAATATCGCTGGGGTATGTAGGATTCTCCACAAAATAGTTCTGCATCAACTTATTGTCGACTTCGATTCTATTCCTCATCAACCTTTGACGACCAAAAACCGACCCCCCGTGCTTCGATCTCTTCCTCTTGTACAAAGCTAGTAGCAAAGTTAGCTCCTCCTCTTCTTGAAGGTCCAATTCTTTATCGGAAGAATCGTATGACATCTACGAACAACAGTATGAACTAGCTAAACCAAACTTCACAAAAAAAATGCATTTGACGGTTACCGGGCAAGAATTTTGTACCTTGCAAGAAATTCGTCGAACACCTTGTGTGACGGTTGTTGGGCGCTTCTCGCCGTACTGCATGCAGAAATCAGTGGCGGTGATGGCGGCGAGCTCCTTCGCGGGTCTTCCGCGGCCACAGTGCAACTACAGGTGACCACGCCGGGGCGGGCGGAAGTGGCCGACTCAGCGTGGCGTCGGCTCCCGCGTGGCCATGCAGTCAACAGAGGGAAAGCTGGGCTATTGGCAAGACAACTACGGCGCCGGGATTCGCCGTGGATGGCAGTCGAGCGGCGCCGGAGGATTGGATAGGACGGCGGCGCGAGCGTGGAACGGAGATTTCAGCGACATTTGGCTTTCGCGCGAAGAGTGTGGCGTGCCCGCGTGCTGGAGCGAAAGCGCAAAATATGCTTCCTATGATCCCGCGCATTGGCCAAAAGAAATAGCGCGTGCGATTATGCAGCAGCCGCTGGAGCGCTGTTTTCTACCGCCCGCGCGGTATATTGGCGGTTTTTCACGCGCGGGGCTGTTTTAGCGCGGCTGTGGGAGTTGCTCTAAGAGCATCTCCAGCTAGGCTGCCTAAACGTTCCCCAAATGCCTGGGCGGACAACCTGAGCATGGAATGGCCCAAAATAGCCGCGCAACCATGCCCCCCCCCCCAAAGCTATCCCAAGTGATCGGGATGTCCGGCAAACCCCAAACCCAGCCCGTCTGTGGGGCTGGTTTGGGGCCACCCGGAAGCGTCGGGACGCTGTCGGCACATAGAGGCTGACTGCACGAGCCCACACAATTTCACCCTAAGTCGTTCGGAAACCCTTCCTACAACACTTTCCCTCTTCCACTCGCCCACACCTCTTGCTCCACAGCCGTATATCTCCTTCTCTATTGTTCGGCAGTCGTATTCCTGCAGCCGCCCGGTACCTGTAGCGGAAGGAGTCAACCCCTCCGCGTTCTACCGATGAACCCCTCCGCGTTCTCCTCGGCTCTTCGTCTCTGGTACGTATACGTCGTCGGGCATCCACCTCGCTGTCACACCCCAGATTTCGGACACTTGTAACACATGAGGGAAACCATTTTTGTGAGCCAACAAAAACTTTTTAATGCCCTTGTGCAATCCAACATTATGTAGTTGAACCATGGTTACCTATGCAATGCAAGCAATCTTTGATTCAAAAATCATTCACTTTGTTTTCTCATGTTTTCTGAATATTTCTGGATTGTTTTCCACTTGGTGTTCTTGAGATTGTTCATCAAAATTCTTGTGGCAATGTTGTTTTCAACTTATTAATAATATTTGGTTTGTTTAGAATCAAGAAAACAATTTGGCAAAAGACTACACCAATGTTTTCCTTAAGGTTTTCTATAGAAACTCACTTCTGAAAAATAAGCCAATTAGGTGTTTTTCACCCTTGTTATCTATATGATAGAGAATCACATTATGTATTTTCTTGGCATGGATGTTATCTCTAATATATGGACTACAAAATGTCTAACTTGGTTTGAAAATTTGAATTACAGAAACAATCAATTGCTTGATGTTTTTGTGTTAAGAAAATAAGACAGAATTAGTGTTTTCTAGAAAACAGAGAAAAAACCCAAACTAGATGTTTTTCCACCTTGTCTTCATTGATCATTTGAACTTCAAATTTGGTTTCCTTTGCTTTTAATGAAAGTACTATTGTTGCTTCACACAACCATACTTGGAAAACAAAATTTGAAGATGATTTAGTTCATGAAAACAAGTGCAACTTTTAGCTAATCCACTCTGTTCCCGTAACACTTAGAAAATTCCTAAGTCTTAATCTGAAACTGAATTTCTGCAAAAACAGTGAAATGACACGAAATTCAAATGCTTATAACTTTAGTTTGGATGATCCATTTTATGCACGGTTTGGACCTTCTAGAAGCCTAGTCAGTACCCTACCTTTCTATCCCTTAGTCACCAAGTCAACTTGACCAGAGAGGAGGTGAGCTCGTGGGGTTTAGAGGGAGAAACGAGGTCGAGCGGCATGGGCACTCAGACAAAACTCGCCCCCGTCGCGATTTACAGTGAACCCCCGCGATTTTTCTTCCGTTTCCTCGCCGTCTTGGCCTTTGACTGACCCTAGTCGTGCCCCTGGACGCTCCCAAGGGGCAAGTGCCATGGCATGGGCACGCCAGGGCGCGCACGGGCGCGTCTCACTGACGCCCGAGGCCACCCGAGCGTGCACACGGCCGCCCCGCCCCTATAAAGCCACAGAAAGGCCACGGCCTCGCTACCACTCCCGCACACACTCTCTCACTCACCCCAAACCCAACCATGAGCACGAGAAACCCTCTGCTAGACTAGATCGCCGGAGAAACGCCGCGGCCACCACGGACAGTCGAGGTGGGTTGCGCACGCCTGGAGCCACCCCAACCCTCCCTTTCACTCTCAAACGACTCCCCACCCTCCGTGGATCGTGCCTGACTTGTTCCCGTGGTTCCTCGCTTGCAGGAGCACCGGTGACCTCGTCGGAGCCGCCGCGGGACGCCTGCATCGCGCCAGGAACTGCGACCACCTCACGCCGCGATTTCAACTCCCCTGCACGGCCCCGAGCACCTACGACTTCCTCAACCACTCGCCACTCGCCTACGAACACCCTAGGTGAGCTATCGCTTCGAAGATTACCGCCGGCCGCACGCTCGTTCTGTCGAGAGAGAGGAGAGAGAAGAGAGATGAGGACGATGGTCGTGCGCCATCGATCGCGAGATCAATGGCCATGTTTAAACCGCGAAGCGGTACACGCGCTCTGCGTGCCGTGGATGCGAGCTGGGCCGTAGAGCCCTAGCGGGCCGCGCGCCCGTGAGATGTTTGTCCCGTGGAACGATTTTATTTTCCTTTTTGAAAATGAACTGAATCTGACACTTTGCTTTAATCGTGTTAAAATTTGTTAAACTCAAAAATAAAATCCACCAAAATTACCAGTGATAGATATACAAATTCTTGAACGGATGCAACTTCCAGAACTGTATTTGAACCTTGTATGAACAAATGAAAAATAATGAACTATACACTATCTGTTAAGGAAAAAATGAAATAACTTTTGTTTGGAATGTTCAAAATGTGCAAACAAAAACTCTTTGAGTAGCCCTTGACTAGATCTACCAGTAGGACTTGACCTCACATCAAGGTGAGCTACCATTTGGAAGTGCCATCCACTTTGGTAAAAGTCCAGTAGCATATTCTAGGATTTTTATGATTTGTTTGAAGACACTTTTTGATGTGAATCCAACTGGATCTGTTAGATTATGTTTAGATCTATGATATCCTAGCTTGGTGTGATTTTTAGAGCTCTATATTAATTTTTGTGGCAGATCTAAGATTTTGCACTTTTCTGTTAGAAATATTATGTGTAGATTTAATTCTTGAATAATTGCTTGCTAGTGTTACTCTATTATCTAGCATGTTTATATGTTGTTCTTAGTGTTATAATGTTGTTTTCTCACAGATCTAGCATGTTATAAAGTTTGTGCATGTTTAGGATTTGTATGAAACTAGTATGAGCATAGTAGTATTCTCTAGTTTTATTTTATTAAATCTTGTGATGAAAATGCTTAGCTAGATTTTATTCCAAGTTGTTAGGAGTATTTTTAGGGGAGTATAGTACCATTTTGGTACTGATTAGTACTTGTTTTAACTTCTGTTAGGATGCATATTATTCTTTAGGTATGCATGTGTAGGTTTAATTATTTATTATCCATAGTGTTGTTTTCACTAGAATAGCCAGTAGTATTTTTGCTAGGGAAATATGTTGTTTTCCAAATGTTGGACCTGAGGCTTAGTACCTCTTAAATGACATGGAAAACTTAGTGGAACACCCACTGGTTCCATCTCATTTTGTTGAGAAATGATATATCTCAACCATAGTAGTAGTAGTAATGTTATTGAATATTATTATTTTCGGTGTATGCTTGTGTAGTATTGTTTGGTGAACTTGTGTGTGCATTGCTTTCTGTATGGTGTAGATAGTGTCATTGCTTTCTTAGTTTGGTTCTGATTGAGTGTCCTTATTTTTATTTTACGATGATAGAACCCGAAGAAGAGGTAGTTGGAGCCGGAGGCTACTACTACCACTCCTGCTGTGATCGCGAACAAGACCCTCTTTTATTCCAAGGCAAGCCATCCTTAAAGCTTGCTGTTATACTACTTATCCCTATCTATCATGCATGTCCTAGTTCTGAAGTTTTTCAAAAAATTGATTACCAAAAACTATTTTATTGAGTGATTATTACTATTAGTATTATATAGTTATACTATCACTTTGCCATTAGTCAACTTGGTGTTACCAAGCCTTTAGCCACCATAAGGTATATAAATACCGCCTAAAGATAATAATCTTGAGTCCCTAAGTGGAAACTTTTAAAATGTGCTTTTGAAAACAAAAGGAGTTGAAAAGTCCACGGTGAAGAGTTGTTTTCCAAATGTTTTACAAAAGACACATAACCTAGTCTTCGCTGGACAACCAAGAAGTACTACCACTCTACCCCAACATGGGTACGGGGCCTATCTAGATACTTGATCTTGTTAGTGTGTGTTCTATCCCAAAAATCTATAGAGAGGATGATACTCTGAACCGAAGTGTCGCCAGGAGGGAGTAACGGGACATACAAAGTGAGGGATTAAGTTACCCCCCGGATGCGTCAATTGGGTCCCCTGTTTGGCGATGTGTGAAAGGGGAACAAACCTAATTGAAGGGATAGTCATATACTAGCTTGTTTCAGAGTGGATAGTTAGGATCATTCTTATGATGTTTGCATATCGTTGTGTCGATCCATGGGTGGTTCTTGGCAGACGTTTGGATCTAGTGGAATGTGTGCACCTCTGCAGAGTAAAACTATTCAGAATAGCCGAGCCCTCGGATATGGGCAGTTGAAAGGACATGTAGCTAGCATTGTGTCAAGTTTTCAAAAAGTGGTTTGATCAAAGACTTGTACCTGAGAGGTACCGATGAAGAAGCTGGAGATGTTTTCCAAGAAGTTTTGCAAAAAAAACTTTCTTTTATAAAATGAGTTTATAAAAACCTCTTGTACATGCGATATCTACAAGAGAAAGAAAACTTATATTATTTTATTCTGAAGTATCTTCTTCAACGAAGATACAGATAAAATGAAGCAACCATGATGTTATCTTAGATATACACCATGGGTAGTGAATCCTATTTATAGCCTACCCATCCACCATATAAGCATACTGCATTTTGTAAATGTATGAAGGATGTCTTGCAGAGTACATTCAAATATACTCACATTTGTTTCTCCCCTGGCTATTTACTTGGCCAGACTTTAAGGAGACGCCTTTGGAGGAGGAATACGAGGAAGAGTACTACTCTGACGAATATGCAAACTAGGCCTGGCTCCCGGTCAGCAGCCTGTCGGTGACGGCGTCACACGGGCTATCTACGTGTGTTTCTTTTCCGTTGTGTGTGTGATGTGAGACTTTGCCTGTCCTGCGTGACAGTTAATAAAGACTTGGTCATGTGACCATTGGCTTGTAAGACTATTTTATTCGTGTAATGGATAATGTATATGTGTACCACTTCGTATGTTGTTCACGACTGAATTCCTCGGATCGTGAATGTATGCATATGAGGGGTTCTGGACCATCCAGTTTGGGGCCTCTACACTCTCTCTACAAGTTTTTGTGTTATTTCCCTAGCCAAAATTTGATCCTCCTACGGTATTTATAGCGATGAACTCGTCGGACAAGGAGCACGAGTACGCGCAGGGTTCCGCGGCTCTAAATGATTTTGTGTACAAGAAATTCATTGAGAGGTCAAGTGATAGCAACATTGCTAATGATGATGACAAGGAGGCCACAGCTTCCATGATGAGCATCCAAGAGGAATTGGAGAAGAAGAAGGAACATGTCCTGAACTTCCAAGGCTCGATCAAGGGAAGGATTGGTGTGCCCCATGATAGGCTAAAATGCGCGTGTGATCTCTATAACGTTTATTTCCGTCCCGGTCTGGTCTATCATGAGGGTTTTTTCCGGCGTCGGTTCTGGATGAGCTCGCGACTGTTCTGACGTGTGGAAGAAGGAGTGACGAATTACGATGATTATTTCAAGTTGATGTATGATTGCTACAGACAACTTTCCTCCTCTCCTATGCAGAAATGCACCGCAGCTTTGCGGATGCTTGCATATGGTAAAGAAGCGGAGTCTGTTGATGAGTATGTTCGGATGGGAGAGAGCACTTACAAAGACGTTGTGGTGGCTTTTGCATACATCATAGTGCAGGTTTTGGACCATAATATCTGAGAGAACCAAACAAGGAGGACACCATAAAGCTAATGGCTATCGAGAATCAAGAGGTTTTCCATGTATGATTAGTTTAGTTGATTGCATGCATTGGCAATGGAAAAATTGCCCAACTGGATTGTGTAGATAGTACCAAGGTCACAACAAGGAAGCAAAAAATCATGCTTGAAGTTGTTGTATCACAAGACTTGTGGATTTGGCATGCGTTTTTTGGCACGCCTAGTTTCCACAACGATATCAATGTGCTTTAGCGCTCTCCCCTGTTCAAGAGATTTTGTGATGGGGATGCTCCATCATACAACTACGCCATCAACAGGCATGAGTACAACATGGGATACTCTCTTGTTGATGGCATCTATCCTCAGTGGGAAGCATCTGTGAAGACCATAAAGAATCCTAATACTCAGAAAAGGAGCCAATTTGTAGCTGCACAAGTAGTGGTTAGGAAAGATGTTGAGAGAGCCTTTGGAGTGCTCATAACTCGTTGGGGTATTGTCCATGGAGCTGCAATGATATGTGATCCGGAAAATTCGTGGCAGGTGATGAATTGTTATGTCATTTTTCACAACATGATTGTCGAGGATGAGGGAGAAGGGGCAGCTTGCACGAGAGACTTCAAAAATCCTGGAGTGCATGCCCACCTACCCGACAAGATGCGCAAAATGTCATCAACTTCCTTGAAATGCATCGACATCTTCAAGATCAACAAGTCCATACCCAACTGCTTAATGATCTGGTGTAGCATATGTATGAATTCAATGGGAATCAGCAAATTTCTGAATGAATTCAATTTGAACTATTTTATTTGTGCATAAGAACTATTCAATTTTTTTTTCAAACTATTTATATTTGATTATGCAAGTACTGTAACTAAGGTTCAAAAAAGTGGTAAGCGCTAAGAGAGCGGTGAGGCACCGCTCAGAGGAATTGCCGTGTAAGCACTGCTTAAGCGTTCTATATGGAACGGTTCAGGCAGAAAAAATGGAGGAAATTCTGTGATATATCAGCAATTCTAGACAAAATAAGGTGCGAAGTGGGTCGGCCACCATCCAGCCTAGCCATGCCAACTCAACACTCACGCCCCAGCAGCCAAACCCCAACCCCACCAGACACGCCCCAGCCAACGCAACGTCCTCTTCTCCCTCCCGTCGCCTCTCACCTTCTCCTCCTCTCCTGCTCTTGAACGTGCAATGATGTCGCCTAGAGGGGGGTGAATAGGCGATTAAAACTTTTGCGGTTAAGGCTTGCTAAATGCGGAAATAAACTAGGTGTTTAAATTAACAAGCACACAACCTAAATATTCTAGGGTCAACTAGGTGCACCAACAACTTATGCTAGGCAAGACAAGTAACAAGGTGATAGCAAGATATATAACTTCAAGCTCGAAGGCTATCACAATGTAAATTGCATAAGTAAAAAGCTCGGGTATATAAATAACTGAGGCACACGGAGACGATGATGTATTCCCGAGGTCCTCCTTGTTAAGGGAGTACGTCTCGTTGGAGGGGTGTGAGCTCGCCACAAAGGCCTACTCAATGCCACAAATGCCTCACCCTATTCTCTGATGAACCCCGCCACAAAGGCCTAGTTCACCTTCAACTATTGGCAATCTTCGATTGAGGCGCGCATCCACAACTTAATTGGAGACTCTCGATGTCACCACAATCTTGGGGCACACATCCACAACTCAATTGGAGGATCCCAAGAACACCACAAGTCGTCTAGGGTCCAAGACCCAAGAGTAACAAGCTCACAATCTTTCACTTCCACGAATCCTCGTGGAGAGACCAAACCGATGCAACCGATGCAAATGGCAAGAGCACAAGTGCTCAAATCCTCCACTCTCAAATTCCAACAAAGCAACAAATGCTTATGGGGGAATAAGAGAGGAAGAACAATGAAGGAGAAACACAAAGAACTCCAAGATCTAGATTCACTAAGTTCCCCTCCTAAGAGGAGAGACGGATTGGTGAAAATGTGGATCTAGATCTCCTCTAACTTCTCCCTCAAAGATATGCAAGAATCATAGGAGGGATTGAGAGAGGAGAAAGTTTTCCAAGGTCAAGAATGGTGGGAGAGAGTGAACAACGTGTTGGGCAGCCTTGGGGTCAAGGGGGAAGAAGACCCCCTTAAAAAGGTGACCCAAAATATGACCGTTATGTGAAAATCGCGCCCATTAGCGGTACTACCGCTGGGAGCTCCAAAAACGAGTCCGGGGCAGATCTCCTAGCGGTACTGGGGCGCTACTACCGCTGCACCAAAAACTGCAAAACGGTCGATACGAAAACAATCATAACTTTTGCGTCCGGACTCCGTTTTCGATGATCTTGGGCTCGTTGAAATTGCAACAACGAGATCTATAAGATTATTCATAGAAACATCATTGGACAACAATGAAACTTAAAACCAAATGGGAAAGGTAAGATCTCTCTAAAAAGGACCAATCGGGAAAACCTTCAACATCAAAAACTCAATAAGTGTTTCATGTGAAAACCGTTTTTGATGAACTTGGGATTGTCATGAAAATCACAACAAGTACCCAAAAACCATAGAGACAAAAGCCAAATAAGAACCAAGAAAGATGATATGCAGGAGTGCAAAGGTTTGAGCTCTCCACAATGATTCGATCAAGTTACTCACTTGAAAGCCCCTCTTGATAGTACGAATATCGATCCTATAACCTGGTCTCTCCAAAAGTATGAGACCGGTAAAATAGAAAACCTATCAAGATTATACCTTTGCCTTGAGCATTCCACTTGAGCTAGATGATGACGATCTTGACTCTCTCAAGTTGTATCTTCTTTCTTGATCGTGCTAGCTAGCACTTGCTCTGCTTGATGAAGACTTGCAAGTTGCTCCCCCATACACCATTATGGGAGAGACCCTTTTCGGCACATCTTCAACATGCCACAATATCAAAATGGGTGGCGAGCATCAAGCATAGGATTTATTTGAAATTCTTCACTTGAGCTTCCACGTCAAGCTAGATGACAAACACCACTTGACGATAAAGACCATGGGCTATATGAAATCTTCCTTTTGAAGCATATGCCCATGGAAAGATACCTAACCACACATAGAGATGCACACACACGTATCATGGGTTAGTTCACAAAGCTTTATGGACAATTTCTTACCATACCACGAGATACATAATCCCACTAGGTACATCTTGTAACTTTGTGTGTTGATCACAAGTTTGATCAACCTTGTATCTTTTCTCCTTTCTTCATCCATAAAGTTGACGTCTTGAAGGTACACATGAATGACCACACCATCTTGTTCTTCAAGATATCAAGCAAATAATCTTAACAGAACAGCAGTACTACCGCTGCACACAGCGGTACTACCGCCCACTGACATCTCAGGGTACCCAGTGTACTGCACACTGGTGCTCAGCGGTGCCACAGAGAAGTACCGTGAAGCTTTAGTAGTTGTACTACCGTAACCGGCATCGGTACTACCGCTGGCCCTGAACTCGATATAAAATCGAAATGGCTGGCGGTAGTACTAGGCCACTGTCACCCTAGTACCGTAATCATTACCGTGAGCAAAACTTCCCTGGCGGTATTTTGACCGGTACTGCCAGCGGTACTACCGCGTCCTGGAAGGAGAGGTACTACCACCATGGGGAGTGTTGCTCCGATAGTGACTAAGTACTAGCGGTAGTACTACGCCGGTACCGCCTGGGTACCATGGATATCAGTGGCCTTTTCTTTGCTAGCGGTACCTCCAGCGGTATCACCAGCGGTAGTACCTCTCCTAGGAGGAGACGGTACAAACCACGGTAGTACCTCTGTCTCGAGTGTACCAGGTGTGTCGCAGCAGTACAACTCCATGAGGAGCGGTACTACCGCTGCACAACCCGGTACTACCGCTAGACAGAGAAAAAGCTTGTCGGCCATATCTTGGACATCAAAAGATCAAATGATCTTCTTCGACACACACAAGGACTCCAAACTATTCTTATGGACAAGTCCTGCAAGAATATCTCAATACAAACATTAGTCCTTAAGGATTGTCATTAATTACCAAAACCACATATGGGGGCATCATGCGCTTTCAGCTCTCCCTCTCGCCCCTCCTCGTGTAAGCGCCCACCACCGGCGGCTCCCGTCCCAGCCACCTCCCACTGATCTATGTCGCTGTTTTCCCCAACCAGGACCCGCCGCCGGCTCTCCTTCTTGCACGG
Source organism: Alopecurus myosuroides (assembly GCA_028641055.1). Classification (NCBI taxonomy): domain Eukaryota; kingdom Viridiplantae; phylum Streptophyta; class Magnoliopsida; order Poales; family Poaceae; genus Alopecurus; species Alopecurus myosuroides. The sequence goes on from CM054061.1 coordinate 237,397,697, forward strand.
CAGGCAGACACCCTGATCTCCCGCGCGGCAGCGCGGTCCTCAGCGACGAAGAGCTCGAGCGGGCGGGATGGCGGCGACCTAGCTAGATAGCTCTGACGACAAGGACGAGCTCGCAGATGGCAGGAGAGGGGCATGGATGAGGGGAGGAGGGAGGAGCTCCAGCAGGTGGTTGGCGCACGAGGACGAGCCGAGGAGGGAGGAGTCGAGGGGCCACCATTTCCTATTTCTCTCTATGCCAGCGCTTTTCCTCTCGCTTAGGCCGAAAGCTGAGCGGAAAGGCTCCGCTACGCTCACTTAGACGTGTAAGCAATGCTTAAGAACCGCGTTTGTTGACTGTAACTTGA